>CM048592.1:37967355-38596939 GCA_026413675.1 Populus pruinosa | reverse complement strand
AGTCATCACTTTTTGTAGTGGTAAGGTTATTCAAAAACCAATTCTTGAACCTTGTGAGAAAGATGATGTGTCAACCTCTAAGGGTAAGGAAGGGGTTGAATCTGAAAATTGCAAAGAAACGACTGATTCTCCGCCAGCACTTCCATTTTCTCATGCCATGACCAATCAGGAAGAAATCGAGGATGAAAAAGGCATCGAAAAGGTTGATGCGAATCTTTTATCAAAAGTGACAACAGATTCGACACCCGACATCACACCAATCAATGATTACTTTCCTGATGAATCTCTACTTTCTTTTAATTCAATGCCTTGGTTTGCTAAAAATATCAATTTTCTTGCTTCAGGATTTTTGCCAACTCATTGGAGTATTGAAGACAAAAGAAAATTTTTGAGCAACGACCAAAATTTTTATTGGGATGACCCTTACTTATTCAATTATTGTCCTGATCAAATATTTCAAAAATGCATTCTCGACAATGAGGTAAGTAATTTCATTAAATTTTGTTACTCTAAGGCATGTGGGGATCATTTCTCATCAAAAAAGAGGATTGTAGAAATCTTACAAAGTGAATTTTACTGGCCCATCATATTCAAGGAGTCAGATGCATTTCGCAAAAACTGTGAAAATTGTCAGAAGGTGGGATTTATTTCAAAACACAGAGAGTCTATAGATAATCTTCTATTGACTCTTAAGTCTCATCATAGTCGAGAAAAGCATCGTGTAATTCATGACTTATGAACCCATTTTCATAAAGAACATACTTGGCATAGTCTTGAAAATCTGACTAAAAAGATCATGTTTGCTAGTTTTTAAGAAAACTGGATGGGAAGCCTATCCCCGACCCATTGAGGGCGTTTAAGCTGTTCTTGGATGTAAAACCAAGGGAAGATGTGAGCCACAATCACAACTGCGATTTGAATTTTTTTTTTGTTTGTAAAAACTTGTGTCTTTTGGTTTTATTATTGTGTTTTGTTATTTCTTATTTTTGTTTCAGTGTGTTTCAAGTTTTGTCAGTGTTCGTTATTTCAGGAGATATCTTCTATACTCTATCTTTCTACCTTAGAACATTGAGGACAATGTCTTGTTTTGGTTGGGGGGAGAGGGTAGTAGTTGATAAAAAAAAAAAATTGTTTTTCATTTCATAAAGCATGTGCATAATTGTTGTTACTAGGATGGCAGAGTAAAGGAGTTCTTTTGTTAAAGTGACTCTTGAGACGCATCTTAGTAACCATTCTTAACAAGGTCTATTATAATACTTCCTGAAATATTCAGGTTTACAAACTCTCGTATTGTTACCACTTAATTCTGCTCATATACTTATTTAACATGTATTTTTAAACCTTAATTTACACACACACACTTTAACATATGATTGTGGGTTGCATATTGGATTATTACATTATTTATGTTCTTTTGTTAAAGGTAACAACTAAGGGAAAGGGATTGTATATAATAAAAAAAAAAAACATGAAAAAAAAAGAAAGAAAAAAAAAAGAAAAAAATAAAAAAAATAAAAAAAATGATAATAATAAAAATGTAGATAAGTTTGATTTCATAGCCTCCCTAACCTAAGCAATTAAGCCCGAATGGGTGTTTTAACACCTAATACCCTAAAGTCAACTGACTTGGGAGCTATTGGCCCAACGCTTGTTACATGGGTTGAGGAGAAAAGCTTAAGGGAATCAAACATTGCACTATCTACATATCAGTATCTGCGACCCGAGTTACTAAGTTCATAGGGGTGTCTTAACACCTAATGCCCTAAGACCAACTGGTCTGGGAGTCATTAGCTGAAAGCTCGTTACATGGGTTAAAGATGCATGATGTTTTTAAAGTATATGTATATAGAGTTAAAAAAAAAAAGACAAAAAAAAAAGACAAAAATAGTAATCCCAACCCAAGGAAGTTAACCTCAAACATTAGAACAAAAATTTTGTTTTCTTCCAAGAAAAGCCCCATAATTATGTGTTGATACATTGAGCACAAAAGAAAGGTTTATTAATATCTTGTTAAGAGGTATTGAGCAGATATATAAATTTCATGAGAGTTTGTTTATCTGGATGGATTAATGGAAGTTAAATGATGAATACCTTGCTTTGTGGAATTTGCAAATTTGTTTTTCTATTTTAACGCTTTGATTACTAGGGACTAGTAATAAGCTGGTTGGAGGGTGTGATTAGTACTTACAAGTGCATTTTTATCATGGTTTTATATCATCATTTTGCACTTGAAGTATCAATAACTCCTTAATCAAAGCATGTTTTATAATAATATATCTAATAATATAAGATACCTTTAATTTGTGGTAAATGTCTATTTTTAATGCAGGTCTATCACATAAATGAAAGGATTGATTGATGACTTGAAGAACTTAAATTGCATGGATAAAGAGATGGTCAAACTTAGAGAAGAGATGTCAGTGCAATCCAAACCAGAACACTGTTCGGTAAATGGGTCATATCTGGAGCTATATATCTCAGATTTAGGTCCAATTTATATGGATGGAAAGGTAAGACATAGGCCTACAACTTTCATATGGAGCCCAAGATCTAAAAAGTCCATTATCAAGTCCAAATCGTAGCAACAACAAAGAAGCCCGAATCTGTCTTCCAGCCCGAGCACTGTTTGGTATTTTGGCCATATCTGGAGTTCTAGAAGTCCAAATGAGCTGAATGTTTTACACAAGAAAGCTGAGACAATTTCCTACAACTTTCATGTTTGTAACTGGCTCCAGTTTTGACGTTATCAATGACGTTTTGGGCAGACAAGAGAAGATAAGGATTGTCACCAAGTCAAAAGTTGGCCACCCACTTATCAATTAGTCATCAAATCAATAGTTCCCAATTTTGGCCTATAAAAGGAGGCATTTGCCATGCATTTAGGCATCTTGTTTTCCAGATCAAGATCATGCTCTTCCTTTCTCTCTTTGTATTTTTTGTAATGCTTATGCTTTGCTTTCATTATTATTAAGTTTATGCCTTTCATTTCCTTTCATTTACTTAGTTAACTTTTATGTTCTTATTTTGTTTATCTATTTTGCTTTCTTTCATTATGTCTAGCTAAGTTAGTTATGTCAAGGTGAAAAGGTTACACTAATGGTGTGAGAATAAGTATAATGTAAACTTAATATGGACTTTAATGTTTGATACTAACATGTTTTATATTTGTTATCTTGTTCACTCTTTAATACTTTGCTTGTTAAATGACTAATCTTGATTTATGTTGTATAACACTTGGTACAACAAATGCTTGGCACTTTCATAGCCCATAATGTATGGTATAACCGACACCTGAGCTATGAAAGGAACTTGATTTGTTGTTAACATAAGTTATAATCATGAATGCTTGACGAGATTTACAAGTATTAGCATTAATTGAATAAGATGACTAATGTAATCATGTTAACAATATATAATCTGATTGGAACCTCCTTTGTGTGTGGTTTCCAATTCAATAATAAGAGTTTATACTATACTTGTTTGATATACCATTAGTGGAACCTCTAACCTTGACATTTTTTATTATTATTGTTTAATCCTTACATTAATTTTCCATCTCCAAGTTCTCATCATCATCTTCTTCTTCTCTTTCTTTATTATTATTATTATTATTATTATTATTACTACTACTACTACTACTACTACTACTACTATTATTATTATTATTCTTATTATTAGTATTACTATTATTATTATTATTATTATTAGTACTATTATTATTATTATTATTGTTGTTGTTGTTGTTGTTGTTGTTGTTGTTGTTGTTTTTGTTGTTTTATAATTGTTGTTTATAATTTGTACAATTAACCTCCCTGTGGTTCGACCCCGGTCTTGCCGGGTTATTTATTACTTCGACACTCCTGCACTTGGGAGAAGACATCAATCTTTTCGTCGTGTCAACCTCCCTGTGGTTCGACCCCGGTCTTGCTGGGTTATTTATTACTTCGACACTCCTGCAATTGGGAGAAGATATCAACCTTTTAGTCGTGTCAAGTTTTTGACGCCGTTGCTGGGGAGGTAAGTTTTGTATAAATTATAATAGTTATTTTATTTTCTCCTTTCACTTTTCTTGTATATAACTTTGTTTCTTTTCTCTTGTTTCTTCTTCTTTTATTTTCTTCTTCCTTTTTTTTTATTCCTACACGTGCATGAGAGTGTGGTCACGTACACCAAGTGGTAGACTTTGTAGGGTATCCTCATCATTTTCAGAAAATATGGCCGAAAAAGATAATTAATCACTTCATAATGAGAATAATGAGAATAACCGTGCTAGAACACTTAGAGACCACATGAATCCCACAAGAACAAGTGCACCATCATGCATAGTTTTTCCTCCCGATACATCTCATTTTAATTTTAAACCAGGTATTATTCAACTTTTACCATCTTTTCATGGTTTAGAATTGGAAAATCCATACTTGCATTTAAGGGAATTTGAGGAGGTTTGCAACACATATAATAACTTAAATTGTAGCATGAACACCATCAGATTAAAGCTTTTTCCTTTTTCATTAAAAGATAAAGCTAAAACATGGCTACAAAATTTAAGACCAGGATCCATTCGTGCTTGGGATGAAATGCAACAACAATTTTTAAAGAAGTTTTTCCCATCTTATAGAACAAACTCTTTCAAGAGACAAATCACCACTTTCACTCAAAAACCAGGAGAAACATTTTACAAATGTTGGGATAGGTATCGAGACTTGCTTAGTACTTGCCCTCATCATGGTTTTGAAATATGGAGATTGGTTTCACATTTCTATGAAGGGTTAACACCTAAAGATAGGCAAATGGTTGAATTGATGTGCAATGGAACTTTTGAAGATAAAGACCCTGATGAAGCAATGGAGTACTTAGACTTGTTAGCTGAAAATGCTCAAAATTGGGACACCGCGGGTACTTATGAGGCACCGAGTAAAACTCAACCTCATACATCTAGTGGAGGTATGTACAACCTTAGGGAAGATCATGACCTTCAAGCCAAGTTTGCATCTTTAGCTAGAACAGTCGAGGCATTAGAATTAAAAAAGAGTGGTCAATTAAAATCTGTTGAAAACATTGTGTGTCAAATCTGTGAAACAAATGAACACTCAACCAACGATTGTCCAACCTTGCCTTCTTTTAAAAAATGTCTCCATGAACAAGTCCATGCTTTAAACAGTTTTCAAAGGGCCAACCACAACCCATACTCCGAAACATACAACCCTAGTTAGAGGAATCACCCAAATTTCAGTTGAAAGAGTGAGAACAACAATGCACAAACTTCACAACCACCGTTTCAAGCACACCATAATTTCCAAAATTCTCATGGATATACACCTTCTTATGCTCCACCTTCTAGAAGAAATCTTGAGGAAACATTGCATGCATTCATTGAAAAGCAAGAGACAATTAATACTCAACTTGTTCAAAACATGACAGATTTTAAAGATACTCTTGCTAAATTAACATCTGCTCTTAGTTTCCAAGAGAAAGGTAAGTTTCCATCTCAAACACAACAAAATCCCAAAGGGCAATACAATTCAAATGTAAGTAGTTCCGGAAGCCAACACATGGATCAAGTCAAATCAGTCACTACTCTGCGCAGCGATAAGGTTATTGAAAAACCCTCTCTTGAACCTTATGAGAAAGATGATGAGTCAATCTCTAAGGGTAAGGAAGGGGTTGAATATGAAAATTGCAAAGAAACGACTGATTCACCGCCAGCACTTCCATTTCCTCAAGCCATGACCAAACAAAGGAAAGTTAATCACAACTCTGAAATCTTTAAAACTTTCAAACAGGTAAGGATCAATATACCTTTGCTGGATGTTATTAAACAGGTTCCTTCCTATGCTAAATTTTTGAAAGATCTATGCACTGTGAAGAGGAAACTGAATGTGAAAAAGAAAGCCTTTCTAGCCGAACAAGTAAGTGCTATTCTTCAAAACAATAATGCTTTGAAATATAGACCCTGGTTGTTCTACAATTTCTTGCTTTATTGGAGAGCATAAAATTGAAAGAGCCTTACTTGATCTTGGTGCTAGTGTGAATTTACTTCCATATTCAGTTTTTCAGAGTCTCAATCTAGGTGAGTTAAAACCAACTTCTATAACTCTTTTACTTGCCGATAGATCTTTAAAAGTGCCTAGAGGAATAATTGAAGATGTGTTAGTACAAGTCGATAAATTCATTTATCTTGTGGATTTTATTGTCTTGGACACACAACCTATTGAAGTATGTAATTCATTTCCTGTTATTTTAGGACGTCCATTTCTTGCAACTTCTAATGCATTGATTAATTGTAGGAATGGACTGATGAAGCTATCATTTGGAACCATTACATTGGAGATGAATATTTTCAACATTTGCAAGCAACCTAGAGATGATAATGACTTACAGGAAGTGGATTTTACTGAAAATTTAATTCATGATCAATTTCCAACCACTTCCAGTGAAATTGAGATTGATGAATCTGATGATTTGGAAATGATTTATTTTCAGGAAGAATCAAAGACAAGTAATTAGAGGCCACAAATTGAGGAATTGCCACCATGATCAATTAAGTCCATACCTTCAAGTGTTCAACCACCAAAACCTGATTTGAAGTCGTTGCCATCTAATCTCAAATACTTATTTTTGGTAGAAAATGAAACTTTTCCGGTAATAATCTCTTCCAAACTTAATGCACATCAAGAAGGTAAGTTATTACAAACTCTGAAAATGCACAAAAATGCATTAGGATGGACCATAACTGATATAAAAGGAATTAGTCCTTTGATTTGTACACACAGAATTTATTTAGAGGAAAATGCTAAACCCTCTAGAGAAATGCAATGAAGGCTAAATCCTAATATGAAAGAAGTAGTGAAAAATGAAGTCATTAAGTTTCTAGATAATGAAATCATTTATCCTATTTCTGACAGCAAATGGGTAAGTCCTACCCAAGTTGTACCTAAGAAGTCTAGAGTCACTGTGATAACAAATGAGAACAATGAGTTAATTCCCACTATAACTGTTACTGGTTGGCGCATGTGCATTGACTATAGGAAACTTAATTCAATGACTAGAAAAGATCATTTTCCTTTACCTTTCATGGATCAAATCCTAGAAAGAGTTGCAGGTCATGAATTTTATTATTTCCTAGATGGCTATTCGGGTTACAACCAAATTGAAATTGCATTGGAAGATCAAGAAAAGACTACTTTCACATGTCCATTTGGTACTTTTGCATATCGAAGGATGCCTTTTGGATTATGTAATGCACCAGCCACATTTCAAAGATGCATGCTTAGTATATTTAGCGATATGGTTGAACATTTTCTTGAGATTTTCATGGATGATTTTTCTGTTTTTGGCGATTCATTTGATGATTGTTTGACTAATTTAGGAAAGGTTTTAACCAGGTGTGAAGAGAAGAATCTTGTGTTAAATTGGGAAAAATGTCATTTTATGGTAACAAACGGCATTGT
The DNA here is from genome assembly GCA_026413675.1 of Populus pruinosa. Classification (NCBI taxonomy): domain Eukaryota; kingdom Viridiplantae; phylum Streptophyta; class Magnoliopsida; order Malpighiales; family Salicaceae; genus Populus; species Populus pruinosa. The sequence continues at coordinate 38,589,488 of CM048592.1, read as the reverse complement.
ACTTGGTCACATTGTTTCATCAAAAGGAATTGAGGTTGACAAATCTAAAATCAAGTTAATTGCAAACTTGCCAACACCAAAATCTCTTAAAGATGTTAGATCATTCCTGGGACATGCTGGTTTTTATAGAAGGTTCATCAAAGATTTTAGTGTAATATCTAAGCCTTTAAGTAACCTTCTAACAAAGGATATGACCCGACTAAAAGATTGATGTCTTCTCCCAAGTGCAGGAGTGTCGAAGTAATAAATAACCCGGCAAGACCAGGGTCGAACCACAGGGAGGTTAATTGTACAAATTATAAACAACAATTATAAAACAACAATAACAACAATACTAACAATAATAATAATAATAATAATAATAATAATAATAATAATAATAATAATAATAATAATAGTATTAATAGTAGTAGTAATAATAATAATAATAATAAAGAAAGAGAAGAAGAAGAGAAGATGATGATGAGAACTTGGAGTTGGAAAATTAATGTAAGGATTAAACAATAATAATAACAAATGTCAAGGTTAGAGGTTCCACTAATGGTACATCAAACAAGTATAGTATAAACTCTTATTATTGAATTGAAAACCACACACAAAGGAGGTTCCAATCAGATTATATATTGTTAACATGATTACATTAGTCATCTTATTCAATTAATGCTAATACTTGTAAATCTCGTCAAGCATTCATGATTATAACTTATGTTAACAACAAATCAAGTTCCTTTCATAGCTCAGGTGTCGGTTATACCATACATTATGGGCTATGAAAGTGCCAAGCATTTGTTGTACCAAGTGTTATACAACATAAATCAAGATTAGTCATTTAACAAGCAAAGTATTAAAGAGTGAACAAGATAACAAATATAAAACATGTTAGTATCAAACATTAAAGTCCATATTAAGTTTACATTATACTTATTCTCACACCATTAGTGTAACCTTTTCACCTTGACATAATTAACTTAGCTAGACATAATGAAAGAAAGAAAAATAGATAAACAAAATAAGAACATAAAAGCTAACTAAGTAAAGGAAAGGAAATGAAAGGCATAAACTTAATATTAATGAAAGCAAAGCATAAACATTACAAAAAATACAAAGAGAGAAAGGGAGAGCATGATCTTGATCTGGAAACCAAGATGCCTAAATGCATGGCAAATGCCTCCTTTTATAGGCCAAAATTAGGAACTATTGATTTGATGACTAATTGATAAGTGGGTGGCCAACTTTTGACTTGGTGACAATCCTTATCTTCTCTTGTCTGCCCAAAACGTCATTGATAACGTCAAAATTGGAGCCAGTTGTAAACATGAAAGTTGTAGACAATTGTCTCAACTTTCTTGTGTAAACAATTCAGCTCATTTGGACTTCTAGAACTCCAGATATGGTCAAAATACCGAATAGTGCTCGGGCTGGAAGACAGATTTGGGCTTCTTTGTTGTTGCTACAATTTGGACTTGATAATGGCCTTTTTAGATCTTGGGCTCCATATGAAAGTTGTAGGCCTATGTCTTACCTTTCCATCCATATAAATTGGACCTAAATCTGAGATATATAGCTCTAGATATGACCCAATTACCGAACAGTGTTCCGGTTTGGATTGCACCGACATCTCTTTTCTAAGTTTGGCCATCTCTTTATCCTTGCAATTTAAGTTCTTCAAGTCATCAATCAATCCTTTCATTTATGTGATAGGCCTGCATTAAAAATAGATATTTACCACAAATTATAGGTATCTTATATTATTAGATACATTATTATAAAATATATTTTAGTTAAGGAGTTATTGATACTTCAAGTGCAAAATGATGATATAAAACCATGATAAAAATGCATTTTGAAGTACTAATCAGGATACTATTTTTGAATGGACTGAACATTGTGAAGAAGCCTTTGTTAAACTTAAAAACTTGCTTACTTGTGCTCCTATCATTCAACCTCCTGATTGGTCATTACCTTTTGAAATAATGTGTAATGCTAGTGATTATGCCGTAGGTGCTGTTTTGGGACAAAGAAAAGATAAGAAACCTTATGTAATTTACTATGCAAGTAAAACTTTAAATAGTGATCATGCAGCATTTAAATATCTTCTTTCTAAGAAAGATTCCAAGGCTAGATTGGTGCGGTGGATTTTATTACTTCAAGAATTTGATATCACAATCAAAGATAAGAAAGGCAGCGAAAATGTTGTCGCAGATCACTTGTCAAGATTGACAACAGATTCGAAAACTAACATCACACCAATCGATGACTACTTTCCTGATGAATCTTTACTTTCTGTCTCTACAATGCCTTGGTTTGCTAATATTGTCAATTTTCTTGTTTTAGGACAATTGCTAGCTCATTGGAGTATCCAAGATAAAAGAAAGTTTTTGAAAGAAGTGAAGAAATTTTATTGGGATGATCCTTATTTATTCAAATATTGTCCTGATCAAATATTTCGAAGATGCATTCCTGACAATGAGGTAAGTAGTGTCATTAAATTTTGTCATTCTGAGGCATGTGGGGGCCATTTCTCATCAAGAAAGACAACTGCAAAAATCTTACAAAGTGGATTTTACTGGCCCACCATGTTCAAAGACTCACATGCATTCTGCAAGTCTTGTGAAAATTGTCAAAAGTTGGGATCTATTTCAAAAAGTCACATGATGCTTTTAAACCCTATTATTGTCATTGAGATCTTTGACTGTTGGGGTATAGATTTCATGGGCCCATTCCCTCCATCATTTGGTTTCTTATACATATTAGTCGCAGTAGATTATGTTTCAAAATGGATAGAGGCAATTCCAAGTCGAAACAATGATCACAGAATAGTGATCAAGTTTTTGAAAGAAAATATTTTGAGTCGATTTGGAGTCCCTCGAGCCATAGTAAGTGATGGTGGAACACATTTCTGCAACAAGCCATTTGAGTCTTTAATGAAGAAATATGGAATCACACACAAAGTTGCCACCCCTTATCACCCTCAAACAAGTGGACAAGTAGAGCTTGCTAATAGGGAGATCAAACATATTTTGGAGAAAACAGTGAACCCTAATAGGAAAGACTGGTCTTTAAGACTTAATGATGCACTTTGGGCTTATCGAACTGCTTATAAAACATCATTAGGTATGTCACCTTATAGACTAGTCTATGGAAAACCTTGTCACTTGCCTGTGGAACTTGAACATAAAGCTTATTGGGCTATTAAAGCTTTCAATTCAAATCTGGATGATGCTAGTCAACTGCGAAAATTACAAATAAATGAGCTTGAGGAAATAAGAAATGATGCATATGAAAATTCAAGAATTCATAAAGCAAGAATTAAAGAGTTTCATGACAAGAAAATAATGAGAAAAACCTTCAATGTTGGTCAAAAAGTCTTGCTTTATAATTCTCGACTGCATTTATTTCCTAGAAAATTAAGATCAAGATGGAGCGGTCCTTTTATTGTGAAACATGTGTATCCATATGGGGCCTATGACATCGAGAATCCAAAGAATGGCAATGTTTTCAAGGTAAATGGACATCGTCTCAAAGTTTACTTTGACAATTTTTCAGTTGAACATAGCTCTATTGAATTGGGTGATCCTATATATAAAGATTGATTTTATTTTATTTTATTTTTGTTTCTTTTTAAGTGATTTTTGCAAGTTTCTTTCACCCCGGTCAAATGGCAGATAACGGTACTCCGTGACTTAAGTTGGTTCTTTCAGTTTCCCACATTTACTGATATCTGTGTATATATCTGTGCAATTCTTTGAATCTCTCTTCCAATTCTCATTTGAAAATGGACACTAATCTTGAGAAATTGAAAAAGTATTTTCCCGCTCTGCCTCAGAATGCGATTACAAAAATTTACCGTGCTAGATGTGCAAGATTGAGATTGTTAATGAATCATGGAATTCCTGAAGATATTCGCTGGTTGATTGAAGCAAAGGTCCGATTATCAAGTGAGTCCTCTAACTTCATTTCACACATGCCTGGAACAGGTAAAAGCACTTTTGCAAAGAAGCGTCGTGCAAAACGACTGGATGTCTGTCATCAATGTGCTAGATGGACTTGTAATACACAATGTTGTTCTTTAGGAATGGTATCTATAAACCGTGAAGATAAAATACAATTCATTAAGGATGACTTGAGTAAGGAGTCTTTAGATAATCTTCTATTGACTCTTGAGACACATCCTAGTGGAGATGTGCATCGTCCAATTCATGATTTATGGTCACTATTTCATAAAGAACATGATCGACTTAGTCTTGGGAATCTGACTAAAAAAGACCCTGTTTGCTAGTTTTTAAGAAAACTGGATGGGAAGCCTATCCCCGACCTATAGAGGGCGTTTAAGCCGTTCTTGGACGTAAAACCAAGGGAAGATGCGAGCCACAATCACAACTACCTGTACATACATGACACGACAAGAATATTGATGTCTTCTCCCAAGTGCAGGAGTGTCGAAGTAATAAATAACCCGGCAAGACCAGGGTCGAACCACAGGGAGGTTAATTGTACAAATTATAAATAACAATAATACAACAACAACAACAATAATAACAACAACAATAATAATAACAACAACAACAATAATAATAGTAATAACAATAATAACAATAACAATAATAATAATAATAATAATAATAACAGTAGTAATACTAATAATAATAGTAATATAATAATAATAATAATAATAATAATAATAATAATAAAGAAAAAGAAGGAGAAGAAGAAGAAGAAGATGAGAACTTTGAGATGAAATATTAATGTAACGATTAAACAATGATAATAACAAATGTCAAGGTTAGAGGTTCCACTAATGGTATGTCAAACAAGTATAGTATAAACTCTTATTATTCAATTGCAAACCACACACAAAGGAGGTTCCAATTTGATTATAGATTGTTAACATGATTACATTAGTCATCTTATTCAATTAATGCTAATACTTGTAAATCTCGTCAAGCATTCATGATTATAACTTATGTTAACAACAAATCAAGTTTCTTTCATAGCTCAGGTGTTGGTTATACCATACAGTATGGGCTATGAAAGTGCCAAGCATTTGTTGTACCAAGTGTTATACAACATAAATCAAGATTAGTCATTTAACACGCAAAGTATTAAAGAGTGAACAAGATAATAAATACAAAACATGTTAGTATCAAACATTAAAGTCCATATTAAGTTTACACTATACATATTCTTACACCATTAGTGTAACCTTTTCACCTTGACATAATAAACTTAACTAAACATAATGAAAGAAAGAAAAATAAATAAACAAAATAAGAACATAAACAAGGTAAAAGTTAACTAAGTAAATGCAAGGAAATGAAAAGCATAAACTTGATATTAATGAAAGCAAAGCATAAACATTAAAAAAAATACAAAGAGAGAAAGGAAGAGCATGATCTTGATCTGGAGACCAAGATGCCTAAATGCATGGCAAATGCCTCCTTTTATAGGCCAAAATTGGGAACTATTGATTTGATGACTAATTGATAAGTGGGTGGCCAACTTTTGACTTGGTGACAATCCTTATCTTCTCTTGTCTGCCCAAAACGTCATTGATAACGTCAAAATTGGAGCCAGTTGTAAACATCAAAGTTGTAGGCAATTGTCTCAGCTTTCTTGTGTAAAACATTCATCTCATTTGGACTTCTAGAACTCTAGATATGGCCAAAATACCGAACAGTGCTCGGGCTGGAAGACAGATTCGGGCTTCTTTGTTGTTGCTACAATTTGGACTTGATAATGGCCTTTTTAGATCTTGGGCTCCATATGAAAGTTGTAGGCCTATGTCTTACCTTTCCATCCATATAAATTGGACCTAAATCTGAGATCTGTAGCTCCAAATATAACCCAATTACCGAACAGTGTTCCGGTTTGGATTGCACCGACATCTCTTTTCTAAGTTTGACCATCTCTTTATCCTTGCAATTCAAGTTCTTCAATTCATCAATCAATCCTTTCATTTATGTGATAGGCCTGCATTTAAAATGAACATTTACCACAAATTAAAGGTATCTTATATTATTAGATATATTATTATAAAACATATTTTAGTTAAGGAGTTATTGATACTTCAAGTGCAAAATGATGATATAAAACCATGATAAAAATGCACTTTTAAGTACTAATCACACCCCTCAACCAGCTTATTACTAGTCCCTAGTAATCAAAGCGTTACAATAATTTGCAAATTTCACAAAGCAAGGTATTCATCATTTAACTTCCATTAATCTATCCAGATAAACAAACTCTCATTAAATTTATATATCTGCTCAATACCTCTTAACAAGATATTAATAAACCTCTTTTTTTTGTGCTCAATGTATCAACACATAATTATGGGGCTTTTCTTGGAAGAAAACAATATTTTTATTCTAATGTTTAAGGTTAACTTCCTTGGGTTGGGATTACTATTTTTGTCTTCTTTTTTTTCGTTTTTTTTTCTTTTTTTTTTAAATCTATATACATATAATTTAAAAACATCATGCATCTTTAACCCATGTAATGAGCTTTCAGCTAATGACTCCCAGACCAATTGGTCTTAGGGTATTAGGTGTTAAGACACCTCTACGAGCTTAGTAACTCGGGTCGCAGATACTGATATATAGATAGTGCAATGTTTGATTCCCTTAAGCTTTTCTCCTCAACCCATGTAACAAGCGTTGGGCCAATAGCTCCCAAGTCAGTTGACTTTAGGGTATTAGGTGTTAAAACACCCCTTCGGGCTTAATTGCTTAGGTTAGGGAGGCTACGAAACCAAACTTATCTACATTTTTATTATCATCATTTTTTTTTCTTTTTTTTTCTTTTTCTTTTTTAATTTTTTATATGTTTTTCTTTTTTTTTAATTATATACAATTCCTTTCCCTTAGTTGCTACCTTTAACAAAAGAACATAAATAATGTAATAATCCAATATGCAACCCACAATCATATGTTAAAGTGTGTGTGTGTAAATTAAGGTTTAAAAATACATGTTAAATAAGTATATAAGTAGAATTAAGTGATAACAATATGAGAGTTTGTAAACCTGAATATTTCAGGAAGTATTATAATAAACCTTGTTAAGAATGGTTACTAAGATGCGTCTCAAGAGTCACTTTAACAAAAGAGCTCCTTTACTCTACCATCCTAGTAACAACAATTATGCACATGCTTTATGAAATTAAAAACAATTTTTTTTTTTTATCAACTACTACCCTCTCCCCCCAACCAAAACGAGACATTGTCCTCAATGTTCTAAGGTAGAAAGATAGAGTATAGAAGATATCACCTAAAATAATGAACATTGACAAAACCTGAAACACACTGAAACAAAAATAAGAAATAACAAAACACAATAATAAAACCAAAAGACACAAAAATTCACAAATGAAGGCTCAAATCCAATCTAAGCTTTTTACGGCTTCCCGTAGATGACCAATTTATGCGACTCATGGAAGGATCAATCACAGGAATGAAAGATTGTAGTTGGTCAATCAATTGTTCAGCAGTAGTAGTAGAGATTATGATTTGTCGTGCAGAATATGTTAGAAATTCCTGTTCCACAACATGATCAAGAAAAGACAACAACTTATCATAATAACCATTAACATTTAACAAACTAATGGGTTTATGGTGAATGTGCAATTGAGCCCAAGAGGAAATATGAAAGATCTCTTCCAATGTGCCTAGACCACCTGGTAAAGCAATGAAAGCATCAGCATGGTTAAACATTGCATTCATTCGAGCTGACATTGTGGAGACTTGAAGTTCCTCTCCAATTGTTTTTCCAATGATGTCCCCTTGTGCCAAAGCTTTAGGGACGACCCCCAAACCTTGACTACCTCCTAAAAATGCAGCTATTGACACACCTCCCATTAACCCAAGACTGCCTCCCCCATACACTAAATGAATCTTTCTCTCAGCTAGCACCTGACCAAGATGATTTGCTGATTCTAAAAACTCCTTTTCTTTCCCAGGACTAGATCCACCGAAAACTCAAATATTTCTTATTTGATGACTTGAGAAACTTGCCATTTCTACACACTTCTGTATTTGTTAAATGTATGGGTTGAGTAGAAATGAAAGGAAGGAAAAGAGGGTTTTATAGATGAGAAATTAGAAAGGCAATCATAACACCTATATGTAGGCCAGCTGGAGTCTCACACACTCTCTCTCTCTTTTTATTTATTTATTGATTTACTTTTGAAAAAAAACATGTCTATGTACAGGTAGTTGTGATTGTGGCTCACATCTTCCCTTGGTTTTACGTCCAAGAACGGCTTAAACGCCCTCTATGGGTCGGGGATAGGCTTCCCATCCAGTTTTTTTAAAAACTGGCAAACAGGGTCTTTTTTAGTCAGATTCCCAAGACTAAGTCGATCATGTTCTTTATGAAATAGTGGCCATAAATCATGAATTACACGATGCACATCTCCACTAGGATGCGTCTCAAGAGTCAATAGAAGATTATCTAAAGACTCCTTACTCAAGCCATCCTTAATGAATTGTATTTTATCTTCACGGTTTATAGATACCATTCCTAAAGAATGACATTGTGTATTACAAGTCCATCTAGCACATCGATGACAGACTTCTAGTCGTTTTGCACGACGTTTCTTTGCAAAAGTGCTTTTACCTGTTCCAGGCATGTGTGAAATAAAGAAATTAGAGGACTCACCTGATAATCGAACCTTTGCTTCAATCAACCAGCGAATATCTTCAGGAATTCCATGATTCATTAACAATCTCAATCTTGCACATCTGGCACGGTAAAGTTTTGTAATCGCATTCCGAGGCAGAGCGGGAAAATACTTTTTCAATTTTTCAAGATTAGTGTCCATTTTCAAATGAGAATTGAAAGAGAGATTCAAAGAATTGCACAGATATATACACAGATATCAGTAATTGTGGGAAACTGAAAGAACCGACTTAAGTCACGGAGTACCGTTATCCGCCATTTGACTGGGTTGAGAGAAACTAGCAAAAATCACTAAAAAAGAAACACAAAAAAAATGTGAGAAAAATAAAATAATCAACCTTTATCTACAAGATCATTCAAACCAACTGATTCATTTTCACTAGGAAAATTATCAAAGTAAGCTTTCAAACGATGTCCATTTTCCTTAAAATCATTGTCATTCATTGAATTCTCAATATCACAGGTCCCATAAGGATTGCTCCATCTTGGTCTTAGCTCTCTAGGGAATGCATAGAGTTGAGAATTATAAAACAAAACTTTTTGACCAGCATCAATCTTTTGACAATTTTCACAAGTTTTGCAGAATGCATGAGTGTCCTTGAACATGGTGGGCCAATAAAATCCACTTTGAAAGATTTTTGTAGTTGTCTTTTTTGACGAGAAACAACTTCTACATGTTTCAGAATGACAAAGTTTAATGACACTACTTACCTCATTGTTGGGAATGAATCTTTGAAATATTTGATCAGGATAATATTTGAATAAGGTAGGGTCATCACAATAAAAATTCTTCACTTCGTTCAAAAACTTTACTTTGTCTTGGGTACTCCAATCAGCTGGCAAATCTCCTAAAGCAAGAAAATTAATGTTTTTATCATACCAAGGCATTGGACTAAGAGAAAGTAAGGATTCGTTAGGAAAGTAATCATCGATTGGTGTGATGCTAGATGTCGAATCTGTTGTCACTGTTGACAAAAGATTCGCATGACAAAAGATTCGCATCAACATTTTCTGTGCGTTTGTTATTCGTGATTTCTTCCTCAGAATAAATCATTTGCAAATCTTCAGATTCATCCAACTCATTTTTACTTAAAGTAGATTCAAGTTGATCATAAACTAATTCGTCAATATGATCTACTTCTTGTAAATCATTATCATCTCCAGGTTGCTTGCAAATGTTGAAAATATTCATCTCCAATGTCATGTTTCCAAATGATAGCTTCATCAGTCCATTCCTACAATTAATCAATGCATTAGAAGTTGCAAGAAATGGACGTCCTAAAATAACAGGAAATGAATTACATGCTTCAACAGGTTTTCTGTCCAAGACAATAAAATCCACAAGATAAATGAATTTATCGACTTGTACTAACACATCTTCAATTATTCCTCTAGGCACTTTTACAGATCTATCGGCAAGTAAAAGAGATATAGAAGTTGGTTTTAACTCACCTAGATTGAGACTCTTAAAAACTGAATATGGAAGTAAATTCACACTAGCACCAAGATCAAGTAAGGCTCTTTCAATTTTATGCTCTCCAGTGAAGCAAGAAATTATAGGACAACCAGGGTCTTTATATTTCAAAGCATTATTATTCTGAAGAATAGCACTTACTTGTTCGGCTAGAAAGGCTTTCTTTTTCACATTCAGTTTCCTCTTCACAGTGCATAGATCTTTCAAAAATTTAGCATAGGAAGGAACCTGTTTAATTGCATCCAGTAAAGGTATATTGATCCTTACCTGTTTGAAAATTTCATAAATGTCAGAATTGTGATTGACTTTCCTTTGTTTGGTCATGGCTTCAGGAAATGGAAGTGCTGGCGGTGAATCAGTCGTTTCTTTGCAATTTTCAGATTCATCCCTTTCCTTACCCTCAGAGATTGACTCATCATCTTTCTCATAAGGTTCAAGAGAGGGTTTTTCAATAACCTTACCACTGCGCAGAGTAGTGACTAATTTGACTTGATTCACGTGTTGGCTTCCGGAACTACTTGCATTTGCATTGTATTGCCCTTTGGGATTTTGTTGTGTTTGAGATGGAAACTTACCTTTCTCTTGGAAACTAAGAGCAGATGTTAATTTAGCAAGAGTATCTTTAAAATCTGTCATGTTTTGAACAAGTTGAGTATTAATTGTCTCTTGCTTTTCAATGAATGCATGCAATGTTTCCTCAAGATTTCTTCTAGGAGGTGGAGCATAAGGAGGTGCATATCCATGAGAATTTTGGAAATTGTGGTGTGCTTGAAACGGTGGTTGTGAAGTTTGTGCATTGTTGTTCTCACTCTTCCAATTGAAATTTGGGTGATTTCTCCAACCAGGGTTGTATGTTTGGGAGTGTGGGTTATGGTTGGCCCTTTGAAAACTGTTTAAAGCATGGGCTTGTTCATGGAGACATTCCTTAAAAGAAGGCAAGGTTGGACAGTTACTGAATGAGTGTTCATTTGTTTCACAGATTTGACACACAATGTTTTCAACAGATTTTAATTGACCACTCTTTTTCAATTCTAGTGCCTCGACTTTTCTAGCTAAAGATGCAAACTTGGCTTGAAGGTCATGATCTTCCCTAAGGTTGTACAAACCTCCACTAGATGTATGAGGTTGAGTTTTACTTGGTGCCTCATAAGTACCCGTAGTGTCCCAATTTTGAGCATTTTCAGCTAACAAGTCTAAGTACTCCATTGCTTCATCAGGGTCTTTATCTTCAAAAGTTCCATTGCACATCAATTCAACCATTTGCCTATCTTTAGGTGTTAACCCTTCATAGAAATGTGAAACCAATCTCCATGTTTCAAAACCATGATGAGGGCAAGTACTAAGCAAATCTCGATACCTATCCCAACATTGATAAAATGTTTCTCCTGGTTTTTGAGTGAAAGTGGTGACTTGTCTCTTGAAAGAGTTTGTTCTATGAGATGGGAAAAACTTCTTTAAAAATTGTTGTTGCATTTCATCCCAAGCTCGAATGGATCCTGATCTTAAATTTTGTAGCCATGTTTTAGCTTTATCTTTTAATGAAAAAGGAAAGAGCTTTAATCTGATGGTGTTCATGCTACAATTTAAATTATTATATGTGTTGCAGACCTCCTCAAATTCTCTTAAATGCAAGTATGGATTTTCCAATTCTAAGCCATGAAAAGAAGGTAAAAGTTGAATAATGCCTGGTTTAAAATTAAAATGAGATGTGACACGACTAAAAGATTGATGTCTTCTCCCAAGTGCAGGAGTGTCGAAGTAATAAATAACCCGGCAAGACCGGGGTCGAACCACAGGGAGGTTATTTGTACAAATTATAAATAACAATAATACAACAACAATAAGAATAACAACAACAACAACAATAATAATAATAATAACAATAATAATAATAATAATAATAATAGTAGTAGTAGTAGTAGTAGTAGTAGTAGTAGTAGTAGTAGTAGTAGTAGTAGTAGTAGTAATAATAATAATAATATTAAAGAAAGAGAAGAAGAAAAAGATGATGAGAACTTTAAGATGAAATATTAATGTAAGGATTAAGCAATAATAATAACAAATGTCAAGGTTAGAGGTTCCACTAATGGTATATCAAACAAGTATAATATAAACTCTTATTATTGAATTGGAAACCACACACAAAGGAGGTTCCAATCAGATTATATATTGTTAACATGATTACATTAGTCATCTTATTCAATTAATGCTAATACTTGTAAATCTCGTCAAGCATTCATGATTATAACTTATGTTAACAACAAATCAAGTTCCTTTCATAGCTCAGGTGTCGGTTATACCATACAGTATGGGCTATGAAAGTGCCAAGCATTTGTTGTACCAAGTGTTATACAACATAAATCAAGATTAGTCATTTAACAAGCAAAGTATTAAAGAGTGAACAAGATAACAAATATAAAACATGTTAGTATCAAACATTAAAGTCCATATTAAGTGTACATTATACTTATTCTTACACCATTAGTGTAACCTTTTCACCTTGACATAATTAACTTAGCTAGACATAATGAAAGAAAGCAAAATAAATAAACAAAATAAGAACATAAAAGTTAACTAAGTAAAGGAAAGGAAATGAAAGGCATAAACTTAATATTAATGAAAGCAAAGCATAAACATTACAAAAAATACAAAGAGAGAAAGGAAGAGCATGATCTTGATCTGGAAACCAAGATGCCTAAATGCATGGCAAATGCCTCCTTTTATAGGCCAAAATTGGGAACTATTGATTTGATGACTAATTGATAAGTGGGTGGCCAACTTTTGACTTGGTGACAATCCTTATCTTCTCTTGTCTGCCCAAAACGTCATTGATAACGTCAAAACTGGAGCCAGTTGCAAACATGAAAGTTGTGGGCAATTGTCTCACCTTTCTTGTGTAAAACATTCAGCTCATTTGGACTTCTAGAACTCCAGATATGGCCAAAATACCGAACAGTGCTCAGGCTGGAAGACAGATTCGGGCTTCTTTGTTGTTGCTACAATTTGGACTTGATAATGGCCTTTTTAGATCTTGGGCTCCATATAAAAGTTGTAGGCCTATGTCTTACCTTTCCATCCATATAAATTGGACCTAAATCTGAGATATATAGCTCCAGATATGACCCATTTACCGAACAGTGTTCCGGTTTGGATTGCACCGACATCTCTTTTCTAAGTTTGGCCATCTCTTTATCCTTGCAATTTAAGTTCTTCAAGTCATCAATCAATCCTTTCATTTATGTGATAGGCCAGCATTAAAAATAGACATTTACCACAAATTAAAGGTATCTTATATTATTAGATATATTGTTATAAAACATGCTTTGGTTAAGGAGTTATTGATACTTCACGTGCAAAATGATGATATAAAACCATGATAAAAATGCACTTTTAAGTACTAATTAAGATGCATCAGGAGGAAAAACTATGCATGATGGTGCACTTGTTCTTGTGGGATTCATGTGGTCTCTAAGTGTTCTAGCATGGTTATTTTCATTATGAAGTGATTGATTATCTTTCTCAGCCATATTTTCTGAAAATGATGAGGATACCCTACAAAGTCTACCACTTGATGTACGTGACCACACTCTCATGCACGTGTAGGAATAGAATAAAAGGAAGAAGAAAATAAAAGAAGAAGAAACAAGACAAAAGAAACAAAGTTATATACAAGAAAAGTGAAAAGAGAAAATAAAATAACTATTATAATTTATACAAAACTTACCTCCCCGGCAACGGCGTCAAAAACTTGACACGAAAAAAATATTGATGTCTTCTCCCAAGTGCAGGAGTGTCGAAGTAATAAATAACCTGGCAAGACCGGGGTCGAACCATAGGGAGGTTAATTGTACAAATTATAAATAACAATAATACAACAACAACAATAATAATAATAACAACAATAATAATAATAACAACAACAATAATAGTAATAACCATAATAACAATAACAATAATAATAATAATAATAATAATAATAATAGTAATAATAATAATAATAGTAATATAATAATAATAATAATAATAATAATAATAATAATAATAATAATAATAATAATGAAAAAGAAGGAGAAGAAGAAGAAGAAGATGAGAACTTGAAGATGAAAAATTAATGTAAGGATTAAACAATGATAATAACAAATGTCAAGGTTAGAGGTTCCACTAATGGTATGTCAAACAAGTATAGTATAAACTCTTATTATTCAATTGGAAACCACACACAAAGGAGGTTCCAATCAGATTATATATTGTTAACATGATTACATTAGTCATCCTATTCAATTAATGCTAATACTTGTAAATCTCGTCAAGCATTCATGATTATTACTTATGTTAACAACAAATCAAGTTCCTTTCATAGCTCAGGTGTCGGTTATACCATACAGTATGGGCTATGAAAGTGCCAAGCATTTGTTGTACCAAGTGTTATACAACATAAATCAAGATTAGTCATTTAACAAGCAAAGTATTAAAGAGTGAACAAGATAATAAATACAAAACATGTTAGTAACAATCATTAAAGTCCATATTAAGTTTACACTATACTTATTCTTACACCATTAGTGTAACCTTTTCACCTTGACATTATAAACTTAACTAAACATAATGAAAGAAAGCAAAATAAATAAACAAAATAAGAACATAAACAAGGTAAAAGTTAACTAAGTAAATGCAAGGAAATGAAAAGCATAAACTTGATATTAATGAAAGCAAAGCATAAACATTACAAAAAATACAAAGAGAGAAAGGAAGAGCATGATCTTGATCTGGAGACCAAGATGCCTAAATGCATGGCAAATGCCTCCTTTTATAGGCCAAAATTGGGAACTATTGATTTGATGACTAATTGATAAGTGGGTGGCCAACTTTTGACTTGGTGACAATCCTTATCTTCTCTTGTCTGCCCAAAACGTCATTGCTAACGTCAAAATTAGAGCCAGTTGTTCATGAAAGTTGTAGGCAATTGTCTCAGCTTTCTTGTGTAAAAAATTCAGCTCATTTGGACTTCTAGAACTCCAGATATGGCTAAAATACCGAACAGTGCTTAGGCTGGAAGACAGATTCGGGCTTCTTTGTTGTTGCTACAATTTGGACTTGATAATGGCCTTTTTAGATCTTGGGCTCCATATGACAGTTGTAGGCCTATGTCTTACCTTTCCATCCATATAAATTGGACCTAAATCTGAGATCTGTAGCTCCAGATATAACCCAATTACCGAATAGTATTCCGGTTTGGATTGCACCGACATCTCTTTTCTAAGTTTGACCATCTCTTTATCCTTGCAATTCAAGTTCTTCAAGTCATCAATCAATCCTTTCATTTATGTGATAGGCCTGCATTTAAAATGAACATTTACCACAAATTAAAGGTATCTTATATTATTAGATATATTGTTATAAAACATGCTTTGGTTAAGGAGTTATTGATACTTCACGTGCAAAATGATGATATAAAACCATGATAAAAATGCACTTTTAAGTACTAACCAAAAACTTGACACGACTAAAAGATTGATGTCTTCTCCCAAGTGCAGGAGTGTCGAAGTAATAAATAACCCGGCAAAACCGGGGTCGAACCACAGGGAGGTTATTTGTACAAATTATAAATAACAATAATACAACAACAATAAGAATAACAACAACAACAACAATAATAATAATAATAACAATAATAATAATAATAATAATAATAATAGTAGTAGTAGTAGTAGTAGTAGTAGTAATAATAGTAGTAGTAATAATAATAATAATAATATTAAAGAAAGAGAAGAAGAAAAAGATGATGATGATGAGAACTTAGAGATGAAATATTAATGTAAGGATTAAGCAATAATAATAACAAATGTCAAGGTTAGAGGTTCCACTAATGGTATATCAAACAAGTATAATATAAACTCTTATTATTGAATTGGAAACCACACACAAAGGAGGTTCCAATCAGATTATATATTGTTAACATGATTACATTAGTCATCTTATTCAATTAATGCTAATACTTGTAAATCTCGTCAAGCATTCATGATTATAACTTATGTTAACAACAAATCAAGTTCCTTTCATAGCTCAGGTGTCGGTTATACCATACATTATGGGCTATGAAAGTGCCAAGCATTTGTTGTACCAAGTGTTATACAACATAAATCAAGATTAGTCATTTAACAAGCAAAGTATTAAAGAGTGAACAAGATAACAAATATAAAACATGTTAGTATCAAACATTAAAGTCCATATTAAGTTTACATTATACTTATTCTTACACCATTAGTGTAACCTTTTCACCTTGACATAATTAACTTAGCTAGACATAATGAAAGAAAGCAAAATAGATAAACAAAATAAGAACATAAAAGTTAACTAAGTAAAGGAAAGGAAATGAAAGGCATAAACTTAATATTAATGAAAGCAAAGCATAAACATTACAAAAAATACAAAGAGAGAAAGGAAGAGCATGATCTTGATCTGGAAACCAAGATGCCTAAATGCATGGCAAATGCCTCCTTTTATAGGCCAAAATTGGGAACTATTGATTTGATGACTAATTGATAAGTGGGTGGCCAACTTTTGACTTGGTGACAATCCTTATCTTCTCTTGTCTGCCCAAAACGTCATTGATAACGTCAAAACTGGAGCCAGTTGCAAACATGAAAGTTGTGGGCAATTGTCTCACCTTTCTTGTGTAAAACATTCAGCTCATTTGGACTTCTAGAACTCCAGATATGGCCAAAATACCGAACAGTGCTCAGGCTGGAAGACAGATTCGGGCTTCTTTGTTGTTGCTACAATTTGGACTTGATAATGGCCTTTTTAGATCTTGGGCTCCATATAAAAGTTGTAGGCCTATGTCTTACCTTTCCATCCATATAAATTGGACCTAAATCTGAGATATATAGCTCCAGATATGACCCATTTACCGAACAGTGTTCCGGTTTGGATTGCACCGACATCTCTTTTCTAAGTTTGGCCATCTCTTTATCCTTGCAATTTAAGTTCTTCAAGTCATCAATCAATCCTTTCATTTATGTGATAGGCCAGCATTAAAAATAGACATTTACCACAAATTAAAGGTATCTTATATTATTAGATATATTGTTATAAAACATGCTTTGGTTAAGGAGTTATTGATACTTCACGTGCAAAATGATGATATAAAACCATGATAAAAATGCACTTTTAAGTACTAATTAAGATGCATCAGGAGGAAAAACTATGCATGATGGTGCACTTGTTCTTGTGGGATTCATGTGGTCTCTAAGTGTTCTAGCATGGTTATTTTCATTATGAAGTGATTGATTATCTTTCTCAGCCATATTTTCTGAAAATGATGAGGATACCCTACAAAGTCTACCACTTGATGTACGTGACCACACTCTCATGCACGTGTAGGAATAGAATAAAAGGAAGAAGAAAATAAAAGAAGAAGAAACAAGACAAAAGAAACAAAGTTATATACAAGAAAAGTGAAAAGAGAAAATAAAATAACTATTATAATTTATACAAAACTTACCTCCCCGGCAACGGCGTCAAAAACTTGACACGAAAAAAATATTGATGTCTTCTCCCAAGTGCAGGAGTGTCGAAGTAATAAATAACCTGGCAAGACCGGGGTCGAACCATAGGGAGGTTAATTGTACAAATTATAAATAACAATAATACAACAACAACAATAATAATAATAACAACAATAATAATAATAACAACAACAATAATAGTAATAACCATAATAACAATAACAATAATAATAATAATAATAATAATAATAATAGTAATAATAATAATAATAGTAATATAATAATAATAATAATAATAATAATAATAATAATAATAATAATAATAATAATGAAAAAGAAGGAGAAGAAGAAGAAGAAGATGAGAACTTGAAGATGAAAAATTAATGTAAGGATTAAACAATGATAATAACAAATGTCAAGGTTAGAGGTTCCACTAATGGTATGTCAAACAAGTATAGTATAAACTCTTATTATTCAATTGGAAACCACACACAAAGGAGGTTCCAATCAGATTATATATTGTTAACATGATTACATTAGTCATCCTATTCAATTAATGCTAATACTTGTAAATCTCGTCAAGCATTCATGATTATTACTTATGTTAACAACAAATCAAGTTCCTTTCATAGCTCAGGTGTCGGTTATACCATACAGTATGGGCTATGAAAGTGCCAAGCATTTGTTGTACCAAGTGTTATACAACATAAATCAAGATTAGTCATTTAACAAGCAAAGTATTAAAGAGTGAACAAGATAATAAATACAAAACATGTTAGTAACAATCATTAAAGTCCATATTAAGTTTACACTATACTTATTCTTACACCATTAGTGTAACCTTTTCACCTTGACATTATAAACTTAACTAAACATAATGAAAGAAAGCAAAATAAATAAACAAAATAAGAACATAAACAAGGTAAAAGTTAACTAAGTAAATGCAAGGAAATGAAAAGCATAAACTTGATATTAATGAAAGCAAAGCATAAACATTACAAAAAATACAAAGAGAGAAAGGAAGAGCATGATCTTGATCTGGAGACCAAGATGCCTAAATGCATGGCAAATGCCTCCTTTTATAGGCCAAAATTGGGAACTATTGATTTGATGACTAATTGATAAGTGGGTGGCCAACTTTTGACTTGGTGACAATCCTTATCTTCTCTTGTCTGCCCAAAACGTCATTGCTAACGTCAAAATTAGAGCCAGTTGTTCATGAAAGTTGTAGGCAATTGTCTCAGCTTTCTTGTGTAAAAAATTCAGCTCATTTGGACTTCTAGAACTCCAGATATGGCTAAAATACCGAACAGTGCTTAGGCTGGAAGACATATTCGGGCTTCTTTGTTGTTGCTACAATTTGGACTTGATAATGGCCTTTTTAGATCTTGGGCTCCATATGACAGTTGTAGGCCTATGTCTTACCTTTCCATCCATATAAATTGGACCTAAATCTGAGATCTGTAGCTCCAGATATAACCCAATTACCGAATAGTATTCCGGTTTGGATTGCACCGACATCTCTTTTCTAAGTTTGACCATCTCTTTATCCTTGCAATTCAAGTTCTTCAAGTCATCAATCAATCCTTTCATTTATGTGATAGGCCTGCATTTAAAATGAACATTTACCACAAATTAAAGGTATCTTATATTATTAGATATATTATTATAAAACATATTTTAGTTAAGGAGTTATTGATACTTCAAGTGCAAAATGATGATATAAAACCATGATAAAAATGCACTTTTAAGTACTAATCAATACACATGTTTTTTTCAAAAGTAAATAAATAAATAAATAAAAAGAGAGAGAGAGTGCGTGAGACTCTAGCTGGCCTACATATAGATGTTATGATTGCCTTTCTACTTTCTCATCTATAAAACCCTCTTTTCCTTCCTTTCATTTCTACTCAACCCATACATTCAACAAATACAGAAGTGTGTAGAAATGCCAAGTTTCTCAAGTCATCAAATAAGAAATATTTGAGTTTTCGGTGGATCTAGTCCTGGGAAAGAAAAGGAGTTTTTAGAATCAGCAAATCATCTTGGTCAGGTGCTAGCTGAGAGAAAGATTCATTTAGTGTATGGGGGAGGCAGTCTTGGGTTAATGGGAGGTGTGTCAATAGCTGCATTTTTAGGAGGTAGTCAAGGTTTGGGGGTCGTCCCTAAAGCTTTGGCACAAGGGGACATCATTGGAAAAACAATTGGAGAGGAACTTCAAGTCTCCACAATGTCGGCTCGAATGAATGCAATGTTTAACCATGCTGATGCTTTCATTGCTTTACCAGGTGGTCTAGGCACATTGGAAGAGATCTTTCATATTTCCTCTTGGGCTCAATTGCACATTCACCATAAACCCATTGGTTTGTTAAATGTTAATGGTTATTATGATAAGTTGTTGTCTTTTCTTGATCATGCTGTGGAACAGGAATTTCTAACATCTTCTGCACGACAAATCATAATCTCTGCTACTACTGCTGAACAATTGATTGACCAACTACAATCTTTCATTCCTGTGATTGATCCTTCCATGAGTCGCATAAATTGGTCATCTACGGGAAGTCGTAAAAAGCTTAGATTGGATTTGAGCCTTCATTTGTGAATTTTTATGTATTTTGGTTTTATTATTGTGTTTTGTTATTTCTTATTTTTGTTTCAGTGTGTTTCAGGTTTTGTCAGTGTTTGTTATTTTAGGTGATATCTTCTATACTCTATCTTTCTACCTTAGAATATTGAGGACAATGTCTCGTTTTGGTTGGGGGGAGAGGGTAGTAGTTGATAAAAAAAAAATTGTTGTTTTTCATTTCATAATGCATGTGCATAATTGTTGTTACTAGGATGGCAGAGTAAAGGAGTTCTTTTGTTAAAGTGACTCTTGAGACGCATCTTAGTAACCATTCTTAACAAGGTCTATTATAATACTTCATGAAATATTCAGGTTTACAAACTCTCGTATTGTTACCACTTAATTCTGCTCATATACTTATTTAACATGTATTCTTAAACCTTAATTTACACACACACACTTTAACATATGATTGTGGGTTGCATATTGGATTATTACATTATTTATGTTCTTTTGTTAAAGGTAACAACTAAGGGAAAGGGATTGTATATAATTAAAAAAAAGAAAAAAAGAAAAAAAAATGATGATAATAAAAATGTAGATAAGTTTGGTTTTGTAGCCTCCCTAACCTAAGCAATTAAGCCTGAAGGGGTGTTTTAACACCTAATACCCTAAAGTCAACTGACTTGGGAGCTATTGGCCCAACGCTTGTTACATGGGTTGAGGAGAAAAGCTTAAGGGAATCAAACATTGCACTATCTACATATCAGTATCTGCGACCCGAGTTACTAAGCTCATAGGGGTGTCTTAACACCTAATGCCCTAAGACCAACTGTTCTGGGAGTCATTAGCTGAAAGCTCGTTACATGGGTTAAAGATGCATGATGTTTTTAAATTATATGTATATAGATTTAAAAAAAAAAAGAAAAAATGATAAAAAAAAAGACAAAAATAGTAATCCCAACCCAAGGAAGTTAACCTTAAACATTAGAACAAAAATTTTGTTTTCTTCCAAGAAAAGCCCCATAATTATGTGTTGATATATTGAGCACAAAAGAAAGGTTTATTAATATCTTGTTAAGTGGTATTGAGCAGATATATAAATTTAATGAGAGTTTGTTTATGTGGATAGATTAATGGAAGTTAAATGATGAATACCTTGCTTTGTGAAATTTGCAAATTGTTGTAACGCTTTGATTACTAGGGACTAGTAATAAGCTGGTTGGGGGGTGTGATTAGTACTTAAAAGTGTATTTTTTTCATGGTTTTATATCATCATTTTGCACTTGAAGTATCAATAACTCCTTAACTAAAGCATATTTTATAATAATATATCTAATAATATAAGATACCTATAATTTGTGGTAAATGTCTATTTTTAATGCAGGCCTATCACATAAATGAAAGGATTGATTGATGACTTGAATAACTTAAATTGCAAGGATAAAGAGATGGCCAAACTTAGAAAAGAGATGTCGGTGCAATCCAAACCGGAACACGGTTCGGTAATTGGGCCATATCTGGAGCTACAGATCTCAGATTTAGGTCCATATTTTGTTTCTCTATTTTGCTTTCTTTTATTATGTCTAGCTAAGTTAGTTATGTCAAGGTGAAAAGGTTACACTAATGATGTAAGAATAAGTATAATGTAAACTTAATATGGACTTTAATGTTTGATACTAACATGTTTTATATTTGTTATCTTGTTCACTCTTTAATACTTTGCTTGTTAAATGACTAATCTTGATTTATGTTGTATAACACTTGGTACAACAAATGCTTGGCACTTTCATAGCCCATAATGTATGGTATAACCGACACCTGAGCTATGAAAGGAACTTGATTTGTTGTTAACATAAGTAATAATCATGAATGCTTGACGAGATTTACAAGTATTAGCATTAATTGAATAGGATGACTAATGTAATCATGTTAACAATATATAATCTGATTGGAACCTCCTTTGTGTGTGGTTTCCAATTCAATAATAAGAGTTTATACTATACTTGTTTGATATACCATTAGTGGAACCTCTAACCTTGACATTTGTTATTATTATTATTTAATCCTTACATTAATTTTTCATCTCCAAGTTCTCATCATTATTATTATTATTATTACTACTATTATTACTACTACTACTACTACTACTACTACTACTACTACTACTACTACTACTACTACTACTACTACTACTATTATTAGTATTACTAGTATTACTATTATTATTATTGTTATTATTGTTATTATTATTATTGTTGTTGTTATTGTTATTGTTATTGTTGTTGTATTATTGTTATTTATAATTTATACAAATAACCTCCCTGTGGTTCGACCCCGGTCTTGCCGGGTTATTTATTACTTCGACACTCCTGCACTTGGGAGAAGACATCAATCTTTTAGTCGTGTCATCTAGCTAAGTTAATTATATCAAGGTGAAAAGGTTACACTAATGGTGTAAGAATAAGTATAATGTAAACTTAATATGGACTTTAATTTTGATACTAACATGTTTTATATTTGTTATCTTGTTTACTCTTTAATACTTTGCTTGTTAAATGACTAATCTTGATTTATGTTGTATAACACTTGGTACAACAAATGCTTGGCACTTTCATAGCCCATAATGTATGGTATAACCGACACCTGAGCTATGAAAGGAACTTGATTTGTTGTTAACATAAGTTATAAGCATGAATGCTTGATGATATTTACAAGTATTAGCATTAATTGAATAAGATGACTAATGTAATCATGTTAACAATATATAATCTGATTGGAACCTCCTTTGTGTGTGGTTTCCAATTCAATAATAAGAGTTTATACTATACTTGTTTGATATACCATTAGTGGAACCTCTAACCTTGACATTTGTTATTATTATTGCTTAATCCTTACATTAATATTTCATCTCTAAGTTCTCATCATCATCATCTTCTTCTTCTTCTCTTTCTTTATTATTATTATTATTATTATTATTATTATTATTATTACTACTACTACTACTACTACAACTACTACTACTATTATTATTATTATTATTACTATTGTTGTTGTTGTTATTGTTGTTTTATTATTGTTATTTATAATTTGTAAAAATAACCTCCCTGTGGTTCGACCCCGGTCTTGCTGGGTTATTTATTACTTCAACACTCCTGCACTTGGGAGAAGACATCAACCTTTTAGTCGTGTCAGTAATCATCGATTGATGTGATATCAGATGTTGAATTTGTTATCATTGTTGACAAAAGATTCACATCAACATTTTTGGTGCTTTTTTCATCCGTGATTTCTTCCTCAGAATAAATCATTTGCAAGTCTTCAGATTCATCCAACTCATTTTTACTTAAAGTAGATTCAAGTTGATCATAAACTAATTCGTCAATATGATCTACTTCTTGTAAATCATTATCTTCTCCAGGTTGTTTGCAAATGTTGAAAATATTCATCTCCAATGTCATGTTTCCAAATGATAGCTTCATCAGTCCATTTCTACAATTAATCAATGCATTAGAAGTTGCAAGAAACGGACGTCCTAAAATAACAAAAAATGAATTACATGCTTCAACAGGTTCTGTGTCAAAGACAATAAAATCCACAGGATAAATGAATTTATCGACTTGTACTAACACATCTTCAATTGTTCCTCTAGGCACTTTTATAGATCTATCGGCATGTAAAAGAGATATAGAAGTTGGTTTTAACTCACCTAGATTGAGACTCTGAAAAACTGAATATGGAAGTAAATTCACACTAGCACCAAGATCAAGTAAGGCTCTTTCAATTTTATGCTCTCCAATAAAGCAAGAAATTGTAGGACAAGAGAGGGTTTTTCAATACTGATTGTGCATCAAAAGTGTCATTAAGTCTCTTATTTTACATATGTATTTATTGTTTTTATTTGGTTGTTTTTATAATAATTGATGTGTTTTTTTAGTAATGAAGTTTTTTTTAATGTTTCGATAGGTTTTTGGAGCTTAAATGAATTAATTCAAAAAATTCAACGTCGGAATTCAGAACAAAGAATTGAAGAGACATTTAGTTCAAGATTGAAGCAAATCTTGGTTCAAATAAGTGCTCCAAATTTGTCCCAAAAATCAATTCTATTCCAATTCTAGAAAAGAATATCATATGATTTATTTCAAGCCCAAACTTGCCTTATGTTGTGTGCAAACTTCAACAATTAAACACTCAAGGTTTCAATGTCAATCTTAGCCCAAATAATAAGTACATTTGTATACTTATTTGATGCTCAAATTCAGCCCAAAATCAACCTTCATATCAACCCAAACACAATCCATGATCTTACATGTCCACACAACAAATAGTTGTAAAGCTGGAGGGGATATTTTAACATTATTTTGGGTCAAAAAGAAGAAGGAGACACCTCATAAATGAGGAAGAAAAACGTGCACCAAAGTAGTTGTAAAGCTGTCTTGATTTGATTTTTCAGAACACCTTTCGGTGTTTTGCCCATAACTTTTGACTCAGGTGTCCAAATGAGCTGTTCTTTAATGATCTGGAAAGGTGACAAAATTGCCTATAAATATGTCTCTAATATACTTCTCCAAAATAAAGCTTCTAAGAGGGTCGAATTGCTGTCCAAAGTTAGAGTCAGATTTGTGTCTGAATTTTTTCTGAAATTGTATTGTGTTCTTCTTTATAGATTTCGGTTCTTTAGTTTGTAAAACTTATTATTTCAGTTGGATTCAAGTTCTTTCATGTTTATTGAAGTGTTCTTATATATAATCATGGTTGGCTAAACTCTTTCTTGGATCCAAATCAAGGATAATGGTGATTGAGGTGAGTTCTTTAGGATATGAATGAATCTTAATGTTTATCTTCTTATTTTCTTCATGAATGATTTATTATTGTAAAGAAATTTTAGAAATCATTTAGGTAATGTTATAATCTTGAATTTTTATGCACAAACTTTAGTTTTGGTATAGAGATTGCTTGATTCAATGTCTTACTTAATATGAAAGTACTTGTTCATTCTTAAGCAATAATCAATCTTTATCTTTCTAATCTTCATTGTAATATCTTCCGATCTAATATCACCATCGTTGATATTAGGTTGATTTATCTTATATATGTTGAAGAAATCACCAATACATCACCATTAAAATTGATTTGGACCAAGACTTACTTTTTCTTGTCATTTAAAATCTATTTACATTTTTTTTTTATCTTTAAAAACAAATCCATCAATTATTTTCAACCAAGTTATTGTTAATTTAATTTCTCTTACCGAGTTAATTGCTACATCGCACACTCGTGCACTTGCGAGTTAAAACAAGCCGATCATAAAAAGCGGTCAAGCAATTTTGGCGCCGTTGCCGGGGAGCTAGCAAGCAAAGGTAACAAATTTAGATTTGATTATTAGAAAACTAAAAAAAGATCATAAAAAAAAATTTAATTGGCTGGTTTTACCTCCTTAAAAAAAAAAAAAAAAACAAATCAAGTGGCTGGTTTCGGATATTGGACTGTGGATTGGACTATTAATTGTTGGATTTTGGTTGGTTCAACCATTTTTCTTTTATTGTCTATTCTTATTAGTTGCTAATATTTTTCTTGTTTATTTCATTTTATTTGGTTGATATTGTTTTTATTTATTGTCTAAAGTGCTTGGCCGGTATTACTACCTTTTTATTCATGCTTGTTATAATTATCTTTTAATGTTTATTGTTGTTATTTTTCTTATATTTATTGTCTAAAGTGCTTGGCCGGTATTACCGCCTTTTTATTCAAGCTTGTTATAATTATCCTTTAATGTTTATTGTTGTTATTTTTCTTATATTTATTTTGTTGTTTTGTTATGATTATTTTTCTTATATTTATTGTTTGAAGTGCTTGGCCGGTATTACCGCCTTTTTATTCAAGCTTCTTATAATTATCTTTTAATGTTTATTGTTGTTAATAGTGCTTATTAGTTGGAGAGTGAATTTCTTAATTTGTTGTATTTTTATTTTTGAGCTATTACTTTTATTTGCAATTTTTTTTTCTTTTCTTTTCTTTCCTTTCTTTTCATATTCATATAATTGTTATATTATTATTATTATTATTATTATTATTTTATCATGGCTAATGTTGAAGATGTAGAGGGTGAAGGGAGTGTTCAAGGTAATGGACCTCCACAATTCAATGATCAACCTAATTTTCGAACTCTTAGAGAGTATCTTCACCCGGCTAGACAAAGTACACCTTCATGTATTATCTTACCTCTTAACCAACAAGCTTTCAATTTGAAACCGGGCATGATTCAACTTCTTCCCACATTTCATGGTATGGATTCTAAAAATCCATACATACACATTAAAGACTTTGAAGAGGTATGTAATACTTTTATTGATAGAACATGCACCGAGGAAACCATTCGGCTTAAATTGTTCCCATTCTCTCTAAAGGATAAAGCCAAGCTTTAGCTAAACTCCTTGCGTCCTAGGTCTATAGGTACATGGAGAGAAATGCAAGCTGAATTTTTGAAAAAATACTTCCCCACTCATAGGACAGCAGCTTTACAACGTCAAATGATGAATTTTTCTTGTAGTTCAAATGAGTCATTTCACCAAGCTTGGGAAAGGTTCAAAGACTTGTTAAATGCATGCCCTCATCATGGTTTTGAGATGTGGAGGTTAGTGAGTTTCTTTTATGACTCTCTTACCGCAGATTTTAAAAAGCTAGTGTCAACCATGTGTAATGGTGAGTTTTATGACAAAGAACCAAGTGAGGCCTTTGATTTTTTTGATCAATTGGCTGAAAACACAAAGCAATGGGAGACTTCTCTCCCAGTTCTTGTTGAGTCTAGAAACACCATTTCTCATTCAAGTGGGAAGTTTCAATTGAAAGAGACTGATGACCTCAATGCTAGATTAGCCTCATTGGCTAGGAAAGTAGAGTCTCTTGAGATTAAAAAAGTGCATGTCATAAGTGAACAATAAGAGAAAAGTTGTGTTATTTGTGAGAGCAAAGGGCATAGGACAACTGAGTGTCCTACCATTCCACCTTCAAGGAAGTGCTATATGGCCAAACTTCTGATTCAAGTAATGTAAGAAAGCCATTTCCAAACCAAGTAGGCAATCCCTACTCTAAGACCTATAATCCTGGATGGAGGAACCACCTAAATTTTGGATGGAGAAATGAGGGCTCTTCAGTACCTCAAACATTTCAACCTCCACCCCAACCATTTTATGCTCCCACACATAACACATACCAACCACCTCATAAGAGATCCTTAAAGGATACTCTTCAACAATTCATGCAAACGCAAGGAGGAATCAACAACCAAGTTTACAAATTCCAAGACCAGACCAATAGGACCTTAGATGACATTCGAAGTCAACTAACTAAGTTGACTCAATCACTAAGCATTCAAGAGAAGGGAAAAATCCCAGCTCAACCAATGCCCAATCCTAGAGGTCAGGTACACATGAGTGAATCCTCACCTAGTGAACCTTCAAACCATGAACAAGTCCAATCCATCACTACCCTTAGAAGTGGAAAGATTGTTGACAAAGGTGTAGGTTTTAGGATTCCTAAAGGTATTATAGAGGAGAAATCTAGGGAAAGTGAAGAGGGAATCAAAACACAAGTGACAAATGAGAGTTTGAGTGACAAAGGAGGTGAGATAAATGAGAAAGAGATGAGTGAGAAAGGAGATGATTCAAGAAAAATTGGAGTCAAAATGAGTGATTTAGAATTTGTTCCTAGAGCACCATTTCCACAAAGGTTAGGGAAACCTAAACAAGATCTTATGAACTCAGAAATCTATGAATTGTTCAAACAAGTGAAAGCCAATATTCCACTCCTTGATGCAATTAAACAAGTTCCATCTTATGCAAAGTTTCTTAAGGATTTATGCACAGTCAAAAGGAGATTGAATGTGAAAGAAAGAGCTTTTCTAACTGAACATGCTAGTGCCATCATCCAGTTTAAGACCCCTCCCAAATACAAAGATCCTGGTTGTCCTACCATTTCATGCATTATTGGAAGTCATAAGATAGATCAAGCTTTGTTGGATTTAGGAGCAAGTATGAATTTAATACCCTACACTGTTTACGAACAATTAGGTTTAGGAGAAATCAAGCCTACTCGAATCACCCTTCAATTAGCTGATAGGTCAATCAAGATTCCTAGGGGTATCGTTGAGGATGTGTTGGTCCAAGTAGATAAATTCTACTTTCCTGTTGATTTTGTAGTGTTAGACACCGCACCAATTCAAAGTTCTAATGCCCCCATCCCAGTCATCTTAGGGAGACCTTTCCTAGCTACATCCAATGCCTTAATTAACTGTAGGAATGGGGTGATGAAATTGTCTTTTGGGAATATGACTGTGGAGATGAACATATTCAATGTCTCTAAACAAATCGGGGAACATGAGGACATTAGAGAGGTAGATTTCATCCAAACAGTTTGTCAAGAACACTTTGAGAGAGTGTGGATCAAGGATCCATTGGAGAGAACTTTAATTCATGATGAAAGATTTTGTTCTTTGGAATGTGTTGATGAGGAAGTAAGAGAACTCGAGACTTATCTAGATCCAATGCCTATTATGTCAATAGGTCAATGGACCTCATCATTTGAGCCTTTGATTTCACCCCAAGTGAAAGTTGAGGAATCTCTTGTCCAGCTTGATAAACTAGAAATGAAGCCTTTACCGAGTGATCTTAAGTATGCATTTCTAGGGGAAGATGAATCATATCCTATTGTGATCTCATCAAAACTTAGCATAGAGCAAGAACACAAACGTTTGAGAGTGGTGAGAAAACACAAGAAAGCAATTGGGTGGAAAATTACTGACTTGAAAGGAATTAGCCCTCTTTTATGTACACATAGAATCTATCTTGAAAAAGAGGCTAAATCTGTGAGACAAATGCAAAGACGATTGAACCCAAACATGAAGGAAGTAGTGAGAGGTGAAGTGCTTAAGCTACTTGATCCAGGTATCATTTACCCTATTGCAAACTCAAAATGGGTTAGTCCAACCCAAGTTGTCCCAAAAAAATCTGGAGTCACGGTAGTGAAGAATGAAAATAATGAGCTAGTACCAACTAGAATCCAAACTGGATGACGTATGTGCATTGATTATCGTAAATTGAACATGGTGACTAGGAAGGACCATTTTCTGCTTCCATTTTTAGACCAAGTGCTTGAAAGAGTAGCTGGAAGAGCTTTCTATTGTTTTCTTGATGGATACTCAGGTTACAACCAAATTGAGATTTCTTTAGAAGACCAAGAAAAAACCACTTTCACTTGTCCTTTTGGTACCTATGCTTATAGAAGAATGCCTTTTGGTTTGTGTAATGCACCGGCCACTTTTCAAAGGTGTATGATGAATATCTTTAGTGACATGGTGGAAATTTTTTTGGAAGTTTTCATGGATGATTTTTCAGTTTATGGGGATTCTTATGAGTTGTGTCTAATGCATTTAGAAAAATTTCTTAAAAGGTGTGAAGAGAGCAATCTTGTACTCAATTGGGAGAAGTGTCATTTTATGGTGACACATGGCATTATTTTAGGTCACATTGTCTCTTCGAAAGGGATAGAGGTAGATAAGTCAAAAGTGGAAGTCATTCAAAAATTAACTACCCCTAGGACTATGAAAGATGTGAGATCCTTTTTAGGACATGCTGGGTTTTATCAAAGATTCATTCATTCTTTTAGTACCATTGCCAAACCATTGTGTAACTTGTTATCACAAGATGTCCAATTTGATTAGACATTAAAATGTCAATAAGCTTTTGAAAAGCTTAAAGGGTTGTTGACCACTGCACCAATCATGCAAGCTCCTGATTGGTCCTTACCATTTGAATTGATGTGTGATGCTAGTGATTTTGCAGTTGGAGCTGTTTTAGGGCAAAGAAAAGACAAGAAACCTCATGTCATTTATTATGCTAGCAAGACTTTGAATGATGCTCAATTGAATTACACTACAACTGAAAAAGAACTCTTAGATGTGGTCTTTACATTAGACAAGTTTAGGTCTTATTTGGTTGGATCTCTTGTTATTGTTTTCACTGATCATGCAGTGATTAGTACTTAAAAGTGTATTTTTATCATGGTTTTATATCATCATTTTGCACTTGAAATATCAATAACTCCTTAACTAAAATATGTTTTATAATAATGTATCTAATAATATAAGATACCTATAATTTATGGTAAATGTCTATTTTTAATGCAGGCCTATCACATAAATGAAAGGATTGATTGATGACTTGAAGAACTTAAATTGCAAGGATAAAGAGATGGCCAAACTTAGAAAAGAGATGTCGGTGCAATCCAAACCGGAACACTGTTTGGTAATTGGGCCATATCTGGAGCTACAAATCTCAGATTTAGGTCCAATTTATATGGATGGAAAGGTAAGACATAGGCCTACAACTTTCATATGGAGCCCAAGATCTAAAAAGGCCATTATCAAGTCCAAATTGTAGCAACAACAAAGAAGCCCGAATCTGTCTTCCAGCCCGAGCACTGTTCGGTATTTTGGCCATATCTGGAGTTCTAGAAGTCCAAATGAGCTGAATGTTTTACACCAGAAAGCTGAGACAATTGCCTACAACTTTCATGTTTGCCACTAGCTCCAATTTTGACGTTATCAATGACGGTTTGGGCAGACAAGAGAAGATAAGGATTGTCACCAAGTCAAAAGTTGGCCACCCACTTATCAATTAGTCATCAAATTAATAGTTCTCAATTTTGGCCTATAAAAGGAGGCATTTTCCATGCATTTAGGCATCTTGGTTTCCAGATCAAGATCATGCTCTTCCTTTCTCTCTTTGTATTTTTTATGCTTTGTTTTCATTAATATTAAGTTTATGCCTTTCATTTCCTTTCCTTTACTTAGTTACCTTTTATGTTGTTATTTTGTTTATCTATTTTTCTTTCTTTCATTATGTCTAGCTAAGTTAATTATGTCAAGGTGAAAAGGTTACACTAATGGTGTGAGAATAAGTATAATGTAAACTTAATATGGACTTTAATGTTTGATACTAACATGTTTTGTATTTATTATCTTGTTCACTCTTTAATACTTTGCTTGTTAAATGACTAATCTTGATTTATGTTGTATAACACTTGGTACAACAAATGCTTGGCACTTTCATAGCCCATAATGTATGGTATAACCGACACCTGAGCTATGAAAGGAACTTGATTTGTTGTCAACATAAGTTATAATCATGAATGCTTGACGAGATTTACAAGTATTAGCATTAATTGAATAAGATGACTAATGTAATCATGTTAACAATCTATAATCAAATTGGAACTTCCTTTGTGTGTGGTTTCCAATTGAAGAATAAGAGTTTATACTATACTTGTTTGACATACCATTAGTGGAACCTCTAACCTTGACATTTGTTATTATCATTGTTTAATCCTTACATTAATTTTTCATCTTCAAGTTCTCATCTTCTTCTTCTTCTTCTCCTTCTTTTTCATTATTATTATTATTATTATTATTATTATTATTATTATTATTATATTACTATTATTATTATTATTATTATTATTATTATTATTATTATTATTATTATTGTTATTGTTATTATGGTTATTACTATTATTGGAAGAGTGAGAACAATAATGCACAAACTTCACAACCACCGTTTCAAGCACATCATAATTTCCAAAATTCTCATGGATATGCACCTCCTTATGCTCCACCTCCTAGAAGAAATCTTGAGGAAACATTGCATGCATTCATTGAAAAGCAAAAGACAATTAATACTCAACTTGTTCAAAACATGACAGATTTTAAAGATACTCTTGCTAAATTAACATCTGCTCTTAGTTTCCAAGAGAAAGGTAAGTTTCCATCTCAAACACAACAAAATCCCAAAGGGCAATACAATGCAAATGCAAGTAGTTCCGGAAGCCAACACATGGATCAAGTCAAATCAGTCACTACTTTGCGCAGTGGTAAGGTTATTGAAAAACCCTCTCTTGAAACTTATGAGAAAGATGATGAATCAATCTCTAAGGGTAAGGAAGGGGATGAATCTGAAAATTGCAAAGAAACGACTGATTCACCGCCAGCACTTCCATTTCCTCAAGTCATGACCAAACAAAGGAAAGTCAATCACAACTCTGAAATTTTTGAAATTTTCAAACAGGTAAGAATCAATATACCTTTGCTGGATGCTATTAAACAGGTTCCTTCCTATGCTAAATTTTTGAAAGATCTATGCACTGTGAAGAGGAAACTGAATGTGAAAAAGAAAGTCTTTCTAGCCGAACAAGTAAGTGCTATTCTTCAAAATAATAATGCTTTGAAATATAAAGACCCTGGTTGTCCTACAATTTCTTGCTTTATTGGAGAGCATAAAATTGAAAGAGCCTTACTTGATCTTGGTGCTAGTGTGAATTTACTTCCATATTCAGTTTTTCGGAGTCTCAATCTAGGTGAGTTAAAACCAACTTCTATATCTCTTTTACTTGCCGATAGATCTGTAAAAGTGCCTAGAGGAATAATTGAAGACGTGTTAGTACAAGTCGATAAATTCATTTATCCTGTGGATTTTATTGTCTTGGACACAGAACCTGTTGAAGCATGTAATTCATTTCCTGTTATTTTAGGACGTCCGTTTCTTGCAACCTCTAACGCATTGATTGATTGTAGGAATGGACTGATGAAGCTATCATTTGGAAACATGACATTGGAGATGAATATTTTCAACATTTGCAAGCAACCTGGAGATGATAATGATTTACAAGAAGTAGATCATATTGATGAATTAGTTTATGATCAACTTGAATCTACTTTAAGTAAAAATGAATTGGATGAAACTGAAGATTTGCAAATGGTTTATTCTGAGGAAGAAATCACGAATGAAACAAGCACCGAAAATGTTGATGCGAATCTTTTGTCAATAGTGACAACAGATTCGACATCTGACATCACACCAATCGATGATTACTTTCCTAACAAATCCTTACTTTCTCTTAGTTCAATGCCTTGGTATGATAAAAATATTAATTTTCTTGCTTTAGGAGATTTGCGAGCTGATTGGAGTACCCAAGACAAAGAAAAGTTTTTGAACGAAGTGAAGAGCTTTTATTGTGATGACCCTAACTTATTCAAATATTGTCCTGATCAAATATTTCAAAGATTCATTCCCGACAATGAGGTAAGTAGTGTCATTAAACTTTGTCATTCTGAAGCATGTGGAAGTTATTTCTCGTCAAAAAAGACTGCTGCAAAAATCTTTCAAAATGGATTTTATTGGCCCACCATGTTCAAGGACACACATGCATTCTGTAAAACTTGTGAAAATTGTCAAAAAATTGACACTGGTCAAAAAGTTTTGTTTTATGATTCTCAACTCTATGCACTCCCTAAAGAGCTAAGATTAAGATGGACCAATCCTTATGGGGCCTGTGATATTGAGAATTCAATGAATGACAATGATTTTAAGGAAAATGGACATCGTTTGAAAGCTTACTTTGATAATTTTCCTAGTGAAAATGAATCAGCTGGTTTGAATGATCTTGTAGATAAAGGTTGATTATTTTGTTTTTCTCACATTTTCTTTTTTTTTATGTTTCTTTTTGAGTGATTTTTGCTAGTTTCTCTCACCCCGGTCAAATGGCGGATAACGGTACTCCGTGACTTAAGTCGGTTCTTTCAGTTTCCCATAATTACTGATATTTGTGTATATATTTGTGCAATTCTTTGAATCTCTCTTCCAATTCTCATTTGAAAATGGACACTAATCTTGAAAAATTGAAAAAGTATTTTCCCGCTCTGCCTCAGAATGCGATTACAAAAATGTACCGTGCTAGATGTGCAAGATTGAGATTGTTAATGAATCATGGAATTCCTGAACATATTTGCTGGTTGATTGAAGCAAAGGTCCGATTAGCAGGTGAGTCCTCTAACTCCTTCATTTCACACATGCCTGGAACAGGTAAAAGTACTTTTGCGAAGAAGCGTCGTGCAAAACGACTAGAAGTCTGTCATCGATGTGCTAGATGGACTTGTAATACACAATGTCGTTCTTTAGGAATGATATCTATAAACCGTGAAGATAAAATACAATTCATTAAGGATGGCCTGAGTAAGGAGTCTTTAGATAATCTTCTATTGACTCTTGAGACGCATCCTAGTGGAGATGTGCATCGTGCAATTCATGATTTATGGCCACTATTTCATAAAGAACATGATCGACTGAGTCTTGGGAATCTGACTAAAAAAGACCCTGTTTGCCAGTTTTTAAGAAAACTGGATGGGAAGTGATTAGTACTTAAAAGTGCATTTTTATCATGGTTTTATATCATCATTTTGCACTTGAAGTATCAATAACTCCTTAACCAAAGCATGTTTTATAATAATATATCAAATAATATAAGATACCTTTAATTTGTGGTAAATGTCTATTTTTAATGCAGGCCTATCACATAAATGAAAGGATTGATTGATGACTTGAAGAACTTAAATTGCAAGGATAAAGAGATGGCCAAACTTAGAAAAGAGATGTCGGTGCAATCCAAACCGGAACACTGTTCGGTAATTGGGTCATATCTAGAGCTATATATCTCAGATTTAGGTCCAATTTATATGGATGGAAAGGTAAGACATAGGCCTACAACTTTCATATGGAGCCCAAGATCTAAAAAGGCCATTATCAAGTCCAAATTGTAGCAACAACAAAGAAGCCCGAATCTATCTTCTAGCCCGAGCACTGTTCGGTATTTTGGCCATATCTGGAGTTCTAGAAGTCCAAATGAGCTGCATTGTTTACACAAGAAAGCTGAGACAATTGTCTACAACTTTCATGTTTGCAACTGGCTCCAGTTTTGACATTATCAATGACGTTTTGGGCAGACAAGAGAAGATAAGGATTGTCACCAAGTCAAAAGTTGGCCACCCACTTATCAATTAGTCATCAAATTAATAGTTCTCAATTTTGGCCTATAAAAGGAGGCATTTTCCATGCATTTAGGCATCTTGGTTTCCAGATCAAGATCATGCTCTTCCTTTCTCTCTTTGTATTTTTTATGCTTTGTTTTCATTAATATTAAGTTTATGCCTTTCATTTCCTTTCCTTTACTTAGTTACCTTTTATGTTGTTATTTTGTTTATCTATTTTTCTTTCTTTCATTATGTCTAGCTAAGTTAATTATGTCAAGGTGAAAAGGTTACACTAATGGTGTGAGAATAAGTATAATGTAAACTTAATATGGACTTTAATGTTTGATACTAACATGTTTTATATTTATTATCTTGTTCACTCTTTAATACTTTGCTTGTTAAATGACTAATCTTGATTTATGTTGTATAACACTTGGTACAACAAATGCTTGGCACTTTCATAGCCCATAATGTATGGTATAACCGACACCTGAGCTATGAAAGGAACTTGATTTGTTGTCAACATAAGTTATAATCATGAATGCTTGACGAGATTTACAAGTATTAGCATTAATTGAATAAGATGACTAATGTAATCATGTTAACAATATATAATATGATTGGAACCTCCTTTGTGTGTGGTTTCCAATTCAATAATAAGAGTTTATACTATACTTGTTTGATATACCATTAGTGGAACCTCTAACCTTGACATTTGTTATTATTATTGTTTAATCCTTACATTAATTTTCCATCTCCAAGTTCTCATCATCATCTTCTTCTTCTCTTTCTTTATTATTATTATTATTATTAGTATTATTATTACTACTACTACTACTACTACTACTACTACTACTACTATTATTATTATTATTATTGTTGTTGTTGTTGTTATTGTTATTGTTATTATTATTATTGTTGTTGTTGTTGTTGTTGTTGTATTATTGTTATTTATAATTTGTACAAATAACCTCCCTATGGTTCGACCCCGGTCTTGCCGGGTTATTTATTACTTCGACACTCCTGCTCTTGGGAGAAGACATCAATCTTTTTGTCGTGTCAGGAAGCCTATCCCCGACCCATAGAGGGCGTTTAAGCCGTTCTTGGACGTAAAATCAAGGGAAGATGTGAGCCACAATCACAACTATCTGTACATACACATGTTTTTTTCAAAAGTAAATAAATAAATAAATAAAAAGAGAGAGAGTGTGTGTGAGACTCTAGCTGGCCTACATATAGATGTTATGATTGCCTTTCTACTTTCTCATCTATAAAACCCTCTTTTCCTTCCTTTCATTTCTACTCAACCCATACATTCAACAAATACAGAAGTGTGTAGAAATGGCAAGTTCCTCAAGTCATCAAATAAGAAATATTTGTGTTTTCGGTGGATCTAGTCCTAGGAAAGAAAAGGAGTTTTTAGAATCAACAAATCATCTTGGTCAGGTGCTAGCTGAGAGAAAGATTCATTTAGTGTGTGGGGAGGCAGTCTTGGGTTAATGGGAGGTGTGTCAATAGCTGCATTTTTAGGAGGTAGTCAAGTTTTAGGAGTCGTCCCTGAAGCTTTGGCACAAGGGGACATCATTGGAAAAACAATTGGAGAGGAACTTCAGGTCTCCACAATGTCGGCTCGAATGAATGCAATGTTTAACCATGCTGATGCCTTTATTGCTTTACCAGGTGGTCTAGGCACATTAGAAGAGATCTTTCATATTTCCTCTTGGGCTCAATTGCACATTCACCATAAACCCATAGGTTTGTTAAATGTTAATGGTTATTATGATAAGTTGTTGTCTTTTCTTGATCATGCTGTGGAACAGGAATTTCTAATATCTTCTGCACGACAAATCATAATCTCTGCTACTACTGCTGAACAATTGATTGACCAACTACAATCTTTCATTCCTATGATTGATCCTTCCATGAGTAGCATAAATTGGTCATCTACAGGAAGCCGTAAAAAGCTTAGATTGGATTTGAGCCTTCATTTATGAATTTTTGTGTCTTTTGGTTTTATTATTGTGTTTTGTTATTTCTTATTTTTGTTTTAGTGTGTTTCAGGTTTTGTCAGTGTTCGTTATTTCAGGTGATATCTTCTCTACTCTATCTTTCTACCTTAGAACATTGAGGACAATGTCTCCTTTTGGTTGGGGGGAGAGGGTAGTAGTTGATAAAAAAAAATTGTTTTTCATTTCATAAAGCATGTGCATAATTGTTGTTACTAGGATGGCAGAGTAAAAGAGTTCTTTTGTTAAAGTGACTCTTGAGACGCATCTTAGTAGTCATTCTTAACAAGGTCTATTATAATACTTCCTGAAATATTCAGGTTTACAAACTCTCGTATTGTTACCACTTAATTTTGTTCATATACTTATTTAACATGTATTCTTAAACCTTAATTTACACACACACACTTTAACATATGATTGTGGGTTGCATATTGGATTATTACATTATTTATGTTCTTTTGTTAAAGGTAACAACTAAGGGAAAGGGATTGTATATAATTAAAAAAGAAAAAGAAAAAAAAAAGAAAAAAAATGATGATAATAAAAATGTAGATAAGTTTGGTTTCGTAGCCTCCCTAACCTAAGCAATTAAGCCCGTAGGGGTGTCTTAACACCTAATACCCTAAAGTCAACTGACTTGGGAGCTATTGGCCCAACACTTGTTACATGGGTTGAGGAGACAAGCTTAAGGGAATCAAACATTGCACTATCTACATATCAGTATTTGCGACCCGAGTTACTAAGCTCGTAGAGGTGTCTTAACACCTAATGCCCTAAGACCAACTGGTCTGGGAGTCATTAGCTGAAAGCTCGTTACAAGGGTTAAAGATGCATGATGTTTTTAAAGTATATGTATATAGAGTTAAAAAAAAAAAAAGAGAAAAAAAAGAGACAAAAATAGTAATCCCAACCCAAGGAAGTTAACCTTAAACATTAGAACAAAAATTTTGTTTTCTTCCAAGAAAAGCCCCGTAATTATGTGTTGATATATTGAGCACAAAAGAAAGGTTTATTAATATCTTGTTAAGTGGTATTGAGCAGATATATAAATTTAATGAGAGTTTGTTTATCTGGATGGATTAATGGAAGTTAAATGATGAATACCTTGCTTTGTGAAATTTGCAAATTTGTTTTCTATTTTAACGCTTTGATTACTAGGGACTAACAATAAGCTGGTTGGGGGGTGTGATTAGTACTTAAAAGTGTATTTTTATCATGGTTTTATATCATCATTTTGCACTTGAAATATCAATAACTCCTTAACTAAAATATGTTTTATAATAATGTATCTAATAATATAAGATACCTATAATTTGTGGTAAATGTCTATTTTTAATGCAGGCCTATCACATAAATGAAAGGATTGATTGATGACTTGAAGAACTTAAATTGCAAGGATAAAGAGATGGCCAAACTTAGAAAAGAGATGTCGGTGCAATCCAAACCGGAACACTGTTTGGTAATTGGGCCATATCTGGAGCTACAAATCTCAGATTTAGGTCCAATTTATATGGATGGAAAGGTAAGACATAGGCCTACAACTTTCATATGGAGCCCAAGATCTAAAAAGGCCATTATCAAGTCCAAATTGTAGCAACAACAAAGAAGCCCGAATCTGTCTTCCAGCCCGAGCACTGTTCGGTATTTTGGCCATATCTGGAGTTCTAGAAGTCCAAATGAGCTGAATGTTTTACACCAGAAAGCTGAGACAATTGCCTACAACTTTCATGTTTGCCACTAGCTCCAATTTTGACGTTATCAATGACGGTTTGGGCAGACAAGAGAAGATAAGGATTGTCACCAAGTCAAAAGTTGGCCACCCACTTATCAATTAGTCATCAAATCAATAGTTCCCAATTTTGGCCTATAAAAGGAGGCATTTGCCATGTATTTAGGCATCTTGGTTTCCAGATCAAGATCATGTTCTTCCTTTCTCTCTTTGTATTTTTTGTAATGTTTATGCTTTGCTTTCATTAATACTAAGTTTATGCTTTTCATTTCCTTTCCTTTACTTAGTTAGCTTTTATGTTCTTATTTTGTTTATCTATTTTTGTTTCTTTCATTATGTCTAGCTAAGTTAATTATGTCAAGGTGAAAAGGTTACACTAATGGTGTGAGAATAAGTATAATGTAAACTTAATATGGACCTTAATGTTTGATACTAACATGTTTTATATTTGTTATCTTGTTCACTCTTTAATACTTTGCTTGTTAAATGACTAATCTTGATTTATGTTGTATAACACTTGGTACAACAAATGCTTGGCACTTTCATAGCCCATAATGTATGGTATAACCGACACCTGAGCTATGAAAGGAACTTGATTTGTTGTTAACATAAGTTATAATCATGAATGCTTGACGAGATTTACAAGTATTAGCATTAATTGAATAAGATGACTAATGTAATCATGTTAACAATATATAATCTGATTGGAACCTCCTTTGTGTGTGGTTTCCAATTCAATAATAAGAGTTTATACTATACTTGTTTGATATACCATTAGTGGAACCTCTAACCTTGACATTTGTTATTATTATTGTTTAATCCTTACATTAATATTCCATCTCCAAGTTCTCATCATCATCTTCTCTTCTTCTTCTCTTTCTTTATTATTATTATTATTATTATTATTATTATTATTATTATTATTATTATTATTATTATTACTACTACTACTACTACTACTATTAATACTATTATTATTATTATTATTATTATTATTATTATTATTATTATTATTATTATTATTATTATTATTATTATTGTTGTTGTTGTTATTGTTATTTTATAATTGTTGTTTATAATTTGTACAATTAACCTCCCTGTGGTTCGACCCCGGTCTTGCCGGGTTATTTATTACTTCGACACTCCTATACTTGGGAGAAGACATCAACCTTTTAGTCATGTCATGCAGCATTGAAATATTTGCTCACAAAACAAGATGCCAAACCACATTTGATTCGATGGATCCTCCTACTCCAAGAGTTTAACCTTGAAATTCGAGATAAAAAGGGAGTAGAGAATGTAGTGGCTGATCATTTGTCTCGTCTTTCAAGCTATAAGACCATAATTGATGAATCTCCAATAAATGAACTCTTTGCTGATGAAAATTTATTTTGTGCAGGTACTGTCTCTTACATTGGTTCTCCATGGTATGCTGACATAGCAAATTACCTAGCCACAAGTCAGATTCCTTCTCATTGGTCTAAACTTGACAAACAAAAATTCTTGCGCAATGTGCGCACCTTTTTCTGGGATGACCCCTACCTATTTAAATACTGTCCTGACCAAATTATTAGGCGGTGCATCCCTGATCATGAAATTCCAAGGGTCATTAATTTTTGTCATGCATTAGCCTGTGGTGGGCATTTCTCTTCCAAGAAAACCATTGCCAAAATCTTGCAGTGTGGTTTTTATTGGCCTACCATGTTTAAAGATGTTCATGCATTCTGTGTTGCATGTGACCGATGTCAACGACTAGGTAGCCTCACTAGGCGTAACATGATGCCCCTTAACCCCATCCTTGTTTTGGAAATATTTGATTGTTGGGGGATTGATTTCATGGGACCTTTTCCAAGTTCATTTGGTTACCAATTCATCCTTGTAGCTGTTGATTATGTGTCTAAATGGGTGGAGGCCATTGCATCTCGAACTAATGACCATCGAGTTGTGGTCAAATTCTTGAAAGAAAATATTTTCTCTCGTTTTGGCATGCCCCGGGCTAAGATTAGTGATGGGGGAAAACATTTTTGTAACAAGCCCGTTGGGATTTTGATGAGAAAATATGGTGTAATTCACAAGGTCAGTACCCCCTATCACCCACAGACTAGTGACCAAGCTGAGTTGGCAAATAGGGAGATCAAGAACATTTTAGAGAAAACAGTCAATCCAAACCGTAAAGATTGGTCCCTACGACTAGTTGATGCTTTATGGGCATATCGCACTGCTTATAAGACCTCTTTAGGAATGTCTCCTTATAGGCTAGTTTATGGAAAGCCTTGTCATCTCCCTGTTGAGATTGAGCACCGTGCATATTGGGACATTCGACAATTCAATGACAATGAAAATGAGGTTGGAAAAAATAGAAAGCTTCAATTGGATGAATTAGAGGAGCTAAGAAATGATGCATTTGAAAATGCAAAAATTTCAAAACATAAGATGAAAACTTTGCATGATAAACATATTCTTAGAAAATCCTTTCATGTTGGTCAAAAGGTTCTCTTGTATAATTCACGATTACATCTCTTTCCTGGGAAGTTGAGGACAAAATGGATTGGTCCATTTGTGATTAAATCCATCTCTGAGCATGGTGCATTTGAGGTAGAAAATCCCAAGAATGGAAATATTTTCAAAGTAAATGGTCATCGATTGAAACTTTATCTTGAAAATGTTGTGGCTGAAGTTGAGACATTGGATCTTGAAGATCCAATACCATTGTAGTATCAAAAGTAATGAGTTTTTATTTTATTTTTATTTTTATTTTCATTTTCATTTTTTTGTTCTTTCTTCCATCTCTTATATTTTCTTGTTCATGCATTCGGGACAATGCATTATTTTAAGTTGGGGGGGTGTGAGGTTCTTTATTTTCAAAAAAAAAATCAATGTTTTCTTTTATGTTTTCTTTTAGTTGTGATATGTGCTTGACCGCTTTTTATGATCGGCTTGTTTTAACTCGCAAGTGCACGAGTGTGCGATGTAGCAATTAACTCGGTAAGATCGAGGTCATATCCACAAAGAGCTAGATCTGGAAATTAAGCTAAGTAACAAAAAAAAAAACCTCAAGAGAAATTAAATTAACAATAACTTGGTTGAAAATAATTGATGGATTTGTTTTCAAAGATAAAAAAAAATGTAAATAGATTTTAAATGACAAGAAAAGTAAGTCTTGGTCCAAATCAATTTTAATGGTGATGTATTGGTGATTTCTTCAACATATATAAGATAACTCAACCTAATCTCAACGATGGTGATATTAGATCGGAAGATATTACAATGAAGATTAGAAAGATGAAGATTGATTATTGTTTAAGAATGAACAAGTACTTTCATATTAAGTAAGACATTGAATCAA
This sequence comes from Populus pruinosa, assembly GCA_026413675.1. Taxonomy (NCBI): domain Eukaryota; kingdom Viridiplantae; phylum Streptophyta; class Magnoliopsida; order Malpighiales; family Salicaceae; genus Populus; species Populus pruinosa. The sequence continues at coordinate 38,547,323 of CM048592.1, read as the reverse complement.
GCAATATCTATACCAAAACTAAACTTAGTGCATAAAAATTCAAGATTATAACATTACCTAAATGATTTCTAAAATTTCTTTACAATAATAAATCATTCATGAAGAAAATAAGAAGATAAACATTAAAATTCATTCATATCTTAAAGAACTCACCTCAATCACCATTATCCTTGATTTGGATCCAAGAAAGAGTTTAGCCAACCATGATTATATATAAGAACACTTCAATAAACATGAAAGAACTTGAATCCAACTGAAATAATAAGTTTTACAAACTAAAAAACCGAAATCTATAAAGAAGAACACAATACAATTTCAGAAAAAATTCGGACACAAATCTAACTCTAACTTTGGACAGCAATTCGACCCTCTTAGAAGCTTTGTTTTGGAGAAGTATATTAGAGACATATTTATAGGCAATTCTGTCACCTTTCCAGATCATTAAAGAACAGCTCATTTGGACACCTGAGTCAAAAGTTATGGGCAAAACACCGAAAGGTGTTCTGAAAAATCAAATCAAGACAGCTTTACAACTACGTTGGTGCACGTTTTTCTTCCTCATTTATGAGGTGTCTCCTTCTTTTTGACCCAAAATAATGTTAAAATATCCCCTCCAGCTTTTCATCCATGTGCTTGCCTTCTTGGATCAATGGATTGCCCAAAATAAATCAATTGTTATTTGTTGTGTGGACATGTAAGATCATGGATTGTGTTTGGGTTGATTTGAAGGTTGATTTGGGGTTGATTTGGGGCTGAATTTGAGCATCAAATAAATATACAAATGTACTTATTATTTGGGCTAAGATTGACATTGAAACCTTGAGTGTTTAATGGTTGAAGTTTGCACACAACATAAGGCAAGTTTGGGCTTGAAATAAATCATATGATATTCTTTTCTAGAATTGGAATAGAATTGATTTTTGGGACAAATTTGGAGCACTTATTTGAACCAAGATTTGCTTCAATCTTCAACTAAATGTCTCTTCAATTCTTTGTTCTGAATTCCGACGTTGAATTTTCTGAATTAATTCATTTAAGCTCCAAAAACCTATCGAAACATTAAAACAAACTTCATTACTAAAAAACACATCAATTATTATAAAAACAACCAAATAAAAATAATAAATACATATGTAAAATAAGAGACTTAATGACACTTTTGATGCACAATCAATATGCAGGTTAAAAAAAAAAATCAAGCAAGAAGTCAGCTCATGCCCAATTCAATCAGACATTCATCCTTGAAAATAGAAGGGGAGTAACAATTTTCTAATCTTTATACTTTTCTTCTCTTTCTCTTTTACATTGAGGATAATGTAAAACTTAATTTTAAATATTTCATTATGTTGAATGCTTGAGATAACCATGCTTGTTAAAAAAAAATAAAAAAATACTTGCATTGGTATGTGAATGAGACTTGTTGAGGATCATCATTACCTTTTTGGGTTCATTATTGTGTTAAACATTGCATGCTTTAATTTGGGATAGATAATATCTTATAAAGCAAGATATAACATACTTTGTTTTTAAGATTACTGAAGTACATCTTTCCTTGTAAAAGTTGTGTGAGTTGTGTGAGTTGTGTGAATATACATGAAAGATGAGTATGATGCTTTACTTGTGATTATCCCTTTTGATCTAGTCCTAAACAAGGTTTAAGTAAATAGAGTAATAATCATTACATAAATAAATAAATAAATAAATGTGTACAAAGTTCTATCTACTCCAATGTTTTGAGTTGCTTAGTAACTAGGGGTATTCATCACAAATGTTTATCTTTACGTTAAACGGCAGCTTGAAATATGAGTATGCAAAGCACTTTAAGTTTGTGACTTTGTGAGTAACCGGGTGCATTCATCACAAATGTTTGTATTCGCGTCAAAAGGGAAGTGACAACTTAAAGACAAAGAATAAATCATATCTTCAAAAAACAAAAAAAAAATGAAAAAAATATATATATAGATATTTCTCTAGTTTGCTACCTTGTTTGTGTTGGTGAGAAGGGAAGATTACAAGTTGAGTTTTCATATGAATCAATTATGTTGGTTGCACGATAAATATGACTGAATTTGGAAATTTTGTATGGATGTTTGATTTAGAGAATGTGAGTATGCTTATTTTTCTTTATTTGCTATTGTGTATACTAAGTTAAAGATACTAATGTTTGCATGATAGGTCCTTCAAGTGTGATGAATCGAGCCTAATTATGGTTGTTATTATTATTATTTTTATTTTAAAGGTTTTATGTTTTCTTTTGCTAGAGGACTAGCAAAATCTAAGTTGGGGGGTGTGATTGTGCATCAAAAGTGTCATTAAGTCTCTTATTTTACATATGTATTTATTGTTTTTATTTGGTTGTTTTTATAATAATTGATGTGTTTTTTTAGTAATGAAGTTTGTTTTAATGTTTTGATAGGTTTTTGGAGCTTAAATGAATTAATTCAGAAAATTCAACGTCGGAATTCAGAAAAAAGAATTGAAGAGACATTTAGTTGAAGATTGAAGCAAATCTTGGTTCAAATAAGTGCTCCAAATTTGTCCCAAAAATCAATTCTATTCCAATTCTAGAAAAGAATATCATATGATTTATTTCAAGCCCAAACTTGCCTTATGTTGTGTGCAAACTTCAACCATTAAACACTCAAGGTTTCAATGTCAATCTTAGCCCAAATAATAAGGACATTTATATACTTATTTGATGCTCAAATTCAGCCTAAAATCAGCCCTAAATCAACCCCAAATCAACATTCAAATCAACCCAAACACAATCCATGATCTTACATGTCCACACAACAAATAACAATTGATTTATTTTGGGCAATCCATTGATCCAAGAAGGCAAGCACATGGATGAAAAGCTGGAGGGGATATTTTAACATTATTTTGGGTCAAAAAGAAGAAGGAGACACCTCATAAATGAGGAAGAAAAACGTGCACCAAAGTAGTTGTAAAGCTGTCTTGATTTGATTTTTCAGAACACCTTTCGGTGTTTTGCCCATAACTTTTGACTCAGGTGTCCAAATGAGCTGTTCTTTAATGATCTGGAAAGGTGACAGAATTTCCTATAAATATGTCTCTAATATACTTCTCCAAAACAAAGCTTCTAAGAGGGTCGAATTGCTGTCCAAAGTTAGAGTTAGATTTGTGTCCGAATTTTTTCTGAAATTGTATTGTGTTCTTCTTTATAGATTTCGGTTCTTTAGTTTGTAAAACTTATTATTTCAGTTGGATTCAAGTTCTTTCATGTTTATTGAAGTGTTCTTATATATAATCATGGTTGGCTAAACTCTTTCTTGGATCCAAATCAAGGATAATGGTGATTGAGGTGAGTTCTTTAGGATATGAATGAATCTTAATGTTTATCTTCTTATTTTCTTCATGAATGATTTATTATTGTAAATAAATTTTAGAAATCATTTAGGTAATGTTATAATCTTGAATTTTTATGCACAAACTTTAGTTTTGGTATAGAGATTGCTTGATTCAATGTCTTACTTAATATGAAAGTACTTGTTCATTCTTAAGCAATAATCAATCTTTATCTTTCTAATCTTCATTGTAATATCTTCCGATATAATATCACCATTGTTGATATTAGGTTGAGTTATCTTATATATGTTGAAGAAATCACCAATACATCACCATTAAAATTGATTTGGACCAAGACTTACTTTTTCTTGTCATTTAAAATCTATTTACATTTTTTTTTATCTTTAAAAACAAATCCATCAATTATTTTCAACCAAGTTATTGTTAATTTAATTTCTCTTGAGTTTTTTTTGTTACTTAGCTTAATTTCCAGATCTAGCTCTCTGTGGATATGACCTCGATCTTACCGAGTTAATTGCTACATCGCACACTCCTGCACTTGCGAGTTAAAACAAGCCGATCATAAAAAGCGGTCAAGCAAATACCCTCAGAGATTAACTCATCATCTTTCTCATAAGGTTCAAGAGAGAGTTTTTCAATAACCTTACCACTGCGCAGAATAGTGACTGATTTGACTTGATCCATGTGTTGGCTTCCGAAACTACTTGCATCTGCATTGTATTGCCCCTTGAGATTTTGTTGTGGTTGAGATGGAAACTTACCTTTCTCTTGGAAACTGAGAGCAGATGTTAATTTTGCAAGAGTATGTTTAAAATCTGTCATGTTTTGAGCAAGTTGAGTATTGATTGTCTCTTGCTTTTCAATGAATGCATGCAATGTTTCCTCAAGATTTCTTCTAAGAGGTGGAGCATAAGGAGGTGCATATCCATGAGAATTTTGAAAATTGTGGTGTGCTTGAAACGGTGGTTTTGTCATGTCTAACTGATATATTCCGTTCATAAAATGTTCCTTAAGTAAATAACTAAATCTAGATATAATTATAATTATAATTATAATTATAATTATCTAAAATTATACAAGTATATATATAAATAAATATGTGATATTATTAAATATATGACTAAGTATAATTTTTATTTAAAGTATTCTTTCAAAAAAATAAGATAATTATTTGATTCTTCTCTTAGATTTGATACATGATGATTTGATTTATTTATGAAATTAAGCCAAGATTTGTATTTTATAAGAACACGAATTTAGGCGTGTATTGTAAAGCAAGATTCAATGACTTAATACTTTGAAGAGTATGTTTAATTTATCTTTAAAATATTTGATTAGTACTTAAAAGTGCATTTTTATCATGGTTTTATATCATCATTTTGCACTTGAAGTATCAATAACTCAACTAAAGCACATTTTATAATAATATATCTAATAATATAAGATACCTTTAATTTGTGGTAAATATTCATTTTAAATGCACGTCTATCACATAAATGAAAGGATTGATTGATGACTTTAAGAACTTAAATTGCAAGGACAAAGAAATGACCAAAATTAGAAGACATCAATCTTTTAGTCGTGTCAAAATGACCAAATTGTACAATTAACCTCCCTGTGGTTCGACCCCGGTCTTGCCGGGTTATTTATTACTTTGACATTCCTGCACTTGGAAGAAGACATCAATCTTTTAGTCGTGTCAATATTGTTGAAAAATTCTTTTGTGGTGTTTAGGTTTGATCTAATAAAAATTCATTTTTCATAGACTTTAAGCGTATATGAAAAAGACTTGAGAACTTCTGCTTGCAGAAAATTTATATTTGTATTTGTATTTGTATTTTTATTTTTGTTTCCAGGTTGAGGCCCTCTATTTATACAAATTTGTAGGGGCTCCTAGGTCCTTTTTCAATGCCATATAACATGATTTTATTGGCTGATCTTTATTGATGAGATTATGCATTTATGATAATATATCTTAAATATCTCTTTCTAAGTGTCAACCTCTCATTGGCCAAGAAATATATGAAAACTTATTTATTTTTTATTTTATTTATTTTAATTTTATTTTATCCCATCATGTATAAATAAAATAAAAAATAATACATTGTAAAATTTGATTAGTAAATTTTTGTTTTGTTTTTACATATAGTCCCTCAAAAAAAATTCACAAACAGTTGAAATTAAAGAGATAGTCTTTAGTGTAATTATGACCAAACTTAGAAAAGAGATGTCGGTGCAATCCAAACCGGAACACTATTTAGTAATTGGGTCATATCTGTAGCTGTAGATCTCAGATTTAGGTCTATTTTATATGGATGAAAATGTAAGACATAGGCCTACAACTTTCATATGGATCCCAAGACTTAAAAAGGCCATTTTCAAGTCCAAAGTGTAGCAACAACAAAGAAGTCTGAATCTGTCTTGCAGCCCGAGCACTGTTCAGTGTTTGACCCATATCTGGAGTTCTAGAAGTCCAAATGACCTAAATGTTTTATACAAGAAACATGAGACAATTTCCTATAACTTTCATGTTTTTAAGTGGCTCTAATTTTGACGTTATCAATGAAGTTTTGGGTAGACAAGAGAAGATAAAGATTGTCACCAAGTTAAGAGTTGGTCACCCACTCATCAATTAGTCATCAAATCAATAGTTTCCAATTTCAGCCTATAAAAGGAGGCATTTCCCATGCATTTAGGCATCTTGGTTTTCAGATCAAGATCATGCTCTTGCTTTCTCTCTTTGTATTTTTTGTAATGTTTATGCTTTGCTTTCATTAATATCAAGTTTATGCCTTTCATTTCCTTTCCTTTACTTAGTTAACTCTTATCTTATTTATGTTCTTATTTTGTTTATTTATTTTTCTTTCTTTCATTATGTGTAGCTAAGTTTATTATGTCAATATGAAAAGGTTACATTAATGGTGTAAGAATAAGTATAATGTAAACTCAATATGGACTTTAATGTTTGATACTAACATGTTTTGTATTTGTTATCTTGTTCACTCTTTAATACTTTGCTTGTTAAATAACTAATCTTGATTTATGTTGTATAACACTTGGTACAACAAATGCTTGGCACTTTCATAGTTCATACTATATGGTATAACGGATACCTAAGCTATGAAAGGAACTTGATTTGTTGTTAACATAAGTTATAATCATGAATGCTTGACGAGATTTACAAGTATTAACATTAATCGAATAAGATGACTAATGTAATCATGTTAACAATCAATAATGTGATTGGAACATCCTTTGTGTGTGGTTTCGAATTGAATAATTTATACTATACTTGTTTGACATACCATTGGTGGAACCTCTAACCATGACATTTGTTATTATCATTGTTTAATCCTTACATTAATATTTTACCTCAAAGTTCTCATCATCTTCTCTTATTCTTCTTCTTTTTCTTTATTATTATTGTTGTTGTTGTTGTTGTTGTATTATTATTATTATTTATAATTTGTACAATTAACCTCCTTGTGGTTCGACCCCGGTCTTGTGGGGTTATTTATTACTTCGACACTCCTGCACTTGGGAGAAGACATCCATCTCAAAGTTCTCATCATCTTCTTCTTCTTCTCCTTCTTTTTCTTTTTCTTTATTCTTATTACTACTACTACTACTACTACTAGTATTATTATTATTACTACTACCATTATTGTTGTTATTGTTGTTGTTGTTGTTGTTGTTGTTGTTGTTGTTATTATTATTGTTGTTGTTATATTATTGTCATCTATAATTTATACAATTAACCTCCCTATGGTTCGACTCCGGTCTTGCCGGGTTATTTATTACTTCGACACTCCTACACTTGGAAAAAGACATCAATCTTTTGGTCGTGTCAGTCTTCTTCATGAAAGTTGTTGAAAATTATCTTTTCCTTCCACCCACCAAATCTCAAATCATTTGGACTTCTAACACTCCAGTTATGGGTAAAACTCTGAGCAGTGTTTGGGCTGGATTGCAGGACAGATTCAGACTTCTCTTTTATGGCCAAACCTTGAATTTGAAAATGGGAAATTTGGGTCTTTCCATATCATGAAAGTTGTAGGCCTATTTCGTATCTTTCTAGTCATATAAATTAGTTTGAAATCCAAGAACTATAGCTCTAGATATGATCCAATGACTGAACAGTGTTCGAATTTGAAGTGAATCGGCTTCTCCTTCGTAAGCTTAGCATTTTCTTTGTCTTTTCACTTCTAATAGTTAATCACAACAATCAATCCTTTGAATTGTGAGAATACCTACATTTAAAATGAGCATTTACCATAAATTAAAGGTATATTATATTATTAGACTTGTTATTATAAAACATGCTCTAGTTAAGGAGTTATTGATACTTCAAGTGCAAAATGATAATCTAAAATCTTGATAAAAATACACTTTTAAGTACTAATCACACGCCCCAACCAGCTTATTACTAGTTCCTAGTAATCAAAGCTTTAAAATAGAAAAACAATTTGCAAGTTTCTCAAAGCAAGACATTCATCATTTAACTTTCATTACTCTATCCAAGTAAACAAACTCTCATTATATATATATATATATATATATATATCTGCTTCATATTGTTAAATCAAAATATTAATAAACCTTTTTTTTATATGCTTAATATATGAAAATATAGATGATGGGGTTTTTATTAGAAGGAAACAATATTATGTTATAATGTTTAAGGTTAACTTCCTTGAGTTGTGATTATTATTATTATTATTTTCTTTTTTTCTCTTTTTTTTAATACATATAACATAAAACACAATGCATATTGAACCCATATAATAAGCTTTCGGCTAATGACTCCTAGACTAGTTGGTCTTAGGGCATTAGGTGTTGAGACACCCATTCGAGCTTAATAACTCGGGTTGCAGATACTGATACATAGATTGTGTAATATTTGATTTCCTTAAGCTTTTCTCCTCAACCCATATAACAAGCGTTGGACTAATAGCTCCCAAGTAAGTTGACTTTAGGGTATTAGGTGTTAAAACATCCTTTCGGGCTTAATTGCCTAGGTTAGGGAGGCTACAAAACCAAACTTATCTATGTTTTTATTTAATTTTTTAATTACATTTATTATCTTCTTTTTTCTTTTTCAAATTATATACTATCTCTTTTCTTTAGTTGCTACATTTAACAAAAGAATATAAATAATGTAATAATCCAATATGCAACCCATAATCATATGTTAAAGTGTGTGTGTGTGAAAATGAAGGCTTACAAATACTTGTTAAATGAGTATATGAGCATAAGCAATTGATACTAATACGAGAGTTTGTAAACTTGAATATTTCAAGAAGTATTATAATAGACCTTGTTAAAAATATTTACTAGGATGCGTCTCAAGAGTCACTTTAACAAAAGAACTCCTTGACTCTACCATCTTAGTAACAATGGTTTTGCAAATAAAAAACACAGCTAGTAAATTTTTTTTTTGTAAGTATCGACTACTACCCCTTCCCCAAAACCAAAATGAAATATTGTCCTCAATGTCCTAAGGTAGAAAGATTGAGTATAGAAGATATTACTTGAAAAAAGGAATACTGTCAAACCTAAAACATACTTAAATAAATATAAAAAAATAACAAAACAATATTAAAACACAAGGTTTCACAAATGAAGGCTCAAATCCAATCTAAATTTTTTACGGCTATCCTTAGTTGACCAAGTTATGTGACTCATAGAGGGATCAATTATAGTAGTGAAAGATTGTAGTTAGTCAAGCAATTATTCAGTAGTAGCAGCAGAGATTATGAATTGTCATGCTGAAGATGTTAAGAATTCCTATTCCACAACATGATTAAGAAAAGATAATAACTTATCATAATAACCATTAACATTTAACAAACCTATAAGTTTATAGTGAATGTGAAGTTAGGCCCAAGAGAAAATATGAAAAATATCTTCTAATGTGCCTAGACCACCTAGCAAGGCAATGAAGACATCAACATGTTTGAACATTGTATTCATTTGATTAGACATTGTGGAGACTTGTAATTCCTCTCTAATTATTAATCCAATAATATTTTCATTTGCTAAAGGTTTGGGGATAACCCCTAAAACTTGACTACTGACACGACTAAAAGGTTGATGTCTTCTCCCAAGTGTAGGAGTGTCGAAGTAATAAATAACCCGGCAAGACCGGGGTCGAACCACAGGGAGGTTATTTGTACAAATTATAAATAACAATAATACAACAACAATAATAAAACAATAATAATAACAACAACAACAACAACAACAACAACAACAACAACAACAACAACAATAATAATAATAATAATAATAATAATAATAATAATAATAATAGTACTAGTAGTAGTAATAATAATAAAGAAAGGGAAGAAGAAGAAGATGATGAGAACATGGAGATGGAAAATTAATGTAAGGATTAAACAATAATAATAACAAATGTCAAGGTTAGAGGTTCCACTAATGGTATATCAAACAAGTATAGTATAAACTCTTATTATTCAATTGAAAACCACACACAAAGGAGCTTCCAATCAGATTATATATTGTTAACATGATTACATTAGTCATCTCATTTAATTAATGCTAATACTTGTAAATCTCGTCAAGCATTCATGATTATAACTTATGTTAACAACAAATCAAGTTCCTTTCATAGCTCAGGTGTCAGTTATACCATACATTATGGGCTATAAAAGTGCCAAGCATTTGTTGTACCAAGTGTTATACAACATAAATCAAGATTAGTCATTTAAAAAGCAAAGTATTAAAGAGTGAACAAGATAACAAATATAAAACATGTTAGTATCAAACATTAAAGTCCATATTAAGTTTACATTATACTTATTCTCACACCATTAGTGTAACCTTTTCACCTTGACATAACTAATTTAGCTAGACATAATGAAAGAAAGCAAAATAGATAAACAAAATAAGAACATAAAAGTTAACTAAGTAAAGGAAAGGAAATGAAAGGCATAAACTTAATATTAATGAAAGCAAAGCATAAACATTACAAAAAATACAAAGAGAGAAAGGAAGAGCATGATCTTGATCTGAACACCAAGATGCCTAAATGCATGGCAAATGCCTCCTTTTATAGGCCAAAATTGGGAACTATTGATTTGATGACTAATTGATAAGTGGGTGGCCAACTTTTGACTTGGTGACAATCTTTATCTTCTCTTGTCTGCCCAAAACGTCATTGATAATGTCAAAATTAGAGCCAGTTGCAAACATGAAAGTTGTAGGAAATTGTCTCAGCTTTCTTGTGTAAAACATTCAGCTCATTTGGACTTCTAGACCTCCAGATATGGCCAAAATACCGAACAGTGCTCGGGGTGGAAGACAAATTCGGGCTTCTTTGTTGTTGCTACAATTTGGACTTGATAATGGCCCTTTTAGATCTTGGGCTCCATATGAAAGTTGTAGGCCTATGTCTTACCTTTCCATCCATATAAATTGGACCTAAATCTGAGATATATAGCTCGAGATATGACCCAATTACCGAATAGTGTTCCGGTTTGAATTGCACCGACATCTCTTTTCTAAGTTTGGCCATCTCTTTATCCTTGCAATTTAAGTTCTTAAAGTCATCAATCAATCCTTTCATTTATGTGATAGGCCTTCATTTAAAATAAACATTTACCACAAATTAAAGGTATCTTATATTATTAGATATATTATTATAAAACATGCTTTAGTTAAGGAGTTATTGATACTTCAAGTGCAAAATGATGATATAAAACCATGATAAAAATGCACTTTTAAGTACTAATCACACCCCCCAACCAGCTTATTACTAGTCCCTAGTAATCAAAGCGTTAAAATAGAAAAACAAATTTGCAAATTCCACAAAGCAAGGTATTCATTATTTAACTTCCATTAATCTATCCAGATAAACAAACTCTCATTAAATTTATATATCTGCTCAATACCTCTTAACAAGATATTAATAAACCTCTTTTTTTTGTGCTTAATGTATCAACACATAATTATTGGGCTTTTCTTGGAAGAAAACAAAATTTTTGTTCTAATGTTTAAGGTTAACTTCCTTAGGTTGGGATTATTATTTTTATCTTTTTTTTCTTTTTTTTTCTTTTTTTTTAACTCTATATACATATAATTTAAAAACATCATGCATCTTTAACCCATATAACGAGCTTTCAACTAATGACTCCCAGACCAGTTGGTCTTAGGGCATTAGGTGTTAAGACACCCCTACGAGCTTAGTAACTCGGGTCGCAGATACTGATATATAGATAGTGCAATGTTTGATTCCCTTAAGCTTTTCTCCTCAACCCATGTAACAAGCATTGGGCCAATAGCTCCCAAGTCAGTTGACTTTAGGGTATTAGGTGTTAAAACACCCCTTCGGGCTTAATTACTTAGGTTAGTGAGGCTACGAAACCAAACTTATCTACATTTTTATTATCATCATTTTTTTTCTTTTTTCTTTTTTTTCTTTTTTTTTTTAATTATATACAATCCCTTTCCCTTAGTTGTTACCTTTAACAAAAGAACATAAATAATGTAATAATCCAATATGCAACCCACAATCATATGTTAAAGTGTGTGTGTGTGTAAATTAAGGTTTAAGAATACATGTTAAATAAGTATATGAGCACAATTAAGTGGTAACAATGCGAGAGTTTGTAAACCTGAATATTTCAGGAAGTATTATAATAGACCTTGTTAAGAATGGTTACTAAGATGCGTCTCAAGAGTCACTTTAACAAAAGAACTCCTTTACTCTGCCATCCTAGTAACAACAATTATGCACATGCTTTATGAAAAACAATTTTTTTTTATCAACTACTACCCTCTCCCCCCAACCAAAACGAGATATTGTCCTCAATGTTCTAAGGTAGAAAGATAGAGTATAGAAGATATCACCTGAAATAACGAACACTAACAAAACCTGAAATACACTAAAACAAAAATAAGAAATAACAAAACACAATAATAAAACTAAAATACATAAAAATTCACAAATAAAGGCTCAAATCCAATCTAAGCTTTTTACGGCTTCCCGTAGATGACCAATTTATGTGACTCATGGAAGGATCAATCACAGGAATGAAAGATTGTAGTTGGTCAATCAATTGTTCAGCAGTAGTAGCAGAGATTATGATTTGTCGTGTAGAAGATATTAGAAATTCCTATTCCACAGCATGATCAAGAAAAGACAACAACTTATCATAATAACCATTAACATTTAACAAACCTATGGGTTTATGGTGAATGTGCAATTGAGCCCAAGAGGAAATATGAAAGATCTCTTCTAATGTGCCTAGACCACCTGGTAAAGCAATAAAGGCATCAGCATGGTTAAACATTGCATTCATTCGAGCCGACATTGTGGAGACCTGAAGTTCCTCTCCAATTGTTTTTCCAATGATGTCCCCTTGTGCCAAAGCTTCAGGGACGACTCCTAAAACTTGACTACCTCCTAAAAATGCAGCTATTGACACACCTCCCATTAACCCAAGACTGCCTCCCCCATACACTAAATGAATCTTTCTCTCAGCTAGCACCTGACCAAGATGATTTGCTGATTCTAAAAACTCCTTTTCTTTCCCAGGACTAGATCCACCGAAAACACAAATATTTCTTATTTGATGACTTGAGGAACTTGCCATTTCTACACACTTCTGTATTTGTTGAATGTATGGGTTGAGTAGAAATGAAAGGAAGGAAAAGAGGGTTTTATAGATGAGAAAGTAGAAAGGCAATCATAACATCTATATGTAGGCCAGCTAGAGTCTCACACACTCTCTCTCTCTTTTTATTTATTTATTTATTTACTTTTGAAAAAAACATGTGTATGTACAGGTAGTTGTGATTGTGGCTCACATCTTCCCTTGGTTTTACGTCCAAGAACGGCTTAAACGCCCTCTATGGGTCGGGGATAGGCTTCCCATCCAGTTTTCTTAAAAACTAGCAAACAAGGTCTTTTTTAGTCAGATTCCCAAGACTAAGTCGATCATGTTCTTTATGAAATAGTGGCCATAAATCATGAATTGCACGATGCACATCTCCACTAGGATGCGTCTCAAGACTCAATAGAAGATTATCTAAAGACTCCTTACTCAGGCCATCCTTAATGAATTGTATTTTATCTTCACGGTTTATAGATACCATTCCTAAAGAACGACATTGTGTATTACAAGTCCATCTAGCACATCGATGACAGACATCCAGTCGTTTTGCACGACGCTTCTTTGCAAAAGTGCTTTTACCTGTTCCAGGCATGTGTGAAATAAAGAAATTAGAGGACTCGCCTGATAATCGGACCTTTGCTTCAATCAACCAGGGAATATCTTTAGGAATTCCATGATTCATTAACAATCTCAATCTTGCACATCTAGCACGGTAAATTTTTGTAATTGCATTCTGAGGCAGAACGGGAAAATACTTTTTTAATTTTTCAAGATTAGTGTCCATTTTCAAATGAGAATTGGAAGAGAGCTTCAAAGAATTGCACAAATATAGCAAGGTATTGGACTAAGAGAAAGTAAGGATTCATTAGGAAAGTAATCATCGATTGGTGTGATGCCAGTTGTCGAATCTGTTGTCACTGTTGACAAAAGATTCACATCAACATTTTCTGTGCGTTTGTTATCCGTGATTTCTTTCTCAGAATAAATCATTTGCAAATCTTCAGATTCATCCAACTCATTTTTACTTAAAGTAGATTCAAGTTGATCATAAACTAATTCGTCAATATGATCTACTTCTTGTAAATCATTATCATCTCCAGGTTGCTTGCAAATGTTGAAAATATTCATCTCCAATGTCATGTTTCCAAATGATAGCTTCATCAGTCCATTCCTACAATTAATCAATGCGTTAGAGGTTGCAAGAAACGGACGTCCTAAAATAATAGGAAATGAATTACATGCTTCAACAGGTTCTGTGTCCAAGATAATAAAATCCACAAGATAAATGAATTTATCGACTTGTACTAACACATCTTCAATTATTCCTCTAGGCACTTTTACAGATCTATCGGCAAGTAAAAGAGATATAGAAGTTGGTTTTAACTCACCTAGATTGAGACTCTGAAAAACTGAATATGGAAGTAAATTCACACTAGCACCAAGATCAAGTAAGGCTCTTTCAATTTTATGCTCTCCAATAAAGCAAGAAATTGTAGGACAACCAGGGTCTTTATATTTCAAAGCATTATTGTTTTGAAGAATAGCACTTACTTATTCGGCTAGAAAGGCTTTCTTTTTCACATTCAGTTTCCTCTTCACAGTGCATAGATCTTTCAAAAATTTAGCATAGGAAGGAACCTATTTAATAGCATCCAGCAAACGTATATTGATCCTTACCTGTTTGAAAATTTCATAAATTTCAGAATTGTGATTGACTTTCCTTTGTTTGGTCATGGCTTGAGGAAATGGAAGTGCTGGTGGTGAATCAGTCGGTTCTTTGCAATTTTCAGATTCAACCCCTTCCTTACCCTCAGAGATTGACTCATCATCTTTCTCATAAGGTTCAAGAGAGGGTTTTTCAATAACCTTACCACTGCGCAGAGTAGTGACTGATTTGACTTGATCCATGTGTTGGCTTCCAAAACTACTTGCATTTGCATTGTATTGCCCCTTAGGATTTTGTTGCGGTTGAGATGGAAACTTACCTTTCTCTTGGAAACTGAGAGCAGATGTTAATTTAGCAAGAGTATCTTTAAAATTTGTCATGTTTTGAGCAAGTTAAGTATTGATTATCTCTTACATTTCAATGAATGCATGCAATGTTTCCTCAAGATTTCTTCTAAGAGGTGGAGCATAAGGAGGTGCATATCCATGAGAATTTTGGAAATTGTGGTGTGCTTGAAATGGTGGTTGTGAAGTTTGTGCATTGTTGTTCTCACTCTTCCAACTGAAATTTGGGTGATTTCTCCAACCAAGGTTGTATGTTTGGGAGTATGGGTTGTGGTTGGGCCTTTGGAAACTATTTAAAGCATGGGCTTGTTCATGGAGATATTCCTTAAAAGAAGGCAAGGTTGGACAATCATTGGTTGAGTGTTCATTTGTTTCACAGATTTGACACACAATGTTTTCAACATATTTTAATTGACCACTTTTCTAGTGCCTCGACTTTTCTAGCTAAAGATGCAAACTTGGCTTGAAGGTCATGATCTTCCCTAAGGTTGTACATACCTCCACTAGATGTATAAGGTTGAGTTTTACTCGGTGCCTCACAAGTACCTGCGGTGTCCCAATTTTGAGCATTTTCAGCTAATAAGTCTAAGTACTCCATTGCTTCATCAGGGTCTTTATCTTCAAAAGTTCCATTGCACATCAATTCAACCATTTGCCTATCTTTAGGTGTTAACCCTTCAAAGAAATGTGAAACCAATCTCCATGTTTCAAAACCATGATGAAGGCAAGTACTAAGCAAGTCTCGATACCTATCCCAACATTGGTAAAATATTTCTCCTGGTTTTTGAGTGAAAGTAGTGATTTGTCTCTTGAAAGAGTTTGTTCTATGAGATGGGAAAAACTTCTTTAAAAACTGTTGTTGCATTTCATCCCAAGCACGAATGGATCCTGGTCTTAAATTTTGTAGCCATGTTTTAGCTTTATCTTTTAATGAAAAAGGAAAAAGCTTTAATCTGATGGTGTTCATGCTACAATTTAAATTATTATATGTATTGTAGACCTCCTCAAATTCCATTAAATGCAAGTATGGATTTTCCAATTCTAAGCCATGAAAAGAAGGTAAAAGTTGAATAATGCCTCGTTTAAAATTAAAATGAGTTGCATCGGGAGGAAAAACTATGCATGATGGTGCACTTGTTCTTGTGGGATTCATGTGGTCTCTAAGTGTTCTAGCACGGTTATTCTCATTATTCTCATTTTGAAGTGATTGATTATCTTTTTCGGCCATATTTTCTAAAAATGATGAGGATATCCTACAAAGTCTACCACTTGATGTACGTGACCACACTCTCATGCACGTGTAGGAATAAAATAAAATAAAAAAAGAAGAAAGCAAAAGAAGGAGGAAGAAAATAAAATAAAAAGAAACAAAAGAAAAGAAACAAAGTTATATACAAGAAAAGTGAAAAGAGAAAATAAATTAAATACTATAATTTATACAAGAACTTACCTCCCCGGCAACGGCACCAAAAACTTGACACGACTAAAAGGTTGATGTCTTCTCCCAAGGGTAGGAGTGTCGAAGTAAGAAATAACCCGGCAAGATCGGGGTCGAACCACAGGGAGGTTATTTGTACAAATTATAAATAACAATAATACAACAACAATAACAAAACAATAACAACAACAACAACAACAACAACAACAACAACAACAACAACAACAACAACAATAATAATAATAATAGTAATACTAATAATAATAATAATAATAATAATAGGCCTATGTCTTACCTTTCCATCCATATAAATTGGACCTAAATCTGAGATATATAGCTCCAGATATGACCCAATTACCGAACAGTGTTCCGGTTTGAATTGCACCGACATCTCTTTTCTAAGTTTGGCCATCTCTTTATCCTTGCAATTTAAGTTCTTAAAGTCATTGATTGTGCATCAAAAGTGTCATTAAGTCTCTTATTTTACATATGTATTTATTGTTTTTATTTGGTTGTTTTTATAATAATTGATGTGTTTTTTTAGTAATGAAGTTTGTTTTAATGTTTCGATAGGTTTTTGGAGCTTAAATGAATTAATTCAAAAAATTCAACATCGGAATTCAGAACAAAGAATTGAAGAGACATTTAGTTGAAGATTGAAGCAAATCTTGGTTCAAATAAGTGCTCCAAATTTGTCTCAAAAATCAATTCTATTCCAATTCTAGAAAAGAATATCATATGATTTATTTCAAGCCCAAACTTGCCTTATGTTGTGTGCAAACTTCAACCATTAAACACTCAAGGTTTCAATGTCAATCTTAGCCCAAATAATAAGTACATTTGTATACTTATTTGATGCTCAAATTCAGCCCAAAAATCAGCCCCAAATCAGCCCTAAATCAACCCCAAATCAACCTTCAAATCAACCCAAACACAATCCATGATCTTACATGTCCACACAACAAATAACAATTGATTTATTTTGGGTAATCCATTGATCCAAGAAGGCAAGCACATGGATGGAAAGCTGGAGGGGATATTTTAACATTATTTTGGGTCAAAAAGAAGAAGGAGACACCTCATAAATGAGGAAGAAAAACGTGCACCAAAGTAGTTGTAAAGCTGTCTTGATTTGATTTTTCAGAACACCTTTCGGTGTTTTGCCCATAACTTTTGACTCAGGTGTCCAAATGATCTGTTCTTTAATGATCTGGAAAGGTGACAGAATTGCCTATAAATATGTCTCTAATAGACTTCTCCAAACAAAGCTTCTAAGGAGTTATTGATACTTCAAGTGCAAAATGATGATATAAAACCATGATAAAAAAGGTGCGCACATTGCGTAAGAATTTTTGTTTGTCAAGTTTAGACCAATGAGAAGGAATCTGACTTGTGGCTAGGTAATTTGCTATGTCAGCATACCATGGAGAACCAATGTAAGAGACAGTACCTGCACAAAATAAATTTTCATCAGCAAAGAGTTCATTTATTGGAGATTCATCAATTATGGTCTTATAACTTGAAAGACGAGACAAATGATCAGCCACTACATTCTCTACTCCCTTTTTATCTCGAATTTCAATGTTAAACTCTTGGAGTAGGAGGATCCATCGAATCAAATGTGGTTTGGCATCTTGTTTTGTGAGAAAATATTTCAATGCTGCATGATCAGTGAAAACAATAACAAGAGATCCAACCAAATAAGACCTAAACTTGTCTAATGCAAAGACCACAGCTAAGAGTTCTTTTTCAGTTGTAGTGTAATTCAATTGAGCATCATTCAAAGTCTTGCTAGCGTAATATATGACATGAGGTTTCTTGTCTTTTCTTTGCCCTAAAACAGCCCCAACCGCAAAATCACTAGCATCACACATCAGTTCAAATGGTAAAGACCAATCAGGAGCTTGCATGATTGGTGTAGTTGTCAACAACCCTTTAAGCTTTTCAAAAGCTTCTTGACATTTTGATGTCCAATCAAATGGGACATCTTGTGACAACAAGTTACATAATGGTTTGGCAATGGTACTAAAAGAATGAATGAATCTTCGATAAAAACCAGCATGTCCTAAAAAGGATCTCACATCTTTCACAGTCTTAGGGGTAGTTAATTTTTGAATGACTTCCACTTTTGACTTATCTACCTCTATCCCTTTTGAAGAGACAATGTGACCTAAAACAATGCCATGTGTCACCATAAAATGACACTTCTCCCAATTGAGTACAAGATTGCTCTCTTCACACCTTTCAAGAACTTTTTCTAGATTCATTAGACACAATTCATAAGAATCCCCATAAACTGAAAAATCATCCATGAAAACTTCCAAAAAAATTTCCACCATGTCACTAAAGATACTAATCATACACCTTTGAAAAGTGGCTGGTGCATTACACAAACCAAATGGCATTCTTCTATAAGCATAGGTACCAAAAGGACAAGTGAAAGTGGTTTTTTCTTGGTCTTCTAAAGAAATCTCAATTTGGTTGTAACCTGAGTATCCATCCAGAAAACAATAGAAAGCTCTTCCAGCTACTCTTTCAAGCACTTGGTCTAAAAATGGAAGCGGAAAATGGTCCTTCCTAGTCACCATGTTCAATTTACGATAATCAATGCACATACGCCATCCAGTTTGGATTCTAGTTGGTACCAGCTCATTATTTTCATTCTTCACTACCGTGACTCCAGATTTTTTTAGGACAACTTGGGTTGGACTAACCCATTTTGAGTTTGCAATAGGGTAAATGATACCTGCATCAAGTAGCTTAAGCACTTCACCTCTCACTACTTCCTTCATGTTTGGGTTCAATCGTCTTTGCATTTGCCTCACAGATTTAGCCTCTTCTTCAAGATAGATTCTATGTGTACATAAAAGAGGGCTAATTCCTTTCAAGTCAGTAATTTTCCACCCAATTACTTTCTTGTGTTTTCTCACCACTCTCAAAAGTTTGTGTTCTTGCTCTATGCTAAGTTTTGATGAGATCACAATAGGATATGATTCATCTTCCCCTAGAAATGCATACTTAAGATCACTCGGTAAAGGCTTCCTTTCTAGTTTATCAGGCTGGACAAGAGATTCCTCAACTTTCACTTGGGGTGAAATCAAAGGCTCAAATGATGGGGTCCATTGACCTATTGACATAATAGGCATTGGATCTAGATAAGTCTCGAGTTCTCTTACTTCCTCATCAACACATTCCAAAGAACAAAATCTTTCATCATGAATTAAAGTTCTCTCCAATGGATCCTTGATCCACACTCTCTCAAAGTGTTCTTGACAAACTGTTTGGATGAAATCTACCTCTCTAATGTCCTCATGTTCCCCGATTTGTTTGGAGACATTGAATATGTTCATCTCCACAGTCATATTCCCAAAAGACAATTTCATCACCCCATTCCTACAGTTAATTAAGGCATTGGATGTAGCTAGGAAAGGTCTCCCTAAGATGACTGGGATGGGGGCATTAGAACCTTGAATTGGTGTGGTGTCTAACACTACAAAATCAACAGGAAAGTAGAATTTATCTACTTGGACCAACACATCCTCAACGATACCCCTGGGAATCTTGATTGACCTATCAGCTAATTGAAGGGTGATTCGAGTAGGCTTGATTTCTCCTAAACCTAATTGTTCATAAACAGTGTAGGGTATTAAATTCACACTTGCTCCTAAATCCAACAAAGCTTGATCTATCTTATGACTTCCAATAATGCATGAAATGGTAGGACAACCAGGATCTTTGTATTTGGGAGGGGTCTTAAACTGGATGATAGCACTAGCATGTTCAGTTAGAAAAGCTCTTTCTTTCACATTCAATCTTCTTTTGACTGTGCATAAATCCTTAAGAAACTTTGCATAAGATGGAACTTGTTTAATTGCATCAAGGAGTGGAATATTGACTTTCACTTGTTTGAACAATTCATAGATTTCTGAGTTCATAAGATCTTGTTTAGGTTTCCCTAACCTTTGTGAAAATGGTGCTCTAGGAACAAATTCTAAATCACTTATTTTGACTCCAATTTTTCTTGAATCATCTCCTTTCTCACTCATCTCTTTCTCATTTATCTCACCTTCTTTGTCACTCAAACTCTCATTTGTCACTTGTGTTTTGATTCCCTCTTCACTTTCCCTAGATTTCTCCTCTATAATACCTTTAGGAATCCTAAAACCTACACCTTTGTCAACAATCTTTCCACTTCTAAGGGTAGTGATGGCTTGGACTTGTTCATGGTTTGAAGGTTCACTAGGTGAGGATTCACTCATGTGTACCTGACCTCTAGGATTGGGCATTGGTTGAGCTGGGATTTTTCCCTTCTCTTGAATGCTTAGTGATTGAGTCAACTTAGTTAGTTGACTTCGAATGTCATCTAAGGTCCTATTGGTCTGGTCTTGGAATTTGTAAACTTGGTTGTTGATTCCTCCTTGCGTTTGCATGAATTGTTGAAAAGTATCCTCTAAGGATCTCTTATGAGGTGGTTGGTATGTGTTATGTGTGGGAGCATGAAATGGTTGGGGTGGAGGTTGAAATGTTTGAGGTATTGAAGAGCCCTCATTTCTCCATCCAAAATTTGGGTGGTTCCTCCATCCAGGATTATAGGTCTCAGAGTAGGGATTGCCTACTTGGTTTGGAAATGGCTTTCTTACATTACTTGAATCAGAAGTTTGGCCATATAGCACTTCCTTAAAGGCTGGAATGGTAGGACACTCATTTGTCCTATGCCCTTTGCTCTCACAAACAACACAACTTTCCTCTTCTTGTTCACTTATGACATTGATTAGTACTTAAAAGTGCATTTTTATCATAGTTTTATATCATCATTTTGCACGTGAAGTATCAATAACTCCTTAACCAAAGCATGTTTTATAACAATATATCTAATAATATAAGATACCTTTAATTTGTGGTAAATGTCTATTTTTAATGCAGGCCTATCACATAAATGAAAGGATTGATTGATGACTTGAAGAACTTAAATTGCAAGGATAAAGAGATGGTCAAACTTAGAAAAGAGATGTCGGTGCAATCTAAACCAGAACACTGTTCGGTAAATGGATCATATCTGGAGCTATATATCTCAGATTTAGGTCCAATTTATATGGATGGAAAGGTAAGACATAGGCCTACAACTTTTATATGGAGCCCAAGATCTAAAAAGGCCATTATCAAGTCCAAATTATAGCAACAACAAAGAAGCCCGAATCTATCTTCCAGCCCGAGCACTGTTCGGTATTTTGGCCATATCTGGAGTTCTAGAAGTCCAAATGAGCTGAATGTTTTACACAAGAAAGCTGAGACAATTGCCCACAACTTTCATGTTGCAACTGGCTCCAGTTTTGACGTTATCAATGACGTTTTGGGTAGACAAGAGAAGATAAGGATTGTCACCAAGTCAAAAGTTGGTCACCCACTTATCAATTAGTCATCAAATCAATAGTTCCCAATTTTGGCCTATAAAAGGAGGCATTTGCCATGCATTTAGGCATCTTGGTTTCCAGATCAAGATCATGCTCTTCCTTTCTCTCTTTGTATTTTTTGTAATGTTTATGCTTTGCTTTCATTAATATCAAGTTTATGCCTTTCATTTCCTTTCTTTTACTTAGTTAGCTTTTATGTTCTTATTTTGTTTATCTATTTTTCTTTCTTTCATTATGTCTAGCTAAGTTAATTATGTCAAGGTGAAAAGGTTACACTAATGGTGCAAGAATAAGTATAGTGTAAACTTAATATGGACTTTAATGTTTGATACTAACATGTTTTCTATTTGTTATCTTGTTCACTCTTTAATACTTTGCTTGTTAAATGACTAATCTTGATTTATGTTGTATAACACTTGGTACAACAAATGCTTGGCACTTTCATAGCCCATAATGTATGGTATAACCGACACCTGAGCTATGAAAGGAACTTGATTTGTTGTTAACATAAGTTATAATCATGAATGCTTGACGAGATTTACAAGTATTAGCATTAATTGAATAAGATGACTAATGTAATCATGTTAACAATATATAATTTGATTGGAACCTCCTTTGTGTGTGGTTTCCAATTCAATAATAAGAGTTTATACTATACTTGTTTGACATACCATTAGTGGAACCTATAACCTTGACATTTGTTATTATTATTGTTTAATCCTTACATTAATTTTTCATCTCCAAGTTCTCATCATCTTCTTCTTCTTCTCTTTCTTTATTATTATTATTATTATTACTACTACTACTACTACTACTACTACTACTACTACTACTACTACTACTACTACTATTATTATCATTATTATTATTATTATTATTATTATTATTATTATTATTATTATTGTTATTGTCATTGTTGTTATTATTGTTATTATTATTATTGTTGTTGTTGTTGTTCTTATTATTGTTGTTGTACTATTGTCGTTTATAATTTGTACAATTAACCTCCCTGTGGTTCGACCCCGGTCTTGCCGGGTTATTTATTACTTCGACACTCCTGCACTTGGGAGAAGACATCAATCTTTTAGTCGTGTCAGACATGCACTTTTTTAATCTCAAGAGACTCTACTTTCCTAGCCAATGAGGCTAATCTAGCATTGAGGTCATCAGTCTCTTTCAATTGACACTTCCCACTTGAATGAGAAATGGTGTTTCTAGACTCAACATGAACTGGGAGAGAAGTCTCCTATTGCTTTGTGTTTTCAGCCAATTGATCAAAAAAATCAAAGGCCTCACTTGGTTCTTTGTCATAAAACTCACCATTACACATGGTTGACACTAGCTTTTTAAAATATGCAGTAAGAGAGTCATAAAAGAAACTCACTAACCTCCACATCTCAAAACCATGATGAGGGCATGCATTTAACAAGTCTTTGAACCTTTCCCAAGCTTGGTGAAATGACTCATTTGGACTACAAGAAAAATTCATCATTTGACATTGTAAAGCTGTTGTCCTATGAGTGGGGAAGTATTTTTTCAAAAATTCAGCTTGCATTTCTCTCTATGTACCTATAGACCTAGGACGCAAGGAGTTTAGCCAAAGCTTGGCTTTATCCGTTAGAGAGAATGGGAACAATTTAAGCCGAATGGTTTCCTCTGTGCATGTTCTATCAATAAAAGTATTACATACCTCTTCAAAGTCTTTAATGTGTATGTATGGATTTTCAGAATCCATACCATGAAATGTGGGAAGAAGTTGAATCATGCCCGGTTTCAAATTGAAAGCTTGTTGGTTAAGAGGTAAGCTAATACACGAAGGTGTACTTTGTTTAGCCGGGTGAAGATACTCTCTAAGAGTTCAAAAATTAGGTTGATCATTGAATTGTGGAGGTCCATTACCTTGAACACTCCCTTCACCCTCTACATCTTCAACATTAGCCATGATAAAATAATAATAATATAACAATTATATGAAAATGAAAGGAAAGGAAAGAAAAAAAATGCAAATAAAAGTAATAGCTCAAAAATAAAAATACAACAAATTAAGAAATTCACTCTCCAACTAATAAGCACTATTAACAACAATAAACATTAAAAGATAATTATAAGAAGCTTGAATAAAAAAGGCGGTGATACCGGTCAAGCACTTTAGACAATAAATATAAGAAAAATAACAACAATAAACATTAAAAGATAATTATAACAAGCATGAATAAACAAAAGGCGGTAATACCGGCCAAGCACTTCAAACAATAAATATAAGAAAAATAATCATAACAAAACAACAAAATAAAAAGGAAATAAACAAGAGGCGGTAATACCGACCAAGCACTTTAGACAATAAATATAAGAAAAATAACAACAATAAACATTAAAAGATAATTATAACAAGCATGAATAAAAAAAACAAAGGCGGTAATACCGGCCAAACACTTTAGACAATAAATAAAAACAAAACAACAAAATAAAATGAAATAAACAAGAAAAATATTAGAAACTAATAAGAATAGACAATAAAAGAAAAATGGTTGAACCAACCAAAATCCAACAATTAATAGTCCAGTCCACAGTCCAATATCTGAAATGTTAAGGTCAATTTTTTTTTTGAGGCGGTAAAACCAGCCAATTTAATTTTTTTTATATGATTTTTTTTTTAGTTTTCCAATAATCAAATCTAAATTTGTGCTTGACCGCTTTTTATGATCGACTTGTTTTAACTCGCAAGTGCACGAGTGTGCGGCGCCAAATTTAGATTTGACCGCTTTTTATGATCGGCTTGTTTTAACTCGCAAGTGCACGAGTGTGCGATGTAGCAATTAACTCGGTAAGATCGAAGTCATATCCACAGAGAGCTAGATCTGGAAATTAAGCTAAGTAACAAAAAAAAAACTCAAGAGAAATTAAATTAACAATAACTTGGTTGAAAATAATTGATGGATTTGTTTTCAAAGATAAAAAAAATGTAAGTAGATTTTAAATGACAAGAAAAGTAAGTCTTGGTCCAAATCAATTTTAATGGTGATATATTGGTGATTTCTTCAACATATATAAGATAACTCAACCTAATCTCAACGATGGTGATATTAAATCGGAAGATATTACAATGAAGATTAGAAAGATGAAGATTGATTATTGCTTAAGAATGAACAAGTACTTTCATATTAAGTAAGACATTGAATCAAGCAATCTCTATACCAAAACTAAAGTTTGTGCATAAAAATTCAAGATTATAACATTACCTAAATGATTTCTAAAATTTCTTTACAATAATAAATCATTCATGAAGAAAATAAGAAGATAAACATTAAGATTCATTCATATCCTAAAGAACTCACCTCAATCACCATTATCCTTGATTTGGATCCAAGAAAGAGTTTAGCCAATCATGATTATATATAAGAACACTTCAATAAACATGAAAGAACTTGAATCCAACTGAAATAATAAGTTTTACAAACTAAAGAACCGAAATCTATAAAGACGAACACAATACAATTTCAGAAAAAATTCAGACACAAATCTGACTCTAACTTTGGACAGAAATTAGACCCTCTTAGAAGCTTTGTTTGGAGACGTCTATTAGAGACATATTTATAGGCAATTCTGTCACCTTTCTAGATCATTAAAGAACAGATCATTTGGACACCTGAGTCAAAAGTTATGGGCAAAACACCGAAAGGTGTTCTGAAAAATCAAATCAAGACAGCTTTACAACTACTTTGGTGCACGTTTTTCTTCCTCATTTATGAGGTGTCTTCTTCTTCTTTTTGACCCAAAATAATGTTAAAATATCTCCTCCAGCTTTCCATCCATGTGCTTGCCTTCTTGGATCAATGGATTACCCAAAATAAATCAATTGTTATTTGTTGTGTGGACATGTAAGATCATGGATTGTGTTTGGGTTAGTTTGAAGGTTGATTTGGAGTTGATTTAGGGCTGATTTTGGGCTGATTTTGGGCTGAATTTGAGCATCAAATAAGTATACAAATGTACTTATTATTTGGGCTAAAATTGACATTGAAACCTTGAGTGTTTAATGGTTGAAGTTTGCACATAACATAAGGCAAGTTTGGGCTTGAAATAAATCATATGATATTCTTTTCTAGAATTGGAATAGAATTGATTTTTGGGACAAATTTGGAGCACTTATTTGAACCAAGATTTGCTTCAATCTTCAACTAAATGTCTCTTCAATTCTTTGTTCTGAATTCCGACGTTGAATTTTCTGAATTAATTCATTTAAGCTCCAAAAACCTATCAAAACATTAAAACAAACTTCATTATTAAAAAACACATCAATTATTATAAAAACGACCAAATAAAAACAATAAATACATATGTAAAATAAGAGACTTAATGACACTTTTGATGCACAATCATTTATTTTTTTTCTTTCATTATGTTTAGTTAAATTTATTATGTCAAGGTGAAAATGTTACATTAATGGTGTAATAATAAATATAGTGTAAACTTAACATGGACCTTAATGTTGGATACTAACATACTTTATATTTGTTATCTTGTACACTTTTAATACTTTGTTTGTTAAATGGTTAATCTAAATTTATATTGTAAACACTTGGTATAATAAATACTTGGCACTTTCATAGCCCATACTGTATGGTATAACCGACACCTGAGCTATGAAAGGAACTTGATTTGTTGTTAACATAAGTTATAATCATGAATGCCTGACAACATTTACAAGTATTAGCATTATTCGAATAAGATAACTAATATTACACGTTAACAATTTATAATCTGATTGGAACCTCTTTTGTGTGTAGTTTCCAATTGAATAATAAGAGTTTATACTATACTTGTTTGAAATACTATTAGTGGATCCTCTAACTTTGACATTTATTGTTATCATTGTTTAATCTTTACGTTAATCTTCCATCTCAAAGTTCTCTTCAACTTCTTCTTCTTCTTCTTTATTATTATTATTAGTAGTAGTAGTATTACTAGTACTATTACTATTACTACTATTACTACTAGTATTACTATTACTATTACTACTACTACTACTACTAGTAGTAGTATTACTATTATTATTGTTGTATTATTGTTGTTTATAACCTCCTTGTGGTTCGACTTTGGTTTTGTTAGGTTATTTATTACTTCGACACTCCTCCACTTAGAAAAAGACATCAATCTTTTGGTTGTATTATTGGAATTTGAGTTTCTTGATTGAGCCCAAGTCTAAAATCTCTTTTAATGCGAGTTTGGGTGATTAACTCAAGTTTAAGAGATATGCCTAATTTGCTTGTTTTTTTTTCTATTTTTTTTAATTTCACATTTTTTCAGTTTCATCCTTTATCTTTTATTTAATTAGAGATTGGACTCCACTTTTTTTTGCCTTCTATATGATTTTTAATTAATTTTTAATATGACATTTGTTATTCTTTGTTAAATTTAGTTGTTGTTTTTTTAAAAAAAATTCAGGCTAGTTTATTAGGCTAGCATGCAAATTAAGTGGACCATTTTATTTTCGATGAGGACCAAAGAGAATGTAGGGCTAAGAAAATAGGGCCTAACGTGAAATAATTTAGAAGCAGACTACTTTAGAGGGACAAACTAGGGGAGTTAAAACATACCAACTCATCTATCATATTTGTATTATCTTACCCAACCCAACTCCTTAAATTCATTTAATATGAATTTTATAAATGATAGTTGGTTAAAAAAAATTAAATAAATAGCTATTACAAGTCAAATGTGAGTTGGGGTTTTAAAAACTCTCAACTCAACCCCAAAACATTAATGGGCCAGACTTAAAGGCCTCCCGCCCAATCCAACATGGTTGGGCTTTTTTTTGGCCATTTTGTTTTTCTTAGTCTTTTTTTATTTTTAGTTTTTTTATTCAATTCCATCATTTAGTGATGGTTTTTTATTCAATTTTATCCTATATTATAGAGTTAATGGTAAATCAATTTTTATATTTTTTTTATCATATAATAAGTTTTAAAAAATAAATAGAAATAGTAGATTTCATAACTTGAGTCATGAATTTGACCAAATATTAATCAAAAAGTCGGGTTGGGATTTTTTAGCCTTTCTTATATCTTTTAGTTTTTTTTTCAATTGCAGCGTTTAATGTATGATTTTCATGGAATTTTATCCTTTAGTATTGAATTAATGGTAAATCAAATGTTCTATTTGTTATCATATAATAAAATAAAAAACAAAATCGATAAACTAAAATCAAGTTTGACAGGTTGACTAAATATTAATTAAGGAATCAGGTCAAGATTTTTTAGCACTTTTGTTTAAATCTTTTGTATTTTTTTTTCAATTTCATCTTTTAATGTGAGATTTTTATTGAATTTTATTCTTAAGTGTTGGGTTGATAGCAAATCAATTTTTGTATTTTCTATGATCTAATAAAAAAAAATTAATTTAGGTTAAGGAAGTCTATAACCCGAGTTGTGAGTTTGACAGGTTAATTAAATAATAATCAAAAGTCAAGTTAGGGTTTTCAAATATGAATTGTTTTATTGAATATAAAGATAATGTAAAAAAAGTTATGATAATATAAGATTTTTTTATGTTCTAAAATCTTATATCTAATTCACAATGAAAGTAGGAGTGATAAATTAGTTAAAAACTAAAAAACTATGATAATCTTTCTAGTAAAAATAAAATACACATGCACATGCAAATATTTAACCTCAATTATCCTTTTTATTTTATATGTTTATTTATTTATTTTATCTTAAAGATTAATTTTGGTTGTCAAGAAGAAACAATTTTTGTTCTTGTAATGTCATTATAGAAATACAATTCATTTATATAAAATAAAAAATAAAAAAAATCACTATAATATATTTGAAACATTCAAAAACATATAAAAACAATTAAGAAGATTAGTTATTTAAAAAATGAACAAAATAGTATATAAATATAAAAGAGAAGGTATTAATTAAAATTTAAAAAAAAATAATGAAAAGTAAATAAAATAAACAAAGAAAAACAAGAGCTATTAATTAAAACTAAAATAAAAACAATTCATCAAAAGTTATTAAAAATAAAAAGGCCAAGTTCTTTTAGGCTAGTAGTCATACTTGCACCCTTGGCCAAGAATGAAAAATCTTTGGTACACTTGGGCCTAAAAGGTTAGGATGGCTTCCTTGCTTGAATTTGTTTTTAAAAAAGAAAATAACATATTATCTATTTTTGTTTTTTTAAATGAAAGATATGTCGTTTGTTATAGTTGACTACTTAACAAGATAATTTTTTATTAATCTTCGATCCCTGGAAAGTCAAGGTTCGAGCTTTTAGATCTAAAAAAATTATGTTTCAACTTATTTTCACTTAAAAATATTATAGAAACCATAATAAACCCATTTCAAATTGCAAACGCCCTCTTATCACTTTAAGGATTGAAAATCACTCGTAAAGAAAATTTATAGACCCAAATCAATTTTTTCTATCATGATTTAATACAAATGCCATATTCATTGATCATCCCTCTAGAAGATGAACTCATGGACATCAATATTAATTTTTGGTTGTTGAAATATGGTTCTCGAAGTGCTTTCTCTCCTATCTATATTTTTTAGTGACGGTCACTTTCCTCTCAACATTTAGGGATTGAAACGTAAAATAAATGAGGTTTGGGCTTCAATTATAAATTTCTAAAATAATAGGGAACAAATAAATAATAAATTGAAACTTTAGGGATTAAAGTGAAGTTTTCTACGCTAAAGTTTAAATGGTGTTATTTTTGTTTTTCTTTTTTCTTTTAAAATTGGTACATCTTGTTTTAATTTCTCTCTTTTTATTGTAACCTATAGTTCTATTTTATAAAATTAATTTTGATTAAATATTAGAATATTTATCAACACTTTGTAAAAGCAAGAGTATGTAAATTGAAATTGAAAACAAAAATCCAAACACATAAAGCCATGATAATGTAACCTGAGATGATGAAATTAAAAAATAAAATTCATAACTAAAATGACAAAAAAGATCGCTTTGTTCATATGAACATTGTGAGGATCGAAATTTAATAAAAAAAATGAATTGTTCATATGAATAATTTCATATATAGTAAAATAACCCCAGCTCTTTTAGTTTATTTTATAATTATAATTTTAATAATTACATTAACCTAAATGTCATATATAGTAAAATGTTCTCCATTACCATTTGGAAAAATTAACTAAATTAAAAATTTACTAAAAAGAATATAAAAAATGGACATAATTGTTTTGAGTACATGGACAATATTAATTTCACTATTAATTTCTTTTTGAGTTTTCTTTTTAATATTATTTTTATAATTTAATTATGTTTTTAAAAAATAGTAATTAAGAGTGTTTTGGACAAAATAAAGGGTTTTTTTTGTTTTTAATCCAAACTTGGACTTTTTAATGACTTATAATTTTATAATATTGAATAAGAGTTGTTGTAATTTACCTAAAGACATAAAAAGTTGGTTGAGTGAGGAGTGTGGTTTGATTACGTAAATCGCACAGGTCTTTTGGAATTCATTAATGTCATTATCCATAATATATACTAGTATATTGTCCATGGTTTGCAATGGGTTAATATCATTTTTTTGAAAATATAAAAAATATTAAAAAAATATAAAGAAGATTTTAAGCCTTTTAAATCTAGGAGTAATACCATACACAAACAACTTAAGCCTAGCGGTAATACAAGACCCAAGAGCCACTTGGGCCTAATAGTTATGCCAAACCCAAGAGTTGTATGTCTGAGGCCATGTCAGATCCTTGCCTGGGTTTGGTAACCATGTCAGACTCGCACCTGGGTCTCGCACCAAACATAAGGTTTTTGAGCCTAGTATTGTTGCTAGACTCAAAGACATTGGTTACAAGACCTAAGGAGCTTCGGTCTGGAAACCTTGGGCATGCCTAAGCAAACAATAAACAAACAAAAAATAATTATGTAATTTAGTTGTCAGGAGAAAGAAAAAATACAAACAATCGATCACTAATGGCAATTTAACCATGATATGTATATACACACCACACCATGTGGAATTGAGGGCATGTCTATAATGTTTTGAGTTAAAGGGATAGGAAAAAGCTAGAAAGACCTTGAAAGCTTAGATGTAGGAATAAATTAAATGAGGGGTATAGTAGTAATTGGATAAATAGTTGATAAATATAAATAGAAAAAAAAGGAAAGAAAGAAGGATTTCAAAATTTAAAGAACAAACCGTGAGAGAGAAGGGAGGAAGAAGAAGAAGAAGAGAAAGGAAGGGAAAATAAGGGAAAAAGAAAGAGATTAGAAAGGAAATAAAAAGGAGTTGGAGGAAATAAGTAAAAAGGTAAGATTATGTATAAATATGTGTTAATTAAGCTTTAATTTTAGTTTTGATAAATGTTAGGGTTATGAAGTTTATGTTTTGGGTTTAATTAATGAATTAAATAGAATATTAGGGGTTGATTGTTGTGGTTAATTGATTATTAAGTTGAGTTTGAGAGATTGAATTGAAAGATGATGATTTTGAGTTATGATTTTATTTGAATGGTGAATTTGTGTTAGAAATAAGGAAAGAACAGTGGGTTTTCTGTTAAAATTCTGGGTTGAAGGTTGAAGAAGATAAATTTTTGGTTCAATCCCTCAATTTTAGAAAATTATAATTTAGTCCCCAAACTTTGAAAAATTACAGATTGGTCCCTGACACGACTAAAAGATTGATGTCTTCTCCCAAGTGCAAGAGTGTCGAAGTAATAAATAACCCGGCAAGACCGGGGTCGAACCACAAGGAGGTTAATTGTACAAATTATAAAGAACAATAATACAACAACAATAATAATATCAATAACAACAACAATAATAATAACACTAATAATAATAATAATAATAATAATAATAATAATAATAATAATAATAAAGAAAAAGAAGAAGAAGAAGATAAGAACTTTAAGAAGGAATATTAATGTAACGATTAAATAATGATAAGAACAAATATCAAGGTTAGAGGTTCCACTAATGGTATGTCAAATAAGTATAGTATAAACTCTTATTATTCAATTGGAAACCACACACAAAGGAGGTTCCAATCGGATTATAGATTGTTAACATGATTACATTAGTCATCTTATTCTATTAATGCTAATAATTGTAAATCTCGTCAAGCATTCATGATTATAACTTATGTTAACAACAAATCAAGTTCCTTTCATAGCTCAGGTGTCGGTTATACCATACAGTATGACCTATGAAAATGCCAAGCATTTGTTGTACCAAGTGTTATACAACATAAATCAAGATTAGTCATTTAACAAGCAAAGTATTAAAGAGTGAACAAGATAACAAATATAAAACATGTTAGTATCAAACATTAAAGTCCATATTAAGTTTACACTATACTTATTCTTACACCATTAGTGTAACATTTTCACCTTGACATAATAAACTTAGCTAGACATAATAAAAAAAAAATAAACAAAATAAGAACATAAATAAGATAAAAGTTAACTAAGTAAAGGAAAGGAAATGAAAGGCATAAACTTGATATTAATGAAAGCAAAGCATAAACATTACAAAAAATACAAAGAGAGAAAGCAAGAGCATGACCTTGATCTGGAAACCAAAATGCCTAAATATATGGCAAATGCCTCCTTTTATAGGCCAAAATTGGGAACTATTGATTTGATGACTAATTGATAAGTGGGTGGCCAACTCTTGACTTGGTAACAATCCTTATCTTCTCTTGTCTGCCCAAACATCATTAATAACGTCAAAATTAGAGCCACTCGAAAACATGAAAGTTGTAGGAAATTGTCTCAGCTATCTTGTGTAAACAATTCAGCTCATTTGGACTTCTAAAACTCTAGATATGGCCAAAATACTGAATAGTGATCGAGCTGGAGGACAGATTCGGGCTTCTTTGTTGTTGTTACAATTTGGACTTGAAAATGGTCTTTTTAGATCTTGGGCTCCATATGAAAGTTGTAGGCCTATGTCTTAGCTTTTCATCCATATAAAGTAGACCTAAATCTAAGATCTATAGCTCCAGATATGACCCAATTACCAAACAGTGTTCCGGTTTGGATTGCACCGACATCTCTTTTCTAATTTTGGTCATCTCTTTGCCCTTGCAATTTAAGTTCTTAAAGTCATCAATCAATCCTTTCATTTATGTGATAGGCCTGCATTTAAAATGAACATTTACCATAAATTAAAGGTATCTTATATTATTAGATATATTATTATAAAACATGCTTTAGTTAAGGAGTTATTGATACTTCAAGTGCAAAATGATGATATAAAACCATGATAAAAATGCACTTTTAAGTACTAATCAGTTGGAAAGATAAGAAATATGACTACAACTTTTATGGGTATGGAAAGATCCAAATTTTTCATTTTCAAATTCAAAGTTTGGCCACAAAAGAGAAGTCCTAATCTGTTTGGTAATCCAGCCCAAACATTACTCAGAGTTTTACCCATAACTAGAGTTCTAGAAGTCCAAATGATTTGAACTTTGGTGGGTGGAAGGAAAAGAAAATTTCCAACTTTCATGAGAGGACTAGCTCAAATTTTGATGGTAGAAATAAGATTTCATCCAGACAAGAGCATGAGAGCTATCCACCATGTCCACCAGCAACACTGCTCAGTAATTTAGATATATATCGAGCTGTAGTGTTTCAAATGATCTAAAATTTAGTGGATGGAAGGAAAAGATAATTTCAACAACTTTTATGAAAAACACTTTATCAAATTCTAATTGGATCAGTATCAATTCAGCCAACCAAAGTGCTTGAGTGATGTTGTCCACCAAGTCTATTAATCAATAGTTGGCCACTACATCAATTATCAATTACTAAATGAATAGTTCTGAATTTTAGCCTATAAAAGGAGGCATTTGCCATTCATTTGGGCATCTTGTTTTTCATGTCAAGATCATGTTCTTACTCTCTCTCTTTATATTTTTGTAATGCTTAAGTTTTGCTTTCATTAATCTCTTATTCATGCTTTTCATTTCCTTTACTATACTTAGTTAACTTATATCATGTTTATGTTCTTATATTTTTTTTCTTTAAGTTTTCTTCTTCATAATGTCTAGCTAAATTAATTATGTCAAGGTGAAAAGGTTTCACTAATGGTGTTAGGATAAGTATAATATAAACTCAATATAAACTTCAATGTTTATATCCTAAACAACTTGCTATTAACATGTCTTATCATTTTTGTCTTATTAATTCTTAATACCTTACTTGTTAAATGGTTAATCTAGATTTGTGTTGTATAACACTTGGTACATCAAATACTTGATTCTTCATAGTCTTCAGCCAACATCATTATTATGAAAGGAACTTGATTTGTTGTCAACATAAGTTAGCATCATGAATACTTGATAAAATTTATAAGTATAGTGTTATGTAAATAAGATGATTAATATGATCATGTTGATAATTAATAACGAGTTTATACCTTGCTTATCTCTAATCCTATTAGTGTATCTTCTAACCTTAATAATTTTTTTATCATTGTATAATCTTCACATTAATCTTACATCTCAAAGTCCTCTTTAACTCATCTTTACCATCATCATCATTGTTGTTGTTGTTATTGTTATTGTTCTTATTATTATTATTATTATTATTATTTGTAATTTATATAGTTAACTTCCCTGTGGTTCGACCCCGGTCTTGTCATGTTATTTATTATTTTAACACTCTTGTACTTGAGATAAAACATCAACTCTTTGATCATGTCAGACCTTTTTTGACCTTCTTTGGAATTATTATCTTTAATGGGAGAGCGATTTTGTTTTAAATGTTTCTCATCTTCAACCTTTTAGTAAAATAGGAAGGTTCATACCTCATTACACTAGCTTCTTCCACCCATATATGATTCTTAATGACTTTCTTTAACTTCAACAAGTTTCTTTCTAGCAAAGCATATAAAGTGTTCTATAAAGAACATTTCCTCACTCAACTTATCAAAGCCTTTAAAGCTATTGGCTCCATCAATTCCTTCACCTTAAACATTTCTTTGTTGAATATCTTCAATATACCCTAGGAGATTCCTTTCATGATTAAGTAATGCCAAAGAGTTTTGTTGAGCTCATATTGATAGGCATACTAATGCTAAATCATGACACAAGTTTAATGCTAAATCATGACATAAGTTTAACACAAAAATCATTAAAACCTGTGATAGAGCTTGACTCAAGGTTGTTATTCCAGGCTCGTGTTGACCCTTTAAAGATTGTATGAAGAAACTTGCATATGACCATATTAAATGACTAACTCAAGGTTACTACACATGTTTTGAACATATTCTCGTGGATTTATGAGAGCATCATAGTTATCCAAAGTCATCTCGATGGAGATGTACTCTTTAAGGATGAGGGTGTGTAAGACTCGTCTGGATAAATGTGACTGTTTTATCTCATGAGGACTGTTGACTTCATCTTAGATGTATTTACCATCCATACTTTTTCCTGATTTTTATCAAATGGGCTTTGAGGGGACTAAATGATTCTGGCATGGAACAATAACATTGATATCTAACTTCAATCATGTGGTGGTTAAAAAGATCATGTTAAAAGTGATCGATTATTGGGAGAGATTTATATCTATGAGAACGATATCTAAAAAGATTAGGAGATCATCAAGGCAGAAAGCTTTCCAAGTTATTTTACCCAACCTTCTTTCGATAATAAAATTGTCTCCTAGAGAGGACTGTTTGTGGTTGAAAGGTTGGTATTGAGGGAGCTACCTTATGTGTTGAAACTTGCTAGGGTGACGAGGCCTGGTATTTCTATTAGGATGCCAACACGGTTGGGGTAAGAGCTTACACTTGATTAATAAGTTGTTAAAACTCTAATGAAGC
This sequence comes from Populus pruinosa, assembly GCA_026413675.1. Lineage (NCBI taxonomy): Eukaryota > Viridiplantae > Streptophyta > Magnoliopsida > Malpighiales > Salicaceae > Populus > Populus pruinosa. Next base: position 38,511,675 of record CM048592.1, on the reverse strand, counting down.
AAATATGTCAACAACTATATGAGGGTCAATGACACGTCCTATCCCAAGATATCTTAATTGTTTGCCATAAATAATGATTAAATATGTCAAAAACTAGTTCACAAAGAATAATTGATGGTTTTTTTACCAATTTTTATAGACAACATCAATTGATGATGATTCAAAATTCAATATGCTTAGGAATGAGGGGTTTTTTAGTGTTTGGATAGATGATGTTCACACATTCATATCAATATTTTATTATCCAAAATTTATGAAATTAATGGTTGGTAATAGAAGATCTAACATCTGCAAAACAAACTTTTTTTTGTGGGATTTATATACCTTTGGATGATAAAGTAAAGTCAATGATTTTTAATAAAGAATTGCAATAAATGAGATAATAAGCCTTTAATTCTAAGAACAAGAGTGTTTTTAATATTATATAAGGGATATTTATTCCTCATTAAATCTATCAGGAGGAGATGATGTTTCAACTCTTCTATTCAAGTAACATGATAAAGTTAAAATGTTATATAGATCTTTTGAACCACTTACATAAAGGGTTTATGTTTTTTCCTATTCATTAAATATTTGTATACTTATTTTTAGAGTATTTATCATACAAGCTTTGAAGTACAAAGATCACTTTTTTTAAGGTATTAAATGCCCCCACTATATTTACTATAGAGTTAAAGCAATATACCTTTAGGATACAACAAGACTTTAAACTTATAAATAATAACTTCTATAAGTTTATTAATAAGTTCTATTTTGTTTTTTATAAACGTAAACAAAGAGTTTGTACAGAAAAAATTAGGGAGAGAATAATATTACTTCTAATTAATTTTTGTCAACATCAAACTAATATTTATAAAGAAAATAATATCATTTTAAACTAATATGTCAGTAAAGTTTAGACGCACCCTTCTTTAAACCAATGTGTTTGTAAAGTTTAAAGGTACACCTCTTCAGATCAATGTATTTGTAAAGTTCAAAGGCACAACTATTTAAACTAATATGTTTGTAAAGTTTAAAAAGTGACTCTTTATTTAAATTATTTGAACAATTTGGTAAGAGGTGTCATATATAATTATTAGATTAATTAATTTTAAAAATACTAACAAAGTTAACATATATATATATATTGGCTTTCCCTCCAACTTCCAAATTAATATCCTTCATGTTATAAGATACAACAAAACCTCTTACCTTTTGAACAAAGTTCTCTTTAACTAAATACTATACAAGCTATATTTTAACAACAATCCTTCATTTAGCTTGTAATATTAGGGGTCACCATATTTCACTCATAAAAAAAGCATCTTTAGATTTATTCTTTTTAGTGTAAGTATTTTCAAACTCTAAAGAAATCATGATGGCAAAAGAGCTTATATTAGGATTTTATTCAATAGAATTAGAAATACTATACACATGATCCAATTAATCTAAGATAAAAATTCAACATTATTTTAGTATTAATAAGGCTTTGTGCTCCTCTCAAAATTCATGAATATTTACAAAGTTTTTCAAACTTTTATTGAAGTAGCACTACTTTATATTTGTATAAGTGAAATTTTCTTTTTATATTGAAATTTCATAAAATACTCGATTCTTCTATTTATTTGAAATACTAATTTTATAAATCTCAATTTTACATACAAATTAATATATACCACTTTTATTAATTATTTATTATTACCCATGAAACTTCTAAATAATAAATATACTAATGATAGTTAATTTACTATTATTTGTAAGTTTAATTAAAGTTCTTTATAACTATCTAATATATAAACTATAATTTAACAACACCTCAATGCAACTAATTTATCATTTTATTTTATAAATGGAACGATATATGAGAAGATGTTTGTTGGATTTTGTTTTTTATGTTTCAAATAATTAAAGTAAAAATTATATAAAAATAATTACATTAAGAAAATCTCTTGAGTAAAGGATCGACTAAACAAAAAAAAAACTAAAAATTAAAAAGACCACATTAAAAAATGTAAAAAGTACATAAACCATATATAAACAATTAATCCCTTTCATATCATCACAATAATTCTTTATTGTAATGATTCTTTATTATTTATGTTCATTTAGAAAGCCATGAAAAATATTTATTTCTATATTTTAAAAGTGTTTTTAAAAAATTTTAAAAATATATATTTTTTATTTATTTTAAATTAATATATTTTTAGTGTTTTTAAATTATTTTGATATATTAATATCAAAAATAATTTTTAAAAAATAAAAAATTATTAATATATAATTTAATATTAAAAGTTTTTTAAAAAATAATTACAAGTATAATATCAATTATATACAATTTTTTTCATACAAAATATATATACACACACATCGTGCGGAGTGGGCTGTGTCATGCCGACGAGTCTGAATCTGAGAGGCGTTGTTAACTAATTAGGTGATGGTTATTGCGCTTTGAAAAGTCTTTCGTGGAAAAGATGGAAAGAGAACTTCTTCGTCTTTATCCATAACTTTCTATATATTTCGAACATTCCACACATGAGGAACGTTTTGTTTTTCGCGTTGCCTTTTGAACGCTATTTGTTATAAATATATTTTTTTATTTAAAATTATTTTTTAAAACATTTAAAATTATTTTGACGACGTTCTACATTTAAAATAAAATTTTAAAAATAAAAAAATATTATTTTAATATATTTTTTAACCCAAAGAAAGCATTTAAAGACAAACACGCCGGCATATGAGAGACGCTATGTTTGTAAGATTTCAAAGTCTGTTTTGCCATGCCCGAATGGTCATTTCTTCGTTGATTCCTTTTGGTCTTTCGTTGAACACGAAAGAAAAGAACTTCATCTGATGCCATATCGCGTGACCCATGCATGTCGTATAAGTTCATCGGTCTTCTTTCCTTTTCTAATTTACGAAACTACCCACTGGGCTTCATTCCAACCACTTGTCTCACAAGTTGCTGGTCAACTCACGACACGCGGCATCATACGAGGAATATAACTACATTGCCTCCATTTCTCACGAGACCTAACAGTAAGATTTCGATGCCAACTCTTCTTTCCAAAAATTCCTGATATCTATATATATATATATATATATACGCGCGTTTGTGTTTCATTTTCATTTTAGTACGGAACCTTATATATAACTACTATTCTACTATTTATTAGTTTTGATCCATTAGATTGATGATGAATAAGAGGCAGCAATTTGAGCGAGTGTTTAACCACTTTGATGAGAATGGAGATGGGAAGATATCACCTTCGGAGTTGCAGCAATGTGTTCGGAAAATGGGTGGAGAGCTTTCCGTTGCAGATGCAGAGGCAGCGGTGGAGTTTTCAGATTTGGACGGAGATGGCTCACTGGGGCTCGAAGATTTCGTTAAGCTTGTTGAGGGAGGTGAAGAGGAAGAGAAAGTGAAGTCTTTGAAGGAGGCTTTCAAAATGTATGAAATGGAAGAGAGCGGTTGTATTACACCCAAGAGTTTGAAGAGGATGCTTAGCAGATTGGGCGAGTCTAAGACCATTGATGAATGCAGAATTATGATCTCTTGGTTTGATCTCAATGGTGATGGAGTCCTCAATTTTGATGAATTTAAGGTTATGATGTTAGATCATTCCTAGATTCATCAATTCAGACACACACACATATATATTCATTCTTTGTACATGATGTTTTTCATTAATTTAGTTTTAGATAGGTGTAGGATGATTCGTTGGATATTTATGAAATAAATGCCTCCCCTATATATGGCATATTTAATTACTTCGTACTCATGATATATATCTATATATATATATATAGAAAGATTTGTTTCATTTAATTAATTCTAGACATTGCTTTTTTTGCAATCTTTTTTCCTCTTGCTAGTTCTTTGATAGATTGAATTTGTGGATGTTTCCTTGTTGTCTCCTCTCCTCGTCAACAAGTTATATAGGCTTCACACGGCCAACATAGAATCAGCGTTGACCAAATCTAGATAAGTGTTCAGCTCTTCAAATTGGTCCAGTCCGTGCAGTTTTTTCCACATTTTTGACCGAGGCGTGCGTCTAGATTGCATGGCTCGCCATGCAATTTTTCCAAATCGGAGCTCCGCGTTCCTGCTGCATTTTAGGAAAAGGAGCAATTGTGATTATATTTATAAAAATCGACCTGGGTTGGTGGGTGGGTCAATACTCCGTGATAAAGTTGGAAGGGTGGATTGTATCTAGTTTGTCGGAGGTATAGCTGATAAAAACAATATAAAAGAGTTAGAGATGCCGTTCATGGCATATTCGAGGGGTCTTTGATAGATAAAGAATTACCACTTAGAATGTATTGCTGTAAATCATAGTTAAAAAAAAACAATAATAAGTCTGTAAAGAAAATAAACAGAAAAAATACTATATAAACATATTTGAGATAAGAAAATAATCTCAAGAATTGAGTAAAATAATTTATATGATTTGAACAAAAATAAAATAAAACAATTTAGATTTTCATTGAAAAATCACAAACTAATTAGTTTTATATTATAGCATGTAATTTTCAATTTAATTGTTAGATTTTAAAATTTTATATAAAGTCTTCTAAAATGTTATTTTAATTTAGATTAAAGTTTTAGAATTTTTAAAGTTCAATAATATTTTTTTCAAACTAAGTATAATAAATAAATAAATAGCATAAATGAGTGTCTAGAAATTATTTTAGGCTACAGATGAGAAGATGTTTTAGTATTTATATAAAACCACCATTAACATGCCAAATGTTTTTAGTGTTTTTAGGTAATAAATGAATTATTAAAATAAGTAATTATTTTGTTTAATTTCATGTACAGTTATATTTGAGAATCATGTTTACAGAGGTCACACATACCATTTTCCTTGCTCGCTCTACCGGAATAATCAATGAAAATAAAAATCCATATTAAAAAGAGAAATTAATCTACAATATTATGAAATATAATATTCACTCTATCCTAGATATGGTATTGAATAAACCAATGAAGGAGTAGAGGCGTCCAGTACCAATACCTCTGTAGCAAACGAAAACCAACTATCCTAAATAGGTTTAATATTATCCTGTCTAACTTGGGATCTGGTTTTTTTACCGGTTAATTCTCGAATTGGATTTAATAACTATATAGATATTGAACCTCTCTTGCAAAAGCTTCCCCAGAATCGAGCATATTCAAGGCCATCCATGTCTACTCCATGGTTCTTTTTGCAATTGAAGCCGAACCAGCCTCAAATTTCTGAGTGAGAACATCAAAGCATCCTATAAGCTTTCAATTTCATATAGAGTTTTATTCAGATTAATAATTTAACATGAAACTTTAGGGTCTTTTTATGGATTTGCTTAAGGTTTTGTCAAGAATTTAAAATAATCAATATTTAAAAAAAATAATTAGTACCAAGTATGAATTTCAACATCGATCTTGATTTTTATCATACATTTTAATTGATTAAACAATTATAACTTTGCTCACAACAACTTTATTTTCAATGCGTATTTGGACATACAAAATCAAAAAGACAAGATTGTTCATTTTATGAGTTAGTCGAATATTTGTTCGTCTAGGTTAATCGTCATAGAGAGATGAAAAATTAAGATGCACAGATTGTCTTGTGTTTGTGTTTGTTTGTTATATATATATATATATATATATATAGGTCACACAAACCATAATCCTTGCTCCACAGGAAATAATAAGAAGAAAAATCCATATTAAATTAAATTAAAATTAAAAGAGAGAGTAATCTACAATATTATTCCCTCTATCCTAAATATGGCCTTGAATAACGTAATGAAGGAGTAGAGGCGTCCAGTGGATATTGGACCTTGGACCTCCCTTGAGAAAACTGTCCCATATTTGGGCCCATCCCATGTCCACGACCCAGTTCTTTCACCATTGGAAGCTGAACCACCCTCGAATTTCCTCGTGACTGACTACAAAAGGCATCTATAAGCTTTCAATCGCAAAGGTTGATGATGGAGATTCTTTCATAAGCAATATTTCTTAAATTCATCAATCCCTCAGGGTTCTGACATGTATTTTATGCTCATCCAACATCTATAGTGATCTTTTCTCAGTGTCTCATGATGCTTGTTATGGGCTTATGACAGCCTTTTCACTAAATAATCTGTTAGCCTTTTGTTGCAAGATTTTTAATTGACTTTGGCTCGATTCTTAATAGCCAATCTTTCACAGATTCGGTCAAAGAAGCACATGCTTCCATGGAGAAAAGCAACATCAGGAGATGTAAAAAAAACTAGAAAATGTTTAACATTAGAATTCAAGTATTATTGGAGAAACATGGAGAATACAAAGTAGAAGAGACCTGCCTTCTCTTCTCAATTTGATGATATATTTTTTCTTCACAGAAATTAATCTTACTTATATACAGGATCCCACTGCCCACATCAAGAGGCTATGATACATTGAGTTGAACTAGTGTTTCTTATGCCTTGCTTAGGATCCTTTAATCAGCTATTTAAACACTTGTAGCAGTTGACTTGACAAGAGGTTTGCAAGAGCTTTCACAGATTAGTATCTGCTCTCCTCCTGTGGATTCTTCCACCAATCTCAACAGCTTTTCGACGATTTCGCCAGAAGTTGGTCTCAAGGAAGGGTCTTCTTCTGTGCAAGCTCGTGCAATATTGGCCAAAGTGGCAGCCTCATCAAATGAGTAATTCTCCCCCAATGCACTGTCAATCCATTCTCTCAGCTCATCCGGATTTTCTGATAGCAAAATGGACTTGATTTTCTTCGACAGCCAAATGCTCCCTTCTCCGTTGTCGTTAGGCCTTGCTATAGGTGTTTGTCCAGATAGAACCTCCAACAAAACTACCCCAAAAGAAAATATATCTGTGCTAGAGGAAACTACACCTTGATGAGCCTCAGGAGCCAAGTATCCAAGGCTCCAGGAGGCAGGGTTGGTTGAATTGAAGTCTGGCTCCTTGGTATCATCTTCAACACACCCTGCCATGCCGAAATTTCCTATCTTCGCATTGAATTCCTCATCGAGGAAGATGTTCCGGCTCTTGATGTTTCTATGAACATAGCTAGGGTGCATGATATGGTGCATATATTGTAGGGCCACTGCCACATCAAGACATATCTTCAGCCTCTGATTCCACGTTAGGAAACAGTAGCAGGAGGCAATGAATTGGTTCTTCATGGCCAGTCCCCCATGAAGCCAATCCTTCAAAGATCCATTTTTAGCGTACTCAAAAACCAAAAATGAATCAGGACCTTCACTCAAACATGCTCCCACCACTCTAATTATGTTTGGATGATGGTGAGTTGCATCTTGAAAAAGCCCGAGCTCAACTTTTGAAATAGTTTCTGGTTGCACGCGCTTGATTGCCAAGTTCTTCCCATTGAGACGGCCATGATACACAGAACCTTCGATTTCATTGCTTGAATTGAAGTCCTCGGTTGCTCTTTTGAGCTCCTCTACAGTGTAAATCTCCACAAACACCTTGCCGGGTGTGGTTTCAGTGATCTGACTATCAAAATGATTTTGTGATTCATCGAATGAGACTTTCTTGTCACTTGTAGTTCTTACACTTAAACTAAGCTGCTGAAGCTCCATATCTGCCTCCTTGCTTAAAATTTGCTTCTTCTTCTTCAATTGGATCACCATGAAAGCTGCTGCAATAGCAATGCCTACTCCAACTACAGCTCCAGTAACAGCAATATAAACACCAGTCTTCCACATCTTGGACCTTTTCTTATGTCGATTGATCACTGGAAGGCTACTTGCAGGAATATGCAAATTGGGTTCATTAGGATTTGCAAGGGGACCGAGGGTAGGCTTGCCACCTAGTGGTATCAAAAGAGACGTCAGAGGTACAAGGCTTGTGGGTTTAAAGGTTGTCAATGATCTGTTATTTGCGGATGTAATAGCTTCTGGAGTAGTATTGAACTTAATAGCAAGGTTCGAGATTGTATCGCCTGCACTTACTGGATAAGAAAGCAGTAGTCTTGTTGCTAGAATGACTTCAGTAGAGGATGGACAAGCACATCTCAAGGGTACCTGTAACCGAACTTTACCATTTAGATTCTCCGGTGAGATACCTGGGTTCTTCTCTCGAATGGCTTTGCAGGTTGTTAGTCCCTCCAGTGACTTAGAAATGCTGTAAAAACTCTCTCCTTTGATGGTAGTTTTCGTCACAAGAGCCTGAAAGAAACCACCATTGCATTTGCAGTCAATCGGTATCAGCAAAGGCTGATCTTTCGGCAGAAACTCAGTGTTGGCAGAAAAGCCGTTTGTGGCCGCGATCACAAACCGATCTAAACCCAAATAAAAGCTTAAGTTGGAAAGAGATGAGAAGTGTGAGCTAGTGTGAAGAATAGCAAATGTCTTGCACTGATCCTGCAATCCGTTACTGTTACAATGGTAGCCAGGAGCATCTGGAGATGTTGTCTGGCAGCTCAACAAGTTCTGTTCAAGAGCAGAGACAAGTAAACAGATTAATATAAAGGCGAAAGCTCCAAAGTAGAGCTTACTGATAAGTGGAACCATGCCCATAACCACTAACTTCTACATAGAACACTTATTTAAAACATGAAAAAGGGGCTTTCTCACTCTGAAGGGTGAATATTTTGGATCTATACAAAAATGGTGTAGAGGCAGCTATTTATTTCAAGATTTTCAGAGACAGAACTCTTGGGTGTAGCAAAGAACTTGTATATTTTTTTGTCTGATTCCAGCTGTTTGGTAACCATCTACCCTTGGACTTGATTCCCTAAGCTAAGGGGTGGCTATCTATCCCAAAGTTTTCAACTGCTGCTGATTACAGTCACCACTCTTTCAACCACTTCTTGGGCTTCAAACCTGCTTTACTTTTCCAAAAATATGCACATCAGTCCATCCATGCATGTGCCGAATTAGACAAGAGAACTCCTGTTCAGAGCTCTTACCTTACGTTATATCCATACATGTTAAGTATAAGGTGGTGTTTTTGAGAACCTGTCTGAGAAAATACACAGGCGGTGACATGTAGATGCATGTCAAAAACATTCTCACATTGAAGCATATACTACATGCTACATATGTACATTATTAAAATCATGCACAAATATGGCAGACATTTCTCCTCTACATCAATCTGATCCTGCGTGTGTCTCCTCGTCAAATCACATTTAGCCAGATGAATTTTAAGCATGGATAAGACTAACTTTTTTATTATTATTATTAATATTGATGTTTCAACCAAGACTAACTTTTTTTTTATTATTATTAATATTGATGTTTCAACCAACTTCCATGTATTTTGATTAATTCTATAAACATTCAAATTAATAAATATATAAATTTTAAGTAGTTATCATAAAATTCAAATTATTTGAATGAATAAAAAATAAATCTTTTAATTTCAAGCTATTGCTATTGGCTACCTAGTAGAAGGTTCACATGGCTACCTTTTCCTTCATGTAAATCATGATGCTAGCGACTACTTCAATGCTTTCATGATGTAAAGAATTCCAAGACAGACCATGTGAAATTATCTTTGGCAAATTAGTCGCATACTTGGAAGCACAACCCAAGATTAACAAATTCAAGGAGGGCTCCTGTTCATGAACCTCGAATTAGGCACATAAAGCATGCATGGAGATAACAGCTATGGGGCATATCTTTAAATCTACGTATACAAAATCTGTATAAATATTCTCTTGGGATTGATCGAGATGCAGACTCCTTGAGCTTGTTAATTTTGTCAAGGGAGAATGGATATTAGAAATGATCTGTATTTTGACAGGGAATAATATGAACAGGTAGCGAAGAGCTGTCCATGTATGGTAAAGCGGAGGCACGAGAGAGAAACTAGGGCTTGATAGGTCAACATGGCCATAGATATCCCAGTTTGACAAGCAGCAATGTCATGAAAAAGTACAGAGTATGGTGAATTATCATCGGATATTATTAAGTAAACATAATTATTATTATTACTATTATTATTATTTCATAATTTATATTTAAAGTAATATCCTTACTTTTTAATTTTCTTTTTTTCTTTTGTATTTAGCTTTTTTTAAATAATAGTTATTTTTTATTTATTCTATATGTATTTAATTTTTTCAGAGATTATTCTAATTGATCTATATATATTATTTTTATATTTTATGTAAATGAATTTTATTTTTTAAAATAAAAAAATATTTATTTTTAAATAGTATTTCTAAGAAACACAACATTGCTTGATATTTTTTTCTTTTAATTTTATTTATTTTATTTCACATATATATCTATTTCTACTATTATTTGATTAAATAAAAAATTATCTTTTATTAAATAGAATCATTAAATATAATCAGGAATCATGTAAATAGCCAATATTTCAAATTTAAATATTTTAATCTATATTGATTTTTTTTATTTTTTCTATTATGTTCTTAGTTCTTATTAATGAATTTTTTTTATTTATTAATACATATAATTCTTAATTTATTTTAATTAAAAAGCATATATAAAAAGCCCACATGTTTAATTTTTTTTATAAAAAGTAACTATAATTTATAACAAAATATAAATCAAATAGCTAATCATTTGTCGAGCAGGAGTAGAGACTCCAATGATAACTTCAAAGAAGATATGGTTATGCACCTAAATCCAGCTTCAAATGATATAAGGCTATAGTAGAGTCTAGCCATGTGTGCTCTCTAAAGCAGTGTGACACAAAAAGGAGATGGCAATTTTTTCTACGTGAATTAATGATCGAAACAAGGGGGCGGCCACTATGAAAATTAGAAGGTGGCATGTCAATGTCAAGAGACTTTTAGGATTTAGCTTTCCCAGCCATAATGACGTGTTTCACTTTTAGCCCAAGTACCCAAAATTCTTCTCCTTTCCAAATCTTAGTTTTAGTTTTAGTTTTAGTTTTAGTTACCTTTGTTACATTTATTGGTGATAAAAATAGTAATCACAGTGGATTTGATCGGAGCTAGATTGATCCATCCATCTCCGACTAGGAATGTTTAGATTTATCACCTATATTTATCTCCAACTTGATTGGATCAGGTTGAGTGGAGGACTTCTTCATCCGACAAGAAACCACCGGATGCCCCCAAATTAATCCGGCTTGTTGAAACAAAAAAACATGACTCTGTGTATGAAGGAGGAGAGAAGGTGATGGCTGTGTAACCTCCCGAGATAACAAACTCCCTGCTAATGTCCCTTTTGCTCGTTATGGCTTAAAAAGTGTCCGAGCTTGAATGGACCGAAAACAGAGGGTTCGAATATGCACGTGATAACACGTGCTGGTCACTGATTTTGTAATAAAAAGAAGAAAACTATGCGTACAGTTCTATATGCGGAACATGCTTTGGCCGAGGGACGTGAAGGGTTGCTTCTCGATGAGCATGTACCAAGGTCTCTCACGTGCAATACTAACAAGATCAAGTCAGAAATGCTACAGCACGTGTGAGTGGAATCTAGACAATTAGCTTTGAATCCGAAGAAATTATTAATTCACAGGAAATCTAATCTGGGAAAAGAAAAGGAGAGGCAACAGATACAGGGTAGGAAGGAAATCTAATCTATAAAATCAGCTATTTTTCTCTCCTTTAATTTGCCACTTCCTTAAAGGATCTCAAATGTAGCACATGCCAGAGAGAACAACAACAATGTTTCATGCTTTACTTGTCTTAAATCTTAGATGCGTTTTGCAGTAGAGAAATTGAAGACTTTTTGTCATTAATGGCAAGTTTATGTGTATGAGTAGAAAAGGAGAGATGGACGGGTACACTGGAAGAAAGGGTTTGCCCTCTCAAGCTCTTTTTCTTTTTAACTCCTCAGAGTCACTGAACAAATCAGAAGGGAAGGAGGACTACCTATTCCCAATTGTATCCTGAAGTTCTTCAAATCCATTTGGAGAAGTTAAGATTAGATATTTTACTTTCATCCTCTTACCATTCTCCTCCCTTTCCTTATCTCCATCTTCATCCTTCTGACCAAATAGATGTGTAGATGCTGTAAAATGGTAAAAGAGCAGCTGGAATATGTGAAAGCCTCAATTGATACCTAGATGCAGCTGATTCATCTAATCTGTATGATGATATACATTTTCTTCTTATTCCTTAAATGAAGATTGTTTCAAAAAAAATTATCATAATCCAACATCAGCAGTACACCTCCATTGCTGCATATATATATATATATATATATATATATATATATATATATATAAACAGTAAAACTCCCTACTAAGGCAGTTGACAAAACTTGAAGACATCGTATAAGGTAGTAATCCAATCTAATAGAATAGTCAGGTTAAACCAAAAAAAAAAAAAGGCAAGACATATTGGTACCCGATTATCAAACTCAAAGATTCTAGCACCATTTTAACTATAAGAGACACAAATTGGAAGCTGTAAATAAGGATTATTGGAAATTATGTTGTGAAAGGCACATGCATTTATTAACTTAATTCAGACCCTCCATGGATCTCATTATCGTACATAGTGGTCTACGCTTCTTTCAGTGTTGTAGACATGGGTAGACTTGAAAAGGGGAGATAAAGATGCCATTTTATGAATTCCAAAATGCCAAACAGAACAACGACATATATTCCTTACACATACAATGCTGATAAGTCTTGTATCTACCGGTATCAGTTGTTTTTCTGAACTTCCTCAACACTCTTTCTCATGAGAGATATTACTTGGGCTGAATCAGGAGCTCCAAACACTGAACTTCCAGCCACAATGCAGTTTGCTCCAGCTGAAGCTGCCATGTCAATCGTTGAAGGCCCTAAACCACCATCCACCTGCAAGCCAAAGTTTCATGTGTTTAATCAGTGTTCATGGAGAAAAGTAAAAGGCATCTGATATTTCTCATGAGATGGACTTGTCTCAATTTCAAGATTACTCGTGCTAATGCTGAATTATAGACAACAAATAGCGATCCACTCACCTCTATATCAAGTGATGGATACTTCTTCCTTAGAGCCCGTACCTAATAATAGGAAATGAACATTGTTACTGCAAACAAGAAGGCAGGGCAGCTATATTGAAATGAGCAACAAAGGTATTTCATGATACCTTATCCATTGTTTCTGGCATGAACTTCTGTCCACCAAATCCAGGTTCTACAGTCATCACAAGGACCATTTCCACAGGATTTTCACCTTCAACCTGTAAGTTATGAACAACATATACCTTTACATCACAACAATTCCCATGTTCCTGTTGCTCAACATACATCTAGCTAACTTGCAAAACCAAAAAATTTAAAACAAAGTAGAAGCTGTTCATTATTTTGTTGCACCATATCAGAGTAAAAATTTCATACCAAAGGATAAACTTCTTCAATCGGCGTACCAGGTTTTAATGATACACCAGGCCTCATGCCCTTTGATTTGATTCTCTGGACAAGTTCTCCCCAATTATCTGCCAAGAAAAAAAAAACGGTATAAGTGAAAACAGGTAGGCTACATGAGAAATAAGAACAATGTGAACAGCATGATAACCAACCTCTGGATACCTCAACATGAAACGTGAATCCTGATGCGCCAGCTTTGCCCAAAGGCTCCACATAATCAAGAGGATTCGTGACCATAAGGTGACAATCCAAATATGCCCTAAATGAAACAATAACATTGCTCATCACACTATGCAAAATGCCGGTGTGCCAAAATTGAAATAACAAGCTTAAGCAAAGGCTATAAAAGATCTTACTTCGTGTGTTTTCTCAAACTCTCAATGACTGGAGCACCAATTGTTAGGTTAGGGACAAAGTGCCTATGATAAAACAACAAAAGAACATATACCAATTCAACAATAACAGTATGAAAAAAGCCAATGCAGAAACATCAACACACATAACAAAGCTTTTCCAGTGTTTTAAGCGAATTCCATACAAGAACAAGATAACAACCACATTTTCAAACAACAAAACAATCTAACTAAGCTCTAAAATCACGTATAACACGCAAAATTCATTAAGTGAAAGCCTGCACACGCACCAAAAAAAAAGTCTTCTGCCCTAAACATGTGTTATCACTTATCACTCCTTTGTTCCATTATGATCTCACCTGTTTCTATATTACTTTCTATAACCATAATACTTTTTTAATAACCCATGTTCCATTTTGTAGTGAACTAGCTTTCTTTCTAATGAAATCGCAAACAAAAGAACCAGTCTTTTACCTCTTGCAATAACCATGGCCTCAATCAATTAACACATTATTTAACAAAAATCATTTTTTTCACTCATTATAGAATGAAAGCTGCAAACTTTAAGCTCCCAAATATTTAAACCGAAACTTAAAAAAATAAAAAGACCCAACAACCTTAAGTAACAGAGATAACACAAGGAGGATCACAAGTTTGCAGTAATTAAGGACAAACGGTTTTTGAAGGAGACAATAATTGAGGTTATACCCATCCTGCAAACACAATAATTATAAAAAAGAAACCAATCAGTTTCTTTGTCAAAAATAATTAAATCAATACTAAGAAAAATCCAAAGATTTCGTTTTTTGTTTCAATGTAGAGTCGTACCATGATGTCCATGTGAAGCCAATCGGCGCCGCAATCGAGCATTCGCTGAGCTTCCGATGCCAAATTGGCGAAATCCGATGATAGCATCGACGGTGCGATTTTTGCTGCCACACCCATTCTGATTTTGTGACCCGATTTAGAGGCTAGAAACGGTATAGCGGGCTCGGATTCTGTAGAGGAGTTGTTCTCGAATTTTTTATGGGTAACGCGAGGAGTTTCTCAAGTAGGTGGTGGCATGGTTTATAAAACAGGTCCATTGGTCAACCAGCTTAAAATTCAGGTTCAGGTTATCGGGTTTTAACCGAATTATTAAATTATTGAGGTTCAACCCTCAATTAATTATTTTTTTACAAAATAAAATGATATTATTTTTATTAAAAAATAAAATAAATGGTTAAACGGTTGTAACTCGTTTTTTGATCTTATGTTACCGAATTAATTGAATTACTAAATTAATCTGATTTTTTATTTTATTTTTTTTAACTCAATTAGGTTTTAATTTTAAATAAGCTTGATCGGGTTTTAAAACTATATACCGGAGGAGTGTTTTCAAATGGCTCAAATCGGAGTGGTTTCTTTTGATGATCTTCTTGACTTACCTAACCTAACCATTCCGTTCCTAATTTACCTAATCAAGATTTGTCTTTACGTTAACATAAATCAAAACTGAGGTCTTAGGATTTGATTGAAGTACTTGGAAAAAAAGTCATCACAAAATCATATTTTTCATTGTCTCTTTGGTTTAATAACACTTAAGATCTTAATTTATGCGATCGATTTGTTTCCCTTCGTTATGGATAATTTTATGTGATAAATTGAAGATAGATGCAAATATTGAGAGAAGCTTTTCATATTAATTGTTTGTATTTCCATTTTGTCGTGCTTATATACAACTCTACTTCCTCATATAAATGACAATAACATTCCATGGATTGGACCTCAAGAAACTCTTGCAATTACTACATAATATTTGAATATTATAGTATAGTATTCTAACATGCTCCCTCGTTTGATCAATGGAAGAAACACAAACCAGAGAGATAATGGCACTGTACGTTTGTTGATATATGAAGGGATGGTCATTTTTAATATATTTGATACATTTAAGAAAAACATCATCATCTTAATATCATTGTGATTATCGGAATAAATAAGATCGTGGCAATGGAAAAGGAAAACCCATATCTTGAAGGAGACTAACGCTACCGCAATAGTTCCAGTTCTGTTTACTCACTCTACTCTCAATCTCTTTGCTAATGACCCTTTTTATCCTGTGCTCATTCTACAAAAAACCATTAATGAACTCTTCGCTTAACATCATTTTGGAAGTGTTTTTCCTTAGCTGGGTGTTGTCGAGACTTCTTTTTGTACAATCATGGCCATAGATGATTGTTTTTACTGTATAGAGAGATCTTTCATTGACTACTAAGCTCTATGCCTGGCCTTGTATTGATTCCCAACAGCTTGCGAATAATATAAATTCCATCATGTTAACGTGTTACATGTAATTATAGTTTTGTTACCTTTGTCTTTCTTGGTAAAAACCTTCATGATTGACACTAGAAATTCTGTTCCATCACCTCTGCAAGGAAAAGTGAGCATCGCTGTGAAATCTGGTGTGAAATTGGAAATACCAGATGGAGTCGTAATTCAGAACAAGGTAAGATACTACACTTGCATGATTTATCACAATTAAAACATTCTTTGAATTGGCTCGCTATGGAGTTTATCAAGTTTTTCTGTGCCCAGAAAACTAATGGCCCGGAGGACCTCTAAGAAAGTTGCCTGGAGCAACAACGAGTTGAAGAAAAACTTCGAGCAGCCTTGCTTTCGGGTAGCAATTCCCTTGTATTTTGCTAGAACAATAAGAGATGAATTTAGTTTGCAGTTGTCTGAATCACGAAATCATCTTGCAGCACATTAGTCTTCCTTGTTTATTACAAGAACTGACATACATGAGGTTGTGAAACTGCTTCTGCCACACATTAATATATATATGTGGAACAGCATGGTCCAATTTTTTGTTCAGCTATCCGCCAGTTAATTGGATATTAAAGGTTTTCGATGATGACTCTGCTTTTTTTATAATCTCATGGGAATTTTGGTGATGTCCATATTTAGTTCACATCAAGTCTGGTGAAAACTCACGGGGACACCTAAAAACTAAACTTGGCTTAGTAGATAAATCTTGACTTGTTCTAAATTAGATAATTGATGACCTAGTTGGTTTGACTTTTTATTTTTTAAAATGATATTGTTTTGACATTTAAGATTTCACTTGATTTCAATGTTTAGATTTTATATAAACTATTATTCTTCTGATTTATTAACTAAACATTAAGGATATAATTAATATAATTATACATAACAAAAATTTTAAAATATAAAGATATATGAGTTCCTTACTCTATTTAGAGTAAGGTGATTTTTTCTACATGAAGATATACCATGTGTAAGTCATGTGATTTCATTTTTTTATTTGTTTGGAGAGAAAAAATAAATAGGATATATCAAAAAAATCTTTATTTAGGAATTAAATTGACATAATAAAGAAAAAAAAGTAAGAATGGATTGAGAATTCATCTATTTATATAGAGATTAGACTAAGAAACCCCTCAAGAAAGAAAAAAGAGATTTAGTAATGGTATTCGGTATGATTTTCTCTCTTTTATTAAGAAGGAAAAGAAAATGAAGGGGGCAAAAGAGTATGGAAAAAACTATAGAAAAACCTGTGGGAAGTAGCAAATAAAGAAAATTCATTAAAAATAGAATTATAATTTTATTGGAATAGCATGCATAAAATAAATAGGGCAAATTCAAATAACCATGATATTTATCTTTTTGTTCTTTTTTCCACACTTATAAATTAATGTTATTAAACTTAATCCAATTTATAATTCGATCCAAGAAGTGGATTAAAAAATAATACTATATTTCATCTAAATTTTAATTAGGTCAACTAGTTATATGATAACTTGTTATGCCAATCAAAAATTTAATTAAATTAACTCTTATCTAATTTAATATATAATTCAATATGGATCGGCTCTTAATTTTAAGAATTACTAAGTTAATCTACTGAGAAAGTTCTAGTTTTTTAATATTGATGTAATGGACAAAGCTAATATTTTATTATTTTCTTTGTAAATTTTTAAATGTTAAAATTTTAAAATAAAATAATTAAAAATGAGCCTCTGATTTTTATATTGAATTATAAATAGTAATTACCTTTTACAATCTTTTTAGTTTTCTTTCATTCTCCAACCTTTTAAGCCTTAACAAGTTAGTCCCTCCTATTAACTCACATGCTTAGGTAACGCCACATGTATGTCTAAGAGAAAAAGATAAATATTTTAATATAAAGTAAATTACTAGAAATTGTGAGTAATTTTATTACAAATAACTATAACTATAACTAAAAGATATTAATATTTTATTTTAGAATAAATTACTGTAAATTGTGATTGATTTCATTGTGGACTACATTATTTTGAATCATTATAAATTATAAATGTTTTCACTATAAATTATATTATTTAGGTTTACTTTTTACAAGATTTTTTCAAAATGTGTGGAAGTAAAAACAAACACATTGCACACAATAAAAGACACTATAATTATATATTGTTTTTATTATGGATAGCATTGTAGCGTTCTAAGAGGTGTTTTTCTATTGTGTTTTAGGTTAAGAATTACGACTAAGAACATTGCCTCCTCTACCAAAAGTTATTAGATCCGGCTTGGAAATTGGACCCAATATTGTTGGGTCTAGCTATTAAGTCAGTCTCAAAATACTTTCAAAAAGAGCCAATAGAATTAGGTTTGGCTTGGCTGAACCAGACCCACAACACTTCAAAAAAAAATGGGTCCTTGTTGCCCAGCCATACCCACCAATATTGGACCTGGTTAAACAGTTGGATCCAATATCCTTGAATTTGGTTGCATAGCTATATCCAATGATGTTATTATTTATATTTTAAATTTTATTATTAATAATATTAAAAATATTATTATTTGTCTTATAAATAGGTTATTTTTATTATAATTAATATTGTTAATATTAAAAATCTTATTAGTTTTATTACAAATTTTATTAGTTTTATTTTAATTAATATTATTAGCATCATGATTAAGGAATTTAAAAAAATATATCATTAATCTTAAAGAAAAAAACCATAGATTTGATTTAAAGGGTAAAATTATCATCATCATCATCATTAAAAAATTGAATAAAAATATTATTACTATAAAAGAAAAACAATAAGTTTTATTTGAAATGATTAAAAATTATAAAAACTTAGGCCAAATAAATTTAATATTATTATTAATATCATAAATATTATTAAATTCATTAATATTATTAAATTTAAAATAAATTTTATTACTGTTAAAAAAATATAGATTTAATTAAAAGGTAAAATCAATTATGATTGTTATTATTATTAATAATAACTTGGGTTTGGGGTACTCATTGATACTTAAAAGTGTATTTTTATCAAGGTTTTATATTATTATTTTGCACTTGAAGTATTAATAACTCCTTAACTAAAGCATGTTTTATAATAATATATCTAATAATATAAGATATCTTTAATTTATGGTAAATGTTCATTTTAAATGTAGGCATATCACATAAATAAAAGGATTGATTGATGAATTTAAGAATTGAAATTGGAAGGACAAAGAGATGGTCAAACTTAGAAAAGAGATGTCAATGCAATCCAAACCGGAACACTGTTCAATAATTGAGTCATATCTAGAGCTATAGATCTCATATTTAGGTCTACTTTATATGGATGGAAAGGTAAAACATAGGCCTACAACTTTTATATGAAACCCAAGATCTAAAAAAAACCATTTTCATATCCAAATTGTCGCAACAATAAAGAAGTCTGAATCTGTCCTCCAGCCCGAGCACTGTTTAGTATTTTGACCATATCTGGAGTTCTAGAAGTCGAAATAAGATGAAGTTTTTACACAAGAAAGCTGAAACAATTTCCTACAACTGTCATGTTTTCAATTGACTTCAATTTTGACGTTATCAATGATGTTTTGGGCAGACAATAGAAGATAAGGATTGTCACCAAGTTAACAGTTGGTCACCTACTCATTAATTAGTCATCAAATCAATAGTTTCTAATTTTGGCCTATAAAAGGAGGCATTTGTCATGCATTTAAGCATCTTGATGTCCAGATCAAGATCATGCTCTTACTTTATCTCTTTGTATTTTTTGTAATGTTTATACTTTGCTTTCATTAATATCAAGTTTATATCTTTCATTTGTTTTCACTTATTTAGTTAACTTTAATCTTATTCATGTTCTTATTTTGTTTATTTATTCTTCTTTCTTTCATTATGTCTAGCTAAGTTTATTATGTCAAGGTGAAAATGTTACACTAATTGTGTAAGAATAAGTATAGTGTAAACTTAATATGAACTTTAATGTTTGATACTAACATGTTTTATATTTGTTATCTTGTTCACTCTTTAATACTTTACTTGTTAAATGACTAATCTTGATTTATGTTGTATAACAATTGGTACAATAAATGCTTGGCACTTTCATAGCTCATACTGTATAGTATAACCGACACCTGAGTTATGAAAAAAACTTGATTTGTTGTTAATATAAGTTATAATCATGAATGCTTGACAAGATTTACAAGTATTAGCATTAATCGAATAAGATGGCTAATGTAATCATGTTAACAATCTATAATCAGATTGGAACCTCCTTTGTGTGTGGTTTCCAATTAAATAATAAGAGTTTATACTATACTTGTTTGACATACCATTAGTGGAACCTCTAACCTTGACATTTATTATCATTATTTAATCTTTACACTAATATTCTATCTCCAAGTTTTCATCTTTTTCTTCTTCTTCTCTTTCTTTATTATTATTAGTATTAGTATTAGTATTACTACTACTACTACTACTACTACTAATACTACTATTGTTGTTGTTATTGTTGTTATTGTTGTTGTATTATTGTTATTTATAATTTGTACAATTAACTTTCATGTGGTTCGACCCCGGTCTTGCTGGGTTATTTATTACTTTGACACTCCTATACTTGGAAGAAAACATCAATTTTTTCGTCGTGTCAGGTACCCTTTCAAACCCAAGTTTATTGAGTTTAGAAAAAAATATTAAAAATATTTTTAATTTTAATGTTATTAATATTAAAAATATTATTATTTATCTTAGGAATGTTTTTATTTTTATTATAATTAATATTATTAATATCATAATTAAGAAACTTAAAAAATATATCATTAATTTTGAAAAAACAACCATGGATTTGATTTAAAGGGTAAAATTATTATTATTATTTGAAGATAAATATTATTAGAATCGAAGAATAACAATAAGTTTTATTTGAAAGGATTAAAAACTATAAAAACTTAGATTAAATAAGTTTAATATTATTACTACTATCATAAATATTATTAAATTCTTTAATATTATTAAATTTAAAATAAATTTTATTACTAGATAAAAAAACATATTTGATTTGAAAGGTAAAAAATTATTATTATTATTATTATTATTATTATTATTATTATTATTATCATCATCATTAACTTGGTCTAGCGTGATCTTTTAGATATAAAGGCATGCCAAACCCAAATTGCTTTGGGGTGGCTGTGATGGGACCCAAGTCTCAAGTTCTTTTAGATTTTTTAATATTTTTTTATAAAAAAAGTGGTTTGCTCCATAATGCGATCCACGTAACTAGTTGACTATAATTAAAGGATATCAGTTTTTTTATTGTAGATTGCATTATGCAATCAATAGTTAAAAACTGATGTTTTTAATTATTTTTTTAATTAAATTTTTTTATTTGATTTAGTTCATTATTATTAAATTTTTTTCTATTTAGTTATCACAGTCTTATGTTACGGATCTCATGTTTGAGAATTAACATAATCTAATAGGTTAAACTAGTTGATTCATTTTATTTTTTAATTAGTTTTTTTTCTTCCGATAGGTTTTTTTAATATTGATTTGATTGAAAATTAAACTTTATGATTTATTTTGTTTATGTTTCATTAGATTATCATGATCTTATGAGGGGATGTTATTGTACTCCTCCTCACAAAGCACTATTCATTGGAATAGTGCTTTGCTTCTTTTTTTACTTTGTTTTTTATTTTCAATTAATTTTTTTTAATTTATTTCTTTAATATTAATTTTTTTCTATTGAGTTGTCATATTTTCATGACATAGCTTTACAACCAAACCCACATCCAAGACTTTTGAATCTAATGTTGCATCCAAACTCAAAACTCTTAGATTAAGTTTTGTAGTCAAATCTCCTTAAACTTGGGTCATGCAAGTTTACTATTATTATTAATATTAAAGATATTATTATTTGTATTAATAATAATAATATGAATATTGCTAATATTAAATTTGAAAAAAAAATATTATTAATATTAAAAAACAACCATATATTTGATTTGAACAGTAAAATTAAAAATTATAAGAACTTGCTCATGCATGTTTAATATTATTATAAATATTATTATTTTTATTATTAATAATATTAAAAAAATATTATTACTATTGAAAAAAACAATAAATTTGATTTGAAAGATAAAATTAAAAATTATTATTATTCTTATCATCGTTGTTATTATTGTTGTTATTCTTATTCTTATTCTTATTCTTATTATTAGTTTTATTCTTGTTCTTAATATTTTTATTATTATTAAATTTAAAAAAAATTATTACTATTCAATAAAAATCATAAATTTAATTTGAAAAAATTAAAAACTATAAAAACTTGGGTTAGATAAGTTTCATATTATTATAAATATTATTATTTTATTATTGTTAAGGAACCAGACCTAAAAACTTGGGTCTGGATGGAACACCAAGTCTAAATTTATAATTATTAGTTTTATTTTTGTTGTTATTATATTAATATTTTTTTAAAAAAAATATTACTATTAAAAAAATAAAAAATTTGATTTTAATAAATAAAAATTTATAAGAACTTAAGTAATACAAATTTAATATTATTATTATTTATATTATAAATATTATAAATATTATGTCGCAAATAAACTAGTGCTCTTGAATATTAGTGTTTTTTTTAATTTTTTTTATGCTAAAAAATTAACCCTCAGCATCTAACACGGCCGCCCCCACTGGTCTCAACTAAAACTGAATATCTTTAACTGTAGCCCACAGGCGACACATCACATAGATGTATTTTCACTTTTAAAGTTCTCATGGCTGAAACCACCGGATGGAGACATGAGAAGAAGTAGGTGTCTGGCGGTGGCCTACCTAATAAAGCATAGAGACAACATATTCATTCTTTGATGAGAATCATTAATCCATCCACTTGCTTTGATCATTGATGCTTTTTCTTGATTTTTCCGGTTAGTTCTAGTGGTTTCACATCTTCCACCTTTTCCATTTGGATTTTCTAGGACAACTGGAGCTCTCATGGCCCATGTATTTCTAATACTGCCTCCATTTAATTATGCTTATCTAGCTGCAATATGTCTCTAACTTTGGTGTACCTTTTTCTCTTTATCAAAAATAGATCGATTAGTTTAATAATGTTGTATGGAGTTGACATGGGATTTGATGTATATATCACAAACTTTAGCATCAACAAGGATAACTATTTTGGTAGTCAAAAGAACAGGCATTTTTCTCTTCTTCACAACTGAGTGCTTTCACTTTTCCGGGTTTGTCAAATCACTGCAATGGAGGTGGAATACCTGGCAAACCACCAGATGGACATGGTAGCAAGGTATAGTTTAGAGACAGAGTCTTGGGTTCTAAGCTCCCTCCACCACCACGGGAGAAGGCGGATTTCTTACAAGATGTGAATATGGCAATCGTTTATTACCGAGGGTGTTGTTGGATGATAGGGTGTTTAATGACCTGTGTTACTCTTGGAGTGATGCATTGACAGTGAAATTACTTGGAATAAGTATTGGATTCACACAGATGAATCTTGGGCTAAAACAGTCATGGAGATTATCCGTTGGATTTGATCTACTGGATGTTGGCCACGGTTTCTTCATGGTGAAATTCGATCATGAATATCCTCGGATGATTCTTGACCACTATCTAACTGTGAGATTATGGTCACCCTCCTTCGTCTTGTCCATAACTAGGATCTGTATTGAAGTAGACCTTGATAAACCGGTGGTAGGGAAAGTTTGGATTCAAGATCTTTGGTACAAATTTGAGTACTAGGGCCTTCACACTATATATTTGCAGTTCATGTGGGTGCTCCGGTCATGTTAGTAGAAATTGTATGCAGCCTCAGGTCCTAGTTAATGGTGGATCTTCTCCGGCAACGGCACTCCTTTGGCCGGTAACGGCACAATCTCAAACATCCCAAGTATTAATGTTAATCCTGAAAATCAAGCCCCATAAACTGTACAGTTTGAAATGCATGGAGAATGGCTTGTTGTAAAACGGAACAAGAAGGTGGATGGAAATGGATTTAAAGGAACAAAATTAAAGGGTAATAGTGTCATTCCAAAGCGTAATAATTTCGACACGCTAACTGAAGAAAAGGAACCCCTGCCGAACATTAGTGATCATATTTGAGAATGGGCTGGATATTGATTCTAAGAGTTTGGGCCCAATGGGAAGGGAGGAGTTGAAGTCATCAAGCTTTAATAAGCCGTATGATGGCCCATTTTCCAATGCAGGTGACTCGGATTATGTAGCAATGTCATTAATTATAAAACCTAGAATTGAAAAGAATAGCAATGTCCCAAGATTATGTAGTAATTAATTCAATAAAAACACATGTGACTAGAAAAAAAAATTATATATTTTATTACTTTCTAATGAGTGTAAAATTTTAGGGAAATATTATAAGAATATTACCTATAATAGACGACCAGTAATATATACATATATATATACACCTTCGCATATATAAATAATATTTTGAAAAAATAAAAATATATGGTAAGTGTGAGAAATTTTTTTTATATACCCAAAAAATACCTTCGCATGTATTTTTTAATTTAATAATCAGTTTATTAAATTCATGAAAACTTGCTTTGTATTTCAATAACCCCTTAAAAATTTTAATTCATGAGAATTTATAGTTAATGTTCTGATATAAATACTAGATCTATAAGTAGGTTGCTATTTAAATAGCAGAAATTGCTTATAATTATTCTAAATATTTACCAATTCTAATTGGGACTATTTTATTTATCATAGTACACAAGTTGTAAAAAACCTTTTCTATAAGAATTTATTTGAACATTCGAGTTTATAATAAATTTAAAATGTCAAATTTATTCTTAAAAGTAAAAAAAAAATAGTCATAGAATGACTATTGATTTGGAATTCATTAAAACCTTTTAAACCATTTGAAGTCTACAAAATACAACTGATCTTAAATAAGATATGTTAAGAATACTAATATATTTTTTAATTATAACTAGTCTCTTACTCCAAAATTTCTAATAAGACCGGTATGTCTAGATCTCCTAACATACTTGAATCAAATAATTAGGTCGACTCCTTGACAACCCCCACAATATCACTTATGTCCCACACCTACATGTGACACTTGAGATTAACCCCACAACAATGGCAAAACAAAACCAAGTTAACTTATGATGTCCATGATTATGGATAAAGGAATAGGATAACTCAATTAAAAGGAAAGAAAAAAAAAGAGATAGGAATCAATTTTAAATAAATTAAATATTAAAAAAATTGAAATAAATAAATTTTAAAAAAAGAAAAAAATTAACCCACATAAACCTTTGAACCTAGTAACTTTGATTATAAACCTGTGACTAATCTCATAGAAGGTAAACTATAAAAAAAATAATAAAGCAAAACTATAATAAAAAGGTTAGAAATAAAAAAAATATCTAGAAAAAGCCAATACATGCAAACCATCTAAACCCGTTCTAATCTCTAAAACTTACAACCCGTAAAATTCTTAATCCGAGTTCAATTAAGAAACTTAATTTTTAATTAATTTAATTTTGGATGAAATTATAAAAAAAAATATCAATTCAAAAAATTTGTTAAAGTAAAAAAGATAAAATTAAAAATAATGATGATCATATTTGATAGAAAAACAATTATAGATGATGAAATTGTAAAAACAAATAACCTAAAAAATGATCCTAAACTAAGAAAAAAAGCAATCAGAAGAATTGAACCAAATTTAAAAGATAAAAAAGACAAAAAGAGATGAAATTTTAAAAAATACATTATAATTTAATAGTGTGTTAAAAATTAATGATAAAAAATGGAGATCAAATTCAAAATATTAAAAAAGAAAAGAAGATGAAGTTGATTTTTTTAAAAAAAATTTATGGCTTAATAAAAAAATAATTATCAAAAGGACATAGACCAAATGTAAAGAAAAAAGAAACTAAAGGTGTTACTATGAAATTTTAAATTGGTTCAACTTTATAAAGAAAGAGAAATGAAAAAAAAATTATTATATGCACCAAATACAATTGCATTTGGAGTAGACATTACCCCATTGTATCGAAACACTAAAACTTTTCAAACATCATCTTGAAAAGTGATATTTGATAAGCACATATAATTTATAAAAAATAATTATATTATGGTGAAAAGATAATCTTAGTCTTATCATCTAGTACAAAGATTTTTAGAGTTAGAGGTAATTTTATTATTTTACTATTTTAGTGAATAGTAATATATCTCTTGAGTTATAGTAGCTTTTTGAAAAAAATAATTTAGTGGTGCAAATTGTGTTTTAAATTTTATTTTTTTTTTGCTAAAAATAAATTTTTTTGTGTATTTTTGATTGTTTTGATGCATTGATTTAATAAATAATTTTTAAAAATAAAAAATATCATTTTGATGTATTTCTATTTAAAAAAAATTACAACCATGCTCCCAAACATACTTATAATGTCCTTATTTTCCAAATTATATCTATAAGTTTAATTTTTTTAATCTATCTTTATATTTTTAATTCATTCTCCATTTTATTACTTTTAGTAAATAATTTTATACAAACTAACATAAATATTCTCACTGGAGAAACTTGGAACCCCCTCCTAATATATTAAAAACAAATTCACATGATGTTAAAATTTGTATTTTTTTATGGTTATTTTTTCCTAAAACAATCAAGGTTAGATTTGGATTTTTGATGGAAGATTGTTTTTATGAGTTTACATGAAGATATATATATATTAAAATGATAAATTGGAGAATGAAATATAAGGACACAATAATCTAATATATAGCAGATAAATGATGTGAAAAATCTAGTCGAAGTTAACGGGGTTGGCTCATAAAGTCAAGTAGGTCCAAACATTAAATTACTAATACTTTTAAAAAGTAGAGGATACCTTTCTAAGACCCGGACAAATTTGGCAGGATGAGATTTGACTATGAAGTCACGAGAGACATTTTAAAGATCAACTTCAATTGTTTTCGATAGCCATTTAAATAAATATAATTTAGAGGTTGTGTAGTCCATCGCTTTTATCATAAAACAAAGTTTATATTGGGTTTTCTCCCACTTTAAAGCCTCATAAATATCTCAATGGATTAAAAAAAAATATATATTTTCAAGCCATTTTATCATTAATATTAATAAATTAATCATGCAAAGAGGATTTTCATGAAGATGGTTATGATTTATGATTAAGTTTTTTCCTTTTATCATAAATGAATTATTGAATCATGGTTTTTATTTTTTTAAAATTGAAATTAACTTTATGATAAGTTTATATATATATATATATATATATATATTCATCACTAATGATGAAAACATTTTTTGTATATTTATTTTAACTCCCTTTAGGTTATATTTTATTCAAAAAACATGTTACTAAAAAACCCTATTTTGTCAAAAAAAAAATACATAATGAAAATAAAATCACCCGACAATTTTTTTGTTGATAATTTAAGTAGTTGTCTTTCGTACACATAACTACTTTAATTGCAAAATAATTAAATAAAAATAGATTCTTGAGACTACCCCACAAGTAACATGAACCTGGTTGATCATAACATTTTTTTTATTTTTTTATTCTCAGTTCTTCGAATTACACACGAAGGTTTTCTAATTATAAAACCAGCTAGAAGCTTTAGGAGAATCGGATTGGGGCTTCTTCTTTTTTTTTTGTTAGAATTATTATTGTTGCCAAGCTGCCCATATACCGTGTCCTACCCACAAAAAAAACACGCGAAACGAGAGACAGATTTTTCATCCACTAGAAGACAAAAATGAGGGTGACACATGCGTCGACATCTTATTATATATATATATATATATATATATATATATATTTCACGTGATTTAATTTAATTTGCTTCCTTTTTCCATTTTCTTTTTCTTTTTTCTTTGAGGTAAGGGCATTGGCTACGTTTTCTTGCAAATCGATTGATGCTATTTTTGTGTTTTTTCCATAAATCACTGGAAAACTTCATTGACGGAATACACCAATTTTCTATTGTTAAAAAATATAATTATAAATCTTTTTTCAGTTAATTGATGTATTTACTCTTACATTTTTGGAAGTATTCTTCCAAACGCCATTTATATAGTCATATTTTCTCATGTGTCTATTTTCCTTTTTTTTAAATAAAAATAAAAATATTCTTATAAATTATATAATAACCATGTAAAGAAAATATAAATTGAGTTTAGTGTAGATATTGGAATTTCAACTCTCAACTGTGACTCTCAAAAGGTCAATGGCTCAACTTTGACGACGCAAATGAGATTAGTCAAAATTTAATTTTTAAAAAATAATATATTTATATTTTTTTAGATTTTTTAATATATTGATATAAAAAATAAATCCTTAAAAATAAAAATAGATATTATTTGAATATAATTCTAAATAAAACATATTTTTAAAAAATTATTATTATTATGCACTCAAACTCCCTTTCAATTTTACAATACAAATCCTCAGCTATTTTTATTTTATTGATTTATAAATGATGGTAGGTTCTCTCTCAACCGTCCTACAAGGTGGGATTATCAATCCCAGTTGGAATATAAAATAATTTATGGATAATATCAGAAAATTGTTTAATATATTCTTTCATATATATATATATATATATATATAAATCAAAGTACAGTCACTTTTCATTGAAAATCCCAAAATATTAAATCTCGAGGCGTTTCCATAAAGACCTCACCCATCAATTTAAATGCTAACATCTTCTTCTATGCAATTTGTTTTTGGCAAGAAAACGGTAATTTTAGTGAGAAAATAAGAAAAAAATTGCTAATTAACCTGCTACGCTCGTTATAGAAATAAATAGGGCAAGATGGGCATACATTAATGTGGCCTCGGTATCTAAAATGTAGCTGGGAGATGACAAACAATTTAAAGAACCAATAAACATAAAGCTCGAACAAAGAACATATACCAAACCCTTAGCTTGGAGAAAGTTCTCAAGGCTTTAATAGAATATCTGCTTTATCTTCAATTTAATAATTTACAACGATAAAAATCCATCAATAATTTAATAATTTAATAATATACCAACGAATTTGCAGCCTCTCGAGTCCCTGTTTCACTGTGAAGTTTTTAAATGAATTTTTATACTTTTAAAAAATATATCATCTTTGTTTTATTAAGCCATGACCTAGTTGAGTTATCATTCTCTCTTTTTTATATCTCTTCTTTGTTTTACATGTTTATAGATTATGATTTTAGATATAGTTACCCAATGAAGCTACATAAGTTATTTTCCAAATAATTTACAAAAATTTTTTTAAGATTATATATTTTTTAAGAGAGTTAAGAAAGGTTGTTCTGAACAACACTACACTTGACATCTTTTCTCTACACATACAAAAAAACACATATTTCATTCTCTTCATCTCTCGAATGCTTATCACTTGACCAAACAAACTTAAACACTCACTTAAGCATTGAAGTATATCTTATTCCTTAAGGGACTTGTTTTGCAAAATCAACACAGACCTGAAACTCATCAACCAGAAAAAATATATTTTTATATGAAGTTTTTCCACGACTTTATTAATAATATTATCTATAGGGAATTGAACAAAAAACATATTTATTCATAATCACATTTTATAAAAATCTTATATGACGAACAAGACTTCAATATATAGGAGAGTAATTAATCTCCCTACATGGAATTCAGCTCTCCTAGGTATGCAACATTTCTTCTAATAATTGCAATTACTCAATAATAATGTTTTAGGCTTTTAGCTATACAGAAATAACTTCACTATTTTTAGCATAACTAACATCAAAGTTAACCCATAATGTTAAGTGTATAAAAACAATTTTAATTTCAAATAGAAACAACATAAAATAATATGGTAAACAAACATTATACTTTAACTCTTTAAATGAATCAGTAGTCCTAAATAAATCAAATCCATAAATATAGCTATCTAAATCAATTTTCTTGTGAGTCTTGGTCTTTTCGTTTGCATACTTCCCATCATTCAAGGCATGACTTGCATAAGATTACTCCAACCCTATCTCCTCCTGTATGCCATCCCCACTAAATAGTAGAATCCTCACTTTGTCACAAAGTGTTATACACTTATCTTAACAAGGATTGTATCATTGTTAAAATCAACTTAGACCACTAAAATAACATTATAAACCTTATAAGCACATATAAAATGCTAGAAGCATCATGAAGCTAATGATAAAATGCACAATATTTTTCTTATTATTTTCAACAGATCTATTAGGACATGGTATCATAGCTTTGAAACTAGCTTTATCGTAGATTTTTAAGATCTTTGTATAAAAATCATTTTTCATTTAAACACTAGCATTTCTTATAAAAAAAAGTACCATAGAGCTCCTTTTCATCACACAATGAGATGATAAAAACACAAGGGCATATTTTTATAGATTCAATAAGGAAATGCTAAGTGTGGAAGATTTGTTTAAATCCATCATCATTGAAGCTTTGATTAATGGAGTGTACAATTATTCCTTATGGAAAAGGTTATACACTCTTCGTTATAGGAATATCCTTAGCATAAAATATTTGATGAAAAAATATATTAGGATGGAAGAAGTTAACATGGCCAGACAAGGTCATTCTTGCTTTTAAATATAAGAAAAGTCCCTATCAAGCCATTAATCTCCAACTAAAACATCTAAAAGAAGAATTAATGAGCACGCTCATAATCATTTGCAGTCTTTAAACTCATGATCACACCTATCATAAAGACACATATCAATATGTTGGGAAAAGACTTCATGCAATATCCATATCTAATGAAAAAATGATTTAAATATGAGGAATGTTAATAGATTTTGTTTTTTTTCCACCATGATCATAGACATGATACATAAAAGTGTTAGGCACTCATAAAAATAATAGAAATATTGATCTCCAAATAATACTTTCAAGAATTTTTGAAAGAGAAGATGCAACATGAACAAACATAAAACAATCCTTATGATGTATTATCTCCGATAAGATAAATATTAGAAATTATATCTCCATCATCTTTTGATTTTTTAACATATACACATACATGGTGCATCTCTATGTTTACAAATATGAAGGGCTTTTATGAAGCTTTCATGGAAAAGTCCATTAATCTCTATTATGTGACTGGATTTCTATAACCAAACCATTTTCAGGTCCTATGATCATTTATCTTTAAAAAATAATCATTTATCTTTAAAAGATAATGGATTTTTCTCTATTAAATATAAAAAAAAACCTTTAATGAATTTACAAAAAATAACAAATATTTTTAGATATATAATACTTTTATGCAAACATGAGATAGGTAAACTTTTATATCATAAGTATTTTTTACTATTTTTAATTTGTTAAATCAAACATATATATTTATAAAAATTAAAGGAAAAATGATAATATAATAAAAAAAATATAATGAAGCTCGACTGGGTAACCTAATCGAGCTGCAGCTCAATCTTAGTTGGGTCATGGCCCAACTGAGTGACATTTCTCTCTATTAGTTTATATATATTTAAGCTATATAAATATCAGATGTCAATTATCATGAAAAAAATCAGGCACCTTTTAAAGTGAGGTATATAATATATTTTTTTATGTATTTTTCAAAATGGTATATTATTAGGTGTTGTGAGAGAGACAACAAAAAGAGATTGATATGAAAGACTACATTTAGCATCTAAAAAAATCATATTTTATTCTCTGGATTTTTTGCAGGGGTATTACTTGATCAAACAAATTTAAAAACTCATTTAATTATCCGATTTCACCTTATTCCACAAGAAATTTGTTTTGCAGGATCAACGAATTAGTAGTCATCATGTAAGAGAACCACGTTCGCCATCTTTTTTTGCGGATTAAATGTAAAGATCTTGCAAGCTCAGTCACATGGATACAACCTCATTTCTTCGAATCATGACTGTTCTCCAATATATTTTTTTTAGATTAATATAGGTGTTTGGGTTAGCTTATGTGCACCACGACTAATTCTACGAATCTTGAAATTAACGACCATGTAAGTCTCCAGTGGCCATTATATGAGCAACTAAAGATTCGAACCTGAGACCACAGAGAAAACAAACTTTTTGATCCCAAGTCTTTATCACTTGACCACCACCTAGATAGTTTGTTCTCCGACATTCTTGCTTTGGGAGGTCGATAGTCTAACAACGATTGAAAGGTTCCATATGCTGTCTGTGTATATCTTCATATGTTAGATGGCCAAGTCTACTCTCACGGTATATAAATTTTTTTTGTATTTTTTTTTATAGTAATTTCATATGCCCCCCCGCGCGTATGCATCTGTGTGTTTGGGGGTGTGTTAAAGGCCCCCTATTTCAAGAATAGGTAATAAGACAACCACCACCCCACAGACGAGAAAAACTGCTAATTCACAAGCCAAAAGGAAATAATAATAATTCAATGTTACTCATGATTGTTAGGTGGTGTTTAGCAATGGCTGATCGGGTGATTACTGTTAAACATGCAACTGTTGTTCGGTTAAATTAATAGGGTCAGGGCAAGTTGTTAAAAAAAAAGCCTGGAGATACTTTACTTTGTAGTTATCTCAATAAAAGGATTTCACAAATTTATTTTATGAAATTCATTCTTTTTCTTTTTTATTTCACACCCTAATTAATCAAACTAATTTATATATATCCTGGTTATATTAATTCTCACATCTTTCTTAGCTTTACCATATAAGTGAAGATCATCCCCAATATAACATAATTACTAGTTGATTTTTTTTTTTTAAATTGAGAGATAGTGCATGGAGATATGGTTCGATCCTCTGTATTAATTAATTAATAGATGAAAAACGATTCGTCACATATCGTTCTCAGCTTTACAAGGACACTTCCCAAATTGTCATTTTTCCCCTTCAAAATCCGGATGATCCACTTGATTAAGACTTTGTCATTACTTTATCACACATAGTGTTCGCTTGATGCCCCTTTTTTCTTATCATCACCATCTGTCTTTATAACTATTTGGGTGTTTTCTCAGGTAAAAGTAATTTGAAAATCATTTTAAAAAAAAATGAAAACCATTAATGGGAAAATACATAGAAATTTTATATTATAAGAAAAAGAATACCTTTATTTCCTTCTTTTCTTTTTCACAGCCTCATCACTAATTCAAAGTTGACAGAAGCATTAGATTCAAAGGTATGGTGGAATGAATTCAAAGCAATGAATCCGCCATTAATGGGAATTATTTTTTTTACTCTATGTGATGTGCAAGACATGGCATGATTCTCTCATGGATCGCTGCACGATTTATAAAATGCCGGTTTCAGGGTCAAAGCTTCCGAGGCCAGGCCAGATAGAATGGCCGCTACTGATTGATTACTAACCAAATCACTACTTGACAACCACCATATTCAAAAAACTTATTAATTAATTAAGTATTAAGTTAAAAGGTTTGCAGAAATCATTTTTCCCGCACCCATTAGCACTTTTGATTACAATAGAAATCCAAAGATTTTTTTTTACTCATTTTTTTCATTTAGTTATGGATTTTTTTCTTTTACAATAAAAAATCTCAATATTAATTTGATACTTGAATTTATAATTATTTATTTTTATTATTTTATAATTAAATAAACAATAATTTTTTAAAAATAAATTATTAATCTCAATACAGTATTTGATATTCTTGAACTCACATTAAATTGAAGGGTTTATTTTGTATAAGTTTCTATATTGTTTAATTTAAAATTTGAGTTAGACAAAAATTCTAGTTAACAAGTTTTCATATTAAATAACTTTGATATTGTAAAACAAAATCTCTACACTTTTAATATATTTGTTAAGATTAAAAAAAAAAATCTGAAGTACAGACAAATATACTAACATATATGAACATGGAATGTTGACAAAATGAATGAATGATGTGCTCATCATTAAAAATATGATTAATTTATATTGTTGATTAATTTCAGAAAGATGCGGGCCACTTTAATGGACCGTCCAGGCTCTAATAATTCATACAGAGGTTCCTGTGATAGTTATTGAAGAAATAAAAAATTTAATTTTTTTTTTCCACTTCTTCCCGATGGTCCTCATCGAGAAATGAAAGGATTCCATTAATTACTTCTCGATTCCTCCTGATGGTCAAACTTCACTCCTCGCGTATGTATACAAAATCTAAAGAATCATGATCCAACGTGAAAAAGAAAACATATCCATGTTATTTTTATTTATTTATTTATGAAAATAATTCATATCTTTAATTTGCCTCTATATTTGCAATTTTATTTTAGTTTTAATTGGATCCTATACTAAGAGCTACAATTTTAATTGAGACATCCATAACAAAGTATTTTAATTATGATAATGCTCCATATCTTTAGTAATATTTTTATTATTTTGCAAATATTTCAGGAATCAAAGAAGATCTTATATAACAAATAAAAAAAGAAGAAGATAATTTTCCATGTATACAATCCTTAGTGAGGTGCAAAAATAATAAAATAATGATAATATAAGATATTTTTATAAATAATAATAATAAAAAAACACCCACACATAATAATTTCTTCAATGAAATTCATCCATCCATGCATCCACAGAAATATACTGGATCCTTTCGAATCATCTTAGGGACTCTATCTCGTCCTCCTCGGGGCATAAGTCCTCGCACATTCAAAGCTATTCCCCATTTCCAAAATAAAATAAAATAAAGTTTTTTTTTTAATTCTTTCCTCCATTTTCCAGTTACCTAAATATCCTTAAATAACCCTACAGAAAACGTAAATGAAAATGAAAGGGTGCATTTAATGGTGTGGTTTAAAAATATTTTAAAAAAATTAATTTTTTTTAATTTAAATTAATATATTTTTAATTTTTTTTAAATTATTTTAATGTATTGATTTTAAAAATAATTTTTAAAATAAAAAATATTTTAAAAAATAATCACATCAAAAATAAAATGGCACACCGGAAACACAAGGGACCAATCAAAATCCACATCTATCCATTATTATTTATTAAATATTTAATAGTCGTCGATAAGGGAAAAAAAAACCACTTCTCATCACTTCGGCACCTCCACTTCTGATTCATTGATTTCAGAGTTTAAAACATATTTACGTGGACCCACACCACATACTTTTATTTATTTACTTATTTATTTATTTATTTTTAGTCCTATACACTTATTACAAGCGTACAAATCCCTCCCCAGCTATACTTCCCTCTGGAGGCCTCTCCCTCTCTCTCTCTCTCTGATTTCTTTTCTTTCTTTTGAAGCCATATTTCCAGTCGCCTCTCCTTTACAATAACTCCAAAATCCGTTTCTCTCTCTCTCTCTCTCCCTCCCCCTGAAGGGATTAATAAAGGGATGAAGGTGGTGTTTTAGAGGAGGAGAAAATATGGGTTCTTGTGCTTCAGTTCATAACGCTACTGCACCGGAGTCAGCCATGAAACTAGGAGTGTCATTTAGCTCTAAAAAAGACAAGCTTGTGATTCCTAAGTCACCAATCAATGATAATATACAGTCCACTGCGAACCCTCTAATCAAGAATTTTGGAGACTTTGGTATGCTTCTTTTCTATGATTTTTTTCCAAATCTTTGGTTTATCTCTACCAGTTGTGAACTGGGTTGCTGTTTTTTTTTTTAGTGACGTCTTGATGATAGAAGTACTGTTTTTTGAAGCTCTTTTTTTTTTTGGTGATAGTGCGATCTGAAATGAGTGGTGGTGGGGCTTGTAGAGTTAATCTAGATATATGACCATAGACTTTGAAGATGTCAGAAAGTAAAAAGAAGTTTCATGTTTTTTTTTTTTTCCTAGCTGTAAGTGCTTGGTGACATCTTTCAAGATTGTGTCTTTTTTTTTTGGTTGTTTTGCTGTTTGTAGTATGCGTAGGATTGTATGTGTGTTTCATTATAAGGTTGGAGATTTTGGTTTATTTATTTAAAGGGAGGTGTATTGAGTTCTCTTTTGCTGTATTGGTTCTGGTGATTTATCTTGATGAGTTATATTTTCTCATGTAAAAGAAGATAGGTGCTTTGGGACTAATCTAAGATCAAAGAAATG
Source organism: Populus pruinosa (assembly GCA_026413675.1). Lineage (NCBI taxonomy): Eukaryota > Viridiplantae > Streptophyta > Magnoliopsida > Malpighiales > Salicaceae > Populus > Populus pruinosa. The sequence continues at coordinate 38,475,699 of CM048592.1, read as the reverse complement.
AATGAAGCTATGGTTACTATATTGGGTTGCTGCTTAAAAATTGAAGTTTATATGACTGGAGGGTGGTATGGCCCAATTAAGTTTTTTTTTTTAATTATTAAAATAGAAGTTCCTTTCTGTTGAATTTTCAAAATGGAGTGCATTAGCTGGTAGCCTGCAAGAATGGAAATGGTTTGTTTTATGCAAGGAATTTATGTTATTAGTGACATTTGTTCAGTCTGGAGGATAAAAGCTGAGGTTTTCCATGAGGAGATTTTTTTATTTCTTATTGGTTATAACAAGAGGAATGGCGGAGTACGAGTAAGATTAATTTCCTTGCTTAAATCTGGTAATATATTAATGTTTTAATTATTAGTGCCCTTCGAGGTAAGTTATCCCAGTGAGGAATCATTTTTAGGCAGATGAGTTTTTATCAATAACATATTTAATATATTTGACTTATTTGTGAGTATTGCCATGGCATCCTGAAACTGTGCAGTATGGTGGGACCATTCTTTATCACTACATTGAAATCTGTGTCGTATGGAAGATGGTAAAGAATTTTCTGAAAGGTTTGGAGTGTGAATGGATGTCACAATCGGTTCGACGTGTTAGTTTTGTTATAAATGCCACTGCTGATATCTTAAATTCGGATACAATAATTTTAGGGAAACTGAGGCTGGTAGGGAATTGTACAGGAACTCCAAGAAAGATGTAAATTGAGATAAACATAGAATTTGATTTGGTTCAAGTGCTCTTCAGTAGTGGTTGTGTTGCTGATTAGTTGAGCTCTCTGTTTTTTGTCTTCCCCAGCTGGAGGCCTGGTAATGTTTTGGTAAAACTGTCTGTCCTTTGTTGGTTATTTATGGGTCTACAGGTTCGACTTCTATGGAATTGTGACATTATTGGATATTAGATAAATAATTGGTTCTGTGGTGGACTACTTTCATAATTTATTGATAAGCATTACAGATCTAAGAAAGATACAATTATGTTATTCTAATTTAATTGCAAGTCCCTGTGCCTTCCTGGCATTTGAAGTTGATGCATGTTCATTGTACTTCGCAGGTAGTAAAGAAGAAACATTTTTTGATTCTCGAGCCTGGTTAGACTCGGACTGTGAAGATGATTTCTACAGTGTGAATGGAGGTAAGACTTAATTTTCTTTGGGTTTTCTTGCATGTCTTGTAGAGACATTACGGCCTTATATTGCAATTTGAACTATCTGAGTAGCTTTACTGCTAAGTAGTTGGTTCGTAGGCTCTGTAACTGATTGCATAGATACGAAACACCACCAATCAGGATTTTTATTGTCTCTTGTTAAGTAGGCAATTCTGCTCCGCTTTTTCATTTCATTTACTTTGAAACGCTACCAATTCTTGATGGTATCTATGTTAGATGTGCAGAAATGGTTGCTGGTGTTAACTCCGTGATTTTTTGTTATTGCAGATTTTACTCCTTCCCGTGGTAATACCCCAGTCCACCATAATTTCTCTGCTGGGACCCCTCAAGCCAACAAAAACCCTTTGGAGGGCAGGCCTCCTGGTTCTGAACTCGAACCATCTCCAACTGGGAAGAAGAGATTATCTGAACTTTTCAAAGATAGGATTAGAGAAGACCGAGATGTAGATGATCTACAAACTTCAGGCTCAGGCGACCAAAACATTGCCAATGGGAAGATGGCTGCCAATGGGAAGATGGAAGTCAAGCAAACCATACTCGACGTCCTTCCCAAATCTGCCAATGCTACCCCTTATCTCTCTGGAACTAATTCTGTCTGTAGTAGTGAAAGGACTGCCAATGGAGATGCCCTAATTGAGAAGGAGAAATCATTTAAATCTAGTCCATGTTGCATCCCGAGCTTGATTTTTTGCCGTAGTTTTAGTGAAAGAAAGAAGAAAAGCCAAGCCATAGCTGTATGATAAAACTTATTTTCCAGCGTGCCTAATATGTTGTATATGGGGAAAGCCAGTATCTGAAATATCTTGAGGTCACAAGTTTTGTGGTTAAAAAAGAAAAAGGGGCCATAAGCTATAACTGCCCAACTTCAATATTATTGTATTACGTAGAGGGCAACTTTGTTTCATCGACCAAGGACATGTATAAAGCAACAGCGGAGATTGTGTATTATCTGACTCTTTTATTTTACTCTCAATCAACAATAATATGAAATTAGTCTTCCAAGTTCTCAAGAATCTGATGCATCTCCATAATGAATCTAGTGGTGGGTAGATATTATCTCTATTTATCCTTGCTTTGCCACTGTATTATCTGTCATCTGCATGCTCATTTCCATAAGCAGTTGCACATTTTGATCGGTCACATTTTCTCCTTTCTCGTATGCTTCAAGGGATGCCTCCATGAAGATAGTCTTGGAGTAAGGGTGTGTTTAGGAGCAGATAGGATCCTTTCTCCCTTCCCATACGCATACGGAAGAGTGAAGTTGCCTGTGCTGTCGAGACTCAGAACAGTCCAAGAACCAAGATCAAAGGACATGCTTACCCGATCAATCCAAGCTTTGACTCTCCTAAAATGATTAGTTTTTCTTCTACTTTTCAAAAAACGCTGAATTGTCTGGCACAATCAATGGTGCACGAGAAACTGTATTCCAATTAATAACCATGAACAATGCATGCATCCATGCATGAACAAGTTCAAAATGTAAACCGTAGGTGACAGGAGACATGCGGAAGACACAACATGCTGCTACAAGAGAATAGGTTTAGCTTTCTTTCACGGGGGTTCTTATTTTCTTATAGCGTAATGAAATTTGATGTGATTTTATTTCGGTCAAAGAGATCGTAAGAATGCAGTGGCTAGATGAACGCTCAAGAGTCTCTTGATGAAGTCAAAGTTAGGCAAGGGGATGCGATGATTGAGCACAAAAAAGAATTTGATCTTCAGCTATTAGGTAGTGGAAGACCAGAAATTTCAATCCTGGGAAGGCATATAAGTGATCAATGATGATTGGTTTGGGATCAAGTTGCTGAAGGATTGATAGCCACCTTGCTGTAACGCGTCTCCTTTGTCATTTTGGCTCATTATGGTAGGCGTACAGATCTTCCATTTGAAAGACCGAATTGCCTCAATTATAACGAGGGCATGTGTTTTTTATTCCAGTAGTCAAAGGTTTTGGTGTGATTTCTTTACCACTTATTTAGTGGGTTGTATTTGATTAATATTTTATTATAAAATAAAGATGTAAAAAAAATTAATATATTTGATCGGAGAGAGAAGATAAAATTATATTTTTAGATAATTATAAATGAATTTTTGTCTTCTTAAAATAACAACAAAAACAATAATAATAAATGTGTATTTTTATTTTTTTTATTTTTAAAAAAGTAATTAAACAGTACTATTAATTTGAACCATTGTTTATACCTAACCTTAATAATTAGATACGTTGAACAAATACGGTTTTGTTGAGACTTGGAGCAATGCCATGACTTGTTTCGGATAAGAACAAGCTAAAATAGATGAGAGCAAGTAGTAGATTGAAATTTACATTCTCCTTGTTTTTTTTTTTTTAAGTTTGCTTAGGACTTGGGATTATTATCGAAACTCAAAGTATGAAAGAATTCTTGATAGTCTAGGATTGGATAGGTGCCACACATTTCATCTCGAGTTTATTAATTTAATATTTTTTTTAAAAAATAAAATAACAATTCAAGTTATAAATTCTACGAGATCTAATAAAATAATCTCATTTAATTATATAATAAAAAAAATAACATTAAATAGATCAAATTTTAGAATAAAAAATGATAATGATGATTAAAAAAAAATCTATCAAAAAAATTACAAAACTAAATCTTAAGATAATTCAATATTAAAATATGAGATTCAAAAAAACAAATAAAAAATGACTAAATAAAAAATTATAAGGTAATTCGAATTAGTATGACAAACTCACAATTTGGATCGTGAAGTCAGATAAATTTCATTAAAAAAAATTAAAAAAATATAACAATGATTAATTCCTAACTAAATGAATAAAATTGTAAAAAAAAAATCAACAAAAAAATTAATGAAATTCTTAAATTATATTTTATTTAATAATATATAAAAAAAGTAGACACTTAAAGAATTGACGTTAACTTAATATGTTTTATGAATTGGAAGCATTGTTTTATAAACAAAAAATTATTATGGTATTAAAAGCAAATCTTAAATGAAACAATTAAACAAAGTCTCTTATATGATTGAAAAATTATTGATAAATATGATAAACTAATCTTAAAAATATAAAATTTATGTTAAATTTTTTATTATAAAACTTATAATATTATTTGAGAAACTTGATAAAATTAAATAATAAAAATAATAAAAATTAAAAATTAATTTATACATAAAGTCTGGGCTTAAATGGCTTAGCCTTTAAAATAAAATATTGGCTTGTGGCATTTTTTTTAAGTTATTATAAATTTTTTTAATTATTAAATTTTATGGTAACATAATATTCTCAAATACTCTTAAAAAATAAAGACAAAAAAAAGTGAGCCAATGTATTATTTAATGAATTTTAAATTGTAAAAAAACCTTTTGCATGCACTCTTGACTTAAGGCTTGATTTGGTAATGACGTTTCAATCTCATTAAAAGCCCAAAAAAAAGATAGGGGTACACGTTAGCTTCCTAAAAAAGAATTAAGCATAAAAAATATAGAAAAACATAAAGTTTATGAAAAAAAATAAAATAAAAAAATTGAAGAAACAATGAAGGAAAAAAAGAAGGAAAAAAACCTAATCGAATCTGGTGCACTATTGAAGCCATAGAAAATTCCTCCATCTCCTCAATCACGTGGAAATGTGGTTTCTTTACAACAAATATGATTTATAAATAAATCATGAACCTTAAACAAAAAATTTGAAAGGGCGCCCTCAACAAGAATCGCATGAGAGCCGTCCAAACCGAGAAAAACTCGTCTTCTTCTTCCTTGAACACTCAGCCACAAGTACTTTGATGTTTAATTACGCTGAATTTATTTTATAACCGATTTATTTATTTATTTATTATTATTATTATATTTTTAATTTACCTGAGTGTTTGGAATAACTTATTAATTTTACAATTCATTGAACATCCTTCAAGTCTAACAAACATGTAAGATATAGCAGGGATGACAAGCATGTACAATGGGACTTAAACCCGCGTACAGAGAAAACGAACAAGTCCCTTTTACCACAAGGCTAACTCCTCAAATGCTATTTATTTATTTATTTATTAATTATTAATATAGGTGATCGTTTTAGTTTATATATACCTTAACTAATTTTATAGACTCTAAAATTAATGATCATATAAGTTTTTAGTGACGCTGAGATTTATAAAATTCAAACTGATGATCTCTAAAGAGTAAACCTAGAATATGACCAATTAAACTGAACCATCAGGATTAAAATAGGCAAAATATCTCCTGCTACAATACAATACATTATCTAAAATTTATAATTAGACCACTAAAAGATTTTTTCATCTTAAAAGCTAGTTTTTTGAATTGTTTTTATCCAAAAATATTTAGAAAACATTATATAAACTCATTTGTAATTGAAAAATACCTAAAAATTTAGTGTAAAAATTAAAACTCAATCTAATTCTAGAAACTCTACGAGAGAAAATCTACATGGTTAGATAACTAAATAATATATTAATGGAATATTTTTTTTAGTTAAGAAGAGCCTGTTAACACCAAAAACAATTATTTTATGGTTGGAATTGTTGTTAACTAGTGATTTTTTTTATCTCATTATAATACGATGATTTTCTCTTTGATTTCTTATATTAAGGACTAAAAATTAAAGGAAAACACTCTTAGACCAAACTGAACTTTGCTTTAGAATATTAGATTGATCATTATGTTTTTTTGCCTTTAACACTTTGGTCACTTGTCTTTAAATTTGTCTTTTGTTACTAATATTTGACAAATTCATCATCAATTAAAGTTTAGAATGATGGATGTTTTAAAAAAATAAAACTACAAAACAAAATAAAAATGTGCTATAGTGATTGTCCTAGATGTTTTAGTATATGTTGTAATTATAATTATAATAGAATTAGATACCAACATTAAGACTCCTAACACCTAACCTAGTAGAGAAGTAGTTTACATTATAATTATAAAACTAGTGGGTTGACTAGAAAAGAATCATCTTTCTCAGTAATGAATTTGGTTGCCAGATTTAGGTTTTAGGAGGCTATAACTGCTGTCTTAACCGTAATCTAACTTTGTTCATCCATTTTCATGTGAGCTTTTATTTCTCTATTTGTTTTCCCCAAAAATTCAATTTAATATTTCAGTTAAAAACCAAAGATATTGGGTTTTAAGAGTCAAACCGCATTATCAAATAAAGTTTATGTCAAACATAACACAGTTATATGTACTATTATTTTTCATGAGTGATTGCACCTTGTAGTAAGGAAAAATATTAGGCCCAACTGATTTATTATAGTGGTATCATCTTTAAGGATTTATCTGCAAGAAATAAAGAAGAAGTGAAAAAGACAAGTTTAGTCTCATATTTAATAGTTGTATAGAAAAGAAATACGATATTCAAATTTATTAGCATGATACACTACCAGAAAAATTGTCTAATACCAATAGATTATTCAAGGAATATTTTCTATTGGTAGTTTCAATCATTATATCAACAAAATATTTCAGCTAAAAATTCCCTATTATAATAATAATGAAATTATTTTCATTAATAAATACCAACATAATAAAATAATTACAAAATAAAAGGATTTTTGTTGGTGACTCCATGCACTAAATTATATGTCATAAGTAATCAACAGAATTGTCAAGAATATATTATATCAGTACATTTAAAAGTATTTTAACCCCTTTCTCTCTCTTTCTCTCCCTCTATTTTGTCAAAAATCTAAGTCTCTTGATTATAAATTTTTGCCACCCAACATTTTATAGTTTCAACATTTGTAAATAAAAATAGCAGCCTCTTCCCTATATTTTGGCACAAATCTTAGTTCTTTTATTACAAATTTTGGCTACCCAACATTTTATAGTTTCAAAATTGTTGTTTCGATATAATTTTCTCTAAATATTCATTACACCAAATAAGCATACCTACTTATTTATGTTTTAAGTTAATGTATTGTAGTTTTTTTTTTTTTGTATTTGTAGTTTAGTTTGCTTATATATTTTTTTTGTTTCACAATCTTTTCATAGAAATTAAAGTTTGATTTCTATTTTAGGGTTTGTTTGTGATTTGAGCAAATTTAAAACTAGTTGTAATTTGATACAATTTATTTTTGTTTTGTAAACTATATGTGTTATAATGAAATAAAATATGGATTGTTTAATAGGTAATAATAATATCTTGTCAATTTTATTATTAAGATAAAAATCTTGGAGTAATTGATTTTTTATGTAATTGATAACAATTAATGATATTAATTTAGATTGAATAAGTTTGAATTGAACAAATAATAGATTATTAGTTGAGTTATCGATTACTAACCATTAATTGGATTTATTTAGTTAATATTTTTATATATCATTACATTTGTTATATAAAAATAATTATTGGTTATTAGATTATAAATTAATTTTTAATTATCAAAGTTAATTTTTGAACTGATTGTTATATTATTAATAAATGTTATCATCATTAATTCATATAGGTTTTCTAAGTAATAAATGATTGTTCATGAATGTATCTAAATTCACCTTAGGTTGTATAAGAAAGATTATTGCTGAGGATTTTATTAATTTTACACTTTCAAATTTAAAGAATATTAGTGAAGATAGAATTAGATGTTCATGTCTGAAGTTTTTATAAAAAAGTCCTTCCAACCAAATGGTATGATGATGCATTTTTTTTTAAGAATTCATTGAGAAATACTTATGTTGGTTTGCATACGGAGAACCCTATGTTAATGACACAACGAAAATATTGATGTCTTCTTCCAAGTGCAGGAGTGTCGAAGTAATAAATAACCTAGTAAGACCGGGGTCGAACCATAGGGAGGTTAATTGTATAAATTACATATAATAATAATAATACAACAACAACAATAATAATAGTAATAATAAAGAAATAGAAGGAGAAGAAGAAAAAAAAGATGAGAACTTTGAGATGAAATATTAATGTAAAAATTAAACAATGATAATAACAAATGTTAAAGTTAAAGGTTCCACTAATGGTATGCCAAACAAGTATAGTACAAACTCTTATTATTCAATTGAAAACCACACACAAAGAAAGTTCTAATCAGATTATAGATTGTTAATATGATTACATTAGTCATCTTATTTGATTAATGATAATACTTGTAAATCTCGTCAAGCGTTCATGATTATAACTTATGTTAACAACAAATCAAGTTCCTTTCATAGCTCAAGTGTTTGTTATACCATACAGTATGAACTATGAAAGTGCCAAGCATTTGTTGTACCAAGTGTTATACAACATAAATCAAGATTAGTCATTTAACAAGCAAAGTATTAAAGAGTGAACAAGATAACAAATACAAAACATGTTAGTATCAAACATTAAAGTTCATATTGAGTTTACATTATACTTATTCTTATACCATTGATATAATCTTTTTACCTTGACATAATAAACTTAGCTAAACATAATGAATGAAAGAAAAATAAATAAACAAAATAAGAACATAAATAAGATAAAAGTTAACTAAGTAAATGAAAGGTATAAACTTGATATTAATGAAAGTAAAGCATAAACATTACAAAAAATACAAAGAGAGAAAGCAAGAGCATAATCTTGATTTGGAAACCAAGATACCTAAATGCATGATAAATGCCTTTTTTTTATAGGCCAAAATTAGAAACTATTGATTTGATGACTAATTGATGAGTGGCTGATTAACTCTTTACTTGGTAACAATCCTTATCTTCTCTTGTCTGCCTAAAACATCATTGATAACATCAAAATTAGAGACACTTAAAAACATAAAAGTTGTAAGAAATTGTCTCGGCTTTCTTGTGTAAAAAAATTCAGGTCATTTGGAGTTCTAGAACTTCAAATATGGATCAAACACTGAACAATACTCGGGTTGGAAGATAAATTCAAATTTCTTTGTTGTTACTATAATTTGGACTTGAAAATAGTCTTTTTAAGTCTTGAGTTCCATATAAAAGTTGTAGACCTATGTCTTACCTTTCCATCTATATAAAGTAGACCTAAATCTGAGATCTATAGCTCCAGATATAACTCAATTACCGAACAGTGTTCTGGTTTCGATTGCACCAATATATCTTTTCTAAGTTTGGCCATCTCTTTGTCCTTTCAATTTCAGTTCTTAAATTCATCAATTAATCCTTTCATTTATGTGATAAGCCTGCATTTAGAATAAACATTTACCAAAAATTAAAGGTATCTTATATTATTAGATATATTATTATAAAACATGTTTTAGTTAAGAAGTTATTGATACTTCAAGTGCAAAATGATGACATAAAACCTTGATAAAAATGCACTTTTAAGTACTAATAAGTTAATAAAGATTGTTGGCTCCACATCTACTTCTAACAACATACATAAAATTATTAATGATAATAATAATTGTTATAGGAGTATGATAATGGATATAATGAGAATAAATCATGGTTATTTAGGTGAAGGTTTATGTATAGATGAATAACTAAATGTAATAGGTTTTTTTATTTTATTTTATTTTAAAATATGATAAACTATTATAGAATATGTGTATAAATAACAATAAATTATTGGTCATTGCATGAGTATTTACCATAAAATTAGATCATGGTATAATGAAGTCAATTATGATAGCATTATCAAATAGGCAAAAAGTATTTTAACCGAAAGGAATAAGTTAAAAGAAAACTAACTTCTATACTGAAAAATTTATTATGAAACCTCTTAATCTAGGATACCAAAAAATTTATATATGCCTAAATTTTTTCATATTGTACTATAGTGAGGATGTAAATTTAACCGAGTACAAAACCTATAGGTATGATCAGTATAAACCCAATATAGGTAAGGGAAGGATACTTGTAGCATACAAAAAGATGAGATCATTTTCAATTATTCATAGGCTGTAAAGATTATTTATGTCTTCGAAGGCATCCAAGCACATAACATGATATCATTTTCATGATACGAATAATGAAGTAATGGTACATCCTTCTGATGGTGAAACTTGAAAACAGTTTAATAAAATGCATCTTCAATTTTTAATGAAACCATACAACATGTGTTTTGGTTTATGAATAGACAAGTTTACTTCATTTGTGTCCTTTGTTGACCCTATTTTTATTGGCCAGTCATACCAATAATTTACATCTTACCCTCGAGGATGTGTATGAGACTGAAACTTATGTTCTTATGTACAATAATATCTAGTCCTTACAATCCACATAAAAATATAAATGTTTGTCTTCAATCATTGACTGATTAGTTGAAACAATTATGATCATTTGAAGTTTTAACATATGATGTATCAAAGAAACATAATTTTCAAATAAAGAAAGCTTTAATGTAAACTATAAATGATTTTTCTGCATATACAATGATTTTAAGATGGACCACGCATAAAAAACTAGTCTATTCATATTATATGAAAAACAATAAGGTCTTCACCTTAACAAATGGTTGTAAAGTTTCTTTTTTTCCCCCCTAAGATTCTTGTTAAGTTCTAATCAATACAAAAGAAAAAAAATAGAAAGGACTTTTTGAAAGGTAAAATTAAAAGAAATGATGCACTATTAATACTATTAGGTTAAATATTGTATGATGTATTATCATAGTATAGGAAGTGATTGGGTAAAACAAATAATTTCTTTAGAATTTCCTTATTATAAGACAAATGTCCTTTACTATACTTGGATGTCATGCATATCAAGAAGAATGTGTTTGAAAATATTTTTAACACTGCCATGAACATTAAAACAAACTAAAAGATAATATAAAAGCTAGAATAGATATAGCTTTTTTCTTTTGTGATCATTAAAATATAAAATTGTTTAACGATGAGGTACATATTACCAAACCCAAAATAGAACATAATTAGACTTCTTATTCCATCTAATTTTTTTTTCTTGCTTTTGCCAAAATAATAGTCTTTTTGCTAGTATTATTATTATTATTATACTTTGAAAAGAAAAAAAAAGATGAATTTGGGGAATAACCTGAAAATACGTTAAGGCATATATAATTAATCATTATTATCCTTTATTTATATATATATATATATATATATATATATATATATATATATAAGGAAATTTATTGGAGGCAAAGAAATACTTTCTCTAACTTCTACTCGCTTCGTTACTAATTTTATTGCCTTACAAAGCATATTAGTCCACAAAAATCATTTGAGAGCTATAGCGACACATAGAGAATGGATCTCCTATATTTATACTAAAGATATCAAAGTCAAATAGTTTACAAAAAATGTCCTTATCTTTGTTTTTTAACAATAAAATACAATAATTGTATGAATGACCAAAGTTTTAGTTCAAATACTAAGAATGATTGATAATGATAATAAACTTTCAATGGGTTATTTGTATAATGTTATTCATTATGTTATCAAAGAAATATGGAGGAGATATCAAAATATAAAAATTAGGGTGCAACTTTTCATAATAATTAATATATAAAAAATTTCTAAGAATAAATTTTGACTAAATCTTCACTTTGAATATGATGCAAGCCTAATGAAAACATACGAGAATGTTATATACGGGTTTTTGGATATGATTAAGAAACATGAATATAAAAATCAAACACCGCAAAACAAGGTCACAATTGAGTTGAAATTATTTAAGATTACATAACATGATTTTGAATCCAAGATAAATGATCAAGAATCCATGATAAATGATCACTTTTATGCATTCAAGTATATTATTATCTTTTTACATTCAAAGTATTTTAAAAATAAACCAACTATTATCATTTATATAATCCTTCTTGTTTAATCTTTATATACAAATGATGGATGGAATATGAAAGTTGTGCTCTAAATATATGAAATTAATTGTACAAGTTTTAAGTTAAACTTGTACTTTTTCATTTTATAAAATAAATTAGAGTATTTTTAATTACATCCTCTCTAAAAGGAGAAATTGGTTGGAGCATAAAATGTATAATGATTTTGTTTACTCGTATTATGATTTGAAATTGAAACAATGCTGATTTTTTTTCTAATTTCTTAGATATTATTTTATGTAGCATCAATAATATAATTAGGAATGACAATGTATACCTATAAGTTGAATTTCTTGATATCTATATTTTATCTATTATTTATCTAGTGAAAATTTTAGATATTCATAAACTATTCATATAGTTTCCATTATCTAATAGCTATACATTATCTATTATTATTTATTAATCAATAAAATACAAGATATATATGTATATATATATATATATATATATTAAAAAAATTAAATATTCTACAAATATATGTATTTAATATAAATATATATTTCGAGTTATCTTCTGGCAAGTTTTGGGCCGGGAATGACAACATTTATACCGTTTTCATTATCAATTGAATTCAAAAAATACACAGTCATTCAAGTTGAGTGAGGTTAGTATTAACTGGGATCGAATTAAATTATCATCCCTAAATACATTACTTAAATAATGTTTTCCTAGTTTATCTATTAACTTTTTTAATGTTTATTTATTTAATTAACTAGCATCAATTAAGCCTTTTTAATGTTTATCTGACACTCATTATATATATGAAAATAATAGAATGTACAATACTTAAATTATATTTTACTAGTCTATCTATAAGAGTATATTATTATTTTATTCCTATATTTCTAATAAAATAATTAGCTAGTCCCTATATTAAAAAAAAACTGATATCAAGTCTTTATATTTTTATATTTCATTGTAACATGGTCCTTGTGTTGATTTTCCATCACAATAAAATGGTATTTTTTTTTAACTATCCCTTTGAAAACCAATTTCCCAATCTTAAGTTCTACATCTAAATTAAAAGTGCATTTAAAAATACTAGCTTAGAAATTTTAAAAAGAAATTAACATTCAGCTTTGGTCAATGGCCTAACTTATGCTTTTCAGAAATTGAGGGACTAATTTACAAAATCATAAAAAAATAGGAGTAAATTATAAACTACTCCATGAATTAAGTATTACCGTCGGAACCTGGAAACAACAGAGGACCACCGTAAAGGCACCATGTATTAGACAGCACTGGGAAACACACAAATAGTCAAAGCCCAACTTTCAGAATGGAATAATATCGACAGCCTGGCCTGGGGAGCCCAACAACTGAAATGATAGCATAGGCAGCAGGGGCTCGTCCTTTGCACATGATCTGTTTCCATCTTTCCCTCAGAACCCTTTTTCCCTTACTGGACACCACCATCATTTCTCCTTCTACCCTCGAGGTGGTGTGGTACTGTGCTGGTTAGTTTTCCAACGTACTTCTAATTTGCAGAAATTTCATGGCACATGGCACTGACACTATGGAGAAGAAGCCCTGTTACTGACGTATTCTATGCATTTGGGTGCTTGAAATGGCATCATTAATCTCTGTATCTTGTATCCCTATCCATTTCCTGCTGTATGCTCCTGAGCACTGAGGTTTAGATCGGGGGGAGTATACATGTGTGCAGTATAGATTTTAGCTTTGGAGTATATATATATATAGATCATGCATATGATTTGTTGCTGAAAACTCATTTCCACCTAGATTGGAAACACCCCTAACACTTGTTGGTTAACATCTTGGTTGTCAATTTATATTTGAGAAATAATCTGGTCCGGATATTAACCTGGTTCAGGACTAACCTGAAAAAAAAAAAACCCAGAGCACTAGGTTATTAAGTCACAAGTCATATGATCAATCATACATGTAATTATTTTCATAATATTTTAGACTTAAGTGATCATCAAGTTCAAATATTTTAAATTTAATATGTTTATTGAATCCATGTTAACTTAAATTTAAAGAACTGTTAAGCACATGTTCTTTTATTTTTCTTTTAAAATTATTTATATTTATACAAATCTATAACAAAAAAATGTTTACGTGTCAGCCTGTAAGAACAACAAATGATTTTAATACATGAACAGATAGCTTTTAATACATGAACAGATAGCCAAACACACAACTGAAAATGATATGGAGTAGTTCACATGTATGCTATGCACTCTTTTCTTTTGATCATGATCAAAGCTTATGAAATTCCCGCCTTCCAATAAACAACTTCTAAATTCACGATTTGGCTTTTTCAGAATGTAGAAAACCACATGAGCTCTCACATATCTCTATGTGGGACCCTAGAATTTTTATGGTTATATACGTAAAGTAAAATAAAATGCCCTCAAAACCTCTTTTGCTTTCAGAGGGCGGTGGAGATATGATATTTAGGATTAATTTTGTGTTTTATTGCATATATATAGTCGATGAATCAGGATATCAAAGTTTGTTCATGATAAGAAGGAGAAAAAAACCTTGAGGTGTCCCACAACATCTACTCCCTCGTCATGGGATATATATAACGTGAAAAAAGACCTAACTTTATGCCAAAAATCTCACCAGTCAGTTAGGCCCATGAAATGAAACCCCTTTTCCCATTTTGGAGTGCCTCATTTTCTTCTCTTATATATAAAGCCAAGTTTCCTTCTAACACTCTCCACTCTTGCGCATCACATAGCCACCAATCAAAGGCATCTAAGTTATGGCTCTCCAAGCCTTTTGTGTCCTAGTAACCATGATCATGGCTATAGCCCATCGAGCATATGGCTCCGGCCGTGGTTCTACGGGCCTAGTCAGTGGTTTCATAGATCCACCAATAGTTGGTATATGCTCTACTTCGGTGATAATTCACGGGTACAAATGCCAGGAGATTGATGTAAAAGCTCATACTTTAGTTTAACTATTTATTTGGTCAAGCGTGTTAATATGTTATGCAAATAAAAGTGTGCTAATATGAGAATCCTGTGGGTGTTTTCAGGTCAAAACTCAAGATGGATTTATACTTAACATGCAGCGAATACCAGAAGGCCGTGCTGGTGGTGGTGACACCAAGAGACAGCCAGTCTTGATACAGCATGGTGTCCTTGTAGTAAGTGCCTTTATACCAGTCACGAATTTATTTCAGTATGAAAGTGTGTCCCTGCAACATAGATTGGTCTTTTTTCTAGTAATGTCAAAAGGAAAGGAAGAAGAAGAAGATGAAACACATAAAAAGACGAAAAAGATAAAAATATATTATAGTGGAAATGAAAAGAGTTTGAATGTGAACATCACTAAAGCTAGCTTAGCTAACTTTAAAAAGCTGACAAAAAGAGTTCATCAGTAGTACCAGTCAGTGCCAGATTGTGCGGTAGCTAGCTAGATGCTAGTAAATCAAGTTGTTTTCGATCATTCCAAATGAGTGTCATGCGCTCATTTTGTGTGCGATATACTTCCGAAAATGGTGATGTCTGAGCTATCTCATGGTTCACGGGCGTTGAAATAAATCTAAATTATAAAAAGCCAACAAGGAAGGAATCATCTGCGAAGAATAAGCTTTGTTTACGCACCATAAATCACTCGGTAACTTTTTCCTCCTTTTCTTTTTCCTGTTAAATTGTGGAAAGTGGCATTTCTCATGTTCTTTCGACTTTTACCCTCACTCGAGGTTTGGAATGTGAGATGGTAGCTTGAACTCTCAAGTACTGTTATCATGCTAGCTGCCCTAGGAGGTTTGATGGATTAATATGAAAGTCAATTTCGGTTTTTAAAAAATAAAGAAAAAACTTCATTTTTTTAATTCTAGTTAAAAACCCAAGTTAATTTGTCCTTCAGTCAAAATTAATTGATTTTTTTTCTTTTTAAAATGATAATATTTTAACTTTTTATTTATTTATTTAACTTTGATAATTGTGCTGGGTTGATTTTTGGAATGGATTTAATAATTATGTTTCAAAGGGCACATGCATTTATAACCTATCACCTTGTATCCATTTCAAAAAAGTATTCTCATGAGAACTTGGTCAATTAATTAAGCATGATTTCCGTGAAATCAGATATTAAGTCAGATTACTAATCATTTTGTTGCTGCTGTTTAGATGGCATATCCTCTAGAAATCACAATCAATAGGCTTTGCCTTTTATTTTATTTTATTTTTATCTATTTATTTATTTATTGGTGATGTTCCCTCTCTTTCAAGTAAGGTGCAAAGTATAATTAGCTAGCTGAGAGTAGGGTCCTCTTCCCAGACAAAATTTCATGTTCGAGCTACCTTTTTCATGGTAAAAAGAAAAAAGAAAGTAATGTGCAAAATATAAGTCAAAAGGTGGCCATAACTTCTTGAATGGTTATGTAAAAGATGACAAGTGCACGCTCGCAAGCATTAATCATAACTCCCATCTCCTCTTCGTTTTGTGTATGTTGTGAAAGATCTACAGGCGTGTCAAATAGAGTGGAGAAAGGGGAAAAAACTGGAACACGAAAACGTTTCACGAGATATGCAAATTATATGTCTGTTTTTATTACAAGCTTTTTTATTTATTTATTTATTTTGAATCGGATTAAGTAAATTAATATTCATTAAGTTGTGCTATCCATGCCCGAACCCGACTACATATGAATATTTTATATGTAAACTCAAACAGATCGGATTTTAGGTTTTTATTGAGCATCCATAACTCAAATCTAACCCAAACCGGAAATATGAACTCAAATGCTATAAGTTATCATTATTTAATATATAATTAGTTTGTTATATATGTAATTTTTTAAAATTTAAAATTTATTTATTTATTTTGAATCGGATTAAGTAAATTAATATTTACACATAACTTGAAAGCTAATTATTTTACCTTCGAGCTCTGCATCAATATGATTGGATTAAAAAATTCCCTTCTTATTTGGGTCGAGGTTGGTATCCTGAAATTGAATGAAATTATTATCTCTATATATAATATATAATAGGAGAGTACAATGGTATAGCCGGCCTCTTCTATTATATGATAATAAATAAATTGAAATTCAAATCCAAAGAATATATGACTAAAATTAAACTCTGTGTGTGTGTGTGTGTGTGTGTGTGTGTGTTTTACCTCTGGTTAATACTCCAGGTCATGAGCTTCTCTTTTTCTAGTTTACTCTTTCGTTTATGGGACTGACTCGTTGATCACAAAGTGACATTTAATTTTCCAAGGCATTAAGATTTTGTGTTGTCCTTATCCTTGGTATATATTCTTACCGAAGCATGATGGAAGGTCTCACGAGCCCACAAAACAATGCATCGTTTCAGGCTCAGAATTCTACATCTCCATCTCCATCTCCCGCTCCTCCTGTGAGGGCCATGAGGGCCAGCTGCAGTGCATGCATGACTCCTTTTGTCTGGATCCTAACGTGGGCTAGGCATTGCCCCAGAAAACACTGAGACAGGCTCCGATATGAGCTCTAATTTTGTCTGCCTGTGGGCTAGGGACTATAACGATGCTAAACATGTCGCTTGTCTTACTTCAGCTTTATTTCTCATGTCAAACTCATAATTAGCACTTGTAAAGACAAGTCAGGATACAATATTTTATGCTATAGTTTTAGTTTATGTGACATTATAATGATATTTTGTGCTTGTTTTCAATTATGGTGCAGGATGGAATGACATGGCTTCTGAACCCACCGGAACAAAATTTGCCATTGATTTTAGCTGATAAAGGATTTGATGTATGGATTGCTAATGCTAGAGGCACCCGATATAGCTGTCGACATACCTCCCTTCAACCATATGAACCGGTTCTCTCTCTTTCTTCTTAGAATAATCTCTACTATTTACATCACAAAAGTCTTAGTACAAGTTGGTAACACTACCAAAGCCTGACAAACGAAAAACAGTACTATATTGGTAGTACTTGTACTTTTGTGTTGTAATTGCATGATCCATCCACTATTGTTTGGTCATCTTGTTGCAGCTTAAATAGGTATACATGGAAGGCAGCTTCCCTACCTTTTACGACCGCATCTTGATCAATATATATGGCCTAATGTTTTGTTAACAACGCTGTTAAGAGTTTTTGTTCATTATTAATAGGTTTTTTTTTCTGGATCTAATCAATTATGGCAGGGTTTCTGGAATTGGTCATGGGATGAATTGGTGGTCTTTGATCTTCCAGCTGTTTTTGACTATGTGTACAGCCAAACTGGGCAGAAGGCACATTACGTGGGTCATTCCCTGGTATGCATTATGTCATGCACCACTCAATACATAGATTATCACTTATCTTTTAACAGATTGTGCAATTTTCAAACCAGAGAAAGAAATTATTAGTTCCTGCAATAGCAAGTTTTTCTTATGATAATATTTGTCTGAAAAAAACCAGTACATACACGAACAATTGTTAATTAATGTATCCCAAAACTGATTCCCGTTTCTGGTATATTGTCCCAATGATCTGAGATTAACAGTTCTTCTTGACAGGGAACCTTGACAGCTTTAGCATCCTTCTCAGAAGGTTTACTAGTTGACAAACTGAAATCAGCAGTGTTGTTGAGCCCTATTGCTTACTTGGGCCATATGAACTCTGCACTTGATGTTGCTGCTGCTAAAGCCTTTGTTGAGGTATGTAATAACTAAGGTTGCAGTAGCTACACACACGCACAATTCATGGAGCACTCCTCTTAATTTCTAATATTTAACATGAATACACATACCATATAGTCTGAACAAAGTTATGTCTCTGCTACCAACAGATCACTACCCTATTCGGTATGGCTGAGTTCAATCCTAAAGGGTAAGGAAAAAGACTTAGAATTCATTATCAGGAAGCAATTTTGTCCAACTTAAAAAGATCTAAAATCCTTCATTTGGTTTATTTTCTTTACAGGGAGCCGGTGGCGAACTTTCTCAGAGCTCTTTGTGGTTATCCAGGAGTTGATTGCTATGATCTATTGACCTCAATTAGTGGTATAGTTTTGTTTATCAATTATTGCCGCAGCCAAATAGATACATGTTGTCTATACTTCCCTCGGCAAAATAACTACCCTACCTGCATAATCTCATGTTGAAAGATGGCATGCATTTCCTTTTTCAATCATATTAACTATGTGCATGCTTCATTTCTGTGAATTCAAGGCAAGAACTGTTGCCTTAATGCTTCCACGGTTGATCTCTTCTTGAAGAACGAGCCTCAATCCACTTCGACCAAGAACATGGTGCACCTGGCTCAAAGTAAGTGAGCCACCCCTTCCTACCTGCTTACTAACTGTAACTAATATGGAGTTAATTATCGTTTATTTTGTTTCAAATGAAAACTGCTATAGTAATCAACGAAACCCATGTGATCAACAAAATTGTTTTGATGAAATGAACTTGCAGCTGTTCGTGATGGCGTTCTAGCAAAATACAACTATGGAAATCCTGATTTCAATATGATGCACTACGGAGAAGCCAAACCACCGATTTATAACCTCTCCAACATCCCCCATGACCTACCTCTCTTCATCAGCTACGGAGGGCAAGATGCACTATCCGATGTTCGCGACGTTGAGCTCTTACTTGACAGCCTTAAGTTCCACGATGTCGACAAACTTACAATTCAATACATCAAGGATTACGCTCATGCCGATTTCATCATGGGAGTAACTGCCAAGGACATTGTGTATAATCAAGTTGTTTCATTTTTCAACCATCAACACTAATTATTTTTCAAAGAGGTCCTTATAATCTTATATTAATTACTTGGTGATAAATCTTACCATAATCCTAAAGTAGTAATTATCTGCAGGGTGTCATGTTATAAATATATGCACACGAGCCATTAGGGCAATGAGCAATGTAAGCTGTCTGTTCAATGAAACTGATTAAACCGAAAACTTGATTTGATTATATGATACATAGTTTTTAATCATCTTTCATAATTCAACTATGTCATGGCTAATCTCCAATCGAAAAGGAGATAATCAATTAGCAAACTGCCTTGATTTAGTTGTTGAGTACTGGTAAACTGCATGTCAGAGTAGATCCTGCAAGTAATTCCCTAATTTGTCGTGCTCTTTAATTATCACAGAAATCTTTAGCCACAAATTAGCTATATGCTTGTGGTAATGATTACATACAACCTACCACTTACTTCCTTCTTGTGTAGGAGACTTTATTATATATAATTATTCTGTAATTACATGCATGTGAGCTTCTAGACAAGCCCCCATCACTGAATATGATGACAACAGTTATAGCTTAGTTTCAACGTAAAGCTTTTGTGACCTTTAACCAACTAGATTTTGCTTTAAGGGTAATCCAAATACTGAAACATAATACTTTGATCTTCATAAACATCAAATTTGTCCCTGTTATATTTCACAATTACACATATGCCAATGCTAGATGTTTTGTATAGCACCAGTCGCCAGGTCTCATTTGCTTGCATCTATAGGGACAATACAGTACATTGTAGCTTTGAATTCCTGATGTTCATATAGTGAAAATTACAGATTAAATCTTATCGTAACATAGGAGGGATCAGGAATTGAAAAGCAATGGTAGGGACAGTTGGGATTTCGGTAGGTCTCTCCCACTATATATGTGCACTATGAATACATGAACGTTATACCAGAAAGCCCAAGAGATTGAAGAGAGTAACAATGGAGCACAGAGTTTGTCTGGTGTTGGTTTTTGTTGCTTTGATCACCAAAGAAGTAATGGCAGCTCAACATGTTGTTGGGGGGAGCCAAGGTTGGGAAGAATCTACAGACTTCAGCTCATGGGCTTCAGGTCAAAAATTCAAGGTTGGAGATCAACTAGGTATGTCTCTTCTTCTATGAACAAACTATACATGTATAATTCCATCATTACATGGTTACTATTTTTCTTTGGATAGTTTTCAAGTACACATCAGGGCTACACAGCGTGGTTGAACTTGGCGGCGAGAGTGCCTACAAGAGTTGTGACCTTGGTACTGCGTTAAACTCAATGAATACTGGCAATGATGTTGTGAAACTGAACAAACCTGGAACACGTTACTTCGCCTGTGGTACTTTAGGCCACTGTGGCCAAGGCATGAAAGTGAAGATTACAGTAGAATCCGGGACTGCTCCGTCTACCCCAGAATCATCGTCTTCGTCTTCATCTTCATCTTCATCTCCAGCAGCTTCCTCTGCATCCCCCATGCACAGTTATTTTGCTGCATTTGTTCTTCTCACAGCGTTGGTGGCCACCAGTTTGGTATACATGTTTTGAACATGTATATGTGATGTGAGAGACTCAAGTATTCAATAGTTCCTATCTTTGTCATATGATTTTGTATGCTTATTTTTTGTGGGGGTAAATATGTACGGTGTGCAATTGTTCCTTTTTTTTTTTTTTCTGAGAGGAATGTATTTTTACTTTTAAAAATAAAGCGATTAATTTGGTATTCATCTGTGGGGTTTTCATTAAGAGTTTCGTAGGTGGAAATGCAATTTCGGCAATTATATTGGTTACTTTTAAAAAAATGTTTATCGAAACTCATTAAAAACTATATATCATGATACCATGCTTTGCCAAAGGGATTTTTTTAACTAAACTTTTTGCAAGAACAACTTATTTTATAAATAGAAAAAATAAAAAAAGGTGATAATGTCCCATGCAATTTAAAAAAAATTCAAATCAAATTATGCCAGATTTGTCATTGTCCATGGTTGATCGATGGAGTCTCTAAACCTTACTAGCTAGAGCTCCGTTTGGTCCTACTATGCTTAAATTAAAGCAATTTTTGGTAACTTTAAAAAGTAGAATTAACTAGGGATTGCAATGGTGGTTGAATTTCTTGATATCCGTATTCTATTTGTTATTTACGTGGTAAAAAATTAAGATATTTATAAATTATTCATCTATTATTCAATAAATATTCATTATTTACTATTATTTTTTAATAACATAAAATAGCTAATATATATATATTTGAAGTATGTATATTTATAGTGAATGATAAATATTATTAATGTGTGTGTGTGTTTTATATATAAATATTAGTTTGATAAGTATTTTGAAAAGCAAATTGATCCATAAAAATAAACACTCTTTCTTGATTTTTCAAAATTTCTTCTTACAATTATTTGTTGATCTCTAGGCCACACATTTTTGTTGTGATAATAATAATAATATAAAAATCATACTAATAATATATTTGATTGAAAATAAATTTTAAACAAGTTTTATACAAAGATTATATCAATAAACATAAAGAATTTCATAAAAAAAAACAATTAAGGGATCGAAAAAAAAGCAAGTGAAGACCTGACACTTTGTGGACCAGGTGAGAGAATAAAACCCTAGTTTTTTTAGGTTCTTACAAGAGGTGTACATCTTAACTCGAATTCAAAACTTACTATGTAGATCTCAAGTCATTTGTCATCACGCCACACCCCTTGGGGACACCTAATTTAAATATTCTTTTGTGTTATATTGTAAATCTTTATATTTTATCTTGATAGAATAAATAAAATAAACTCACATATTTTACTATACATACTTTTAAAATGATTAATATATAAACATATAGATAGATAGATGATTCTAAAAATTTACCTAAGTTAATTTGTTAAAATTAAAATTATACATGAATTAGTAGATTGCTTGGTATAATCAAACGAATAGGTCAACTGCTTATTCATTAGTGATAAACACTTAAAAAATTAACAGAAATCAGTCAATTAATTAGCTTGACCAATATGAATCAATCGATCGTTTGAGTTGTTAATAGGAGATTATAATGACTATAAACAACTTATTTTATTTAAAAACATATATAACACTTATCAAATTGCAAAATTATAGGGGATTTTGAGCATACATCATATACAATCTATTCTAAAAACAAAAATACTATAAAAATCTCAATCTTTGATTATACTTAAATTTATATCATCATACTTTTATAATTTAGCATAAGAGTATATATTTTCATTCTTACTATATTTAATTATTTTTTAATCCTACAAGTGTTATATTGTGAAATATTGAGATATTAGAAGTTTTAATTGTAATATTCACTCTATTAAAAAAGTAAATTATGATAACAAAAATTATACTTCTAAATGTTTGTGAGTTAGTGAAAAACTCTTGGTTTTGATAAGGTATTTTCACCAAAAACAAACCTTAAAGAGAAAATATTTTCAAGTTGTATAAAAATTTTAATACTCAAGTTAAATGGCCATCCCTTGGATAAGTTAAAAAATATAATACTCAATTACAATTTAATATTTTAAATGTGAGTATAAATTTGTCGAACTATATTAAAAATAGGTTTGCAAATTATTTTTTTTTATTTTTTTACTTTAAATAATTTAATTATATTATTGATTTTTATATTTATTTAAATTAATTTTTATTATTTATTAATATTAATAATATATCTAATCCACCTCTTCTAGATGTTATAATTGTACACTTACCTTAATCTAGAACAATATCATTCACGATAGTTGCACACTTTTTTAACACTTTGTGTCGTACAGGAGTTGTCTCCTCTAAAAAGGAAACAATAGTCGTGACGCAACCTTTTCCTAGCTGGAATTGACGCATAGAAAAAAGTTAGAGAACCTTGGTATAATATTGAATAGAAAAAAATAAAATAAAAAAATCATTCCTTTCAAAAAGAGAAAAAAAAAACTAGAAAAGGCATAATAATGCTAGAAAAATAAAAAGTAATTAAGAAAATTTTATTTTCTCAAAAAAACCTACATCATTATTTATCGAATGTTATGAATTTTATTCAATGTAAAATATTTTCATGAAAAGAAATTTTCTCTATAGAATATATTTTAGTTATAAAATATTTTATATAAAAAAAATTGGAAGCTAAAGATAAAGAATCATATAATATGGCTATGAATAAAAAAAATTATTGAATTATAGTGAGAAAAAAAATTGTGTTTTAAATTAGTGAAAGATTTTTCCATTTTTCTTTCAAGGGCAAAACAATTTTTAACCGTATATCCATAGCAAAGCCCTCAAATTCAAGGGTAAAATATATATCTTAACACCTACTAATTAAAGAAAATTAGAGATTCCAAAATGTATACTAGTTCTAGAAATTAAAGTAAATGTTAATTATACTTCAAGAAACAACCACGCCATTCTTAAAATATTCTTTTTTACAAACGGGTACATATACTATGTATTTTCTCTTATATTTATCTTTATGGTTGCTATTAATTATTCTAGTTGTTTTTAGTTTTTTATTTAATTTTTAATCTTTTTATGAAAATAATAATATTAGCCTTTAAAAATAGAAGATATATTGATTTGATTATTCATAAAAAAGAAATCTTAACATCAAAAAAATTTGACATTTATCCCTTAAAAAAGAGATTACATTGAAATTATTAAAAAAAAAGCTTATTTACTGCTAATTTTAAAGATTGAAGTGTTTAGACACATTAAAAAATAGTATTAATTTTTAAAAGTAAAATACTCGTTAAAAAAATTAACATTTATTTTAAAAAAATTATATTAAAATTGTTAAAAACAGATGTTAGGCTATATGGATGATGACATGGCCTTGGACCATAAAATTAGCGGCTTTACCCTTTTATTCAAAACATTTTATAAATTGAGAATTTTTATCTTGATTTATTTATTCTTTTTAAGAAACAAGAGTTTTTTTTTTTTTTTTTGGTATATAAGCTTAATGGGCCATTTGATTTTTGTTAAGTATTAATGGACCTACTAAATTTTTTATTAAATCCAAATATGTATATAAAAATATTTTTTTAGAAAAAATAATAATAATAATGATAACACAAGAATATTTTTATTGTGATAACACAAAATAAAAACCTTTTTTATGTTAAAAGAAGTATTTTTATGACTGCTATAATATAAAAAATATTTTTTTGTTTTATTTTTTTGTAAATAAATAAATTAGAAAGATAAATGATTTTTTTTATAATGACAGAACATGCAAAATGATGTTTTCTTGTAAAAACTGGACCGTACTACAAATATTGAACGAGAATTCTTTTTACTGCACTTTGTTTTTTTCAGGCATGCTAGTCCAACATGCAAGCATACAAGGTATAAGCTTAGAACAAAATAAACAATAAAGCCCATGATTTCACAATAACCCAGCCCACGGGTACTTATCAAAACAAACCCCAAGAAGCCCATTACTAAACAGTGGCCCACCCACAAAAGCCCAACTGCATACATGGATTCAAAAGAAAAAAGAAAAAAGAAGAGGAAAATTGGCTTGCTTTGATCAAAACTGAAGGGCCTTGACCTTTCTCTGATGAAATGAAACAACTCTTGATTATGAGTATGGTTTGCCAATACCCATACGGTGGAAATTATGATTTAAAAAAATTTAAATTTTTTTATTAAATTTTAATATATTTTATATATTTTGAATTATTTTGATATGGTGATATTAAAAATAATTTTTAGAAAATAAAAAAATATTATTATATTTTTTTATATATATAATTTTTTTTTTGAAAATCACTTATAATTGTACTGCTAAATAAACTTTATATTTTTATATTAGTATTCAAAATAAAATTTTATTAAAAAGTATAAAATAAAGTTCTTAATTTTAAATAAATATTTTTTTCAAATTTTAAAAAACATTTTCGCTCTCCCAGACACTAGCTCCTTTTACGCATGAGAACCTCAGAAAAGCTAGAAAAGAAACCAGCTTTTATCTCCGAAGTAAGAACCCCAACACGCCAATATCGCATCTTTCAAGGGAAACAGTGAGACCGAGTTCATGATATCAAGCTCTTTTCACGCAAAAACCAATACAAATCTAAAATCCAATCCTAAAAAACCTTGAAAGATAATGCTAAGTTGAATTCCCAATTTGCATCAAACAGGGTTTCAGACAAATCAATGGTTCTGAGTCAAGGCCACGAAAGAAAGAAGAAGGTATCAGAATTCGAACATGCCATGTTGGGTTCTGTGATATGGTTTAAACGAACAAAGTCAAAAGGAAGCTTTGACCATGGCAAGATTGAATTTTAAGAGAGAAAAATGAACAGTGGGTTGTTGGGTTCTGTGATATGAAGCACACACCAGGATAATGCAAATCGATTTTGAAGCTGCCTTAAAAGTCTTTACCCGCCATGCTGCACACTGCTTTTGATGATATCCTTCCATCCTTCTCCCCCCCATGTCTCTCTGCTGTATCTTTTTTTTTCTCTTTTCCATTAAAATATTTGAAGGTGTCCTTTTATCGGAGAGGATTTCATCTCTAATACTCCTTCATAATGACTGCTAATCTTTCATGATTTCCAACCTTTTAAGAGTTGATGAACCTGGGCTGAAGATTGATATATGCTGGCCACAAACCCATTTTGCTTGGTTCGTTAAGGAGAGAATTAGGGCTAGATTTCTAATTTTGTTTGCCTAGATAATCTGGTGATTGTTGGAATTTATTGGCATATGATTTTTATCCAGGGGCAAAAATAATCAGAAGCCGGAATTGGGGTTAAAAAGGAGGCAAAGGATCAGCCTCCCACACGTTTTCTAGATTTTCTGTACTTTCTCAACAAAACGACTTCGTCTCTTCTAAACATTCATCTCATGATCTCCCCCCCTTCGATCAAAACGCACTGTTTCAAAGGTGTCGTTTTCAGACTTAATTAGAAAAAGGTTTTCTGATTAAAAATCACGCCAACTTCAAACTCATCCTCTTATTTCTGCGCTCCTTGTGCTTCAGTCCTTGGACCTCATTTTTTTATTTTTGGTCAATTTAGCTTTTTTTATTTCAATTATGTCCCTGCAAAATTAATACAGGTTCTTGGACTTTTTCATTAACTTCATTCCAGTCCTTCTTAGTTTCTTAATTCTTCAAATTCAAGCCAAATTGACTCCATTGACTCCCAACTTCAAATTTCTTTTTCACTTAAACCATTAATTAATTTTTTAAATTTAACTATTTGTTTCAAACTCATACTTAAATTTTCAATTTCTTTAAATCTTATCCAAATTAAATCAAATTAAGCCTTTTTTTCTCAATTTTCTCTTTAATTCAAAATTCATTTATGGCTTAAAAATTGACAAACTCAAATTTTGCTTGCGATACCCAATTATTTATCTAAATTCAACCCAATTATATATATATATATATATGTGTGTGTGTGTGTGTGTGTATCATTTTTTTGTACTTTTTATTTTCTAAGCACACAAAATTTTATAAAAATGATGAAAACAAAAATAATTATTAAAATTAACTAAATTTACAGAAAAGATTATTTTGTTTATTTTCTTGAATTATACAAAATTGAGTAAGAAATTGGGTAATAATAGTTGTCATCTTCTTATAATGCTTATAGTATAAAGTCTTGTAAAAGTCTTTGTGTTGTAAGTTTGTAAAGAAAAATAATATTAAAAAAAAAATCCAATACCTTTAAGTTCAAGAAGGGGATCTAAAACCTTTAGAGATTACAAGTTTGAAAAGCAAGGATCCATCACCCTAAATTTTCAAAAGAAAGATTTGACACTTTAAAAAATCATATATTTAAAATGAAAGGCATTTGACACCTTTAAGTTTAACAGATAAATCCAACATCCTTGGAAATCATGTAGTTGGAAAGAAAAGGATCTGGCACCTTTAAATTTCAAAAGAGGGATATAACACCCTTGAAAATCATATAATTAGAAGGAAAAGCATCTAACACACTTAAATTAAAAAAAAAAAAGAACATAATATCCTCGAAAATCACATAGTTTGAAAGAAAGAGATATGACACCTTTAAATTCCAAAAGATGGGCTTAACACCCTTGAAAATCATATAGTTAGAAAAAAAAACATTTAACAACTTAAATTAAAAAAAAAAGAATATGACACCCTAAAAAATCAGATGGTTTGAAGGAAAGGGATATGATACCTTTAAATTCCAAAAGAGGGGCCTACCTTGAAAATCATATAGTTAGAGAGAAAAGCACCTGACACACTTAAATTATATGACACCCTAAAAAATCTCATAGTTTAAAGGAAAAGGATCTGACATTATTAAATTATAAAAGAGAGATCCAATACCTTTAAAGATTTCATGTTTGGAAAGAATGAGATCTAACACCTTTAGGTTTAATTGATGGATCTAATACCATTAGAAATCACATAATTAGAAGAAAAGGGATCTAACACCCTTAAGTTAAAAAAAAAAAGATCTAAAATCCTTAAGGATTTTATGTTTAAAATGAAAGAGAGCTAACACCCTTAAGTTCAACGGAAGGATCTAACAAGTTTATCACATAGTTAGAAGGAAAAGGGATCTAACACCCTCAAGTTCCAAAAAAGGGATTCAACACCCTCAAACATTTCATGTTTGAAATAAAAGGGATCCAACACCTTTAGAAATCATATAGTTGGAAGGAAAGGGATTCAATACCCCTAAATCCCAAAAGAAGGATCTGACACCCTCAAAGATTTCATTTTTAAAACAAAAGAGATTGGACAATTTTAAGTTCAACGATGGAATTTCATACCTTCAGAAATCATATTATTGAAAGGAAATGGATCTAATACCCTTAAATTCTAAAAGAGAGATCTAATACCCTTAAAAATCATTTAGTTGGAAGGAAAAAGGATTCGAATCCTTTAAAGATTTCATGTTTTAAATGAAAGGGATCTAACATAAAAGTTTTTTTTCTTCAAAATGATTTTATTATGTTGGGTGTTTTATCTATTTGTGAAAGATATAGATATTTTTTTTCAAAATATCTAAAATACATTCATTTAAAGGCAATTTTCCTTCTAGTCTTGAAAGGACAAAATCATTATCTCAAGGTATCTATACTTTTAAAGTTGGATTGTTATATTAGATTAATAAGGTCTTTGTCAAATTCTTGTTTACTTCATAATGAGTTTTTTTATCCGTGAAACATTTGTGTAAAAATTTGGTGTTAGATGATATGTTTGTATCCGTGAAACATACGTCATGTAACATGGACATTGTGTTATATATATATATATATATATATATATATATATATATATATATATATATATATATTTCTCTTTTGTTAGATGATGCCCCTGAAGTGTAGTACTTATGCATCATTACATGCTCATTATTTGCCTTAATAGAGAATCAATACTCTATTTTCTTATTTTTTTTCATGGATTTTATCAAGTCCTCTATTGTCGATGACTTTTTTGAATCGTACCTAATTGATTTTGTTGTTTGAATATGAATGACTATTTTAAATTGCATCTAGTAGATCTAGCTGTAAGAATGCATTTTCAACAACCAATAAAAGACATTCATATAACATCATCTTTGTTATGTATATAATCATCTTTGTTTTTTTTAAAAAAATATTTTCTAGCTATAAAGATGCCTTATAGTTGGATGATGTTCCTCAAATGTGGTGTTACTCTTAACTACTAAAGGAGTTCACCAAATTATTCATTGTAATGGATTATTTTAAGTCATATTTCCACCAACTACTTTTGCTGTGTATATTTTTCTCATGAAATTTCCCTTGGTTTATTTAACTATAAATAACATTGTTTGCTAGCTAAAATGATACATATCCATCATCATCATTCAACCTTTTAAACAATCATGTCATTATCATTATTAATTAAAATGCCCTCAAGCTATTTTTAAATACTTGTTTTCTTAATAGACAATACGAGATTCTCATACATTAATATCATTTTTACCAAGAATTTTAGAAGTTCAGTCAATGATCATTTTTGTAAATCAATTTTTTTATCTTAGAAATAGACCTCAAATTTAGAATAATATTTTTTCAAATCTAATTATTAATTTTTTTTTTATAAAAATATAAATTTGAAAATAATTTCTTAAAGATTAAATTTCTTTGGTCAAGAATCCAAAACATACCAGTCAATGCTATGCTGCATTTCTAGATGCTTTTTGACATATGGAATAAATATTAGTTGGGATTGTGAGAAAGAACAATAATCTTAAAATCTAGCTATGAGTTTTTTACATTGCAAAAAAAACAAGAAAATATTTTGAAGGTAATTTTTAGCTCTTAAAAGGAAAAACATCTCGCTTATCTTACATTAAATTTGTCCATTTATTGATAAACAATGGAGGATTCAATGATATAAAAATAACTTGTGATTTATATTTGAATTACAATTTTTTTCTTTTTGTGGAAGCTAACACTTTTCATCATAAACAAATCATTTTTTTTTTATCATTAAAGACTTTTGAAGTCATGTCATATAAGCTATAACTCACGGCTATAAAGAAATTGATAAACATAAGGCTCAAATGGTATTCATGGATTAAGAAACATATGATCACTTATTTGTTGTAGAGATTTTTACATGTTGTCACTTGGATTTTACTATTTGACAACCAATGCTATTTTAATCTTAATTCTTCAAGTTTTCATGCTTTGTTATTCAATATTTATCTTTCAATTAAAGATATTTTTTAAAAGCTTTTAAAAATATTCATATTTATGAATGATTGACAACCAAGATATATTTTATGAAGAAGTAAAGAATGGTTATTTTGGAAGAGACCTAATCATTTCTCTTTAAGGTGTTCTAATTTTTCCAAGAAGGTATTGAAGGTTAATAATCTACTTTAGCAAGCCTTAAGATGTGTAGATTGTTTTTTGTTGAGAAAAACATTTAAAAGTCTCTCACCCATTTTAGCATTATAATAGTAATGAATAAATTCTAAAAAAATCATAATTTATTTTCAAAGAATTTTCTTCATTGTTTACAATTCTTAGAATTTTGGCTTTTTGTTAGAAATGATTTTTAAAGAAATGTAATATTGGTTATGGTTCTAGGCTATGAAAATAAATAACTTTTAAGCTTAAAAGGTGTTTAAAGAGTTTAGATTATCTATAATCACTTTAGGATATTTTTGAACTTGTCAATGTTTTTTTTTTTTTAAAAAAATGAGGTTGTTTTGGCTTTAGCTTAGCCATAACTTTTTATTTTTTTAGTATACCTTTTTAGCATTTTGTTTCGCATGCTTTTCTTAACTAAGAATGCCATGGATATTTTCAAAGATTTATTTATCTCTTGTGGTTATTTTCCCTTTAGTGTGGGGTGTGATCATAGTTAGGGTTTATTGAGAATAAAATTTTTAGTCTTAAAAAGAAACTAGCAAAAGATATATCTTATTTATGATTTGGAAAGAAAATAAAGCTTTTTTCATTTCAAATACAGACTATTCAAACTGATAAGTATTAATCCTTTCTCATGTGATTTGTTTGGACTTAACATAAAATAATTTGATGTGAATCTATGACTTCTGAACTTTTAATGCCTCATTATTCATAATGTTTCTTTTATATGGAAATGCAAGAGAAGTTGTTTGACATGTTTTGAATTGCAATCTTTCATTTAGGCATTTGTGATATTCTTGTCCCTCTAGGACAATTCCAAAAATTACCCCCGGTGTGAAGATGATCTTAGTTAAATATTATCATTTAACAAAGAATTTTCATGGCTCAAACATGGACAATAATAGAAAATCTTCAAAATTATAAAGAAATTATCCAAAATTATAAAGAATTCTCATGCTTCTTTTTTTTTTTATCTCAAATCCAAACTTACTTAAATTGATAAGTATTAGTTTTATAGAAAATATGATGGGATAGTTGGTCCTATAACCTAAATGCACATTATTTATCATAATTTATGTTATTAAGTCATTAATTGTTTTTAGGCACAACTTTAATTTTAAGCAAGATTTTCTTTTTGTAAGGTTTAAATAGAGGTGAAATGGATTTTTTTGAGCTTGGTCTTTTCATATTTATCAATGGTGGAAATGAAATCCTTTTAGTTTAAAAAAGAAAACAAGATTGCCCTGATATTTGTATGATTTGTTTTGGAGTCCGACCAAATTTTAGTGATTGTATCATTTTAGTTATCTAGTTACAAATGCAAATAAAATGTTAATATACTTTCAAAGAAACAATAAGATTAAGAAAAGATAGTTTATTAAAAATACAATACAATTTTTAAAACATGTAAAAGAAATCATAGAAAAATGTGATCACAAACACTTTATTCATAAAATTCAAAAGACAATATATGTTGACTATTATATAAGTTTTTGTTTTTGGTTTTTTTATCTTTAACACTTTTGTAGTCAACTTAACTACTTATTCATATTAAAGTTGTTACTAGAGGTGTTCTAGTTTTTAAATGCAATCCACTTGACCTCAATAAGTTGAAGTAGCTTGCCCTTAAAAGCATGATAATTTAGTGATGTACCCATTGGTGTCACTATGATACTCATATTTTTTTTTTATCAAGGTTATACCATTTTAGGTATGGTGGTTGAAGGAGTTTCTAGGGAATAAGAGTGATATTCTCAATACCAACGAACCTCTCAAACATCTTATTTAAGGGTGAATGAAGGGATGATAAAGTTTTCATGTTTTTTTTTTTATCGATTTGAGTTTGATTATTGGTTTGAGAGAGCTGACTAGGATGTCAAGGCATAAAATAATCTTGATTAATACTTTGAATGAATAGTCCTTTTCTTAATTATTAGTTGACATGACATCAAACCTCTCTTCTAAACTCTTTATCCTTTTTTATTTTAGTCCCCACTACACCATTTATGTTGTTGTATCCATATCCATAAAATAAAACAATGAATTTTCAATCAAATAGTCAATGTACGAGGCTTCTAAAATGTCAATAATGATGGTAGTGAACTCATTTTCAAGCAAAAAAGGATAAATTTATAGTGTCATTTCACACAGCCTTAGAGCATATTTCTTAATTAAATCATTACTTCGCATCCTTTTTCTTTAAATGTTAGACCTATTTGAAATTACTTTTAAGTTCAATTCAAATTGTTTTAAGAAACATATTGGCTAAATATTCTCATTTATCTATTTTAATGTCATTTAAATTCATATACTAGTTAAAAACATGTGAAATGATGGATCAAAAGTTGCTTATCATGAATACCTTGAGCCATTCTATTATAATATACTTTAAGATGGGTCTCTGGATATTGAGCTTTTATATACTTAACAAACTCGAGGACTTTAAATCTTTTAAAATTGTCAACATCTAGCTCTTGGCATATTTTTTTAGTTAAAAATGGATCACATAAGTCCCTGTCCTTAATGAATTTATGCTTCTTTTTTTTTATGGTTAAGAGTGGCATATGTTTCTCTTAAAATAATAACCATCAATGATAAATTATCTTATCAACTTGCCTACCAAAACTTTAATACTAATTAATGAAATACTTTACAGCTCCTACATTGTATTCATATATAGCATTCTTACTATACGGTCGAGGGAAAACATTCTTAATATACCATTGAGGGAAAGGTGGCGTGATGAGTTTAAGTGGTGGAGGTGCTATCAAATGAGAATTTACAAGGTGTTGATAAATGTTCGTGATGGGAATTGGAAAGGGAGATGATTGATTAATATTTAAAAATGCATTTTAATTAAGGTTTTATATCATTATTTTGCACTTGAAGTATCAATAATTTCTTAATTAGAGCATGTTTATAAAAACCTATCTAATAAATATAAGATACCTCTAATTTATGATAAATGTTCATCTTAAATGCAGGATTATCACATAAATAAAATTTATGGTAAATATTCATCTTAAATATAGGCTTATCACATAAATAAAAGGATTAATTGATGAATTTAACTACTAAAATTGAGAAGACAAAGAGAGGGCTAAGTTTAGAAAAGATATGCTAGTTCAGTCCAAACTAGATATGCTGGTTCAGTCCAAACTGGAATACTATTCCATAATTAGGTTATATATAGAGTTGTAAATCTTGGATTTCAGTTTGGTTTATATGACTAGAAAGCTAAGAAATAGGGCTAAAATATTGATGATTATCTAAAACTCAATTCTACTGTTTGGAAGTTCAAATCTTAGCATAAAAAGAAGTCCAAATTTGTTTTGCAGCCTATACACTATTTAGTATTCAACCCATATCTCGAGTTCTAAAAATCCAAATGACCTCAATTTTTTTGCTGAAAAGTTAAGAAAATTTTCTATAACTTTCATTGATATAGTCTGGTTAAATTCTGATGTTAACAATGATGTTTTGTTCAGACAAGAAGATAAAAATTGTCACCAAGTCAAGATATGGCCACCCACTTAATAATTAGTCAATAAATCAATAGTTCTAAATTTTAGCCTATAAAAGAAGGTATTTTCCATGTATTTAATTATCTTGGTTTTCAGATCAAGATCATGTTTTTACTCTTTTTCTTTATATTTTTATAATATTTAAATTTTACTTTCATTAATTTCTTATTTATACTCATAGAATATAAGGCTTTTATATCTGGATTAAAGAGATGAAAGATTGTCTTGGGTTATAATGATAGCGTGTTTATTAAAATCCAACAATAAGAGAGATGTAACATATATAGTGGTTGCTGTAAGTTTCAACTGCAAGTTGGTGATGTTAAATGAAGGTTTTAAAGATGAGGTATTATGTGTTTCTTTTTATTGTAGATTCCTCCTCAGTGTTGTGCTAGTGTTGGTCCTATATGTTTTCTATTTAAGATAGTGTAATGGTGGGAAGTTGTGTGTTTTTATCCGAGAAATAAGAGA
The DNA here is from genome assembly GCA_026413675.1 of Populus pruinosa. Taxonomy (NCBI): domain Eukaryota; kingdom Viridiplantae; phylum Streptophyta; class Magnoliopsida; order Malpighiales; family Salicaceae; genus Populus; species Populus pruinosa. The sequence continues at coordinate 38,441,233 of CM048592.1, read as the reverse complement.
AATTGATAGAAAACTAGAAACATTTCCTGTGTTTTTGTAACAATTCATAATTTTTATAACATTTATGAAAAATAAACTAGTAAATTTTTTTTATAAGATATTTCTACAAAGTATTTACCTCACTAAATTATAGTACATTTATTGATTAATTTGTCTTATAAACTTAATACATCTCATGAATAACTCGTAACAATTTAATTTATGCTAGGGATTTCCATGCCTTAAATCTATCACAATAATAATATATCCTATAAAATTCATTATCTACATTAGCTTTCAATTTTTAACTCAATAAGTATTTCAATCATATTAATGAAGAAAATTTCATTATACTTAAATATACATTCATGCATAAGCTAGATCTTTTAGTTTCAACCTTTTCAATATCTCATCTTTTATATCCCTCATTTGAAATATTTCATTCATCAAAATAAATCATTTTATAATATTAGATAACTGCGTTATCTGTTTAAAAATAACATTATTTATAAAAATATTAACAAAAAAAATTATTCATTTAAAATTCATCACCATATTTTTATTGTTTAAAATACTTAACTTCAAGATATCATCCCAACAATTTTATAACAATTCAAATTAAACACATTAATATTATTATTTTATGGTTACCTTATATAATTATACAACTATTTAAGCTTCAACAAGTTTATTTGCTACTAAATTTCATTTGCTAATACATATCTAATTTCTAACTTTGATAGTTGTAAAATTAAAACTATCATATCAATTTTTTTCAATTTAAAACTATTTTATGATGGTATTAACTTAAAACTATCATATCAAATCAAATAAAATTAAAACTATTTTTGTATGTGATATTCAATTATTGGTCAAATTTCAACTTTAAATATGTATTTTTTTATCTTCTATATTTTTGTGTTCTTTATGATTTATTAAATATAAATAAAAACAATAAAATGATTAAAATTAACTAAATTTATTGAAAAAATATTTTTTATATATTTTTTAAAATATACAAAAAAGATAAAAAATAAGGTTATAACAACTTTGATACTAATTTTACTTGTACTTTCACAAGAATTATATATTATTTCATGTGAACGGAATTTTTTTATGAATAAGTAATGACATTAAAAATTAAAAATTTCTTTCTCGCTTAAAAAAAAGGAATATGGAACCCAAAAAGTTCGGCCCCCCTACGCAACAGCGTATCCCTCTTCTCGCAACGCAACTTCACCTTTTTCTCTGTGGAATCAGTTACAGCACTAGCACACCAAACAAAGAGCACATTTCTTCTGTCCGAAACAAGCTCTATAGGCATTCGTGTAGAAAAGGAAAGAATATAAAACGATGCCGGAAGAGACCAATTCCATTGACTACGTAATGGTGAAGGCCTTAGGTCCTCACTTCTCCGGCCTCCGTCTCGACGGTCTTCTCTCTTCTCCTCCTTCCTTCACTGCTTCTCCCTCTCACTGCTCCGCCTCCGCCAGCTCTTCAGCCTTGTCCGACTCCAACGCTCCCAAACAACCTTTTGTCATTGGTAAATCTCGCTTACTCATATATTTTTTTTAATTATTTAGCCATTAATCGGATACTAATATTTTTCATTTTTGGATATTTTATTAATTTGCAGGAGTTTCTGGTGGTACGGCATCGGGCAAGACTACAGTATGTGATATGATCATTCAACAGCTTCATGATCATCGTGTTGTTCTTGTTAATCAGGTTTTCTTTTCTCTCTGTTTTTTTAAAACATTTTGGATTTGATTTTGTTAAGTCTCAAATTCAATTGTCATTTTAATTTTATTTTTATTATTATGATGTTTTGTTTTTGAATGTTAGGATTCATTTTATCGTGGTTTGACGCCTGAAGAATCGAAGCGAGTGCATGAGTATAATTTTGATCATCCTGGTAAAATTGACTGATTTATTAAATTTTGTTAGCTCTTTGTTAAATAATTATTTTTGTGGTGGTTGGGACATAGGAGTGTTAGTAAAGTATGCCGTTGTTGCTGTTGTTGTAGATGCTTTTGATACCGAGCAACTTTTAGACTGTATTCAAAAGCTGAGAGGTGGACATTCTTATCAAGTCCCTATCTATGATTTTAAGAATCATCGCCGAAGTTCGGAGAGCTTCAGGCAGGTACTTCCTTTACTGCATTTTCTGCAAAAGTGACTTTTTTTTTTCGTGATCAGTGTACACATTTTGGATATGGCATGGTAAATTGTGAAGTTTTAGGCTAATCATTTAGCGACTTTTATCCTAGTACCCAAGTTGGAATCTCTTCCTTTTAGAAAAGTTGGAGATTGCTGCCTTTGTATTGCTGCACTATTGGCTTTGATTGAAAGGAAATGTGGTATCACAATTATTTTCTTCCTGCCACAACTCTATGTAGGAAATTACCAACAAAGAGGGAGAATGATGCAGTAATAATATTGGGAGAGTTTGTAAATTTTGACAATATCTAAAAGTCAACCCAGTGCAGTTGGTGCACTTTCTTTCCATACATTGAATTCAATGATGTTAAGGGCTTATAAACAGTGGCAGAGCTCTAGTCTGTCATGGAAAATAAGAAGCTGAAATTTAATACTTGAGCATTTGAATTGTTCTTGCCACTATTTACTCCATTTTCCTGATTATTTTTCAATCTCCTTGCATTTATTCTTCTAGAGGGGGTCATTTGCACATGCAAATTCTTTCTAGTTCTTTTTGAAAAATTATTTGTCAGGTAAATGCTTCTGATGTGATTATCCTAGAGGGGATTCTGGTTTTCCATGACCAGCGCGTCCGCAACCTGATGAACATGAAAATTTTTGTTGATACAGGTTTGAGTCCTTACCTAGTTGTCTTGGAGATTGTGTGATGCGTGTTTGTGTATGATCAGAAAGTTCATGCCCTGCATAAGCACATTAAAGTGCTAACTGGTAAACTGATAGCCAATTACTAAATTGGAATATTTTTGCCTTTGGGTGATTAAAAGTGCAGCACTCTTGAGAAGAATAAGTACTGTAATCATTAGAAATCTGCATTTTGGATCTACTTGTACATATAGCTTTTAGTTCAACTTAAAATGGAAACAAGTTTGGGATCAGAATGCTATATGTTTGTATTCTTTTAATCAATAAAGCTGCCTTTAATGACTTAATGTTGTAATCAAACCATGGAAATCTAGTTAGACATGTTGCATGATATTCTGCTTAAGAGTTATTTGACTGTCAAATTAAGAAAGATGCAGTTAAAAATGCTTATCTGTTACTGCTATGTTTTTCTTGCTTTCGCTCTCTCTCCTTTATTAATATTGGTGATGTATTGCTTCTAGATGCTGATGTCAGGCTTGCTCGTAGAATAAGGCGTGACACAGTTGAGAGGGGGAGGGACATAAACTCTGTTCTTGAACAGGTTAGCACTTTATGCTTATATATTTTCATCAATTAATGAAATATAAAAAAGGTCAGCCATGGCTTGCAAGTGGTACGTCACATAAATCATGTTTTATTCGTAATCTAATATTAAATTATGGCATTTCATTGCTACGTATATTTGCATAACTCAAATTGTTCCTGCAATTCATAGCATCAATTATTATTTTTTATTTTATTTTATTTTATTTTTTATTTTTTCTGTGTATGTGATTGCATGCATTAGTGGAGCCTATTTCCTGATTGTGCAACGACCTAATATAGAAGAAAGTGGCATGCACTCAAATGCATATAACGATTTGTTAAGTATCCATTTTCTTGAACTTGAACCTTTCCCTGTTTTTAAGGACATGTTTCAAACTTGCAACACAAGTTTTGATGTACCGTGGCTAATGCCTGCTGCTGGTTTGAGTTCAACTAAAATGAACATGCAACAGGATGACTCAGATTAAAGTCTCTAGATGCCAAAGTATAGGACTCATTTCATTCTTCTTGGTTGCTACGCTATATTGCCTGTAAAGAATGAAATGACTGGAAAATATAGATGTTCACATCTTATAAATTGGTGGAGGACTTTGAATTCTAAGATGTGTCTTATTCAAAATCTATTTCAGCAAATAGTATCATGGAAATTGTTCTATCCCATCAATTAGTAACTTAAATGCAAGCACTCAACTGTTGCTGCTGCATATATGTCTTTGGAAGAAACCCCCATGTTGAGCCCATATATCAACAAAAGTGGATCTGGACTTCCATAGCAATTCATGTGTGTTTGTCTGTTGGTTGGAGTTAGAAAACTCTTCTGCTGTACCGCTAAAATTACATGGATCCTGAATTATAACTTCAAAAGCCAGGATTAGTGATCAGTTCATTCAAATTGAAGCAAGAATAAAATCCATTCCAATATTGCTCTTGATTTTCAAGGTTCTCTTATGCTCTGAATTTTGCAGAACTTTGAGAGCGCAACTCTCAGAGATTTAATCTCTTTAAACTCCTTGTGACATTGCTATTGATGTCACACACTGAAGCAAATTGTTGACTTTGCAGTATGGTAAATTTGTGAAGCCTGCTTTTGATGATTTTGTGCTGCCATCTAAGAAGTATGCTGATTTGATCATCCCACGGGGGGGTGACAATCATGTTGCCATTGATTTAATTGTGCAACATATCCACACAAAGCTAGGTCAACATGATCTGTGCAAAATATATCCAAATGTGTATGTTATTCAGTCAACTTTTCAGGTATGTCTTTTGTTATTATGTTCCATGTGTTGATGTAATTCATTTTGTGAAATTATTTTTTGTAGTATGTACAGTATATGCAAGAGAGAGTAAGACTTGCTGTGTGTACTGTATTAGTGGTAATATTTTGTGGTTTATATCTCCAAAACAAACTGATCATATTCAGTGAACTATAATAATCATTCAATTTTAACATAAAAATCAAGCCTATAGGTAAATGTAGAAAGAGGCACGGGATGATATTGGAGTTGGAGCATAATAGTTGGAATTACGCAAAAGTCCAGGTGAACTAGAATTTCATGTTAGAACGGCTTTTGGTTTTGGGTATTGGACATAAGCAGAGAGTATATGGAAAAGATATAAACAAAAATCACAGATTAAGTGTTTAATGAGCAACAGCTGAATACCCCTTTGGAAAGATGAGTGAGGCTTGAAGTTTGTCTTCTCCTTTCATTTGTATGTGTATCTAATCAAGTACCGAAAGAAAGAAGAAGAAACCAAAAAGATCTTGTCTTTTTGTCTGTCAGTGCCAATGTGGGAATGGTTCCATTTGCAGTATGATGTCATTGGATAGGAATATGATGTCAATGGATAGCACTACTGTGCTTAAAGATCTTCCTTAACCTCTGCTGTTACATATGCAATTTGGTTGAATTTGAATATTGTCCAGCTTTGATTCATCTTTTGTTTCAATTTGCTTATGTTAATGAGTCATGTGGCAGATAAGAGGTATGCATACACTGATTCGGGACAAGGAGATATCAAAGCATGATTTTGTATTTTATTCAGACCGACTTATCCGTCTGGTAAAATTTTATCTGTCTCCAAAATTCCTCTTGTACCTTTGTTCTTATGATAGAGTGTACTGACTGTTTCTGCTGAGTTTTAAAGGTTGTGGAGCATGGTTTGGGCCATCTTCCATTCACCGAGAAGCAAGTAGTGACGCCAACAGGTGCGTTGGGCTAGAATAACTGAAGAAGCATGGGTCCATGCTCCATAATACGTTTCTTTCTCATGTTCTTTTTTTCTTTTCTTGCAATTCATTTGTTACTGTCATTAATTAATCTCTTTCCTTTTCAGTTTTCTGTCTTCATATATACTTATTTTGGTCTGTTAGTGTGTGAGTGATGTGCTTTAGTGGGGTTGCCAGATTTTCATGACATTATTGAAATAGTTTTTTAAGGCTGAAGGTGTTGAGAGTGTGTTTCCTGTGTTTGAATAGCCGGATGTGAAGATTATGTGAATTTACTGGCACAATTCTTCTCCACAACATTGAAAATCTGCTTTTATTCCACTCCAGGATCTGTTTACACTGGGGTTGACTTTTGCAAGAAATTATGTGGGGTCTCTATTGTCCGAAGGTGAGGTTTAAATCAGTTATTGACTTTGGTAGTTCTAGTCATCTGGCTTTGTCATCTTGCTTCAGGAATGTGTTGACAGACAAGTTATCTTGCAGTGGGAAGCAGTAATTAGTCTAGATACACTCTTCAGCTTCCCATGTTGTCCAATACAGGAATTTTTCTGCTAACAAGTATTTCTTGTCTGTCATTTACAGTGGAGAAAGCATGGAAAATGCACTGCGAGCATGTTGCAAAGGAATAAAAATCGGAAAAATTCTCATCCACCGTGATGGAGACAATGGAAAACAGGTAAATATTCTGTTTACCCAAAAAGAGATTTCACCTAGTACTTGAGGTTCACATTTTAGTTATCTTTTAACATTCAATTAGCTGTTTCCAACTTATGCAGCTTATATATGAGAAGCTCCCCAGGGATATTTCAGAACGGCATGTCCTGCTTCTAGATCCTGTTCTTGCTACAGGTAATACTTTTTTATTCATGTGAACGTTGGAGTGGTGCCATTCCACTCCTGATTATGATCCCATAATTTTGCCATTCTCTGTTCTGTAGTAAAGTCTCAAGTAATGTCTGTTCTTTTAGCATTCTTACTTTAGTTGGTGCACTTGGTAGTTATCTTCTCACTGCAATTTCCTATTTCATGAGCTTTTTCTTGGCCCCTCATTATTCTGACTTCTCAAATGAATAATGTAGATCCTGTTGGAAATTATTCACTTCATTGGAATCTTATTTCCTGTCCATAGAAAGATTTTACTATAACAAGCTCCTTGTGTACTAACCTGTAGCCATACATTTGCTTACTGTTAGTATAGCTACTCCAAATTTGGCCATTTTCCTGCTGAACAATATTTGGAAGGATCCAATCCTACTGAAATGATTGAGAAATTCTCACATTTATCTAGGAACAATCTTTGTTTTTTGTTATTTAGTAGTAGCTCTATTAGGATCTTTGCTTGCATTCATATGTGGCATGTCAAAGTTCTGACAAATTATGATTAGATGAATTTGTTGTTTATCCTTGGAAATTATTCTTTGCTACCTTCTAGATGATTGATTACTATCTCCGACAACTTTCTTGAAGGTAACTCTGCAAACCAAGCGATACAACTTCTCTTACAGAAAGGAGTTCCAGAATCCCACATTATATTCCTAAACCTAATCTCTGTAAGTTACTATCTTTGATAACTTTCTTGAAGGCATATCTATAGTGGTTGCAGTATCTTGTTCTAGCTTAGATTGCCAAAGTTTACTGATATGTTCACCCTGGAATTTAGGCCCCTGAGGGTATCCATTGTGTTTGCGAAAGGTTCCCATCCTTGAAAATTGTCACTTCAGAGATTGATGTTGCATTGAATGAGGAGTTTCGTGTCATACCAGGCATGGGTGAGTTTGGCGACCGGTACTTTGGCACTGATGATTAATATCAGAGTGATAAACAAGCAGAGGTATGACATATGAGGCACAATTGAATGTTCCTTTCGAGTCGGGACTAATATCAACATGTATTACGAGACTGGCTAGTCTTGAATTTCTCACATTATGAGTTATACAAAGTAGTTATGTTACTATGAATATTAATCACATGATTTGCGCTGATTGATGAGATCGCCTCCCCTAAATATTCTGAAAGGCTGGTCAATGCAGAGAGTTGGGTATCTTAAATGCCTCATATTTAAACCTGTCTGGAACCAGACTCCTTTCTTTTATATTCTTGATGTGTCGAACACTACTCTGTGGTTCATTACAATAGTCAATATGTTCTGTTGTCAGCCTTTGATATTTGATAGCTGAGCAGTCACAACCACACTCGAGAAAAAAAAAAAAAATGCTTTTTTCATGATAGCGTAGGAAATGCTGCAATATAATTATTGATAGGTCAGGGTGTCGATAATTCAAACACCAAGATATCAAAAAACCCTAATCTAAAAAGAAATAATAATTAAAGAGCAATCCAAAGGCATTGAAGAAGATGAAATGGAGAAAGTTAGAAAGGTAGGCAAACGAAAGATTGCTGCAACAGAACACATAACGAAGGGTAAAAGGAGGGAAAAAGCACTGTTAAAAGTGAAAGACAGATTAAACACTATAATAAAAAGTTCTAAAGAACTCCAATGAGTCGCATAGCAAAGGTACTGCCAAGGTACTGCCAACACTATAAGAAAGTCCTAGGAAAAGAAACAAGATCTAAACCGAATCTGTAGGAAAACAAAACAGCAATAAAAAAACACAACAAACAACAACCGACAATCAAGTTCCCAAACAAACAGCTAAAGGTTACAGAAAAATAACACTAGATCACAAGTAAGAAATCGAAGCCATCTAAGCTTTGCGTTAAATGAGGAAACAATAGCCAAGAACAAGCAGGGAAGGAGATTGAAAGAATTTCATTACATTAAAGAGTGTAAACTCAATAACAGTTACAAATAGGGGGCACCAACAATGGAAATCACACAAAAACCCATCCCTGCTGTCATAACTTATCTAACTTAATAACATTTTTACATGTCATATGATTAGTTAGTTCATTTTTATTTTAATTATTACTAGTATTCTTTTTAATATATGATGAGATTTTATTTTGTCTTATTGAATTAGGATTTTATCTCCTTATTAAATTAAGATTTTATTTTGTCTCCTAATCAAATTAGTATCCTTTTTAATTTTCCAAATCCATCTTGATTTTCTATTTATTCTTCAATCTTAACTCTTCTATTTATTTTTTCCACGTCTGATCTCTTATTATATTAATGTGTCCTCATTCATTGTAGTCTTTCTATTTCATTTTTGAAATTTTTATTTTTATTATTTATTTTGTCTTGTTTTTTAAAGTAAAATAAAGTGAGCATAAATGCTAAGAAAAATTAAAAAAAAAAAGATGGGAATTAGCTGAATAGCAATGAAAGGGATTTTTTAAATTTTTGTATATTTTTGAAAATACAAGGTAAAATCAAGGATAAAAAATGAGTTATGACAACTGCTTCTTTTTTACAATATTTATGATACAAAGATGTTGGAGAATTTATTTTTCATTATCTTTATAGAGTAAGTTTATAAAGATAACATATGAATGAGTCAAAATTATTAGGCGACTAACCTGAAATAGAACCTAATTGTTAGGTGACTAACATTAAAGTGAAACACAAATGGGTCAAAAAACTTTAGTGACCAACTATGCAATTAAATATGAATTGGTCAAAAAAATTTGGTGATTGACCTTGAAATAAAATAAAAATAGATCAAAATTATTAAGTGATCAACCTTGAAGTGAAATGCAATGAGTGACCAACTTTAAAATGAAATATGAATGGGTCAAAATTGTTAAGTGACTAAGTTTGAAATAAAATCAAAATGCTACTATGATTGCAGAGTTTGGTTTGACTTGATGGCAATAAGACTTTATAAAAAATGTTTTAATTTTTTTAACTTGCCTTATTTTTTGTTCATTTTATTATCTTATTGATACAACTAAAAAACAATCAAAACATAATCAGTTTATAAAGTGACAAACTTGAAGGGGTTTTGAAAATTTAGTTATTTTATAGAGTGATCAACTCGAAATGATTTTAAAACTTTAATTATTTTATAAAGTGATAAGCTTGAGATGCCTTTTAATAATATAGGAGAATCCACTTTCTAGTAGTAACTAATTCTATTTATACCTCTTAAAGTTAAGAAGAAGCAGAAATTACATATTTTGAAAGCTCAATCTTTATATATATATATATATATATATATATATATATATCTTTGAAATTTTTTGGCTTTGAAAGTGTTAGTAATTAACTACTTGTTTGCTTGAATTGTTTGAGTGATAAAGACTCATTATGGATTTTTCTTTTTATTTTCTCTATTTTGACCACTTAAATAGACACAATTGATCCATTATTTTTACTTGATCCATTTTAGTTTTGCTTGTCATAACCCTCACGTGTAGTATGAGAGGGTTCTATTATCATTTATTTTTCATCATCATAAAAAAATTGTGATATATTGTTCACAGTTTATGATAAAATTCCTTATATCATCGTCTGACTATTCAAAATTCCTCTTAGTTGATCTAGCTATGATCATCTTTCAAATAGTCACAATAAAGCATATGCATCAATATTTTTATTTTTGTCATGAGCTTTGCAAATTTAGCCAAACTCTTTTTTTTTTTTTTATGTGTTTTAGGATTAAGTATTTGAAATGTTAATATGAAAATATGGACATTTAGATTTTCTTGGTCAAAAGCTTAAAACATGTCATTTGAGTGCTAAATTATAATTCTAAATGAAATCTGGGTTGGGTTTATGAAAGATAAAAAAAAAAAATCTTAATTTTTTTGGTATTTTCTTAAAAACAGTTTGGATGGATTCTCTAGCAAATAAATATCTATTTTGGAAAGAAAAGTTGGATTATACAGGGGAGTCTTGGTTTTAAAGGAAAAAAAATAACTTATTGCTTCATATTATTTTGAATTGGCCTATTTATTGGTAAAGACCCATGACTAAATGTCATAAATAATGATATGCAAATATTTCTCTCTTGTATTTAAAGATTAAAACTTACAAAAATAATTAATTTTTTTAATTAGAAAAACTTTTACAAACATGTAATATAGGCCAAGGTTCATATCTATAAAAGAATGAGATGTGTCTTAGGCTCAAAATGTATTTAAAGATGTAAATAAATAAGATTACTTGTTTATTTATAGAGATCTTTTAGGTTTGTTAGTTTGATTTTGATATTTTAGTGATTAATCTTACTGAAACTTTAATTTTTTAGATTACACCTTGTGTTTCATTGATATTTCACCTTCGTTTATGGACTTTGCTATATTATTAGAACACTTTAGAGAGAGCTTTTTTTTGGTATTTTTTCTTTTTGTTTTTTGTAATAATTTTTTATCCTCTTCATATTTTTCATTTCTCTTATTTGGAGAATTACATTAAACACCTAAAAACTTTCAAAATATATTCTTGGTATAATAGTGATTCTATTATGAGATATTTAATAAATATATTTAATAATTTTTTCTTGTGAACAATATCTAAAAATAAATCTTAGACTTTTAAAAAATCATTATTAATCATTTTTTATTGGCGGGGCCTAGTGTAAAAATGAAGGAGTGAATACTCTTTTTGTTTTGTATTTTTTTAGTTTTTTTATTAATTCAACTAGTGTATGTTTATATATATATATATATATATATATATATATATATATATATATATATTGAAATAATTTCATGTTAAAGGGAAAATTGTTTTTCTTTTGTTTGTTTGGGTGTGCTTTCTATCCAATCATTATATTTGCTATTCTATTTTTACTTACCAGTGTCACACGTGTTCGCTGTAACGACAATCATTCACTCTCACTCAGGTATTTGTTTTTACCTAGCAAATATGGGGAAACAATAAATTCTTATATTTTATCAGTAAAAAATTAGAATAGGAGTCACCACCTAATATTTTGGTCACTATAAATCCTAACTGGTCTCAGAGATTGGTTGCGTAAAGAAAAGGTATCAACACTCCAACTACGTCGTACCTAGAGTAGACTACATTATTTAATTGTCAATATAAATAATGGCAAAGCGACCGATGGTTCTAGATAGTGGTTCTCTTTTTTTGTTTGTTTCTATGTGGCTTTCTTTGTTTGTCTTTGTTTTGCTTCTTCTTCTATTTCTCACGGTGTAGATGTTATTATCAACGACGAGAAGGACAATGGTTGCTTTAATGGTGGCTATATGAGGGTGATTTTCTTTTTTATACAAAGGAGTAAGCCTCTATTTTTTTTTTTTTGCTGGTCATTCTTCCCTTCTTTAAAAAATGCCTACCCCTAAAATATGTCATTGGTTTCCCTAAAATTCCCCCCTTCCTTCTGGTTCCCCCCTTGTATTTATAGGTGTATAAAAAGAAGGGCACCTTACCCCTGTCATTGCACAAGGTAAGGTGGCTACCCTGGCCATGTCTTGGCAGAGGATAGGGTGGCTAGACATAATTATATTAATGATGACATGATATAAGATGTGCTTTGACAAGGTTTTGCGCAAGTGGAAGAGAAAAAAGAAAACGAGAAAAATAATTTAAAAACTTTTTTTTCCATGCCTCTGTATAGGCATGGAAGAATAAGAATAATATCATTTAAAACGATACTGTTTTGATTTTTTTTTTTAATGTAATTGTAAAAAATCCAAAAATATATTATGACAACCAAGACTTAGCAAATCAAAAAAATAATAAAGAGAGATAAATAATAATTGAAAATTTATTTTATCTTACTGAATTAGGATTTTGTGTCTTTTTTAAATTAATATTTTATTTTTTCTCCTAATTGAATTATGATCTTTTTTAATTTTTCAAATTCATCTTGATTTTTTATTTATTTTTCAATCTTAACTCAATATTTTTTTTTCTCATTTAATATCTTATTATATTATTTGGTTCTTGGTCATCGTGATCATCCCATTTTCTAAGATTTTTTATTTTATTTTTTTGCACTGAAAATAAAATAAAGTGAGCCCAAGTGCTAAATTAATGAAAATGATAGGAGGACTGAATAACAATGAAATGATATTTGTTTTTAATTATTGTATATTTTTGAAACAAAGAAAAAATCAGAAATAAAAAATAGTTGTGATAATAAAAAACAGTAAAATAATATGTAAGAATAAAACCATTTATATGCAATACAAATATGTTATTTTTGACAGGTAAGAATCGTAAGATAATATATCTGATATTTATCAATAAAGTTCTCTTAATACATGTGATAATTTTAAATTTTATTTTTTTAATTAAATTAAAGATTTTGATACTGATCTGTGACATGTAGTTATGAATATATAGATAAGTATTACATAGAAAACAATTATGAATTAATTTTATATGTATTACTCAAAAGACCCGGGTTCGGGTCAGGTCCATCACCAAACCCGTTCAACCCATTAAAACAACTAGATATTTTCAGCAACATTTCCGATACGTTATCCATTCCCGCCATCCAGAATACCTTCACTTCACTCACCGTCGATTTCACAAATGCCTCTGTGCCTCCTCCCTAACCGCCCGTTACCTTTACCTTCCTGTCCTCTCATCACCTGCCAAGCGTCCCCAGCGGCACTCCGTTCCTCCTCCTCGCCACCACCAACACTCCCTAACCTCCTCAACAACACAACCCCCGTCCCCTCTCTATCCTGCGCCCTCCAGTGTCCTCACTTCCAATCGTACGCACCCTTCCCATAGATTCATTTTCAATCTCTTTTATACACCCACTGTAAAGTCATTTATTTATTTAAGTATTTATTTTGTGTTTGTTTTAAGCTGCTCTGGTTGCACGCATGAACTCAATCTCCACCGTCCGATTATCGTCGACGAGGCTGATCAATTTTTTAAGAGTCTAGGAGTTTCAGATTTCGATTTTGATAGCAGTAGACTGGTATTTTTCCTCTTTTTTATTATAATTTTGGAATATTAATTACTGCTTCTTTTCTTTAAATAAAAAACTAGTTATGGTTTTGATTCTCTGACTCGCATGTACAGTGGGGATGGAGGAGTCGGGCAAAACTGGCCGTTCGCGGTTCCTCGATGAAGCCGCTGATTGGGCTTTATGAAGAAGGCACTCATAACGTAGTAGACATCCCCCATTGTAAAGGTATATATTATATTAAATAGGCAAAAAGAAAATACTCCGTTTGAGGTTAATTCATTAATATTTGTTTATTTTAATTTGTTGCAGCTCATCATCCGAATATTAATGCGGCTGTTGAACTGCTGAGACAAGGTCTAATTTCTTCATTTTTGTTGAAAATGATTTGAATTTGCTGTTTAATTATTTGGATATGATTGTTTTAGGTGTTACTGAGTTGAATATCGAGCCATACGATGAAGATGAGGGGACAGGCGAATTGCGATATGTTCAGGTTCTTAATGAAATTAACAAACAAAAGTTAAAATGATAGGTGATTTCCAATTGAAAAATGATGTTTGTTTAACTTTGCAGATGGCCGTGACGACTTACAATACGTCTCTTCCTGCCCCAGAGAGATATAAAAATGGTTGGGATATTGTGTTTTAGGGATTGGATTTTTTTTCAAACTGGTTTAAGTTATAAGATAATTGAGATTTTTTAGTTAATTGCTAAATATGTATGTTCCAGGTAAGGTGCAGGTCTCCTTAGTTTGGAATTCGAGAAATGAGAATTCTCATAATTTTGAAAAATTAAATGCCTTGGCTAATGTGAGTTTTGCACCCCCTTGATTAATTTTTTTGTTGCCAATTCTTGTACGTATGCATGTATGTATAAATGTTGAATTGCATGTTGTGTTTTGCAGTTTTTATGGAGGAATGGTGGACCCAAGAGTGACGTCAGGTTTATTCACTCTGTATGGGCTAACTTTCAGACATCAACAAACAATGTGAGTAGGGAGTTGCTTCGTTGCTGAAAGGAAATAATGACTTAAGCTCTGTGTTCATTATGTGAAGTGTTTAATGTGAATAATTGATGAATATCCGAAGAGTCAAAGTACTTATCTGATGAGTGTGTGTCTGGCTAGTGTTTGTATTTTCATGATTTACAAAAAACTAAAGAATATGTCTGCAAAAAAGAAAATTTAAACAGCGTGTTCTTGATTTAATAAACGAATGTTTCTACATGTTTTCAGATTCTCTGATATAAAGTGTTGATTGGAGACAGTAAACTGTAAATTTTGGTTAGGATGGATATCATGATGGGGTTAGCAAATTCACAGAAATGATGGTGTGACATGTTGAAGAAGTGATGTAAAACCATTGCTTAAAAAGAAGAAAAGAAAGAAACCTTTTATTACGTGAGACTAAAATATCTCGTTGATGATGCAGATTATTTTTGGCAATAGATGGAGGCATCTTTTAGGAGAAAGTGGCTTTTGGGAACACGTAGGAGGAATTGATATGTCCTTGGCTCCATCCAGTTTTGGACAAGCAAACACTCGGGTAGAACAATCTTCTAATCTGAAAACTCCTTTCTGTTTTTAGTGGATTCCTTATAGTCCATCTAGCAGATAAAATTGTTAGTGAAAAAAAATGAAGATTCAAGCATCTTCACACATACTGTCTTCTCTTCTCCCTTTGCAACTGGCTTGTTCTATGTTATCATGTTGCATGCCTGACTTTGATTTATTCCTTTACTAATTTCACTTCAGGCTTTTGATAACCTGCTGCGGAAGTTACAAAAATATGTTCCGTATGGAGCATCTGTCACTGATTTGTATGCAGGAGCTGGTGCAATTGGATTATCATTGGCAGCCACTAGGAAATGCAGGCAAGATCCACGTGTTCAAAAAAATTTAGGTTCATTTTTAAATTAAAATTGATAAGATTTTAATTGCAGTGCTGTGATTATTGCCTTTCAGATCTGTTAGATGTGTTGAGGTTAACAAAGAGTCAAAGCTGTCTTTTGAGAAGACTGTTGAACGCCTTCCAAACTATGTAGATAGCACCATTAGTTGGCATCATGCAGACACTTCAGTTGTTAGTATTTAACTTTCCTGATTTAAGGTTACAGTTACTTTTGTTAGAAACTTCAATTTAGAATATCACATACTGTTAAGTGTTGCATTCTTTTCACAAGTTTACCTCTAGTAACATGGTAGTTTTGAACAATTTATTTGCAATTTGTGAATTGGAGAGATAAAAAAGCAACCTCTGTATTCTCTCAGAATTTTAACTTCGATGTCACGGTCAAATTATTTCAAACTAATATCATTATCGAATGATTCGAGGTAATTATGTGCTATTGTTCATATGCTGAATAGGAACCTCTTTCTTGGCTCATGGGGTCAGATGTAGTCGTTGTAGATCCTCCTAGAAAGGGACTCGATGCATCACTTCTTGATGTATTACGGACAATATCGTCACTGAAGCGCAAAGCTAAATCAGCACCTGAGAGGTAGGACCAAGTTCATAGACCTTTGGTCAATGAAGTTGAATGTGCCACCTAATGATGCAAGAAAAGGTGTTTAATCCTGGCTGCAGTATTGCAGGACTCGATGTTTGCAATTTATTAGTTTATGTTCTTGTCAATTCCAGCTCTTTTTCAAAAGTCAAAGATGAGAAAAGACCATGGGTGTTACGTGCAATGAAAGATTCAGTACAAATTGGAAGCAAGCCAGCTCTTGAGGACTCAGAATCACTGCCTCAAACACTTATTTATATAAGCTGTGGATGGGAAAGCTTCAAAGAGGTACTCATGGAATTATAGTGGCTGCATGACCTTTAAGTTCCAAGAGAATAGAATAAACTCTGACTTGGGCATTCTCAAGTTCAAGTTACTTTTTAATTTTCACAGGATTGCAAGTCATTGTTATCTAGTAAGAAATGGCGTCTGGAAAAGGCTCATGGTTTTAACTTCTTTCCTGGCACCCAAAGGTACTGCTCCTTTCTACTTTCATTTATTTCCCTGTCCAAATCTGCTGTGTCTATAAGCCTGGGTGCATTATCTTAAATGCAGTACAACTCACCTTACTGTTTTAGATGCAACTGGCACAGCATTTCCTGACTTGGTCCAAATCCTTCTTCCCACATAGAATTCGTGAACAAAATTGGAGCACTTGCCTTCGGTGTCTTTGCTCCTACTAATATATAGTAGTTGCTTTAATCTTTCAAATTGTTGAAAAAGATGCAAAATTTTGCCTCATTTAACGAGGTAGAAATTTAGCAACATAGGAGCTCTGGATGAAATTGGTAGTATTTTCAGAGTGTCGTCTCGTCCAAATTGTCATTACTGTGGTCGTAAAATCTAAACAATGGCTCATAAGCGGTCATCATGAAGAATCTGTTGAGTTGCCTAATGACAGTGAATTTAGTATCCACGTGAACTCGATGCCCTCATATGTGCACTAAAAATGTTTGTTTTTATTTGTTTGAAGACGTTGGATTACAATTGATTTTGAGCAATGGTTGCAGCATCGAAGTTTTAGCTGTGTTCAAGAGGGGCCAAGGAGCAGCTCTCAAGAAAAAGAAATCGGGGAAGAAGAAAAAACGCTTACGAGGGAAACATCCATTAATTTAAAATGAATTTACCCACAGACTGCATGCTTGTGAAGGTGAAGAGAAACCTCGAGGTGCAAACTACAGGTAATGAGAACATGGAACAGATGGCTAAGAGGAAATTAATCAGAGGCCTCAGCTTTATTTTCTGCACTTGAGTGGAGTAGGAATGAGGTGTAAAAGAATGACGAGAAGTCCATTGAATGATGAGAAATTGCATCACTTTTGTATCCCCTTATCCCTAGAATTTTATTACAGAATGTAAAACTCAGAGCAAAAATATGAAACAGGCAGAAAATTTTTTGTTACGTAATAGTAATATACTAGATTTGTTGCCTAGACAAAATTTGACATCAAAAAGCAGTGGTAGGGTAAAACAATTTTAGACATTAAATTGATAATTTAAATAATGAAAAAAAAATATACATTAACAATAAATAAATTAATAAAAAATGACTGAAAAAAAGTAAAAAAATTAAAGAGTTCATCCGGGTTGTTAAACAATTCAAGGGTTCAAGGGTGAACAAGTTTCATGACCATGAGTATAGGAATAAATTAACTTCAGAGACAAAATAAAAATAAAATAAATTAATTAAAAAAAAACAAGTAACTTGTAATTCTAATGATGAACTCAGAGTTCAAAGCTAATCTTAAAAAAGTAAAATCATAATAAAGAAAAACTACACATCATAAAACAAAAAAAAAAAAAGAAATCAACTTTAAAAAATAAAATAAGCAGACTTGATTGAATTTTTTAAATAGATTTAATCTCTAAAACTTGCAACTTGTGAAATTCTAAATCTGAATTTAATTATAAAATTTAATTCTTAAACAATTTAATTTTAAAGGATAAAATTAAAAAAATATTAATAAAATTTTTTGCAAAGGTAAAAAAGATAGCAATAAAAATAATGAAGATAAAAGTTTATAAAAAAAATCAAATGAGAATAAAAATGTAATTAAAAAATGATTTCAAATAAAATAAATAGCAATAAAAAAATAAAAATCAAATTTAAAAGATTATTTAAAAAAATTAATTTGATAAATTAGTTATATATTAAAAAATAACAGGGATTGAAATTTAAAAATATTTATAATTTTATAGATTATCTAAAATTAAAAAATAGTAATAAAAGGAATAATGACCAAATGTGAAGTAAAGATAAATTGCAAAACTGGTCTGAATTTTTTAAGAGGTTGGCACTACATTTGAGGTGGGGGGGAGAGAGAGAAAAAAAAGAAAAATGACAGTTGACACCAAGTCAAAGATATAACTAGTCTGTATGCTATGTGCTAGATATCAGAAGCGTCAAAACCTTTAAAATATTACAATAAAAGATAGTGTTTATTAGCTAGACAATCTTGCATTTGCTGCCTAAACAAAGAGGGGAGCATCATATATTGACTTATGTCATGCACATCCAATATATTTTTTTAATAATATTTAATAAATGCTAACTACAAATATATACTTGAGTAACCTTTAAATTTATAGTAAAACCAATGTAAAATAATAATAATAAAAAGTTTTAGTGAGATAATTATGTTGATTTTTTTATTTAAGAATATTAAAGTAATTACACTATTTTGAAAAAAAATAAAAGACCAAAACACCTCTGAAAAATAAGCATTATTTTTTTTTATTTTAGAATTAAATTAGTAATTTTACTATGCAATGCAAAACAAAATAATTAATTTATAGGATTAAATTAGTAATTTTATTGTGAATGTAGAATAAAATAATGAATCTAACTCTATATAATTTGTAAAGATAATTGTGTTATGATGAAAAAAAATTACACAATGCGTAGTGTAAAGTTTTTTTTTTAATAGGGGCAATTGTATCATTTTATCATTCCAATAAATAGTTAGTTTTTTATTGGAATACATTAACTTCTCCTTTTTCTTTAGTTTTTTATTTTTTGAGTTAAGTTTTCCTATATATTGTCAATTCTGCCAAATCAATTTTCTCTTGTAAGAAGATGATTAACTTATTGACATGCTCTGGTATGAATTCCCATGAAACTTTGTTCTTCTTCTTTTGTTTTTTTTTTATTTTTTCTAATTTTTTGGTTGTTTATACTTTCACTTTATTTTTGTGACCTAGATTTTTTTTATAGGGAAGAGGTTAAGGGTGTTCAAAAAAATCAATTAACTAAGAACCGAATCGAGATAAAAACTGATTAAACTAATTTTTAAAACCATAAAATCTTACTGGTTCGATTCAGTTTCGGTTTTACTAATGAAATCGATGAATCGAACAGGTCCAACCATAAAATAAAAGACCTATAAATACCTCAATAAACCTAACCCTAACTAATAACATTACATGAAAAGTTGTTGTCCAAACCAGAAGCAATTTATCGCCTTCTTTCTTTCCCTTTTAATTTTTATCTACTCTCTATCTCTGCCCCTATATTTGTCTCTTCTCTAGTCAAATAATAAGTCAATAGCCCACATCTCCATCTAATATATTTGCAGCCGAACAAAAACCCAAACAAAAACCCTTGGCTTCTCTCTTTACTTGCAGTAGAAAAAGAGGGCTCCTCATTAGAGAAAAAATAATAAGGTAAAGTTTATCCATGTGTTAATTCTAGCCTTCGTGTGCTTGTAACATTTGTTTCAAACTTTCATGCTTCTATGACATTTACTTCTTCTTTTTTTATCCTCTTGCAGCTAGGGTTTTTGCATCTTTCTTCAAGTTCGCCCCTTTTCCTCTGCCTTCTCTCCTTTCTCTTATTTCAAACATGCTTTTTATCTTATTTAATTTTGTATCGCTAGTAATACTGATATTCTGTTGATATTGAGTTCTCGATTGCTTTATTTAGCATTGTTAACTTTAATATACGGGTTTGATTTGTATTATTAATATGTTTTATCTTGATTATTAGTGCCTTTTATTTGCCTTTTAGTGCCTTTTATATATTGGTTTTTTGATCTATATTATTAGTTATCAATTTGTTTTATCTTTATTACTTTGTTTAGCTATCAATTTATTTTATCAATTTTGGTAGTATAGCTCATATAGTGGGACAATGGATACATTATAAAGTTGGTTGTAATGCAAAAACATAGTTGTCGGGTGTTATGTTAGCTTTATAATAAGTTCAAGTTTACTGTTTATTTTGTTAGCTTAATGATTTGTTGAATTTTAGATATTGATTGCTTTATTCAGTTAAAATTATTATGTATTTTAGCAAAACCTTTTCCATAAAAATATTTAATTTTCATGTATGATCTGTTATAAACCACTGGTCCATTAAAGTGTGCACCTTGTTTGCAATTTTTTTTGCCTAGTCAGATCTTGGAGCTCATTATAATGTGTATTTCTACAAGTCGTATGCAAGTTTTTTATAATAGAGAGGTGATAGATGCCTTTTTACAATTATATGAACCCAACATGATGCTCAACTTTTTCTTGATTCACCAAAAGGTTTTTTTCTTGCTTTTGCATTAACCAATAGAATAATGGGAAATTGGGCAAAATAGTGGGGTTTTTTTCTTGCTTTTGCTATTGAAAATAATTGTTGGTCCTTAAATCCTCTTTATAATTGAATGTGTTAGCTCTAACTTTAAGGTTCATGTTGTTGTTGTTTATTTAATTTCACATGGATAATTGAGAAGATCTTGTACCAAATGAATCAAATCCTTCAAGTTCAAAATCTAATTCTTTGCCTATTCCAGTTCCAGTTCCAATTCCAACTACTACTTTTTGTATAAATAGCAACACTAAAAGTGAGGGTAATTGACCTTTTAGATCTAATAAAAGAGAAACATCCCAAATTTAGGATCATTTTAAAAAACTAAATGGTAATTTTAAAACTCTTAAGGCTGCATATATGTATTGTGGAAAAGACTATGCATATCATACTATATTTTATGGGACTAGTAACATGCAGAGTAATCTAGGTGTATAGGAAAAATTTTCTTTTGTGATTAACCGAAAACAAAAAAATTTAGTTTTAGAACCTAAGCCTATAATAAAAGAGGGTAATAATAGAAAATAAAATTTAGTGATTATTAAGACAGTGTTATATAGTTATGAATAATGTAGTAAAGCCCTAGAAAAAATAATTACACTTGATAAGTTACCTTTTAACTTTGTTGAAAACTAAGGATTTAAATCATTTTATCAAGTAATGCAACATAGATTTGATATTCTTTTTCATTTGATGATTTGAAGAGATTATTTGAAAATTTATGTAGATGAGAAGGAAAAACTAAAGAAAGCTTTTAAGGATTAATGTTTATGTTTAACAACTGATACTTGGACATGAATCCAAAACATTAATTATATGTGTTTAATACTTGGACATGAATCAAAAACATTAATTATATGTGTTTGACTGTCCATTGGATTAATAAAGGTTGGAACTTGAATAAAAAAATTATAAACTTTTATCAAGTTTCTAATCATAAAGGTAAAATAATTAGCCAAGCAATTGAGAGTTGTTTGTTGGAACAGGGAATTGATAATATTTCAACAGTTACAATAGAAAATGTAAGTTCAAATAATTTGATAATAAAACATCTAAAGAGAATAACAAGTAATTAGACAACTAATATATTGTCAAATGACTTCAAGTATGTTAGAAGTTATGCACATAATGTTAATTTTATTATATGTACGAGATTGAAAAATATTAATGATTCAGTTGTTAAGATTAGGAATGCAGTGAGATTTGTTAGATTTTCTCTTTCTAGACAACTTGTTTTTAACCAATATGCGGAGAGGTTGAAAATTAGAAGTAAAAAATATGTTTGATTGAATATTACAACTAGATAGAACTCTATATATATGATGCTAGATGTGGCTGATAAATTTGGTGTGCTTGTTATGAGGTTAGAAGAAACCGATTCTAGGTATTTGAGTTACTTTGAGGTTGATTCAAAAGAAAAACAAAAAAACTAAAGTCCTCTTGTTTTAAAAGATTAGGAAAAGGCTAGATCTTTTATCAAGTTCTTGAAACTATTTTACATGGTTATATTGAAATTTCTTGGCTCGTTGTATGTGACATCTAATTTTTTCTTCTATGAATTGATTTTAATGCATACAAGCATATCTCAACTTTATAGAAGTGAAGATGTTTATGTAAGTAAAATGACCAAAAATATGATGGAAAAATATAAAAAAATATTGAAGGGATCACAAGATACATAACATTTTTTGTTATATGTGGCTAGTATGTTAAAACCATGTTTCATTATATGTGAGATTTTATTTTGGGACATTGTATGATGTTGAAGTGGTTGAAAATTTTATAATTAAGGTTAAAGATACTTTGCTAAGGTTGTTTGAGCATTATATGAATATTGATGAGAATGTTGACGTTGTTCATATTATTGGAACTAGTATAAATGAAAATGTTAATGTTAATTTAATGCTGGTAAATGATGATATGTTGGATGACTTAACTTCTTAATTCAAAAAACATTTAGAGAAAGAAAGTGGTGTCTAAAAAAATAAGGTTGAGAAGTATTTGGGTGATGATTGTGAGGATCGTAACGATTTTAAATTAGATATTTTAGGTTGGTAGAGCTGTAATGTTATAAAATACAAGATTATTTCTAAAATGACACAACATGTGTTAGCTATTCTGCTTTTTTTAGCTGTTTCTAAAATTGCTTTCAGTATTGGCGATCATATATTAGATCCATTTTGAAAAAAATTATCTCCATTGACAGTACAAGATTTTTTTATTGTTAGAATTGGTTGAGTTTAGCACTAATTCCAATCAACATTAGAACCTTCATGGATTATATTGAAAATTTTGAGATGATTGAGTTTTGTAATTTCTTTTACAAATTTAAATATAGTTATTTTATAATATCATTTATTTATATATGTTTAATCTAACATTTTAATTTATGTTTTTGTAGAATTTAGTGAAAGTTTAAAAATCTCAATTGATTTTTTGTAAGTTGTATTGATGATGTTGGTGCAATCCTGAAATATAATTGTTTTGGGTAATTAATTTACTTTACCTTATTAATTCCATTTAAAATTTTTCATTGTTAATTTTTTTGATAGTCAAACTCTAATATGTTGCTAATTTGCCAGTGTTTCTTTAGAACATTATCCTTGCTAGATCTTTTGACTTTTACCGTTGTTGGAAGTTTTGCATGTTGCTATAGTATTGGTGCTAGATTTGTTTTTTCAAATTATGTCTGATATTTATGATAATTTATTATTGATTGCTATTTACTAATGTAAACTTTTTTACTGTGAACATCTCTTTTAATTTGAGGTGCTCAAATTTGATCATGCATCTTGCATATTGCATTGATTTGAATTTTCATAGCTTATTTCATTGCATATTAAAGATAATAAGATAGAAAGATGTGAAGCGTTTTAAATTTATTGTTACTATAAGCATTTCAAAAAAAAAAAATATCAATCTTTTAATTTCATTAAAAAGCTTATAACAAACAAAATCAAATTAGAAAATTTTAAAGAGTTTTCATTAAAAAGCCCATAAGCTTAGCCTAATAAGAAAATTTAAAAGCCCAATTTAATCTAAGCCTATTTAAAAAAAATTCAAAAAAGCTTATTAATTTAATGATTAGGTTTCCGGATTCTAAGCCAAAAAACTGAATTTAACATAATCGAATCAATGCGGTTTAAACTAGAATTCAATTTGATTCAGTTTGAATTTTTAAAAATATCAATTACTTGGTTTAGTTGGTTTTTATATTTAAAACTGAATCAAATCAAACCATTAATAGGCCTAGAAGAAGCAGGAATCAAAAAGTCCTCCTGCACAAACTGTTGAACCTCCTACTACTGCTGAGGCCAATAATGTGACTGAGACTCCTGATAACCAAAAAGATATTAGATTCTGCAGTATTACAATAGGTCCATGGCACCTTTTCTCATGCTCAGAAAAAGATATTAGGTGGGATAGAAAAAGGTAAAATAAAACCAATGCTTAAGAAAAGTGATCATTCTCTTGGCATTATTTTAGAAAATAAATTTAAAACCCTAGTTCTCTTATTTATTACTATATCTTTGGTCAGTGCTATATTAAAGATTATATTTAAATAATAATAAAGAATGTTTATGCATGGTCAATATTTTTTCTAGTAAAACAAATAAATCATGTGAGGACTGATCCGGTATAACTTGTTCAACTTGATGGGTAAAAAAACAAATTGAATGACAGATAAAATTGTAGTTTAACTCAAAATAATTATTCAAGATGAGATTGTTTTTATAAATATTAAGATAAAAGCATATTAAATCGATTCGAATCAATTCGTATTAATCTACTAATTTGCATTTTAGGTTATGAGATCATGATAACTCCATATAAAGTAAAATAAAATAGAGTATAAAGCTTACTTCTCAATAAATTTAATGTTGAAGGATGAAATTGAAACAAAAAATTCAATTAAAAAAAGAAAAACAAAACGACACGAGTCAATTTAGGTTAACTTGCTAACCTCGTAACCCGGGTCATAAGAGTAGGATAACCAAATAAAAAGCAAATTAAAACAAATTATGAAACTGAAATATTACAAGATAAAATTAAAAAAAACATTCAATTAAAAAAAGACATAAAAAATAATTTGAATCAACCTAAGTTAATAAACCAAAACACATGAATCAAGTCATGAGATAAGGATAATCTTCTAAAAAGTAAATCAAAATAAATCATAGAACCTAATTCTCAATCAATCCATTGTTGAGGGATAAATTGAGAAAAAACATTAATAAGGAAAGTGGGGAAAACACGAGTCAACTCGCCAAGCTCACAATGTAAATCATAAGACTAAGATAACTTCATAAAAAATAAATTAAAAAAATTATGAAACTTAATTTTCACTAAATTTTATTTTGAAAGACCTAATTAAAATAAAAAATAGATTAAAAAAGAAAAAAACATCATTATATTGAATAATATTTTATGAGGAGGGGTACATTTAAATCCTCTTCTCTTTTAATTTTTTGTTAACCACATTGGTGGCCCATGGACTGGGCCAAACTATTTTTTCAACCCAAAAAAGAAAAGTTTAGGAAAAGAAATTAGATAATCATGTTGAACCTTGAATAATTTAATAATATGATAAATAAATAAATAAACAACAACAAGAAAAAAAATTTAATATATTTCTAGACAAAATTGAGTTAACACATAAAACTTATGACCTTACACATAAGATCAAGAGAACTATATAGAAGGACAGTATTAACAAAAATAATTGTAAAAAAAGACCTAAAAAAAAAAGATCTAAACCAACCTGATCAAAATTTTTAAACTCGTGACTCAAAAGTTTAACAAAAACCCAATCAATAAAATATTAAGGAATAAAATAAAAAAATAGAGTTTAAATAAAAAAAATTAAAAATAATACAAATAGTAATTAAAAAAGAACTAATCTAACATAGAAAAAAATGATCTAAAATATCAATAGATGCAATTGAGAAAATAGTTCAATTAATAGAATGATAAAAAAATATTGAGAGATAAAATTAAAAAATTAATTAATGAAGAGAATAATAAAAATCACAACAAAAAACAGGAACCAAAATCTGAAAGGTGATAAAAACAAAGGAGGATTAAATTGAAAAAAAGATTATAATTCTATGAATAATTTAAAATAAAACAAATAACAACAAAAAAATAAACCAAATCTGAAAGAAAAATAAATCAAAAGACTGCTTTGAAAATGTATAAGGGTGGGCATTGGAACCAAGAAGGAGAAAAGAAAGAGAAAAGAAAAAAAAATCATCACCAGTGCAAAACCTGATATATTCTACCACACATGTAGCCTAATAATTGAGACAATGCTATAAGAATAAAAATTTTATTGTGGAAGCTAGAGTTTGGTAATCGAACAATACTGTACTTATCAAACAGCCACTAGTGCTTTGAAATGTCAGAGGTGGGCTATAGAAACGAGGAAAGGAGAGGAAAGGAAGAAGAAAAAGAAGAAAAAGACTACTATTATAAAAGCTGATATATTTTTGGCAAACATGTTGTCTAGGAATAGAGGCGACACCATAAGGATTAAAATGTTATTGTTAAAAATGAACTTTGACCATTAGATGATGTTGTATGTGTCGTCTGAAAAAGTGTAGGAGCACCCACATAATTTCATGTTAGGTTCATGTATTACCTTTCTTTTCATATTAAATAATATTTTATTTATATCAAAATACAAAACTGCCCATGCTAAACATATATATATATATATATATATATATATATATATATATATGTATATATGTATGTATGTATGTTAAAAAGTATTTTGAATATTTTTCTATGCAGCAAAATAAAGTTAAAAAAGTTGAAATTATCCTTACCTACCAATGTTTTAGTTTTTGTCTCTAAGAGCATATCAATAATTTTATTATGCAAATAATAACAAAAAGATTATTATATATCTATTTTCAAGATCAATTGTGTTATGTTTATGAAGATAAAATCATCATTTTATTATAACAATCTACAATAACAATAAGTTCATGTGCACAGTAATAAAGCTAAAGTGAAACCATGAGTTATCTTAATGTTGACATATTTATGTGATTGTGAAAATAATGTGTTAAGTTAAAATGAAGTTTATATCAAGCTTGGATAAATGGATACCCTTACAGCTTTTGAATTTTCAACACAAGATCTAAAAGAATTGCAACTTTAAATAATAAATATAAGATAGCATATTTGTATATTGTTGCGGCTTATAAAATAAATATATTTGATAGTGTTATAATTATGAATCAGCACTAGTTAAGTAATAAAAACTAAAGATATGATGGAGCCAATATTTCATGACAAATAAAAAAGTTGTGTTGGTGATAAAAAAAACTTAGAGACCAAATAAAATAATTTGCAGCAATCCACAATATTTTGTAAGGAAAGATACAGTGTTTTTGCCATATAATTTAGTTTTTCTATTAATAAAAAGCAAACAAAATTTACAAAACTAAATTCTCTACCAACTTAATATTAAAAAAAATTGATAAAGATAATTTTAAAAAGAAAAAAAACCCATGATGAAAAATATTGTAGCAATTGACAATGTTTTGTGAGGAAAACTATAATGCTTTCTTCAATAAAATTGACAAAGATAATTTTAGAAAAAATCATAAAAAAAAATACCATTTTGAGAAATATTATAGCAATCCATAATATTTTGTGAGGAAAACAACAATGTTATGCCCTTATGATTTAGTTTTATTGTAATGATAATTATTAACCAACTTAATATTAAAAAAATTAACAGATGATTTTGGAAACAAATCATGTGGAAAAGCACTAAAGCAATTTATAATGTTTTTTTTAATTAGAAAGTTAAATTCTCAATTAGTTCAATATTAAAAAAAATTGACAAAGATAATATATATACAAAAAAAAACCATGTTAGAAACATTATAGCAATTTATAATGTTTTATGATGAAAGTTATAATGCTTCCCCACATATTTTAGCCTTATCTTTAATGACTTATAATTGTAATTCTCATTTAGCTCAATATTAAAAAAAATTGACAAAGAAAATTTTTAAAAAATTAAAAAAAAAACATGTGCAGAGATACTGTAACAATCCACAGTGTTTTGTGAGGAAAGTTACATTACTTTTCCCGCATGATTAAGCTTTATTATAAAGTTAAATTATAACCAGCTAAATATTAAAAAAAATAAAATCAATAAAGATAATTTTGGAAAAAAATATTACAAAAAAAAAAGAAAACATAAAAGAAACTAGAAAAAAACATGTGAGGAAAAGCTATATCAATTCATAATGTTTTGTGAGGAAAGATATATTGTTTTCCCTATATGATTTAGCTTTACTTGTATTTTCTTCTAATTATAATTTTTAATCAGCTTAATATTTAAAAAATAAAATTGACAGATAATTTTAGAAAAAAAAAACTATGTGAAAAAAAAAACACAATAGCAACCCACAATAATTTGTAAGAAAAGTTATAGTAATTTCCTCACATATTGTAACTATAATTTTTAACCAGTTTAATATTACAAATATAAAATAAAAGGATAATTTTGAAGAAAATATTAAAAAAAATCTATATGGAGAAACACTATAACAATCAATAATTGTTTTTAAAAAAAAAACAAAACTAAATTCTCAATTAACTTAATATTAAAACAATAAAATCAACAAATATAATTTTAAAAAATAAAAAAATAAAATAGAAAAACCATGTGGGAAAATATTACAGCAATCAATAATATTTAAAAAAATTATAAAATAAAATTTTTAACTAGCTTAATATTTTAAAAAGTAAAATTAACAAATAATTTTGAGAAAAAAAAAGTATTGTAGTTAAAAAAAGAAGAAGAAAGTAATACAGTTTGAGTAAAAAAACAGAAATAATATCATTGTAATTCACGGTGTATGGATGTTGATAAACAATGAATTTTTCATACCTTTTAGTTTTATGTACACTTTTAACCATATTATTAATTAAAAATAAAACCAAAATAATCACACTATAGTTTTTAGACTTGTGTTGTGTGCTTGTTGTCTTTTATTATATGCTTAACTCATTATCTGCACTTCGTATTTTCATCAATTCATTAAGAGTTTTTCTATTAGCTTTGCTATTATGGATTTGGTCAGAAACGTTTCGTATTTTATTTTATTTTATTTCAGTCGAGTATAATTTGTCAAAAAACTCAAAATATAAAATTTATCTCAACTTTCGTTTCCACATTTCCCATTTCCCCATTTTTTTTTTCCTTTATTGAGGGGTATCTTTTTTTATTTGATAAATTATACTCGATTCCCTAAAATCAAACAGCTTAATTGAGCCTTGATCATGCCAAAGAAACAATGGTGTTATGGGCCATGAAAAGCCACCTCAGCATCCTCTCCCGTAATATTTGGTCGAGGTGATTTCATGGTTCTGTTATAGGTGACTGAAAATCCATTCAGGGCAATGGTAGAATCTTTGCAGGATTTATGCTCTTTATAGACAAAAACTGCACCCATGAGAGATTTGAAAATCCTTCGTCATAGAGTATCAAAAACCACCATTTTGACAGCAGAAATGCACGCTTAAAGATTTGACAATCCATTGTCAAGAAAGTTTATGCGAATAACAACATTAAAATCAAAAACAGGACCAAAGAATTGAGTGAAGAGAGTAAGCAGAAATGCCTACTTCCTCTCCACGAGTAACAGACATGCATAAAACACCTTTCAGTAGATGAATAATTGTCTAGTCATAAAAATTGGCAGACTTCCAAGATACAACAAGAACTTGCAAATCCTTTTCAGCAAGATCCTTTGCTCAAGTATCAAGCAGGTGGGGGATTTAGGAGTATTCATAAAACGAATCCAGGATTCAAGGAAGAAGGAAAAGCTGTGAGCAAAACCATCTCACATCACCAGCAAAAGAAAGATCAATGAAGATCTAAGTTCTCAAAGGTTCCAATGCCTGTTGTTGCATTTATGTGAAAATAAGTGATCCAATACATATGCCGAAGCTACCAACCAAGACTAACAAATATTTTTGCAGAGTTTCACTGATGGTCAGAAATTTAATACACAATAAATAGAAACATACATGAGACTCTTATTCCGAAATGAGATTCTCCATCTAAATAGTAATAGGAATCCTCCTTAGACAAAGCAACAGCAACCAAAGCCACACATCCTAAGGAAAAACATATAAACTAACCTCAGCATCAGAAAATTATATCCTCATCCTTCTCTGAAGCAGACAACATGTTTTGAGCTGAATTTAATGAAATCCCTTTCTGCAAGGAAACTTTCTCAGCAACCTGTCCCTCAGCAAACTGCTTGGCAGCAGCAAGCTGTCTCTCAATTTCCCTCTTCTTGAAACCCTGTATCTTCTTCAATCTGAAGAAATCTTCTCTTTCAAGTTCATCCAACTCCCCCTTGATGTAGGTTATAGTATTCTCCAATCTTGGCTTCACAACATTCTCCAGTGCATTGACCCTACGATTTGTGGTCTTGATAGCCGCATCAAGCGTCATAAATGATGTCTGAAGTGAAGCAAGCTCAACAAGAACCTCAATAGCTTTCACATAAGCAGCACGACAGGCCTGAACCTGTTGGCCACCTCTTGCCAATCCAGTGAGGTCATTCTTAGTCTCACCTTCATGGAAATAGTCGAACTTAGGAAGCTTAACACCAGCAACATTCTCTTGCCGAGATCGGACTTTAAGAGTTGCAGTTTGGACATTCTCAAGGACAGTATGCTTGATGTTCTCACCAGCGACATACTTTGCTTCAATTAAAGCAAACGAGGAGGCTTTCATTTTATCTCCCATTGATTCTTTTGTAGAGACAATCTTCTTGAGAATCTGCCGGAACTGCACAGTTAAAGCATCACTCTTCTTCTTGAGAAGAGCATGACCTCTTGTAGCACCAACAAGGCGAGCTTTCACAACTCCAAGCACTGTGACAGTAGGAACCACATTCAAGCGCTGACCTTGACCTGACATCTTTAAGAAAATCTGAACCAAAAGTAAAAAAGACACCATTAATAATCGTTTTCTCTTGAATCGATTGATACATAAGTGTTTCTCTTCATAGGAAATATAATATCAAGACAATGATGAAGCAATGCTAAAGTTTCTTAGATCGTCACTTTCACAGATATTTCATTTCTTCTGATAATCCACATTCTTAACAAACACATAAATACATACCAGTACAAGAAGAGAATAAGTGATGATATTATTTCCCATAATCCATTTATCTTTTTTCCACAAAACAAATAACTGAATGAATGAAGGCAGTAATAAAGGATTGAAGTACTACCTTACACAGTTTCACCAAACTGATAACTCACCAGATCACAAACCAGTTTACAAATTTATGGAGGCATGCTAAGCTCTATAAAAATAAACCTTAGCAACATCTCAAAATTAAATCCAAACATGAATACCAAGTACACCCCAATTTTATATGCCATCCATAACAGCTAATCCACTTGTTAAGACCTTAAATATCCTCCCAGTTTTTAGTCATTTCAGATCACAAGTACCAAAAAAAAAATCCAAATAAACCAGCATCATATCAAAACTAGGATTTGTATCTGCAGCATCAACTTTTTTTCATTAAGCTGAAAAGAAATTATCACTTTGCTGCTTGTACAAAAGCAACGGAAAAAGTGACAAGATTCAAGATGGGCATGAATATAGTCAAGTTAACAAGAGGCCATTAAGCAAAATAGTATTAATAATCCCCTAACACACAATAACTAAAAAGATCAAATTCAGGCAACCCCATTAAAAGACTTAAAGATCCAAATCAAAAACCATGATTTTCTCAGCAACCAAGCACCAATATTCTCTTATTTTCCACCAAATCTCTCCAAAACTAAAAGCAAGATTGACCAACCCAAATATTCATTAAATTAAACAAGAGGGATAAAATTTAGCCCCACAAATTGATTACTTTTAATGATTATTTTACAGTCAGAAATTAATTCACTACACAAAAACATTTGAGGAGTTTGAAAAGGAGAGATCAAAGATCACCGAAAAATAGAAACGCTGTGGATCGCTAGACCGGAGCTGCACGCCGGTCGGAAGTTTGTTCTTGAAAGAAATCAACCGGAATGGTTAATTGATGAATGATGATGGCAAACAACAGTTTTCTCTCTCTCTTTGCTGCCAAAACGATCTATTCTATTGTTTTTGTTTTTGTTTTTTATTTTTATTAATTATATTGAGTTACAGGAGGGAGGGAGGGAGGTAGACGATTATTTGGTGGGACCCATAGGCCCACTGGGCAGCTTCCCCTGTCCATCTGTCCTGCCGACTTAACATGGACTCGTGTATTTTTCCCTTTTATTTCTTTTATTATTATTTTCACTTTAACTAAATAAAGAGAGAGCAACTATTTGTGAGTTTCTTCAACAAGGCTACTCCTATTAAGCAATATTATCCTTCGAAATAAAGTAAATATTGAAAAAAATAAAAACTGCGAAATGGTATGTTTAGTAATTTTTAAATAAAAAATTTTAAAATATAATTAGAATTATTAATCGTTTGTGTGCAATATTATTAGAAATCAACCTATCAATTGTATTGTAATAAAAAATTATTTTTTATATAAGAAACAAGAAATTAAAAATGATGGAGTGATATGTGTATAATTATTAAGATGAAGGTATCGAGTTAATATACTACAAGGTATAATGTTTTTGTTTTTTTAAGAAAAAAACATAATATGAAAGGAAGCAAATAATAAAGAGATTTATTTTATGTTAAAATTTTCAAATATAAAAAACACCATAATTAATTTTCTATATGCAATTGATTCATGATATTTAGGTTGATTTTTTTTTTAAAGTAAGAAATAAAAAAGACTACAAAGAATACTAAAAAATATTAAACCAATTTAATATTAAATAATAAAATAAATTAATTTAATCAAACTAAAAAAATTATTTTGAAAAATAGATCTAGCAATAAAAAAAAAAACAAAGAAAACCCGATTATTGTCAAAATATTTTCAAACATATACAAACCTTCTAATTCTAATTAATATCTTAAACTCATAACTTATTAAGCTATAAACTCGAGTACAAGTAAGAAACTCAACCCCCCCTCCCAACAAATTTGATGTTGCTAAAAGAAAACATTTTAAAAGTAAAAAAGATAACAATAAAATAATTAAATTTAATTTAAAAAATTCAAGAGAGATGACATTAAAAAAATAAATTCTACAAATCATTTTAAGTATAATAAATAATAATTAAAAGAATAAAAATCAAATTTAATAGGTGAAAAAATCAAGGGGGATGAAATTGAATACAAATTTTAATTTTATAAATTATTTTAAATAAAGAAAATATTAATCAAAAGATTAAAGACTAAATCTAGACAAAAAAAAACTAATTCAAGGGTTGCATTGAATTTTTCAAGATCAAATTTAACAAATAAAAAAAATAATGAGAGTGAAATTGAAAACAAACTTGAATTTTATAAATTATTTTAAATAACACAAATACTAATATAAAAAATCAAGGGCCTAATCTGAAAATAAAAACTAATTGAATAGTTGCATTAAATTCTTTTTAGGGTCAACATGCTTCCTCAAGATAAAAGATAAAAAAAAAAAAACTATAATTGATGAATTAGAAGCGAAAAAGATATACATGTAATTTGGTTAGGTAGAAACTATCAAGAGGATTTTATCAACACCTTAGAAGCCACCATTAGCTATGTAAATTAGTTGCATGATCACCACAAATTTGTTGAAGCCCTCATGCACCTCATTATTAATTTTTTAAAATAATATTATATATCTTGTAAAAGATATATTAACCTCTTTTTTAGTTCGATAATTACCCCAAAACCAGAAAAAGAAAATATGCTAATGCCTTTACACACTATTTTTTCCTTCTAGGGGTAAGTTCAATAATTCATTGTGCAATTAAATTTGAAATGTTAAAAAAATATCCTCAAGTAATAGGTATATATGTCATTTCACTTTGAAGAATAAAAATGACATTACACTATGCAAAAAACAATATATGTAAACTAATTTGTTCCCATTTAATTCAACAATACCTAGTGAAACCCCTTGAAAAAAATAAAGTTACTTTTTAAAACAGTCATTACCAATGTTTTGACTCTATATACACAATAAAAGTCTTATGACTTTTAGTTAATCTTTAATATCTTGTAAAAGATATATTAGCCCCTCTCTCAATTTGATAATTATATAAAAAAAAATAGAAGATAAATACACAAATGCCCTTGCCCACTCATTTATTTTTTCCTTTTTAGGCTTCCAGGGATAAGTTCAATAATTCATTGTGCAATTATATTTGAAATGTCGAAAATACTCCCAAGTGATGACATGCTATTTTGCTTTTAAAGGTGAGAAAATCATTATACTATGCATAATTATGCACAGACCAATTTATCTTTAATTAATTCACCAACGCGTAGTGAACTCTTGAAGAAGACAAAAATACCTCTGAAAACAATCATTATCAATTTTGTCAAAAGGAACGAAGACTGTTTCAATTTTCAGTGTTTAAATCTATGCCTATAGTAAACGCCTGATGGTGTTTTTTTTTTTTAATGTTGGAGTCTCATTTCTATTAACATATGATTCCTGGCTCAAAGTATATATAAAAAGTTTTGTGTGAGCCATGCAAAAGGAGAACTTTAAAGCAAACATTTTAAATGGTAAAAATGAGATGCTACTCGAAAAACTAATGTTTTTGGCTGGGCAAATAATAATAATATGCAATATATAATATATATTATTATAAAAAAATCATAAAAATTATAAAGTCCTTTTATTTTTTTATTTTCTCGTATTTTTATCAATTTTACATAATATAGAGCTATATATTTATATTGTAAAATATAAATCCTATATTAAAATACTCGGTTTTTTTCAAAAAAAAATTAAAAATTAAAAAATTAAAAAAAAAATCTTAAAATTTTTAAATTAATTTTCCTTTCCAAAAGACAAAAAAATTTTTTTATATATATAGCTAGATCCTAAAAATATTTTTAAGCATATTTTCAAAAAAAAAAAAGCATCTTTTTCATGTTTTAATAATATATATATATATATATATATATATATATATATTATAATCAGTTTATGATTATTTATTAGGATTTGACTAAAATATCTAAAATCCTTTACCAATTATTTTGTTTATTTTATATTATGATTTAAATGTATACTTTAATATTTAGAGTGTAAAATTATATAATAGAGTACACCTTCATATATTAAAGATACAAATTAAATACAATGCCAAAGCTTATATTTTAAAACAATTAGAATTGAACCTAATAAGATAAAGATTCTCTTATGGAAGGAGATTTGTTTTAAAATTTAGAAGAAGAGTAAAGGATAGAAACTTGATTTAGAAAAACAATCAAACAACAATGCAACTTACCTTACATAAAATGTATTGAGAATGATACATCTTTTTTTTGTGCAATCAATTCCTTACTCAAGCTCTCACAAACAATTAGGTTTTTTAATAATCTTAATACTAGATGGTAAATTTTAAATCTTAATCATAATTTTATAATTAAATTAAAAATATTTTTTTTTCCACCAATATACCTCTTAGAAGGCATACATCTCAAAGTGTGCTAGCCTCGACATCACCCCAACAATAATATTCAAGGTCATTTTCACTATTATTATCATTAATTATTACCAAAACTTTAAAACGTGTATAGAAATCACTATATGCATAGACATAAAAAACAATTCATTACTACACTAAAATTATATTTTTATTTTCTCGTGATTCATTGGTCATTAATGAATTGTTCAGGATATATGCATCATTTTTACTTTCTAAAACAATAATAATTAAATTGTCCTCCAAATAAAACAAAATATAAAATTGCTAGCCAAGAGTATTTCCTTTTATTTATTTTTTAAAAAATAGTAAAATTACATTTTCCCCCCTTAAATTTAAGAAAAATAACAAGTCATATTTCTGGGGGTTTTTTTCCCTTTCATAATGATTCTTTTTTTAATTTTGACTAATAAAGGGTATTTTAGTCTTTTCATTTTAAATAATTAATATAAATACTTAGAAAGTTGTTGGTGAAAGGGAGACGCCCACACCTTTTGAATATCATGTGCAATGCCTTCTAATGGCAAAACATACCTTTTTATAATATTATTAAAAGCATCATCACGTTTTTTTTTGTTATGATAAGCTGCATGTTGGTTATTTGTTACTGGTGGACATTTGTTTTTTCTTTTTTTTTTGTCCTTCTCCACTGAAAAAAAAAAGTATAACTTTTTCCTTATTTTTGTTATTTTTGTTTCAGTTTTCTATTCTTTTGATTTTGATTTTGATTTTTTATTCTTCATCCTTTTATAAAAGTTTATTAATTTACAATTTAGTTCTTCAATTCCAACTTATCATATTTTTTTTTTCAATTTAGTTCTTATTATTTTTGTTTTTATTTTTTTCTTAGATTTTTTGTAAAAGTTTTATTATTTTTCAATTTAATCCTTTAATCCAACTTTATGATGTATTAATTTTTTCAATTTAATCCTCATTCTTTTGATTTTTTTTGTTAAAGTTATTTTTGTTTTCAATTTAATTCTTCAATCAAAGAATATGGGTTGCCCTCTAATTTATATTTTATTTCAATTTTAACCCTTATTATTTTAATGACAATTTTTTTATTTAGATTATTTCATGTAATTTTTTTCCTAGTTTTATTCTTCACCATTTGATTTGCTAAGGATTATGCTTCATGGTTTTTCTATCTACGGTATTTATGGTCTAGTGACTTGGATTAATAGTTTGAAGAGTTAACGCGAGTTGATATCCCTTTCTTTAGTTTTTTTTTTTGGTTTTATCATTCAATATTAGTTATTTTCTTTTTAAAAAAAAGATTGGTTTTGTGGTTTTCTTTAATTTATTTTCTATCAAGTTATCTTGGTTTCATGATTTAAGTCATGAGTTTTATAAGTTAATCCGGGTTGGCTCGCTTTTTATTATTAAAGTTACATGTCTTTCACACTAACTCGAATTGAATTAAGCTATTTTTCTTTTTCTTTTTTAATGCAATTTCATACTTCCAAAATTTTTATTTTATTTCAAGTTATCATGATCTTTTATTTTTATATAAAAAAACCCAATCAAGGTTATTACTTGTTTGTTTTTTCTATTTTTTTTGAATGCATTTGCGACCTAGACTATCTTTACCTTTTTTTTTAATTTTAATTTTGATTTTGATTTTAATTTTAATTGATACTTTTTTAATATATTTTTTAAAATAATTTTTTAATTTATATTTCAATTAATATGCTTCCTTTATAATTATTAACTTGTCTTTACATAGATGAACTCTATTGTTTTTTTTTTAATATTTATAATATGTGTAATCTTTACATGATATTTTTTTTTATTAAATTAATTTCATGTATGTGTTTATTTTTATTATTGCTTGATTGAATAAAGTTTTGATTTTAATAAATAAATTTGATACACACAACCGAGTAAATATTCAACGTTGTGAAATTAAATATCTTGATTCATATTTATCTCTTAATTTTTTTAATTTTATTTTGAGTTATCATGAATGACTTTTTTTCATTTATTTACATAAATAATTATCAATTTATTTAATTAGATACTTATATAATTTTTTTAATTTGCACTTCTAATTTTTTTATGTAAAATAATGTGTCAAAAAAGCTTGTATATCCAAAACAATTTGTTGAAAATAATTTATGATTCACCACAGAGCACAGGTAAAATAGCTAGTAATAGAGAATCAAATGGTTTTATGTTATTGATTTAAATTGAAAAAGATAAAGCTTATGACCTCTCGAACACACACACACACACACACACACATATATAAAGCTTCACTTCGCTGTGCCTTCGTGCCTCCTCTCGAACAGCCTATGACCTCTCCTCTGCCCTCATCAGCTGCCACCAAACTAAAATAGAGCTATGGTTGTTTAAGCAAATATAATTGCTAAAATAAGATGATAAGTTGTTTAGCAACAAATCTTTTATTGTGTGAGTTCTACAGCAACTCAATAATTTAATAGAGTTATAGGGGAAAGCATCCACAAATTGAAGGCTGGGAATAAGACATTGAGATTTTTTTTCATCAACAAGAGATGAGAATGATGCAACAATCATCAGAATTCAGATTTCAAACATTTTTGGACTTTTAAAATTGAAGAGAAGTGTTGAAGTCCATTAAAAAAAAAAATTGTTCTATGCATCGGTTTTTTTTTCGTATTGTAATTTAAATTCAAGTTCATTAGGATTTTCTCTCCCAGAAGAAATGATATTGTCTTCCACCATGCTTCCCGTTTCTCTTTCAAATATTTCCAACACATGTTACATGTAATGAGACAAGGCACTAACAGCAAATCATTGTATCCTCTTATCTTCTTCTGTGAAAAGGAATGAAAAATGATGCTGTGAAGTCCAAAGAAAGAATGGAGAGAAATTTCATCATCCAATTTCCTGTAGAATTTGATAAAAGAATGTAGAACTCAGGGAAAAAATATGAAATCGACAAAGACAGAAATGTGTTTGTTCTAGCCGCTGCAGTGACTCAACTTCTCATTTGCTGAACTGGGAGGAGATATCTTGTGCTTCTTTTCTCTGCTTTTGGATCCTTGCACATGAGGAAAGGCAAGCAAGATGTTATGTGCTCTTAAATCCTGCCTGGTCAGTATCCCAACCACTGGAGGGACCTGCAAGTGGAACATCACCATTGGGTTAGTGACGGTTTAACCCTTCAAAACTCACAAGTTCTAAGTTGATTGAACATCGTGAATTGATTTTGTTCGATGAAATCAAGTACTAGAAAGAATTATGCAGTTGGTATGTCATTATGAACAAAAACTTACCCCAGCTGCTTGATACTTGGGTAGAATGAGCATATGGCGAAGTCCCACCTGCCTGAAGAGCACCATGGCTTTTGCTACTGACATGCTCTCCACGACTGTGTAAGGGGTTGTGTTGGTGAGAGGATGCAAGTCAACATACATTTCCATCTCATTCCTTGTCACAGCCACCTCTTCAATTGTTCCATCCCTCTCAGCTAGCTCAACCCAGTCAAATTTCTCTCTTACTTCCCATTCCTCTGTTCTTCTTTTCTCTGGCAAGAACCACTTTTTCTTCAGCACTTGAACTAGATGAGCTCTCAGGATCAGGCCATGTAGTTCTGTTGCCCCAGTGGCCAGCCCCATAAGTGGCACCACTCCTTCGTCTACAACTGGGAACCCATTATGCGTGGTGTTTTCGAGGACTTCCACAATCCGGGATACCTTTTCAACTGCACAAAGAGTGACTACTGGTGGTTTGGCATCAGCAAGCTCAGCAACAGTGAGATTTCTCATCCATGGCTCAGGGTTTGCGTCCAAGAAAGGCAGGCCTTTTAGATCCAGAATAATTTCATAGATGCTTGGATTAAAGCTGTCTCCAACAGTTTTGGATATAAGGAGAACTATCATTGTTATGGGAAGTAATAGGAGGTTGTTGGTGAGTTCAAGGAAAATCACACAGAGTGAAACAGTCATCCTCATCGATCCAGCCATGAGGGAGGCTGCACCAAGAACAGCATAAAGCCCTTGATCAATTTTGGTATAGGACCCCATGGCAATACCAAGCAGACGGCCATAAGCTGAGCCCATAAGGATGATGGGGAGGAAAAGTCCTGAAGGCACAGCAATGCCGAAGGTAAATAGTCCTAGGATGCAATAGAGTCCAAAAAAAATTAGGAGGGATGCAGGCTGAAACTCCTTAAGAGCGTTGGAAGAGAAGATGTTTCGAACGGCATCATCATTTGTTGTGAAAAGGAGAGTAGCAAGGTCATTATAGTGGCCATCTGGACAGTTGAATTGCTTGAAGTTGCCTGACCGGGAATTAGCAGGGCAGATCTCTTGTACAGAGGGATCACAAGGTTGGCACTTGGCAAGGAAAGGTAAGCCATATAGACACACTGAGGTAAAGATTGAAACAGTTAGGGCGAGTAGGAGCTTATGTATTCTTCCCTTCCTGCACAAAAACAACAGGTGATTATTAACAGGCAGTCTCACCTGATATAAACCTTTCTGTCAAATTTATTCAACTATGTGGACAATGAAGTGATTCTTGATTGTGAAATTGAGCACACATTTCATATTTGGCATAGGTTTTAAACCGAGGATTGTTTCATTCATGCTATAAACAATTGAATCAGTTCAGTCTAGGATTCCTGTGGCTGTGAGTGTTGCATTGTTTAGCAGCATTTTAGACTTTCAAAGATTGTAATGCGTCAACTCTATTTTTGTAATGCAATTAAAGAGAGCCGGATTAGTCTGCTTACTGGTTGATGAGATTGTAGACTACAAGGACATTGTGGAGAAGGTAATTGTAGAGGCTTCCCAGAATTCCTCCAAGTATGCCAATTATGGTGATAGGGATGACATCCATCACATGGTATGTCACCACAACATCGCTCACATCGAACATTATCAGCCCTCCTTTTCCAAACAGTCCACATTTCCCTGAATTGCATATTTCAATGAAAGTCCTGAGGATTACCACAACTACTGCTGTGCTGAAGAAAGTTCTCCAGAGGAGTGCACTCCTCCACCATGTTGCTACCTCTTCAAGAGCAAAGAGGACACCACCAACTGGGGAACGGAAAGCTGCACAAACACCCGAGGAAGCACCGCAGGTGATGATATCTCGGCGGTCTCTGTCATTGTTGAAATAACGAAGCCAGCGCCACTTGAGTCGGTAATTATCAGGTCCACCTTGGCCTAACAAGGAAGCAATGCAGCTGCCAATGTGCACCAGAGGCCCTTCTTTCCCTAAATCAAGTCCAGCAGAGACAGCTCCTATGCTTCCAAATATCTAACAATAGCAAGGAAAAGACTTCAGGATTCCTAGGAATTGAAATAACTCGGTGCTAATATCCAAGATTCGTCCTTGACCGGATGTACCGGATGTGGACTTTCATGTTGTTTTTAGTGGGAATGTCAATTACTGAATGCCTATGCAACAGAGCTCATAAAATGCATTTCTGATCAGTAACTTGATTCTTACACCAAACAAAATCGATAAATTCCTGTCCCATTGCGGGATCTAAACAAGCATACTAAAAGTAGAATGTTTGAGATTAACGTTTTACTTCCAAGAATTTAATCAAATTGGCGTTAAAACTTAGCCTTCAGAAACCAGTGGAAGAAACATGTGATCTTTTCTTTCACGTCGCTGAAACTTGTTCTGTTATATTGCTTGCATTTGTTGAAAAAGCTCAGATACCAATGGTAAACACACAAAGTATTTGAGCCTCCCTTCTTTTATTCGTATATTTAAGCTCAAACCATCTTATTCCAACAAGGATTATAAATACTAGTTCAACAACGATTCTAAACACAAATCCTTTCATACTTCGTGTGTTTAAGTTTTCAACTGCATTAAAATTCAACATCTATTGGCTCTATGTTTGTATACCATTAAGTTTGAATTCAATGATAGAAAATTCAATTTGAAAGCTAGCACACCTTAACGACCAATGTTGTAACCCCAAACATGTTAGGAGTATCAACTCCATTGAGATAAGCTTTGATTTCAGGTATACCAGGCCCTGCTGCAGTTGGTGCAAAACACACGCACAGGACGGAAGCAAATAAGGTTAAGAGAAGATTAGCCCCTGTGAAGTAGACTAGCCCTGTCAAATATCTGCAACACATACATCATGGGAAAAAAGAAAACATTCTAATGATCACAACCAGCCTTGATCAAGATTGAGAAAAGAAAATTAAAGGAGAACGGAAAACTCACCTTTCATTCTCTATAAAGTGAACCACAGCAAGAATCTTGTAACCAGCAATGTTCTCAACTGCAAGATTGATGAGGGTTGCAATTAATCCAGTTGAAAGTCCAACAAGAAAGGCCAATGTCCATTTCCAGAATATATACTGCAAGACTTGAACTTTGGATCTGCTTCTCCAATCATGCTTGAAAAGATCATTCTCATTGATCCTGCATCAAAGCCATACCAATTCTGACAAAATGTTCTTCGAGGGAAAAAGCAAAACAAGAAATGTAAGAGAAAGAAGGGTCATTGAGTTATTTACTCGTAATCCAAACTCTCTATATGTGAGACCTTGGCTCCAACCAAGGCTAGTGGATTAGAAGATAGTGTCGTATTTCTCTTGAGGAGTGGCTGGTGAAGGGTATTGCTTTCTGGGTCTCTTCCTTCTTCACCAACTTCCAAGTTATGATCTGCTGGTGCTTCTGCTAATTGGCTTGAACCTGCCTCCATTGTGATAACAGAATTTGCAGAGACAGAGTCAGAAGTTCTTGGATGTTGGTGTTTCTTTGTGCTTGATATATTAATATCGTATAAATACTATATTCTTGGGATTGAAATTTGGATTTGCTGTTAGATACTTGCACCAACCAATACAACTCTAGTCCATTTCGCCATTACTAGAGTACCTTTACCTATACTAGTCTTAGAACACACTTCATAAGTATTTCTAGATATTATGATAATCATGGCAATTATCAGAATGTGATGTCTTCTTGAAAGCTAGAGGGGTGGGAGATTTTGAGATAAGGAGGTAAACTAGGCCTTGGACTTTTGCTTATAAATAACATCCAATAGTCTTCTTTAATGTAACTTGACAAGGTGGTTTGATCAAGAGTGACAGAGAGATGGGAAGTCCTACAGCAAAATTATTGTCTCATGTCCCCTTCTTCTTCATTTTATATGTGAATATGTCACCCTCCTAGCCCAATATTCAAGAAGATTTTTAGTAAAAATCCAGATTTCTTAACGAAAACTTTAGGATGATGGATTTGCATAATCAAAACTGTATGATTAATTTTGTTCAAAATTGTCCTGCGTTCTTGGAGATAAGCCTGCAAATTGTTATTGTCATTGACTTTAAATGAAAAAAAAGAAGCAATTGCTCGAAAGGAAATGCAACAATACAAATAATTATTAATTAATCATGCCAGTCATGATCATGTTCCACCTTCCTTTTTCATCAAGATAATAAGAATCCCAACTTTCTTTTCATACCTAGGATTTTTCTCCATTTTTTTCTTATTATTATTTATAAAAAAAAAGACTATTCCTGGCTGTGCATGTTACACACGCTGCCACCGAAATCACCACCTAAGATCTCCGGTCATCCCCATGAACACATGATTGTTGGCTGGTCGATCCAATCTAGGTTCCCACTAAAACATAAACAATGAAATATTGCTTGTGGGGGGTCATTGTGGTTTGCATCTACAAAATCCAAGTCTGGTCCCTTGTTGACAGATAAGCGCCGTCATCTTCCAAGTGGAGTAGGAATCGAACAAATCAGCGGTGTAAAGTTTACCGGCCCTTCAGGCTATTGAAAGGCCAGCCTTATCCATTATTATTTTTATTAGAAGTAAAATGCTAATATATATATATATATATATATATATATAGAATTATTGTCTGGATTTATGCGATTTGAAGAGGATCGACAGGGGATTTGGGTCCCATGTGCAAATCATTTTAAAGCACTTGACAAGAGATCTACTGTAAGACAATTCAATCCCCATATACCATAGAGTTTGGATCATCTTCAACGTTTGATTGAA
The DNA here is from genome assembly GCA_026413675.1 of Populus pruinosa. Lineage (NCBI taxonomy): Eukaryota > Viridiplantae > Streptophyta > Magnoliopsida > Malpighiales > Salicaceae > Populus > Populus pruinosa. The sequence continues at coordinate 38,398,146 of CM048592.1, read as the reverse complement.
GGGTTTTATCCAGGAAATTAAATTAGTGTTTAATCATTTTAATCGATATGTTTGTTAATGTTCAAGGATGCTATAGCTAGCAAATTGCATGTTGCTTGCCTTTTCATTTAGCCCAAGAGAGCAAATTAACGTTGTTTAATGTCAATTATGCAAATGATTACCATGACAAAAATGCAAATCGGCTGGTTTCTGTGCAACTTGCAGTTGATTGGTTTGGTGTTGAAAGGTTTGGCAACTCGGAGCCTCCAAGTTGGAGATCCATATAGACAGGAGGCAAGGGTACTCAAGGCGGCAACAACCAAATATGGAGGACCCAATTGCTGCGGAGATCCGATTTGCATGGCATGCCTGACCTTTTCACGAACCCAAGAGTTCAGCCTCGTAAACACATGATCTAAAGCTAGGGGTCCCAAGGCCAAGAGCAGATTATATAATGTATCTGAAAAGCATTTTGGTCATGGTTCGTAAGCTCTCAGCATGAGATGAAATAATGCATGGTGTGGGTCCCTTGGGTCATCTGTGTACATTGTTTTGATGTCGTTTTCTTCTCTGTTTCTTTCCTTTTCAAGTAAAAGACTGGTTTTCATTTAATCTTTAAATTAATAATAATTAAAAAAAACCATAATCATTACTCAAAATCACCTGAATAATTTATTAAAAATAAAAAAAACCCTCATGAAGTTTATTAATTTTTTTATAATTTTATTTTTATTCTTTTAAAAATTACATTTTAAATCCTAAAGTTTATAAGTTTATGATATTTTATATTTTTATTCTGAAACATAAAAAATTTAAAATAAAATATCATATTATTTACATCATTATCAATTATCAAAATATTTTAATTAATAACTCAAAACCTTTTTTATTAAATATTATATTTTTTCATTCAATTACAAAAAAAAAAAAAAAAAAAAACCCACCCCCACCACTCACCTTTTTCTCCTTCCTTTTCTCTTGAATTGCTGGAGATTTTATATGACTTCTCCCAAAATTTTCTTGCACATAACCATTGAAGACCATAAACTCCCTTCCTCCATGTTGACCAAAACACCACCACAGCCGTACCCACTGGAAAATTACATTTATTCTCAATTTCTAAATCCCCTCCCCATCCTTAAATTTCCAACTAATTTCTTTAATAGCTAGAAGTTACAAATGATAACTTACACATGAACGGGTTAATAGGTCTTCTTACATCTTTGTAGCCTCGTACAATTACTAAATTATTCTTAAAAAAAAATCTTCAAGCGAAGAGATTTCTAGATTTTTTTAAATTTTTTATACTATAATTACTTTAATTTTCTTCAAAATTAAAATAAAAGGGCATTTCTATTATTTTATTATAATTTTATTATTATTATTATCATATAGAGACACACGCTAGCAAGTGAATGTCATTAATACCATTTAAATAACATGTTTAACACCCTAAAAATTTTAAACGACACCTTTTATAGCAATATTTGATATGCTGCATTACCTCTATCACGGTGGTGGGGTTCATGCCACTAGAAGATTAGTGGTTGAGCTAAGCCCACATGTTTTTTCTTCCATTTGTTTTTTGTCTTCCCTTCTGGAAAAACATCATGCCCATTGCAACAAAGAAAAAAAGTAATTTGGTTATTTATTTATTGAATTGAATTATTTTTTTATTTTTTTTATTGTGATATATTTGATATTGATTTTTTTCATGAATTGATATTTTTCAATTTTTATCTTAACATTTGATTGTTATATTAAATTTGGTTATTATTCTTTTAATTATTCTTTTAATTATTTTTTTAATTGAAATTATTTTTTAATTTTATTCTTTATGATTTGATTTGACTTGATTTTTATGTCAAGTGTGGTCCTCTTTCTTTTGAACTCTATATTTTTATTTTTTTTTTTAAAAATTATCTCTGATTATTTTGATTAGTTGGGAATTTGACATTATTATTTTTTTCTAGATTTGCTTTTTATACCATAATTTAGCCTTGTGATTGGTGTTATAAGTTTTGAAGATTAGAACAGATTGGCTTTAGTAATTTTTATGTTATTTTAAAAAAATTAATTTCACCCCTTATCATTAGGTTCATTGAAAAATGGTATTCATTAATTTTTTTTAGTTTCTTTTCTGTGGAGTTATCCCAATATTAAATCCCAGGTCATGGATTTAGTAAGTTTACTAAAGTTGACGCGAGCCTTTATTTCATTATTTTTTATTTTAATTTTTAATTTTTTTCTTTCAATATTATATTAGTTTTAGAAATGAGTTTTGTGATTTTATTTAATCTATTTTTTTCAGGTTTATCTTTTTTAGGGTTATCCAGATCTCGCAATTAGGTTATAGATTAAGTTTGATTTTTGCTTAAGCTAGATGATAAAAAATTATCATGTTAAGTTCCTTCAAAAGATGTATTTTTAAGAATTCATCTATGTGTTAGTTTAGACAAACTCGAGTCAATTTCTTTTTTGATTTTTTAAAATTATTTTTGTTTTAATTGTGCTATTTTTCATTTTATTTGCTAGGAGTCCAGATTTATTTATTTTTCAATGCAATTATCTCATTCTCATTTAATTTTTAATTTGCTAACAAATAATATCATTGATATGTTTAAGTAGTATTGTAAAGATACATTTCTGTAATACAAATGTTATTTTTTTATTAAATCATTTTTTTTATTTATTATCAATATTTTTTTTCTAATTATATTATTAAATTAGTTGATTTTATTGGACCAATTCAAGTCAACAACTAGAATCCTTTTTATTTTTGAGAAATATGTATCTGTTTTTACATTAAAAAAAAGACCTGTAGTATAGCTTGAACCATTTATCTAGTCATCAATTTTTATACTAACCTTGATAACAGTCCTTTTATGTTTGATTTTCTTTCTCCTTTTTTATCCAACATCTGGGGGTTACAGAACAAAAACAAGAATGTTGACATAGCAATCTGAAAGATATATTTCCCTCCAATAATTCATCTAATTTTGTTTTGTACATTATTGTTTAGACAGATAGAGAACACTTGAGGGGACGGTGGCACAGGTGCCAATTTAGACATTTTTAATATATGTTTTTGCCTTGTGGACTGCCATGTTTTCTATATATGATGAGAGGAAGAAAAGTATTTTGCAATTTGAAATAAATCTCTCCCCCTCTCAACCCCTCTCATTCTACATGGTTACGTATTAAGGTTTAGGCTTTTGAAGTTCGCCGAAGTAAGAAAATTTGAGTATTTGAAGATAACTTTACAAGCTATGGGACATATGAATGATACTTTAACCCGGAGGCGCACGTCCTGATATGTTTTCAGAATTTACTGTACCTTGCTTTCAAACGTAAAGCTCAAGGCATTGAGTGTTCTATTTCCATGTTTTCTTTTTGGTGATTTTGTTACTCGAATACAGATAGGAGAAAGTTGCAGAAGTTGTCAAGAGCAGCATCAACGCCAGGTAGAATAGTCATATTGACTGTCCTTGATAAGTCATGGGCAAGGACTGGTTCTGTTCTTGATCTCTTCCTAGAGAGTTTTCAAATCGGAGAAGGAATTGAATACCTCTTGAACCACTTGGTTACTGTTGGCTTAGATTTCCAAGCTTTTCAATACGGCCAGTTCGTTCAACCCCATTGCTTCCATCATAAAGCCACTGGGCCCAGCCTCAGATCATATGCTAACTTCCTGTACAATTGAGACAGCTCAGCAATCCGTTTCCAATTTTGGTTGCTGGGTCTGAAATAACAATCGGATGTGATTCAAAATCAAGCAACCAAAGCAGCACCAACAAATACTCGCGTGGGGGATTCTTTTTCGTAAAATCAGACTTCGCATTCCTCGAGTTCCTCAAAGTGTGGATTCTGGGTAGGTTTCTGTATCCCAGCATGGCAACTGCATCAGTGTGCCAGCGAATAATGGACGAGGGGTCTGTTGAAATGGTTGGATGAGTTATTGCGGTGGATTATGTAAGCTAGGCAAAGATATGAGCGAGATATATGCCTTACATGCTACCTGCCGTAGTTGTCTGGACAGCAAGGTTCATGGCCTGAACCTTGTTCTTGATAACCTTGTTCATGAAGAGTCAAGAATGTTCAATGCTTTGTTGGTGAAGGACAACAGTTCAGCCTCGCCGATTTCTTCAGGAAGAGCTCAAATGAAGTGCACGACAAGTTAGAATTTATTTCTTATCCAATCAACAAAAGTGTTTGATTAAAAAAAAAAATCAACCAAAGTGTTGACCATATATCTGATTACACAGGTATGTTCTTACTGAAGTGTGAACCTCTCGACTGAATTAAATGCATGAATAATAAACGTCTGTTTACCTATTTCATAATTAAAATATTATGTCATCAGAGAAATAATTCAGGTCACACAAGATTAAGGGTCCTTCAATTGATTCAACGGTGGAATATCATTGCATTGGATACAAAAAGCAAAAAAAAGGAAACGTATGGAGTCAAACAAATAACATGATTTACTTGAGAAACCTTAATTGGAAAAATTGCCTCATACATTCACATCTTAAAGAAATTCTACAGTCAGAAGGCAGGGTGAATGTTTCAAAAAGATGCGTCTCCTTCAGGCATTTCCCAGTTATCTTCATCATCATCATTCTTCTTGGTTGGAGATGCTTCTGGCTTGTTTTGGAATGGGCCTCTCATCTGGGGGCGCCTGTCATGGAGGTGAGACAATTTTAGCAATAAATACCAATTGTCATGAAAGATCCAACAAAAAACATTATTCATTCCTGCCATCCAACTAAGCGCTGATACAAACAACACAGTTTCTAGTAAAAGGGACTAGACAACTCACAAAAATAGCAATACAGCAAACAAACGACTTGATAGAGAATCTATAATATGAAGGATGAAACTAAACACCACCTCGTTGAGAATCAAGAACTAGCATGCCTATCTCTAGTTCATCAGATATAGAAGTTCGTGGAGTTATGCGGTTCAATAGCAAAATAGTTATAAAAGGGATTCAGACAATAAATAGATCACTAAGAGATAAAGTGCCCCTGTATGTAAAATAAGCAGTTGTGTTTTGTCACAGAGGGTAAGCAGTGAGCACATAAAAGGGCACCACAAACACACAAAATGATGAAATTCTGAATTCCCATTCATTTAGAAGATTAAAAGGAACTTATAAACTAATCCAATATAATTGCAGCGGGAAAAGAAAAGAAAAAATCAAGCACAAGTAGGTGACACACTGAGAAACCCCATTGAAATCAGAGCGTGAAGTTAGATTGCTTAGAAACAAAATAAGCCCATCAGCAGTGATTAAACTTTATATTGCTTAGGTAAAGTAAAACTCTACCCCTCAAATTTGGGTTGGCCAACCAAAACAACATGAAACAAAGTATTCAAAGTTCTGCATTTCTTTCCTCAACTTCACCTAGCACTCATAAATATTTATCTTAATTAAGATGAATTCAGATGAATACCCATGCATCATAAGAAACACAGTAACTCTCGAAACTCCCATCTCTATGTTTTGAATTCCTCAATCCGTCATCATCCAAACTGTAAAGACTGGACAATTTACTCTTCACCGAACCTTATGAACTACAAAATTATTTTAATTAAAAAAAATCTCATCCAACCCTAAATCCACTCGCCAATCAACTAAACAAACATAAAAAGGAAAAAAATTCACATTACAATGAGACCCATACACAACTAATCCTCTCAAGTTAAATAAATCCTTCCATCAAAATCCCTCCTTTTCAAATTTTCTCATCAATCAAACAAAAGAAACAATAAAAAACAAAAGAATCAAATTAGTATAGAACAACAACAAAACAGACCTTCTTCGATTACGCTTATGAGCTTCACGGGTCTTACGTTTCTTCTCTTCTTGTTTGTTCTCGTGAAACCTCCTTCTCTTACACTCTTGAATAACACCAGCTCTCATGACTTCCCTCCTGAACCTATTCAGCAACCTCTCTTCAGGCTCATTATCTTCCACAATTACCTGCACATTATATGCTGATTTAAAGAAAAGGGTATTTGAATAAGCAAGTGAAGGGCACACAACTGATGACAATTCAGTCGATAAAGAACCACAGTGACCACCATCACTCTCTTGGGAAAACAATAAAGACTTGTACTTTTGAGCTTGCGGGGTGGGAAAGGAGAGTTGGGGTGGTGGCACCGGGGTTTTGGGAGGTGGGTTTGAAGGTGGGAAGAAGGAGAGGAAGTTAGGAAGAGATAAAGAGGAAGCCATGGATAAAAGGACAGTGAATGAGTAAGGGAGTCCTGCGGTTATGGTGTGGTTGAGTTTTGTTGGTTTTCTCTCTGGTTTGGGTGGCTCTCTTTTGGATCAGGATGTTGGGCTACAATGTTTGGAATTTGGCTACCCTGTTTGTATAGCCTTTAGTGGTAAATTGGGCCATGATTCCAAGCATTATCCTTCGAAATATGAGCCCCAAGATGGGTCAGCATAGGTATGGTGGGCTTGACTTTGCACTGTTTGACTAAACAATACCACAAAAGATGGGGAGGAAATTGCTTTAAAGCTTCTAATCATAGATATGAAAACTAGTTGCTTTAATTACAATAGCTAAGGCCCCGTGATAATTCACGATGAAACTTCTTTAGTCAAATGATTAAACAGTAGCAGCCCCATTAATGCGTGTGCTCGAATTCAAGTGCCAGCAGCAATGCAAGACTGAAGTTTGATGTCTCATTGCGGTTGAAAAAGAAAGAAATACTGTTTGTGTTTGTTTTCACATTTTAAAAATATATTTTTAAAAGGAACTTAATCATGGCAACACTGCGTTGCATCAAATGGTTCTCTCTCTTTCAGGCCGCTGCAGCTGTGCCTGTCACATCATTTGCTGTGAGAATGGAAATGTCATGTTCCTCGTTGGCCGAAATCAGGAGCCCTAATTTTAGTTTTACACGGTTCCAGAGTTTCACAAAATTGAATGGACTTTTTCTAAATCATCAGCTAAATGTGTCTGTCAAATATTATCTTGTTTTGGGCACTCGGTCATCGGAATCTTTGTATATGATTAGGATAGGACGGTTGACCCCTTTGAAGATGAATTTTCCACCATAGATGTCGACACTTGGCTTTGCTGTACATGTGCATGTATGTCTATTGCCGCATGCACCGCCACCATCATGCCATTGGGACACTTATCTCCTAATAAATCTTATTAATTCCCGATTAGAGGACTTTAAAACACGTTCACTTGCACACAGATAAGTCATAAAGTCTTTCCATGCAGCTCTCCCCCGTCCGCTTTAGCCTCTAAAACGAAGATAGAAGGTGATGACTTAATTTTTGGTTAAAATTTTTATAAATAAAAATAATATTAAATAAAATGGGTTTTATTAATACGTTAGATTTAAAATATTTGAATTGATAACCAACTAATTCTAAAAAAAATATAAATCTAATAAACATATTAAATTTCTGATATATATATATATATATATATATATATATAAGATCTCTTTAGTAATCTATTATATTTATTATCTTATTAACAATATATAAATAATATTTATCTTTTATTAATAACGTAGAAAATAAAAAAGTTTTTATATTCAAATTAATTAATGTATTTATTTATCAACCAAATTACAAAAAAAAATCCATTATAAAAAAAAAATCACTGTCGTTTCTTTAAGTTAGATTTGATTCCATGTTATTTGGTGAAGATGAAATAAACTTTACTAAATAAGCTGGTTACCATCTACAATCATTACACTGGCTTTGAGCTATTTTTTTATTTAATTCAGCAGGTAGGCGATTTGGTATCTGTCAGCTGTTCATCTAGGGAGTTACTACCTATTTCAGCAGTAAAAACGAGAATAGTAGTAGTCAAGCATAATATACATCGTAAATTAGGCCTTAAAACGGTAGGAATCGGTAAACAATAACAAAAATATAGGTCCAGTTCTATGACGATCGATCATGCATATTGAATATTCTATTTTCATTAAGAAAACACCTCTTATATATAGTTTTAATCTATAAAATCCAAATTAATTATATAACTTAATTAGCTGTGTATAACCTAGCAATCAGGCAACGTTAGATGGGTTCGGATAGGTTCATTTTTTGTCATAACTTTACCAAATACCGGCTCGAACCCAAGTCCATGAGCAGTCGTGTCAACAATGATAGCGGTGTGAGGGAAAGCGTTCTGTGCTGAATTTTTACTGTCCAAACAGTTTACCTAGATGCTTGATTTGACGAGAGCTCATAGCCCTGAAATGGCTTGCATCAACTAATGGCATATGCTCTAAGCACAGGAACAGCTAAATGAATATGTTCCACGTCTGAAATGACATTTGCTCAACTATTTGATGTTGATGGTTGCCTTCTCTCTCGTTATTTGCCTAGCTAGCTAGTGACTTGTCAGTACAGTAGTTGGGAAAAACAAACGAAGGTGGGCATCTGTGAAATGGTCGCATTACAAAGAAACATTCAAGAAGGTACTTAAGTATGTGCGAGGCTTGAGGGCCATTGCATTAGCATTAGGAATGATCGGTCGTTAATCTATTATAGGCTTAAACCCCTTTTAAAAGCAAGGCACTTGTCCTCTTATACCCCATTTTTGAAGCATCACATGGCTCGTGAGCATCCCAAAAAGGTGACTGGTTTAGGTAAACGAGTCCTTTTTAAGGTTTGTTTATCTCCATGAAAAGGGATTTATACAAGTGCTGCTTCGATCTCTTGCCATCTAAAACAAGATTAGTGGGTTTCATTCTTTCTTTCTTTATGGCCTAGGGTTTTATTTGAATGCCTTGGCCCCTTTCCAAATCTGTGTCCTTGAGGCTGATTAGGCCTTTGTCCTCTAGCCAATCCCACCCTCAGCTCAAGAGATTACATGCACCTGTGTTTGGCAAAAATGCTAAACCTATGCAATGACAGTGAAGCCTTGATCAGCTTTTGATTATAAATATACAAAGAGCAAAGGTAAATCCACCACGCTAATCAGTGGAGAGCCAACACATAAACTTTCCTTAAAATATGCTTAATGTTATTAAAAGAAAGCCTCATCCAATGGACATCCACTTTCTATGCAATTGGCTGCATTAAACTAATGAATCCCACATTGTTAATTATCTCTATTATAATCTTGATTAGAACAATCTGAATAGGACAGACGTGATGCCTTATAACTAGTTCATTGTTTATTTGCAAATGTTACCATAGCAAGCTCATGCTTCTAGACCAGCTGCCACTTGTTGTGCTTTGCTTTCTTCAAAAGTTTCCCTTATATCATATCTGCATATGCTTATTAAACAACCTCTCTCTTTTTACCCTGAAAAAGTTGATTATGGACAGCTCATGGGATGTCTCACGGACCAGATTAATTACCTTAATGTTAAAAGCTTGTTCATTGAATTCATTTTCAAGGCAGATTTCAAGTTCTCGGTTCCTTTTTTGTTTCTTCTCTCCACCTTGTTAATTCAAGAATCCCATCAGACGTGATTGTCCATACACTTTATGCTTAGATTCTTGTGAGATAGCAATGCCTCAGGAGGCCTCCAGCGACCCCCTTGGCCACTTCATGAGACCGTACCGCTGTAAGCTACTCAGATCAGGGGGCCTCCTTCCATATTTTAAAGTATTTTGTGCAGGCGGGTCTGGTTAGTTTCATGGGATAAAACTATCAAATCTGACAACAAATAATAGATATAATGCTAAGGATCATCAGTTGTGATATTAACTAGATCATCCTCGTGAAAACTCACTTGTTATATTTATTTTTATTGACTCTAAAGAGGAGGTCGGTATGTTGGCTGAGGGCGTTTGCTTTATTCTTTGACTTCATAGATTCAAACCCTATTGCCACAATCCAGGACCATGTATTATAAATGATTTATTTATTTTAATGAATTAAATCAACGCGAGAGGTATGTTCTTATTATCATCCAATAATAAATTTAGTTTCAATCAACTGGTCGAAGAATATCTTCACCATACAGCAGAAAAGAAAGAAAGATGGACACTTAATTAGACTTCAAATTGAGTAGGTAAGCTCCAGGATTCTTAAAGCATCTAATTGTCTGACAAAAATATTATTATTATTTTCTTTTTGCAAGAAAGAATATTAGTTTCAATTGCCGCAAAGAAAAAAATGGTACGTAATGATCTCTTTTTATATTATGTTTTTTGGATATAAATCTTATGGTCTCTCTCTTTATTCTTTTATTAATTAAATTCAGTTATTCAACCTAAATCTCCCATTAATTTTGTAACTGTAGCTTGGTGGGAACAAGATTCAATTTCTTTATCTTATCTTTAGAAGGGTTTTATTTTTTCTAACTACACACACACACACACACATATATATATATATATATAAAATCATCTTAAAAGGGTTTTTTATTAAGGAAAAAGGAAGAAGCATAACTTATATCGAGCATAATTGAATAAGTGATAATTGCTGTCGTCTGGTTTCTGGTTTGCTTGTTGTCTGGTTGTTCAAAGAGGGAAAAGATGAATGAAAGAGGAAAATTCCAAATTCGTAAAGGCAAACGACAAAAGAGTCAGCTTTGCCAATTCTCTCAATTCCAAATTGTTCACTTAGAAACTTTGATTAATCAAGAGTTAACCCTCTGAAGTCCTCGTGGATTAACGCCTCCCAGGCTTCTTTTCTCTTCTTCTAATTTTAGCGCTAAGAGCTGCTAACAAGAAACACCTAAAGCCAATTCATGAAGGAAAAATCCTGGCCACGACGTAAAGGAGGACTTTTATTATTATTATTTCTTGCAAGAAAATGACACATTTGTCGCAATTATCAATTGAATCCTCCATCTATCATGCATTACCCACCAGTCTAGAAGTGGTGCATTATCTTAAGAAAATAAGTCCTTTTCACTTTTTTCTAAAAGCAAGAATTTTAAGATGAGAGTTAATTGGATAATGTTCAATGGATGTGGGACTCAATTGGATTTTTTTTTTTTGGCTTTCAATTTAGTTTTGAATGATAGTTAAGAGATAAACATGTCCCTTGTCTTTGTTCTTACCAGGAGATCAGAGATCAGATTAATATGCATGCTAAGTTACTAGCCCATGTATAATTAATCAATGATCAAAAGCATCGTATTAGTTTTATCAAACCAAGTTATATATATATATAGAGAGAGAGAGAAAGAGAGAGAGTATAATAAGGCATATTTAATTAGTCCATTTAATTGTCACGGCACGAGAAATAAATCACAGGTATATTATATTAGTTTTTAAATAGTCGCAAATACAAAATTATAATTTTCTTATAAACGATCTAAAAATGAAAATCACTAAATTTCGTGCTGGAAACAAATTATAGCTATCCATGGTTTTAGATAAATGTAAACTTGACACTGATTTTTCTTTTTCTTTTTCTTTTGTCTTTGAATAAATGGGGTCAATTTTGATAGTAATCGGGAATTATTATCATTATGTTCTTTGCTTAAGAATTCTCTTGATTATTAAATTAATGATTTTAATAGCTATGATGATTATAATAAATGCTCTTTCCACTGAAGAGCCATAACCTTTTTTTCTTATTTCTTTTCTCTCAGAAACAAGAGCCATATATATATATATATATATATATATGGGCAGTATAATTTTGGGACTAGAGAAGATCCAAGGATAAAACAAAGTTATTTTACAGTGACAACTATTTCGAAGAGAGCAAAGGGTGCCATGATGATCATTCATACGTTCACATGCCTGTGAATCTTGAAGTTATTTTAAGCTCCTTTTCTTTTCTTTTGTGCTTTGATTTGGGAAGGTGATTTGCAAACAAGAGATCTCACTATTTATTTATTTTAATTAAGGGTTACAAGCTCAATAATCCTCTTCCCTAATTGCTTTAAGTACACGATATATATTAATTAAGAGAGAATTTTGCTGAATAATTTTGATGTAAAATTTCTACAGAACTCAGGCATGATCAAACGTCACTAACACGTAATTTCTGCGAGAGTTTGAACTAATTACCTTGGCGTTACAGCTAAAATTCCAAACAAAAAAGGTAGGCAGTAATTGGCCTAATCGGATTATATTAATTAGTTGGTACCAATCGACATTTATAAAAGTACTTGTGTCTTGATAATCATGATTGAGTTGCTTGGATTCTCTACTTTTCTTTCTTCTTTTGGGTTTTCAACAAGAGGTTAAAGCTCAACTAGCTTTCGGATATGATGGGAAGATAGTTTTTTTTTTTCAAATATAATTTTTTTAATTTGTTTAGAGTTTGAATATGAAGTGTCTTGATAAAATTAAACTCAAATCCTAGTTGGTAAAAGAATTATCATTTTATTTATAGCATAAAACATAAAAATAATAAAAAATTGGACACTAAATATAATTTGTTTTCATATTTTCTTCATTCTAACTCACTTTCTATCATACATGTACCAAGAGACACCCAACACACACACGCTTAATATACGTAATTGACAATATATAATTAAATAAAATACTAATAACTTAAATAAATAAAAATAACTTGTTTTGGAAAAAAATCAAGTTTATCCTCTTTAATTATGATCTCGTTTATTTAAAACCCTACTTTCAGCATGTTTTTTTTTAAATTTTTTTCATTAAAATGATCTCGTTTTTTTTAATAAATATTTGGCCGTTTTTTTTTTTAATGTTTTCTTTATATGCGTGGCATTACACATTAAAACAAGAATGGTTCACTCGTACGTTTAACCTCTTTAATTATGATTACCAGTCCTCTAGAAGCACTGACAAATAAATAATTTGATTAACTAAAACTAAGTACAAGTGCTACATGAAAAGGTTTTTAATTTCTAATCTCGTTTCCACTACAAAATCAAAGGATTTGCTGAGGTCAAAATTATACAACAACGTGATTCGAATTGCTTCCGCAAAGCTCATCTTACAAGATCCGATAAAAGAAGAGGTTCAAATTAGTCGACACAACCTTTTCTCTCAGAAACAATAGTCTTGTTCCTCTCTGCATCCCAAAATACGGTCTAAATTAGTGTAATCGTGCAGGGTGCTCTTACTGTCATGTTTTTTTTTTTATTAAAAATATATCAAAATAATTTTTTAAATTTTTTTATTTTTAATATCAGAACATTAAAATTATTAAAAATATCAATTTAAAAAATAAAAATATACAAAACAGTTCATTGTATATTAATTAATTTGATATATTTTCATATGAAAACAATTTAAAAAACACTTTAAATAAACAATTGAACTGCACCGGCAAAAAAAACTGCAAAAAATAAACGTGAGTGCACACCCTATATTGCTTGCAAAAAGACAAGTTAAATCTCATAGAAAGAAAATTACAGAAATTAAGGTGAGCTGCATAAACGAATTGATCACTTTACCGACCAAAAAAAACTAGAAAAGAAAATATGAATTCATACCCTATATTGCTTACAAAAAGACAAGCTAATTCTCATTAGAAGAAAATCACATAAATTAAGGTGATTTCAAAATTCTTAATTTAATTTTTTGTAGATATATAAATATATATTCCTATATTAATATATAATATAGAAAAATTAAAAAATAGAATCCAAATTAGTAACTACTCACCATCATAGTAATCAAATTTGTTCTAGCTCCATGGATAAATTTCGTGATCCCTTGATTTGAAGTTTAAATTGGATTGGATTTGCTTTTGACTTGTTTAGAAAGATGATTTTATCATATGCTATTTAGTTGACTTGATTAAACTTGGATAAGATCTAATTAGATCAACTCCAAATATATCTTTTATTATTTTGGTTCAAAGTGATTTGTATTTTTATCTTTTAAAATCTGTTATTTTAAAATAGGTTTAAGTTTAATCAACTTCCATGCCATAACCAAAACTTAGAGCTAGGGGATGGGATAATTATGCTCAACAAAACAGCGTAAAATCGTTTTCAAAAGCCTTGATTTCTTCCACGCTAGCGATATGCTCACCCATCAAAATGGACTTTTGACGCTTTCCTAATCAAACAAAAAACATCTCATTATGGTTCTCCTCAACATCCCATTTTTCTCTTGCTTTACACAACTGAAGAAAGAGATGACAGAAACCATGTTTTACCGAATCTTGTAAGTGTTCTTGGCCTTAAAACCCATATATATATATATATATATATATATATATATATATATAATAACCAAAAATCAAAATTTCAACTACTAGGGTTAAGGGATTAAGACATGCTCATCGTTTTGACCCACATGCTTCAAACCATAGGATGGAATTTCAAACATGCAAGGAAGTTGATTGATCAAACCATGAAAGGATATGCTTTCTTAACATAATCAATTGAGATCATTCATATATTAGATCAAGCTTTCCTTAATTCTTTTTCCTCGCATGTAAAATATTATTTTTAGAACAATTAAAGTGTTTATTTTTCTTTTGTTTTTATGAATATTGTAAGCCTGCCTACAGTTGGTGAATATTTATAATCAACACTTATTTCATAACTTGTTTAAGAATAATTAATCCATGAATTTCCGGTTTTGGATTTAAACTCTATGAATCGTTTTTCATTTGAAATCCAATCTATTTTAAAATTTTTCTTAAGGATTCATCCATGTATTAATGAATATTGTTATAAGAATCATGTGATTGTTAAAATTAAGAAATGGCAAAGATGAAAAATAGAAAAAAAATTTAATAAAAGAAAAACATAATTAAAATGTAAAAATGATTTTTTTAAAATGGTTTCGTGACTTTTATGTATAACAGTTGGATGAAACCTTAAAAAAATAAGACTAAAAAATGAATTGAATTTAAATATAACATTGTTTAGAGGTATCACAAAAGAAATTATTGATAGCTGGAAAACAAATTCTTAAATGAATTTAAAAAAATTAATCGATTGGAGAAATAAATTACTTTGAATATATCATATCAAATCAAAAAAACACAATATTGCATAATGAATCCTCTATTCTTGAAGAGGAAATTATAAATTACCATACAAAAAGAAAAGGAAAAAGAAAAGGAAAAAGAAAAAGAAAAGGATAGATAGTTAATGCTTTGTTGTGTTGCTGGAGGCGATGATGCTAGTAACAGCCAAGAAGAACACCAACAACTGAAAATGAATAATTAAATTAATTGTATTATAATCCCACAAACAATAACTCGAGCTAAATTAATTAAGCAATTTTTTTTTTTCAGAAAAAGAGAAAAGAAATCCTCTCTAACAAATGTGTTGTCTCCAAATTGAACTCTCTCGCCATCATCCATACACTTATTATAAGCCTCTCTCTATCTCGTCCTTCTGCTCTTCCTCTCTCTTTCCTTATTGATTTTTAAATATTTTCTCTCATCTCTTTTCTCTTCATTCTAACCCTTAAAACCCTCGTTTCTTTGATGATTTCTTTTCTCTATCTCTTTTTGTAACCGTCCCTTCATTTACTTCACTTCCTTTGACTTGACTTGACTAGGAATTACCTTAACTGGTACGCCTCCCTCTCTCTGTTTGTGTGTATATATGTTTTGTCTGAAGAACATTTCTTGGTACTTTTTTGGCCTTGCTTTGTTGGGTGTGTATCCATTTTGTGTTCTTTTGACTTTTGGATTACTTACCAATCTAATCCATGTCACTGTACTTTCTCCTTCCTTTTGGCTAATTTGGTTAAAGCTCTCATCTTGTTAAATTGTTTTTTTTTGTTGTTGGGGTTGATTCATTCTGTTGTTTTGATCAACTGGTGATACAGAAGTGTTCTTCGATTTTGAACTTCAATATATCGTTTGAGGTTGGTGGATATGTACACTGTTTCTTGCTTGAATTTGAATCATGTTCTTATTAATTCATTGATGGAATCTTGATCAAGTTTGATTCATGGCATAGAGCTGTTAAGTTTTCATCTGGGTTTGCTTTGTCTATGTAGTTGGTATTCTCGTTAACCCATTTTTGGAATCTAAATCCAAGCCATGTTTCTGGGTTCATATCCTCTTTAATCTCTTGGGTCGGGAGATTTTCTTTTTGTTAGTTTTGATTTGTTTCGTGTCTCCGAAATGGTTAATTGGTTTAATTTATCATCTGGGTAGAAACTGCTGCTTCTAGATCTTTAACGTATATCTAATCATTTCCTATAGTATGAAAACTCTCAGGGGATTAGTTTTTTTAGCGAGGTGTATCCATATTCACTCATCTGTTTAGCTGTTGAAAACAAAATTGTTTGCTTTATGTTTTTCAAATATTATGAATTCTGCATATTGGTATTTTGATTGTTGATGATAATCTGGCATTTTTTATTTGTTCTGTTCTTTCGATGACAGAGAATTTCAGGCTTTGAAAAGGTCTTTGATCCATGTCCAAAGGAAAAGATTTGGGGAGTGAAGATGGAAGAGGGGATGTGAGCAGAAATGATCCTGATCTTAGTAAGAAAAGGATGCTGGCAGAGGACTCTGGCAATAGCTCTTGGATTACTTCTAATAGCCCCCCGATGAAAAAGATTGCTGTCTGTGAAATTAGTAGAGGATCTGGGTGTTATAATTTCTCTTGCAGCAATGGTAGAGTTGGTGATTCGTCAAATGTAAAACCTCAGGATGCAGATTACTTCTATGCCCCCCAACTCAGTGATGAGCTAGAGAATCTGATTTTGGCAAGAGTTCCAAGATCAGAGTACTGGAAGTTTCCAAACGTGAACAAGCGGATACTCTCACTTGTAAAGAGTGGTGAGCTTTTTAAGATTAGGAGGGAAATTGGTGTTAGAGAATCATCTGTTTTTATTTTTGCGACCGGGGACAAAAGTTGGTGGGCATTTGATAGACAATTCTGTTCTCGCAGGAAACTTCCAGATCTACCAGCAGACTGTTGTTTCTCTTTTGGAGATAAGGAATCCCTTTGTGCAGGGACCCATCTGATTATTTCAGGCAGGGAGATAGAGGGGGTTGTTGTTTGGAGATATGAATTGGAAACAAACAGCTGGAATAAGGGTCCTTCCATGATCAATCCTAGGTGTTTGTTTGCGTCTGCATCCTGTGGTGCCTTTGCTTTTGTAGCTGGTGGAGTGACCGGCACTGGTGCTGATGTTCTAAATTCTGCAGAGAAATATAATCCAGATACTAAATCATGGGAAGACCTTCCAAGGATGCAGCAAAGAAGAAAGCTTTGCTCTGGCTGTTTCATGGATAACAAATTTTATGTGATTGGAGGACGGAACGAGGAGGGAAATGTTCTGACTTGTGCTGAAGCCTATGATGAGGATAAAAGGGCATGGGACCTGATCCCAGACATGTTGGAGAATACACCAATTGCTACTTTCCAATCTCCACCCCTCATTGCTGTTGTGAACAATGAGCTTTACTCCCTTGAGCCTTCATCAAACCAGTTGAAGGTATACTTGAAAAAGAGCAGAACATGGAAGAAATTAGGAGCAGTGCCGGTAAGAGCAGATTCTAACAAAGGATGGGGTGTAGCCTTCAAGTCTCTGGGCAATGAACTGCTTGTAATAGGTGCATCTACATCCACAGTTTCTTATTCCGGGGATGGCATGGCTATATACACCTGCAGACCTGATTCTGAAGCTGAAGAATTGCAATGGAGGCCTCTTGAGTGTGGCAGAAACAGGCTGAGTAACTTTATATTGAACTGCTCTGTTATGGTAGCTTGAATTTTGACACTCCTAGGCAGTAACTCTATAGAGTTGTTACATGAGTATCGAATAATAGCTACATTTGAAAATGGGATTTGGCACACTAGATGCATCAATATATATTTTCAATACATCCTCAGGTATTTCGTTAGGTGTCTCTCCAGATTGTGTGGTGGATGTGGGTATTTGAGAAACCTAGCTGAATTATAGCGGTCGAGTGTCTTGTATGTACTTTTATTCTCAATGACTTCGGATCATGGCATGTTGAACTGTGTTCTGGCATTGGTGTTATCTTCTGATAACACAGCTTGTCATTTTGTTTGGTGTCATATTCATATCAAGGAACATATGGCAATAATTATGACCTTGATACCACCGAGTCTAGGTTAGATTTGTTGGAACTCTTGAATACTTCTTCAAGATCGGTACAGCAAAGGAGCATTGCCTGTTACTGAATTGGGATATTTGATACTCATAACTCTGTTTGTCAAAACATTTTTATAATTCCTTTTTCCTGTTCCATCAACTTGATTTCTATTACCACCATGAAGTGCAGTTTATCACGTTCCAATAGGGTATTTTCACCAAAATTGTCCAGAAAAGAAGAAAAGTGGGGAGAATATAAAGCAATGCCACACCCAAATAAGCTGAGTTGTTTCCCAAGCAAATCCCATGGAGAACTGTCATATTCCACTGCCGTCACTGATTCTTAATTTGGAACACTTTGCTGGTTTGACTCCACAGTTAATTCGTGAAAATGAATTTTCCACAAACCACGAGAATGTAACCTGGATAGCTTCGAAGGTTCTTGCAAAGTTACTGCAGGAATGCAAAGTGAACATAAATTCTTCAAAATCAGCAATAAAGATTGCTTCGTAGTTGCTGACTGCTGATATAACCCTAGATACAGTCAACCATCATTTCTCAGAGCAACCATATCGTTTTGTCTTTTCAACTTTTTTCTGCATTAGATTGTAAGTGATAGAAGATAGTGACAGATGATCTACCACCATGAGATGATATGCAATTTAAGTTTCGTAAACGCATCCCCCCACAATACGGTTCATGATGCAAATACATGTCTTGCAGGAAGAAAAGCTTCTGAGAACTGAGAGAACAAAAAGAAATCAAAACAAATTTGCTCCCAGGCAGGGATGGAAATGGCACGGGTTGGATTATTTTATATCCATATTTTTATTTATTATTCATTAAGTAAAAAATTTAGGTTTCATAAACTATCCAGTTTTGGATATTCATTATTTACTATTACTTATTATTTAATATATATATATATGTGTGTGTGTGTGTGTGTGTGTGTTTTTCATATATTAGTGTCAAGCAGTGTCCGGCCGCACCTTCCCAGTATGGTTATCTTATTACAACTTCACTCAAGTCACTAGTCTTGTCTTTGGCATCCCCTCTTGTGGTTAAGATAACGACTTCGGGCATGGCCAACTCTCATGGTATGACAAGCAATATGTACATAGCCCGGAAACGAATTCACCACTGTATGGTTGATTAGCAATTACTAGCGATTCTAGCTTTATGCAATCGAGTTATAGCCTGTAATCTAGACTAAGGACGGGTTTTTAGAGATAGATCACCCTTGCAGAATCGCAACCCTTTATCCCTGCCATTGTAGCATGTGTGTCATCTAGGGCATAAAGGGGCATGATGACTTGATATCATCCTCACCTTCCTCCAGCTTATCATTGGTAGTATGTTCAAGGTTTCAAACTCAACGGTGATAGCTAAACATGAAGGTTGTGCTTGCTGCGGGACTTAACCCAATACTTTACAGCATGAGCTGATGACAATTATTATAACCAAATTTTGATTTATTTTTTAAAAATTATTTTAAAAAAAATAAAAATTAAAAAATAAAATAAAAGCTGGTAATGTGAAAAAAACAAGCCGGGAAATTAAGCTATAATTTTTGAAGAAATTTAGGATCTAATTGTACTCCATTATACTCAAAAATAGAAAACAATACAAATTTAAGGTCAAATTAAATGATTACTAGAAGACTTTGTATAAAAATTAAGTTCAAGGACATAATTAAATTTTTAATATGTCAATTTTATTTAACCATGGGCCATATTAAATTTTAATTATATTTGAGAATTAATTTGGATCCAATTAAAGGATTTAATTAGGTACAAAGACTTAATTATACTTTAAATGGATCAAATTAATTTTATTTGGGGCTTAATTGGTGAAAAATTAAGTTTGGGAGCCTAATTTGAGCTTAATTGAGAAGATTGAAATTTTAAGAGATCAAATTTAATTTTTACCAAGTTAATTGATTGAAATTAGGGGCCAAATTGCAAAAAAAATTAAAATTTTAGGGTTAATTAGGGGTTAAATTAAAGAAATTGACAGCCAAGAATGTTTTTGTCAAAGGCGCCGAAATTAAGGGGCTTAATTGACAAAAATCAGGGGTGAAATCGAAGAAATTGAAAGTTTAATGGTTAATTAAGGGTTAAATTGCATAAATCTAAGATCAAAAACTATAATGCAAAAGGCGCGTAAATACAGGGTTGAAGTTGAAGTTACACCGGGACCAAATTGCATTAAATTAAAAGTTTAGGGTCCATTAGGGGTTCCGTTGAAACAATTTGAAAGAAGGAGGACTAAATTGAAAATCAATCAAAACTACTTCATTTAAACAAAAACTGCGCCGTTTTGAGTTTAAAAAAAAGAGAAAGAGGAGACCAGCGACGCGTTGCCTGGTCACTGTTTATCATCTTCTTCGTGAAGCTATAAGAGTAGTAGTTTGCAGATGCATTTAATGCCTTATTTGTCCCCCAAAATTGACAACTCATGCACCAAAATGGCCACCTGAAATCCCTTTATCCTTGTGTATGGTTCGTTCAGGCCTATAAACGTAAAAAATGCTCCGGTGACCAGCCTAAAATGGTTACCTCGAGCAACCTTGGACTGTCAAATTTGATAATTTAAGGTTCACACTTTAAACTGATGGTTGGAGTCTTCTAATCGAATTAAGAGCTGAAAATTTTTCTCCTATAAAGACAAGATTGCCCTCTTTTATCTCTTATAAATAGAGGTGAATTTAATGGCTGAGAGAAGAAAAAAATCAAGTTGAAAGTGGATAAAAACTCACTCTTTCCCTCTTGTTTTTATCTTTTTCTATTTTCTCATTCTCAGTCATGCCTTCAGCCTTGTTAATGTTGTCACCACTTGCACCGCGTTGTCTTCCTCAATTAGACCATCCTTACACCAGTTATCTTTCTACTTCCCTTCCCTTTCCTTTTTTCTTCTTCGTTAATGCTTGCTGTGAACAATTCACGCCCACTACTCATGTAGTGGATGTTGGGCCGGGCCACATATGGCATAACCCAAAATTAGGGGCCTGGTCTGGCCCAACCCTAAAAAATAAATAAACATAAATGTGTTGGGTCGAGATTGGCCCAGTCATTTTAGGCGAAGTTCGACCCAATCTCATTTGTGCATGAGCCGGCCTAGCCCATGTAGATTTTTATTTTTATTTTTATTATTTTTAATAATATATTATAATATTAAAAAAACATAAAAAATTAAAAAATCCTTTTAAAAAATATGTGATTTTTCTCAAATATTTTTCTATCAATTCTGCATGATATTGGGTTGTATATTTACATTGTAAAGTATAAAACGATATTAAAATACTTAATTTTCTATGAAATATTTCAAAAAAAATAAAAAAATATATTTTCATGCATACGACCAAATCCTAAAAAACTTTCAAGCATGTTTTCAATAAATTTTTTTGCATATTTCTTATGTTTTGAAAACCCAAAAAAAAAATGGATATCATAACTAGTTTATGATCATTTATCAGGTTTTGATCAAAATATCAAAAATCTTTTTCCAATCTTTTTTTTTTTAGGATTTAGATGTAGACTTTAATATTTATGGGTGTAAAATTATACGATAAAGTACACCCTCATGCATTAAAGATAAAATATGTAAATAAATGTGATGCTAAAATTTAGACTTTATAATAGTTAAGATTTAACCTGATAAGATAGAGACTCTCTCATGAAGAGAGATCTGCCTTGAGCCTTAGAAAAGACCAATAAATAGATACCCGACCTAGAAAAATAATCAAACAACAATGCAGCTTATCTTAGGTAAGATGCACTAGGGGCGATGTGTCTTTTCCTTGCACAACTAGTCCCTTACCAAGACTCTCGCAGACCATAGGTTCCTAGTTACCATAATATTAGGTGACGACTCCCAAAAACCAATCAAAGCAAATAAACAAAAATAGTTAACTGACGCTGTGCGGGTGACGTGCAACAACAATCATGCACCGCCTATGTCTACGTTTCTAGAGGCACCCTTCTCTTTTAAGAGGATTCACAATATGTCAAGCCTTGGCAGGATACTTAATATGTTAGCTACACGGGTCGATACACATAGCGCTCATAATCCATCGTATATGGCTAGGATTACTGGAGCATCTAATCTCATTCACTCCCCTAGCTTTTGTCTTTTAGTACCAGTATCCACTTAGCTTTTGGTTTTTAGTATCAGTGTCGACTTAGCAAAGTGCTTTTACCATTGATGTTCTTTCTAATCTCTACGCATTTCACCGTTCTATCGAAGATTCTCTTTGCCTCTGCCACACTTCAACTTAGCAGTTTCTAAGTATTGAGATATGATATATCATATTTTATTACAAAAAAATTTAAATGTTCAACAAATATATCTATATAATATCAATATATATTTTAAGTTAGGTTCAAGCGAATTTCATATTAAGTTTGACAATATATATATATATATGCTCTATCGTTTGTATTATATATTCTACAAGATAATTATTCAAAAAAGAGTTATCTATTTAAAGTTCGGTATCTGAACTTAAATTGTCATCCCGGCTCCTGGGTCATTGCATCTCGGGAAGTAGTACCACTGCATAGAGCCTGTGCTATCTTGATTTTTCTCGACGCCAGCTGAGTTTCAGGCTGCAAATCTTATAAATTATACCACAATATCTCTCCCTAATTCGTAATTTCCATAAACAAAGATGCTGAGGGAAAAATCATAAAAGGGATCTTATAAAGCAAATTTCAGTCGTTTAGCATAATCTAGTATTTCGAGTGCGACCTTCAGCTGCATTAACAGGATCCGTCATAATGAAGCAAGTCGTTGCGTTTCTGAGGTCCGCATAGCACGTGAAGTAAAATTTAGACCATCCTTTGCATCTTCTGTTCTTTTTTCCAGTGTAATGTTTCAGAGGCACCCAGATGTTTACAAAAATTTCAAGCAGTCTTATATGTTGTCCACTTTGATTGTGGTTCAATATTCCCATAGAGTTTAATTACGCAAAAAAAAATCCATTACCATATATTGTGGATCATACAAAATCCACATCTGAGTTCAAATGCAGTATAGAAACTTGATTTGATCTCTTGAAGCCTCTTTGCTATATAAATTCAAAATGCCATTCTAATTACAAATAATCTCCTTCTTGGTGTGTATCCATTGAATAAATGCTGTGCTTGCAATCATCTGAAACTTGATTGATCACTGCTTTAAGATGCCAAAATGGTTTAGCAAGTTACCTCCTCCTTGATAGGTCCTCCCTTTTTGGACAAAATCGAACTCAATACGGACTTGCTATGACAAGTATGCTGCAGAAGGAACAATAACATGCTGTTAGGAAAATGCACTAGGCTGTAGCCTAGGGAGGAGAAAGGAAAAGGAAAAGAAAGATCAAACTCACACTTAAATTCTGCCAAAAGCACTGTGGGCTAGTTGCCTCTGTTTCCATGCTCAACTCACCCGTAATGAGATATGTACAGAGAATCCATATCCAGACCCTTGACGGCACGTAGGTCGATCAAGAAGGACTGCACATCGTTATGAATTGAAGATCATACTTAAGAGTAACCAAGTAAAAGCAAATCAAGGATTAATCTGGCAGATTTAAGAGACCATTTGAATGCTGATTCTTTGCTTGAGCAGTTCGGCCAACACCACCTCAGATTTGCATGAAGGGAATGGCTTTTAAGTAGGCCAGGACATCTTCCAAATACCTTTCAGTCTTAGATTTCCTGAATGCACAGGCAGTCTCTCTTGTTCTGAGAATCACCAAGACAAATGCAACTGTAAATAACCCATTGAAAAACTTCAAGTGCCATCCCATCGATATATCATAGCAAACCACACATTTAATCTTAAAAAACAACACAAAAAATGTGACTTTCCACAGTGCTTTCAAGTATATACATAGAATCACTAAGAATAGGATATCCAACCTTTCGCAATCTATAGTAACACAGATCTAACCATATAAATTCCTACAAAAAGCAAGTCCCTCTCACATAGCATGTGCCAATAAAACAATAACAAGATTGCCATGTAGCATCATTCACTGAACCTTTAGTCATTGGCACTGCCTTTAAAGATTCACCCAAGAACAATGCAATTAGTTCCCCTGGCATTCACGAGAGACTTGTTCACATAGGCAACAAGCCCCTGCATTTTTATCAGGTTTTAGCATCAATGGAACTCAAAATTAAGCACCCCATTACTGCATAACATTCAAACTTCAACTTTATACAATGATAAAAATCTTTGTATAATCAGGATCCGTTTATAGCAGTCATCTTATTGCCATTTCCTTTCAAGGCAACCCTAAGACAACTGAAGTGACTTTCCCATGACTTTCGAGGGCATATAGAATCAACTACCCACAAGATATCCAAACAACCACACCAATTCAACCATACATTTACCCTCAAAATAGATCCATCTTACATGGTATATACAAATACAACATTAAAAACTGCTAAATAGCATAAAATGAAAAGGGATATTTCTTTTCATATCCATTTTGTGCTCGTTAAATTTTTATGTATCCTATTCCCTGAAGTTTACGAGACTTGATCACAAGGCAACAAGCCCCTGCTTTTTTTCATCAGGTTTCAAAACAAGACAAAATCAAGCACCCCATTACTTGACAGCAGGCAAACTTCAACTTTATAAATTCTCTGTTTATAAATGCAAAACGCAGCAACCAGGACCAGGACCAGAGGTTTTCAGTGCCACTGCCCACTGTTGTTGCCTTGCGAGCTAAACCCTGACTGCTAGGGTTTAGACGAAGGCTTGCTTTCTATAAGATTTGTAGGGTGCATTTGAAACGCTGGACAGGACATGATAACTGAAATTGGACTGAACTGGATCGGATTCCGGACAATAGATGAGATTTGACCTGAACAAGAACATGTTATTTATTGCCTGTGTTTGCTGCACTGGACTAGACAAGGGTTAATAATTTTTTCACAAAAGTTCATTTTGGTCTTTAAAATTATTTTAATAATTTTTTATTTTATTTTCATAATATTTTAGTCCTTATTTAAAAACAAATTGGTCATCTAATTTTTTGGCACACGAAATTTAGTACCTAAATTAAAAGTATTACAATTAAACCTCTATATGTAAAATTTCATTTTAGTAAAATATAAGTTAACTTGGTCAAGCTTTCGTCCCACCAAATAAAAATAAAAATAAATGAGTGATAAGTAGATGATAGATAATCTTGAGAAATAATATTTTTTGTAACCATTTAAGATAAAACAGATCCATGTCTTTGTTTTATCTAATATGTTGCATCAAACATTACACAACTTGTTCAGTCTTATCAATAATGTTCTGTTCAGCGTTCTAAACATATCATGCTATAAATACCCTTTGAATTATAGAATATTTTGATTGACACCCTTACATTGTTA
This sequence comes from Populus pruinosa, assembly GCA_026413675.1. Lineage (NCBI taxonomy): Eukaryota > Viridiplantae > Streptophyta > Magnoliopsida > Malpighiales > Salicaceae > Populus > Populus pruinosa. The sequence continues at coordinate 38,372,853 of CM048592.1, read as the reverse complement.
TTATTTTTTATTTTAACCCTTAAATATCGTAATATAATAGACAAAATGGTTGATTTATTTGACTGGAAATGTTTATTTTTTTTTTTACATAAATATAAATTTGTTAAGGATTCTTTTTAAGTGTATCTCAAAACAGGTAAAATGATTTTCTTAAAAAAATACATTGTTAAAGAATTTTAAAATACCTATAACTAATATATAAAAACTCTCTATTTTCTCGTAATGATAAGAAATTCTACTCTAATAACCATTGTCAAATAAAAGTGGATGTATTACGTAGCATTGAATATCATCTGTAAACCCAAAAGATTTACCTGGTGATTAAAGAGATTTTGCTCACTTCTTTGCTTTCCTAGGTTTAAACGAAGGTTAATTACAATCAATTCTTTATTATAATTGAATTTAATTATATTGATCAATTTAAATTTAATTAATAAATAAGTTAAATTCACATGTTTAAAATGTTGAGTTTCTTAAAATATATATATGTATCGAAAATGATAAATTTAAAATTTAAAGATTAAATTTTTTTTTTTTAACTTTGAATGTTTACTTCAAAGTTATGTTGTCACAAATCATAAACTATTCAATTGTTTGATCTCCAATAATAAACCACATGAAGTATTAATGAGAAATCTCCTAGATTTTTTTAAGATAGAGATATTGTTATACGATAGAGTACTAAATTTTTTTCTTTTGTGTTTAGTTTTTAAAGTATTGCGCTCTACTCACTTTTTTCATCATAGAAAATAAAAGACATAGCGTTCTATTTACAGAAAAATATAAAAACTCTATAAATAGAAAAATATCATTTTTTTTCCTTTTAAATAACATTATATTTATTATTTTAGGCTAATTTTAGAAGTTTTTCAATCAAGTCCTCCCTTAATTGTTTCTAAGTTTACAATTGTAATCCCTCTATTAATTATATTTTAGTCCTTAATTTATAAAATTTATTTACAATCAAGTTATAATTGATTAATCATTCCATTTTGATTTTTGATTGATGATTTTTATGCATTTGACCTACTAGGTTCTCTAATAAATTATCCAAAATATAAATCACAATACTAAATAAATAGAATTAAATTTAAATTAATTAATTTATTATCAATTCAACAATTGATTAACTTATATTTGAAGATCAAGTGAAATGTTTAGCAACCTGTCATAATTCCTTAAATATAAGAAAAATTATAAGTGATTTAACTTAATCTTTTAAGGATTAATATATTAATGTAATTATTATCCCCTCATCAACAATGTTTCATTTAGATATTATAGCATAAAGTGTGTCTACTATGTTAAATCATATTTGTTCTTAATATCATGGTCATTGATTATTTGAATAAGACTTGAAACTCTTTTCAAATCTCATTCCATCTTACGCAAAGATTTGCGATCAATATTACTTGAGAACAAATAAGATATTTTTCTTAATGTATTTAGGATGGTGAATCCTTTTTTAATTACTTAAATATCTTTATATAATTTATATTATACCCAATATTTATTCATTTATTATCCTTGATTAGGACAACATGTAGTAGAATAAAAACATAACACTCTCTATATATGATAACTTAGTAATCTTAAGTCTAAATATCAATTATACAACTATCATATATTATATGACAAGTATCTATATATTAGTTTTACGTGTCCTCTATATCTCAATTTATAAAAACAATTATTTTCTTTTATAAATAAAAGAAGATAATATGTATCAATATCAACAACTTTAAATAATGTCTAATTTTAATAGAGTATTGAGTATAAAATTCAGGAATAATGATTTGATATATTAGGAATCTTATAATTATAAAAACTTTATTTTTTTATAAAATATTTTTATTCCAATGACTTTATTTTTACTCTAGATTTATTAATAAAATATTTTATAAATATTAAAGATAAACAAATATTTATTAATAAATTAAATATATATGCATGGATAAGATCAATCCTCATAATTAATCAATTAACTACAAAGTATATACTCTAACACAAAAGTGCACAGTATTCAAATTCATTTTATTTTTTATATTATTCTCATTACTTTTATCCTATTCCATCAAAGGTTTCTTATAAAAAAGGGTAAGCAAGCATTTTGAAAAGCTAATTTTAGCATTAATTTCTTCTCTTAATATTCATAATGATTTGAAAGATTACTTATATTATATCTCAGAACTAATTATAATGAATAGGTCTATAAGAATTCATAAATCGACACAGTAAACTAAAGCCAGCCCAGGGCAAAGTTTGTCATCTATCAATGAAATAGCTAGTTGAAATGTCTGCACGAAGAGAAGTATTTGCCTGTATTTATTTCTTGTCATCACGGATATTTAAAAAGATATCCATGACCCATTGACTGCAATGGTTGCCTTGTGTTGCTCGACCATGGTGACGAGCCCTGATAAATTTATCAAAGCATCATTAACCATTAATCGTTTCTCGGTAGCTTCGGAATCCCTCCATTACATTACTTATACGATATCTGACAACTAATTATAATTGTAGATTCCTTAATTACCTCCCATATCTTCCAAGCTCCTCTGCCTTGAACTCTCACCTTCTCTAGATGTTGCATGGGAAAAAAATAATGAAAACCATCACCATTATTTCTAATATTATATTTAATTAAAAATTAAAAATTAAAAATTAAAAATTATAATTTATAATTTATAATTTATTTTAATTTATATTTTATAAGATTATTCTGATTTTATAATTTAGATTAAATTGCTTTTCAAATGATATTATAATAATAATAAAAAATGATTGTGAAGATATAAAAATGCTTTTTATATTAGTTTTAATTTTTTTTTTTGCTTTCATGGATATTTTGATTGTCTTATTATATAATTAAGATTGAAATTTTTTTCTTAATAATTAATGAGTTATGTGAAAAGATTTTAATGCTAATTGTTAATTGTTATAGCTGTCCGTTACATTACAAGATTTGGCATTATTGTTTCAAATATAGTAATGAAATCCTACCACGAGACGAACCAAATGTATTGCCTTTTCAAATCTTGGTTTTTATTTTCATGAAGATTTTTCATATATTGTTTTTCATAAATGATTTTACATATTATAGTTTTCTCTTTGGTGACCTTTTCAACTTTATATATATATATATATATAAACACAACGTCATGACCATAATCCATAAATGAATGTAAGATTTTCACCATTTATTTCATGTAAACTTAAATCCCTCATTTCTCATCTAGAATTTTTCTGATTGGTAGGCTGGACTTAGGTTTTCGGACTTGTAATCTAAGCTTGCTTAGAAGTCGTAGGGCTTTCTATGTACCTCGGGGTTTAGCCCATTATCCCTTCACACATACCTTCTCTAAAAAACCTCTCTTTAGGAACGACACGTCATCCACCCCTAAACTACAAGTCGTCCTCTTCGTTAAACTCTATCTCTCACTCTCTTTTCCGTACGGAAAAGAAAACGAAGGCATACAGAAAGAGAGAGAGAGAAACAAAGCGAAGCAAAGGAAAGGAAAGCCACTCCTCTCTCTCCTCTATTTGCAAACTCTTTAACCTTAGCTCACTAAGAAGCAGAAGAGAACAACTACCAAAAAAACCCAGAAGCAGTAGACTTTTACCTTAACGGCACTTCTGTAAGATTTCATCTCATCTGGTTTTTTCATTTGAATTCCTTTTGACAAATCCAAACTCAAAACCTTTTCTTCATGTTTTTTTTTTTAAGGTTCCCTTTTAGATAGACACCCATGATTTTTATTTCCTGTCTTTATCTTCCTTATCTACAATAAAATGATTTGTGTTAAAGTGGGGTTGAATTAACATCTTTTGTGAAATTAGGGTTTTTCATTTCTGCCTCTTGAAGCTCAGTCGCTGTTCGTTCCTGCTAAATATTGGGGCTTCTCTAGGGCTTATAGCTCTTTATTTCCATTCAAGTTTGATTCTTGATTTCTAAGGGAGGAAATTTGTTTAGATTTGCATATTTTTGGTGGGTTTTTGTTTCTTTTAAGGTTTTTAATTATGGCAGAGTTTTAGATGCTTTGGGTGTTCGAAGCTAATTTGGGATTGGTAGTTTTAGCTTGTTTTTAGGCTAATTTAGTGGGTGATTTATATAGTGATTAGCTATGTCTATGAACAACAACAACAACAATAATAACCCGCCAAAGAGTTTGGGGCAATCTTCGTCACCATTTGGTAATTCAGGGATGGTCAATCCATCGATGGGTGCGAACCCAACATTCCCTCAAGCGCAAGCGCAGATGGGTGCTGGCTTTCAGGGTGGTCAGTTCCAGCTGTCCCAAGCACAGGCTACTTTGCAAGCGCATTTGAAAGCGCAGCAGGCTCATGCTCAAGCACAAGCAGCTCACGCTGCTCAAGTTCAAGCTGCTCATGCACAATTCCAAGCGCAATTACAGGCGCAAGGGGTTTCTCTTAACCAAAATCAGAGTGCTGGAATAGGCAATATGGGTTCATCTTCACCGTCATTCTCGACTCCTGGCAATGCTAGTGCAAAACGTCTACCTCAGAAACCTCTGGGTAGACCTCCCGGTGTTCCCATGTCGAGCATGGTTTCACCATTGAAACCCATGGATCTTTCTTCTGCTGCACGTAGGAAGAAGCAGAAGCTACCAGAGAAGCAGCTACAAGATAGAGTAGCAGCAATTCTGCCAGAGTCTGCTCTGTACACCCAGCTTCTTGAGTTTGAAACCCGTGTTGATGCTGCTTTAGCTAGAAAGAAGGTTGACATTCAGGAGGCACTTAAAAGCCCTCCTTGTGTTCAGAAAACCCTTCGAATTTATGTCTTCAATACATTTGCCAATCAGATAAGAACAATCCCCAAGAAGCCAAATGCTGACCCTCCGACTTGGACTCTTAAAGTAATCGGGAGAATCTTGGAAGATGGGGTAGACCCTGACCAGCCTGGAGCAGTCCAGAAATCAAACCCATTGTACCCAAAGTTCTCATCATTTTTCAAGAGAGTGACAATTCAGTTGGATCAGAGACTGTATCCTGATAATCATATCATTATATGGGAGCATGCTCGATCACCTGCACCTCACGAGGGTTTTGAAGTCAAGAGAAAAGGGGACAAAGAGTTCTCTGTGAATATACGATTGGAAATGAATTATGTTCCTGAGAAATTTAAGCTCTCTCCAGCTTTGATGGAAGTTCTTGGCATAGAGGTTGAAACCCGTCCTAGAATAATAGCTGCAATTTGGCATTATGTGAAGGCTAGGAAACTGCAGAACCCTGAGGACCCTTCATTTTTCAATTGTGACGCACCACTTCAGAAAGTATTCGGGGAATCAAAGATGAAGTTCACGATGGTTTCACAGAGGATATCTCAGCATTTATCTCCTCCACAGCCAATACATTTGGAGCATAAAATTAAGCTGTCGGGGAATAGTCCAGCTGGAACTGTCTGCTATGATGTGGTGGTTGACGTGCCATTCCCAATACAGAGGGAGTTGTCTGCTTTGTTGGCAAATGCTGAGAAGAATAAAGAGATTGATACTTGTGATGAGGCGATATGTACTGCTATAAGGAAAATTCATGAACATCGTCGGAGACGCGCATTCTTCCTTGGATTTAGTCAATCACCTGTTGAATTTGTCAATGCTCTCATTGAATCTCAAAGCAAGGATTTGAAGCTGGTAGCTGGAGAAGCTAGTAGAAATGCCGAGAAAGAGCGCCGCTCAGATTTCTTTAATCAGCCATGGTGAGTTTAATTTTCAATTTCTCCTTGTTTGAACCTCATTCATTTCATCTATTTGATCCGTAGCTTCTATTTTAGGTCCACTGTCCATGTACACATTATATGAATGCCACGGTTGACTTGATGAATAATCTTAGAGTTTGACTTGTAGATGTATATCAAATATGTTGTTGCCTGCTCAAAACAATGCCACTTGAAAGATGATAATTATGGGTTCTATTATGCAATTGCTTAATCTGCTACTTGCCAAATTGTTATTTACTTTTTCCTTTTTAGTTCTGATGTCAAGAACTCTTAATTTATCACATGATCGGGCTTGTTTTTGCTATTTAGTCACAGAATTTGTAATATCATCATGAGGATGCCTAGACAAAATTATGAAGATTAACAAAGGGAAATGTTTTGAGGATTCTAATGCTTAGTCAAAAAGAGAGAAATTTGAGCATCTAATTCAAGTTATGAAAGCCTGCACATGACAAAATTAAAAAGAAACATCCACTCATCTGTACCTACTTGGTCATTGAACAGGGTTGAAGATGCTGTTATTCGATATTTGAATCGCAAGCCCGCAGCCGGAAGTGATGCTCCTCGGAGCATGTGAGTTGGGAGTTTGAAGAGCTGCTGATCTGTAACCCTGTCATTTTTTCTTTCACTTAGCATTTGTAGATTTTCACCTTTGTTTTGTGAAAATAGTACAGCTATCATCGCCCTATTGCTAATGGCCCTGGGAGGAATGCTTCATGCTTGTATTAAAACAAAATAGGTTCGGTAGCTTTTTGTTGTTTTCTTTTTTTTTCTTTTTTGAACATCGTTTAGGCTTTAATTATCCTCATACTTGCTTGAATTATTATGTTAGTGAAAAAAAAGCCGTCTTATCATTCACAGCTGCTTTAAACTTTGTGTTGGTTTGCATCATGCTGTGAATGCTGCGCCTTGATTGGTAGGCTCATTGACTGGATTCTCCTTTTAGCTTTTGCTAGTTATAATGGATAACGACAAGCCGCTGAGAATCCATGATAGGGATTGTTGTGGCCTTGTGGGATATTTGCTCACTGTAGAAAGGACATGACATATGACTACTAGAGATTGCATATTCACCTGGAGAGTTTTTTTATGATATCATGGCGTGTGTGGCGCACGTAACCAAGATAGAGAATTTGACTTGTGATTGGGCATGTATCATTTCACGCTTCTCATTCTCGTATCATGGGTGTTTCTCATGCCGGGTACACAAGTAGTACAATCCGTAGCTTGGTGAATGAGATGCCTTTTATTCTCCACGTGTGGAGTTGGCACACATCAGAGCTTTTGTTCCTTTTTCTTACAGGTTCATATTCGGGTGGTCTATTTCTGTGGCTGTGCAAGCATTGTCGTGACACCAAAGTTCAACTAGAGTCATGAACATGAGATAGCTTTTCCCACCCCAAGATGTATAATAGGAAATCACAAGCTTGTTCTTGATGACCCTACACTGGTATCAATCTACAAGGAAACATCACAAGTATATTTGGGAGGGGGTAAAGTTATAGAAATGTTAACTTAAGGGTTTGTTTCTTAAAGAAGTATTTTGATTACACTTGAACAAATATATATATATTTTGCTTGCGTTTCTTACATTTTACTTGGAAATATTTAAGGGCACCCTTCCTTTCATATTAGCTCCCAATACCCTATCCACTCCTGCAAACCATCCACACCAAGATGGGAACAAATACTGATTTACAGGAGCATGTGGCTAAAAAGTTGCTAGGAACATTAACATATTGGGAAATGACTTGCATTCCACTGTAGCCATGAACAATGAAATGTTAAGGTTTTTTTCATTTTGATCCTCAAAATTTTCAAGGATTTTTTTAATTCTAAACTTATTCTTTTTAATTTTATTATTCAACATTAGATTTATCGGGTATTGGAATTACAGTTTATTTTAAATTTTCTTATATGAAGTTATCTTGATCCTTAAAATTTCAAGGACTTTTTTGTTTTAATTTCAAACTTAGTTTATTTTCAATTTCATCCTCCTACATTAGGTTTATTAGGTATTGAACTTCATAATTTATTTCAAATTGTTTTCTATAAAGCTATCCCGGTCTTATATCTCGGGTCATAACTTTGCAAATTAGCCGAATTGACTCGGTTTATTTTTTGTCTTCATTTAATCAATTTTTTTCTCAACTTTATTTTTTAGTATCGAGTTGATTGGGAGTTGGATTTCATAATTGTTTCTAGATTTTTTTTTACAAGATTATATAATCTCATTACCCGAGTTATGAGTTTTATAGGTTAGTTAGGTTAACTCGTGTTTTTTTGTTCTTTTTTTAATTGAATTTTTTTTTCCAGTTTCATCTTTTAATATTGGGTTGATTGGGAATTGTATTTTTTAATTTTTTTTAATTTTTTTATAAAGTTATCTTGGTCTCCTGATCTAGTTTTGGCAGGTTAATTTGAGTTGACTCTGTTTTTTATTTTTATTATTTTTTTCAATTTAATCTTTTAACATTTGGTTGATTAAGCTTTATAATATTTTTTTTTATTTGCTTTCTATGGATTTATTATGATCTTATAACCTAGGTTATGGGTTAGGCTAGTTGACTCATTTTTTTCTTCTTTTCTAGTTTTTATTTTTAATTTTATTCTTCAATATTGGATTAATTGAGAATTGGGCTTTGTAATTTATTTTGGTTTGGGTTCTTTTGAGTTATATTAGTCTCATGACACGAGCCACAAGTTTAATTGGTTAACTCAAGTGACTTTTATGTTATTTTCTAATTGATTTTTTTATTATCCCTCAACAATTGATTGATTGAGAATCGAGCTTCATAATTTATTTCAATTTGATTTTTATGGGGTTATCTTAGTCTCATAACCTAGGTTTGACAGGTTAACTTAAGTTTACTGACTCATCATTTTAGTTGAGTTTTATTTTTAATTTTATCTTTCAATATTGGGTTGAAAGAAAATTGAGTTGGTAATTCAATTTACTTTCTATAGGATTATTAGAGTCTCATGACTTGGATAGTGAATTTAGCAGATTAACCCAAGTTGATTCTAATTGACATAATATATTGTTGTTTTAATTAAAAAAAGATGTCATCTTGATTTTTTTAATCAAATTACATTTTTATCAATCATCTAGGTTGTTTTTGGACTTACCATGTTGGCCAGGTCAGATGAAATCAATCCTTATATAGTTTAAAAAATTATTTTGCTAAAAAAACATGTTAACAACACCTGAATATTTTATTTATGTAAAACAAAAATTGATTTAGGCCACAACGTAACTCAAAAAATGATCTAATACACTTCTAACCTATTTAATCCCTTTTATGAGGAATTAATATTTCCTTTACATTTGTTGTCATCAATTAAAAATCAAAGAACAAAGTGATCTCATTATCGAATAATTTCTGCACATTGATTTTATTTTAACTATTACATATTTAATCCATTTTAACCCCTATTCCGACACATTTTTATAAGATATTTCTATTATTTGGAGCAAGGAATATATTAAATAAATTACAAAGTATTAGATGTAAACCCCGGTTAAAGACCTTTAGAAAAAAACGCTAATAAATTTAATCCACACATAAAATGGATTAATAAGAAAAATTAAAATAAAGAAAATGGAATAATCTAAAATAAATTTCAAATGCTGAAATTTCTAGGTATGATTGGAATTTTAAAACATGTCAAGATGGAATAATTAAAAGAAAATATTAGGCTAATGTAGTATTTAAGAGAAACTAGGGGTTGATTTGTCATTAGAAAAAAATAGCCATATAAATTTAAGTTTGGCTTCAAAAGAAAGCTAAGCATTGTCGTGAGTTTTATAAGTAAGAGAGAAAGGAGGTTTCATCTTTTCTACTAGAAATTCTTCCATTTAAAACATAAAAAGGAGCTAAAAAGATTAAAAAGGGGTTAGTCAGGGATTCAAACTAGGAGAATTGAGTTTTTTTTAGGTTTTAATGAGCCTAAAGTAGCTGGTTGGGAGGAAAGAATTAGAAGGAGAAGAAAACTTGTTTTCAACATTTTTTTTCCTTGAAATTACTTGTTTAAAGATGTGAGAAACTTTGATTGAAGTTTGGTTGAGTATCTTGTGAAATGATACATTTTGATTGAAATATGCATTATGAAATTTAGGTTTGATTGAATAATTGTTTAAGTTGATGATATTGTGTTTAAACGATATTTATAAGCATGAAATATGATTGAGTAATGATTCAATTGGATGAATTAAAAAGAAAATTAATCCTCATTATTGTCAGGGCTTCAACATAGATGTGAGAAATTAGAATTAAGATTGATTGATTCAACTATCATGTAAGTTGTGTATCAAATGAGTAAGTAGGTTGTAAATTTATTCAATTGGAGAGAGGGATTCAGCCTTAAGACTATTTTTAGGGAATAGATGGAATTGATTAATTGATGTTATGGTACGTTAATACATGTGAAAAAGGGATGGATGATGTAAAAATGATGTGTTTTTTAAAAGAAAATAGATCCTTCTATATTACAGAACATTTGGCAAAGAGAGTAGAAAGGGAAATCGTGTTCATTTAATTTAATTGTCTTGAATTGCGAGTAGAATTGAGTAAAATTGGGTGTGATAAGAATGGATAATAAAGAAAACTGAAAGAAATTTTCATTCCCCTTCAAATCATTAGGTTTTCCAAAATAATTTTTTAGGTGGGGGAGTAATTTAAATTGTGTATGGAATTGTGTTAGAAATGTAGTATTTTATCTATTTATGATTATTTGGTGGACTTGTGAAGAAGAAATGAAAAAAAAAATTATGATAAGGCTATTGGGCCAAAAATTAGTTTGATGAAGGAAAATGAAATTGGCTTTATTGGGTGAGCAAATGTATGGATGTAATCTTATTGAATGTGAAAGTTGGATTGATAAAATAAATAAATAAAAATATCACAAGATAATATTAATCTTAAGATTTGGCCTAAACTAAAGATTATGGAAAAATGACTATGTGTGATAATTGGGAAGAATTGTATTAATAAATGGGTTTTGATGTATAAATAAGAATTCAATTACATGAAAAATGAGAAATTTTGAGATTTCCTTTTGTTATTAAATTAAAACTTGAAATTGGTATAAGTTTTGGAATGATGGTTTAAGGATAATTAAATGGAGTGTGATATTATGTACCTGCTAAATACAAGAGAGGTTGAGGACTTGTATAATAATAGGGAGTTATAGTGCATGCACAAGTGTCAAGAAGTTGTTTTATATCACAATTATTTATTACACTTAAATTTATTAATGTTGAATAACTATAATTTATGAAAATATGTTATACAATTATATTAATTGTGATATAAGCATTGAAAAGATGACAATTAACTAACTATCCTGAATAAGATTGAAAAGATGACAATTAACTAATTATCCTGAATAAAGCTAGAGGTGTCAACTTGTTTGACAACTAAGATTAATATTTAACTAGTTATCCTGAATGGAACTAGTGACATCAACTTGTTCAATAACCTAAATTAGTATTTGACTAGTTACCCTGGATGGAACTAATAATGTCAACTTTGATGACAAATGAGGTTGGTATTTGACTAGTCATCCTGAATAGAACTAGTGGTGTTAGATTATCTAACAAACAAAATTGATATTTGAATAGTTATCCTAAATAGGATTAGTGGCATTAGTATGTCTGACAGCCAAGAATTCAATTAATTGGTTGTCTTAGGTGGTGTCAGTAGCTTCAGTATGACTGATGATGAGGATAACTAATTTGATGAAATGTTTTAAAGGAGCCATAAGATTGGTTTGAAAGAATAATTTATAATCGTGTTTAGTTGTTGAAAATGTATTGTTGGATTTAATAAAAATAATAAGTTACATGAATTATATAAATTAATTATTTGGTTTATTATAAAAAAAGCTAAATAATATGGAAAAATCACTGTATATTAAGAAACATTTCACTATGGATTATAATAGTAGTTTTACCTTCAATTTCTCATCTTATGTTTTTGTAAGATATTTCTTTGGTTATTTGCATTTTTGCTTTCTCTTAACAACTAAAATACACAATTATCATCTGTTTGTTTTTATTTGCTTGAATCAAATAAAAATTGCTAGACCCAAGACTCTTGGGTTTGGCATTGTCGTTGAACAAAGTCTTTAGGGTCTAATTGTTATGTCAGACCCAAGGCTATTGGATTTAACATTTTTATTGTTGTTGTTGTTGTTTTTAGTATTATTAACATGATTATTGTTATTGTTTAGTTACTTAGTTTATTTATTATTATTATTATTATTAATAATTTATAATCATGTGGCATATAATTCAATTTTATCCCTAATTCTTAATGAAGAGCAATTATAAATTATATTATGTATTTCAAAAATTAAATAAATCAATTGTTATTTGATAAAACAAAAGATTGACATGTTGGGTATGGCATGACTTTCAGATATGTGTTTCAAAAATTAAATAAATCAATTGTTATTTGATTAAATAAAAGATTGATATGTTGGGTATGACATGACCTTCAGACCTAAGAATTTTGGGTTTTTTTTAGGTTTGACATGATTGTTAGATCCAAAAAGCTTAAAACATTCCTTATATTTTTAATATTTTTTTAAAATTAAAAAAAAATTTAACCTGCTGTGAAACGGGGGTTAACATAGTTCTTTATACTAGATGTTATATTAATTTTAGGTACATCATAATCTCATGCAGAATAATATATGTTATTAATATATTTTTTTCTTAAAGAAATGAAGATTAGTATATCTTTTATTTATGAAATGAAAATATAATCTTGAATTGTTAATTTATTTTGCAATGTAATTTTGGGATTAATCTTGATATGTAAACAATGTTAGGATTAATATTACATGTAATACTGCTATTAGAATTTACTCATTAGACTTTTATATATATATATATATATATATATTAGATTTAATAATGCATGAATTTATTTTGTAATAATTTCTACAAATTTATTTATTATATCATTATTCTCTTAATAAGATTGTGGGATTAAAAGTACGGTGATATGATGAGATGAAAAAAGTCCAAGATGATTGGATTTTATAAATATAATGATTACAATGACTTATTAGCTGTGTTATGGATAACTTAGTATTAATATTTGAGTGGAAATTCACGGATATGATGCTTATAATGACTTACTAGTTTATGTTGTTGATAATTTGGTATTGATGTTTTAGTGATTGATATTTTAGTGAAAATTCTACGGGAATTACATAATAATAATAATGATAATAATAATAATAATAATAAAAATAAATACCCCTAGTTTTGTTATCTAATTGTAATGTTAATCATATCGAAATTGTGTTTTAAAATTTGGGATTTTATGATTAATACTTAATTTAATATGCAAAGAAAATCCAAAAAATCTTAAAGAGTTAGAAACTCTACATTACTTTTAATTCATGATTATAAACGAATAACAAACTCTATATTACTTTTATTCCATGATTATAAACCAATAATTAAAAAGTTAAAATGAAAAGCAAATTCATTGTGCTTGTAGACTCAAATTAGTATTCACTACTATAATGTAATTATTATTTTATTTAAAAAAAAATCAATGGTCCTGATAATAAGAGTAATTCAGTCGTTTTCAATGGTCCTCATTATGCAATTGACTAGGGACAATTCATTTTTTGTTTTTTTGCTTGTTTTAACATAATAAAATTACTAAAGTACTTTTAAGAGAAAAAAATAATAATTAGCTTCTCAATTTTTACTTGCATCTTTTCATTTTAATGAGAGCAATTAAATGATACAAATACCCTTAAAAATAAAAAAGTTATAAACTATTAATTACTAGCTATTTCATTTTTTCATATTGAACTTTTTTTTATATTCATGTTCTAATAGACAATTTAATTTTTTAATAAATATAAAATATTAATAAAAAAAAAGTTGGTATGTTATTATCAAGTGCTAATGCATCAAGTGCTCCATTATCTTTTTTTTTTTTTTTATTTACGTGGGGTGTCCGGGCTAGCTTGCGCGCACCACGACTAATCCTCACGGCCCACTGAATACCCTGCAAACCCAGTAGACATGTAAGGCACCGCGGAGGTGACAGGCGTGCACGCCAGGGCTCGAACCCAGGTGCAGTAGAAAAAAACAAGCCTCTTCCACCGCTAAGCCAAGCCCTGAAATGCTCCATTATCTTTTAATTATACATGTTATGGCTTCTAATAATAAACAACAGGCTTCTTTGATTTCGCTAGATTTATCTTGACATTCTTTTCCTTTTAAGATGACGTGTATGGTGTTATAACCTTTAGTTTAACTTCAACAAGTTGTTTTCTTCTTTGTTTTTTTTCTTTTTCTTAACCTCAATTTCCACCTGTTGCATTTAAAAGTTTCAAATTAGCCCATCAATTTTTTTCTTTTAAATTTGATCTTTTTTTTATTTGAAATGGTTTATAAAATTAGAATTTTTTTTAATTTCATTTTTTTTTATTTTTTTCATATCTTAGATCTGATCTCATTCTTTTAATTGTTATTTATTTTTTATTTTTTTAATTAAATTTATTTTTCAATTTCATATATTGATATTTAATTTTATTTTATTCTTATTCAAATTGTGTACTTCTTATTTTGATTGCTATTTATTTTACTTGCAAGGTTTTTACATTTAATTATTTCTTTCAGTTTAATCTTTCAATATGAAATTAATTTTATTTTATATCTTTCAATATTTGATTGATTTGGACTTGGACTTTGTACCTTTTCTGCTTCTAATTTAATGACACGGGTCACCATTTGAAAAGGTAGAGCAAGTTGACATCTTTTTTTTATTTATTTTTTCTTATCATTTGACATTGATTTTTTAAAACATCTTGGTTTTATGGATTTTTTTTTATTATGTTGTCCATATTTCATTACCTAAGCCATGTTTTATTTTGTCTTTCCATGTTTAATTGTCTAAGAATTTAACTACATCGTTTTTCTCCTTTTAAAAAAAGGTTTTTTTTTTAATTTATCATGATTATTTTTCTGAAATATTTGCTTAATTAATTTGTTATTGTTGTGTATTTTTTATTATTTAATCAAAATAAAATTATTTTCTTTGACCCAGTTAGATTTATAACTTGAATTATAATTTTTTTTTATAAAAAAATATAATCTGACATGACTTATATCCCATAATAATTCTACATGTAATGCATGCTAGCCATTATAAATACTCATTATAAGCACGGACTCATATCTTCTTAAAGAAATAAAATTTTTATTAGGGAGCCTTTTATATATATATATATATATATATATATATATATATGATCTCCAATTATTATATTTTTTTTATATTAACATGGATATTTATATATATATCTTAATTAATCTCCAGAACTCTAAAATTATTAATAATAATATAAAATTTTAATATCCCTGAAATTTATAAAATTTAAATAAATAACCTCTAAAAAACAATTCTAAAACTTATCAATTAAGGTACATCCTTGGAGGTTACTTCTTCTTCTTCTTCTTCTTCTGTATACAATTAAACGCACATACGTATTAAGGGGAGGGCGTGAGAGACCTGTAGCGTAAACTAACGCTCGTTCCTCTTGTTTAATTTTCTTCCTAGTTATTTATAAATGGGAATCTTATACTTGATTGGCACAGTTAGGAGCATCAGATCATTTTTAGCTACAAGACAAACTCCTCTTTATTAGTGAGCTCCATATGCAGCTCGTCAAAACGATTTGTCTGTCCACTATAAATGCTTCATGCATGGATATAAATGCTCGGTGATTTTACATCTGTGACACACAGTTCGAGGTGAAAACGTCTTTTGTTTTATATTTGGTAATTCTTTATTTCGCCCTCGTGGTTTTTAGTTTTATACTTGGATTCTAAAACTTCATTTTTCTTACATTTCAGTCCCTAAATATCAAGAAAAAAGTGAAAGAGTTGTCAAAATATAAAAAGGAGGAGAAAAATATCTCAACTAACCATAAAAAAACATACTTTGGTGCTAATTGATTTGTTTTATAGAATAGAGTTGGATGAGGGTTGTTTACATATTTAACATGATTTAATTTTGAAATTCTAGATTAATTAGAGGGTATTTTGAGATTAAAAATAGAGTTATGAAAAAAAAATTAATAAGTTTTTTTAGTAAAAAAGGAAGTTAAAACTCGAGTTTTGAGATTAGAATGTGTTTTGAATTGATTCATAAAACAAAATGTGATGGATGCAATTTTATCTCTACAATTTTGTGAAGCAAAAAGAATTTCATGTTAGATACCTTTTTATGAAACAATTTATCCTTATAAAATTAAATAAATTGATTGATGTGCCTTTGCTACAAGGTCTAGGTTTTTGAGCTCTTTCTAATGTGCCTTTACTATATTCTTTTATTTTGTAACACGTTCACATCAAAATTATAAATGCAAGTTCTTTTTAAATAAAACTTGCTTTTTAAATTATAATAATCTTTTTATTAAAAATTAGATTTCTAAAAATGACGACACATTTTCATCAAAACAAAAAAGAAATACATATATAAGAATTGAGAGTTTTGGTTAAAGAATTATATTTTTTTCTTCCTAATTTAAATCATTCAAATTCTTATGAATATTTATTTTAATTCTCTTAAATTATAATTTAAAAGACCATATTGATAATTTAAAAAAAAAATTCTAAAAAGAAAAAGGAAACATATGAATAAGAAAGAGAAGATTTGATCAAAGAACTACATTTTTTTTATTAAAAATTTATATCTTCGAATTCATTTTATTTTAATTGTTACACAATCAAAAATTCAAAAATAAAAATAAAAATTTTTTTATATCGGTAACGCGCGGGCAAACCAGCTAGTATCACCCAAATAACTTTTGTTATAGGGGGAAAATAGACAAATGGCAGTAATATTCACATAAATTTTTTCTATAAAAGCCCTCGAGCAGAACTCTACCATATTCACTTGGCAAAAGGTTCTGGTAATCCCCCCCCCCCCCCCCTCGCCCTGAAAAAGGAAAAGAAAGAGAGAGGGTTCTAGCACAATATTTGGATGGGTGATAAAAACATTGAAAATATTCATAACGATGGTGGGATGGGTAAAAATCTCTCTCCTGCTCAGAATCAAAGTCAGAGTACGAATAAGCGAAGAAGGTTAGTACGTCAATGCTTTGTTCTTCGTTTCAGGTTTCAATTTATTTGCTTGAAATGCAGCATGCATGTTTTCACTGTGATTGGGTTGGGTTTAAAATTCTGGATGATTTTTATGATTTAATTAGTTTTTTTATGAATAAATTCTAGATGATTATTGTTTAATATTAGCTACATTTCCTTTTAGTTTTGGTAATATTAAAGGAGCATAAAATTTATTCTATTTTTTTAATAGATCTACTATAGTAATATTGCTACTATTATTTATATAACTTTATGTTTTTCTTTATTATCTTCCCGTAGACTCCTTGTTTTGCCTGAAGCCATCGCTATCTTTTGTCATCGGCGGGTGATAAACAATCACATCATTGATTATAACAAAATATATTGATATGTAAATAAATACTAATTATTTGTATTTACTAAAACTTAATATTTTTTATTAAAATCTAAAATTATTTTTATTTTTATAAATTTCTTATTTTGCGTGAAACCATCATTATTCATTGTTATCAACAAGTAATAATCGATCACATAATTAATTCATAAAAAAATGTTAATGCATGAACAAGTATTAATTATATGTATCTACTAGATCTTAATCCTTTTTATTTATAAAAATCTAGAATTATTATTATTAATTTTATAGATCTTTTATTTTGCCTGAAACCATCATCCTCCATTATTATCGGCGAGTGATAAACGGTTACAGAATATATACATGAGCAAATATTAATTAATTGTATCTAATAAACCTTGAGATTTTTTTTAAAAAATCTAAAATTATTATTATTATTATTATTATAAACTTCTTATTTTGCCTAAAATTATCTTCATTCATTGTTATCAGCAAGTGATAATTGATTCAAGAAAAAACATGTTGATTTATAAACAAATATTAATTATATATATCTACTAAACCTTGATCCTTTTTTTTATATATAATAAAAATTTATAATTATTATTTTTATTTTTGTATAATTCTTGTTTTGCCTAAAACCATTATCATCCATTATTATCAGCGAATGATAACAAATAATTAATTCATGAAAAAACATGTTGATTCATGAATAAATATTAGTTATGTGTATCTATTGAACCTTAATTTTTTTTTTTAATAAAAATCTAGAATTTTTATTTTTATGTTTATAAACTTCTTGTTTTGCCTAAAACCATAATCATCTATTATTATCAGCGAGTGATAACAATCACAAAATCTATCCACGAGCAAATATTAATTATTTGTATCTAATAAGTCTTTATTTTTTTGTTATAAAATTATTATTATTATTGTAAACTTCTTGTACTATCATCGTCTATTATTATTTGCGAGTGATAAGTAGTCATAGAATCGATTCACCAACAAATATGTTCATCCATGGATAAATATTAATTATCTATATCTATTAAGATATACTTAGGAGTATGATTGAGTTATTTTTCAAAATATTTTTCACGTTGAAATATATTAAAATAATTTTTTTATTTTTTAAAAATTATTTTTTAGATTAACGCATCAAAACAATCTAAAACATATAAAAAAAATATTTTTTTTAAAAAAATACAAGTACAACCACATTTTCATTTTCAGACCCTCTCTGAACCTTAACTAAAAACAAATCTAAAATTATTATTATAATTATCGATAACTTCTTATTATGTCTCTCACCATCATCGCACATTATTACTGGTGAAGTACAATTGCTCATTTACCGGTTAACGCAATTCCTATTAACTTCCTTTAGGAATTAATGGAGATTGGTAATTGAGTATATACTGTGGGCATACTACAAATAGCGGAGACAGAAGAATTATCAATTGTTTTTCGCCTCAAATTGAACATTTTTGAAACTTCAGGATGTTAGTTGACAAAAACCAAAGCTTAGGAGGGTACTTGGAATGACCCGAAACCTCAAGGCTCAAACAGGATAAATACTCTTTTCCTCTCATCTTTATTGATGCTTAACAACTCAAACATTCACCTTTTTTTTGCATTATGTTGCATGATTATCATATCCGGTGCGGTCCGCCCAACCTAATTAATTATCTTGATGACTTTTAGACTTAGTGCGCCTGACCTGGTTGAAGTTTGATTTTAAATAATTTGAAGTATGGACTGAGTTGAACCTAAGTGAACTCATCGGTCATTCCATTTGCATGGTGACCCAGCAGGTTTATCCGCTATCATGATTCTGTCAAAATCTGAATGAGACTCAATCTATATTTTTTTATTTTACAACAATGTTATTTAAGTTTTCTTTAAGATTTTTTTATCTGAGTACTTTTTATTCAAAAATTAGTAAATTTGAATATCTAACTTGTTATCCGTACCTCGGATTACTCTTATAACTATGTTAAGTTGTCGTCATCATGTGACAATGGTGGTTTTTGGTTTCTAACCTGTCTTCAGGCAAGAGTCTAATCAGCAGGCACTGGAAGCTGTACAGAATGAAGCTAGCAGTCTTTTGAACGCTTATCAAAATTTTTGCAAGCAGCTTCTTTCAATAATCAGCTGCTTGCACGAACAGAATGCACATCTACAGAAGCAGCAGGATACAGGACGGATTCCTCTTCTTCCGAGCATTCCTCTATTTCCGGGTGTTCCTCCTCCTCATCATCATCATCAGCAGCAGCAGCAGCAGCCTTCAGGAAGTAGTTTCCCTCGACAACCACAAGTACCTGGAAGTTCTGGATCTCAACAACAAAGCATTACACACCTGCCGCGACCAGGAAGCAGTTTCTCGTCCAAAGAGGTCGCGAACGCACTCGCATTGCCAGAAACAAATGGATGGCTGTTTCCTAACCACAAAGAGCCGCAGGGTACCCAATTGAACAATAGGTGGCAAGAAACTCCCATGCATCCATCGGTAGCCCAGTTCTACAAGTATCTTGCACGACCAAACTTCCCTCCGAATCCATGCATATTGTCGCCAGCAAATGGATCGGTATTCAAAATCTCACTCTTGCCTTTTATGATCAGTTGATAGCTTGATAATTTGTTGGTAGTCTTTTTTTTTTTTTCAATTTGTTTTGAATATATCTTCTTATTGTTTATAATAATGACCTCATTTTGGTTTTTTTACTTTTCTTTTCCATCCTTTCGCGTTTTCTACATCATTTAGCTTCCTTTTCTTTTTTGATAATTGATTCTCTGCTTCGCAGGCCCTAAATGCTCAATTGCGACTCAAAGCACCGGCCGAATCTTCAGCTTCGGCCTCTCCTCTAGGTCAAAACAGTCCCCTAAGTCTGCAGATACCTCATTTTACAGAAATGGGCAGTAGCTCAACAGATGGGGCGAGAAAGAAAAGGTTAGTTTTCACTTAAGCTGTAGAGTCTGAATTAAATGTTGAGAAATATAATCAATGGCCAGTTTTAGTCCTTGAACAAAGATTGTCACTTGGCCATCTAATTCAATCGTGTAATTTTCTGATTCTAGTTTGGAGATGTTGAGAGGTCCTGATGGCCAGCTACCTGAAAAATTACGACATTTGGAACCTCATCTGCTTGAACGAATTATATATGAGATCATGGATACGGATCTTAATGTTTGCTGGGATGATATTGGTAACATAATTAGATGTATAAAAAACTCATCTATTCTTCATAGGTAGACTTATTTAAGTCCTTCAGCATTTCTAATTACCATTCTTTTTACCTTGACATTGTTTTAGCTGGTCTTGAGCATGCCAAAAAAAGTGTCACCCGGATGGTGGTATGGCCTTTAATGCGTCCTGACATATTTAAGGGTTGTCGTGATCTTGGGAGTGGCCTTCTTCTATTTGGTCCACCGGTGAGGACTGAGCTACGTACTTTCTGATCATAGGCGTAGATGTTATTGATGTAAATAGCATATTTAGTGCTTCTGGTGTTTTAGGGAACATGTAAAACTATGATGGCGAAAACTATAGCTGGAGAGATGAAAGCAGCTTTTTTCCATTTATCTGCCAGAACATTAGCTACCAAATGGGTAAGATTTTTTATATTTTCTCATTTACTTCATGGATATATAGAAGACTAGAATGATTGGCAACTATTTCGTTACACGGCATCCGTTATTAAAGTATTAAACTTGAGGCAACTTCAAATGTACTTGAGTGATGCTCTTTCAAATTATTTAGGAAACTGATGTTGAATTTGAGTTGTGCTTCTTTTCAAGCTATTCATTCTTCTGGTTTAATCGGGGGCTGTAGGTTGTCGATTCTGAAAAGGTGGTGAGGACACTTTTTGGAATAGCCCATTGTATGCAGCCAGCAGTCATTTTCTGTGATGAGATTGATTTAATACTAAATAAGGTAACTCTACTCTTGAATCCATGCATGGTGCCTGTTATCATCGAGTCCATGGCATCTTACAAATCTGTATCTCTAAATAATACTGCGAAGAAGATGCTTTCTTTTGAACTTTTATATGGTTAATGCAGAGTACAACGTATGCACACCAATACAGCAGGCGTCTCAAGATGCAGTTCCTAACTGAGATGGAAAACATGGACAACAAGACTGCTCGGATTTTGCTTATAGGTAGTTGAAAGTTTCCAATGTCCATGCATACAAGGAGGATATAGAACGAAAGTCTTTGACTAACAGTATTTTGTATGAAAAGCCTGGTTAATTCTTACTTTGCAGCAACTCACTCTTCGCATTCAAGATTATCTTGTTTCTGTTCTCTTTCTGAACCATACATGCTTTCGTATTTCTACTATTAAACATAACTTGGGCTGCAACATCAGAATTGGATTTGATGCATCAATACATCATGCAGGTGCAACAAGTAGACCTCACGATCTCGATGAGGTTGCCCTAAAACACCTAACCAGAAGACTGCATATGCCCTTGCCTTCACCAG
Source organism: Populus pruinosa (assembly GCA_026413675.1). Classification (NCBI taxonomy): domain Eukaryota; kingdom Viridiplantae; phylum Streptophyta; class Magnoliopsida; order Malpighiales; family Salicaceae; genus Populus; species Populus pruinosa. Next base: position 38,351,146 of record CM048592.1, on the reverse strand, counting down.
GTGCAGCTTAAGCTGTCATATAATTTCTGAACCAGCAGTTTTAACGCTGGAAGTGTGTGGACTAATTACCTTGTGTTGTTTACTCTATATGTAGACGCAAGATCATCTATCATTAGCAATCTATTGAAGAAGGATGGATTATTTTCCTTATCTGAAAAAGACTTGAACACTATTTGCTGCTTAACTGAAGGTATTTACTATTCAAGACTATGATATATCCCCTGACATTGGTCTAAAACTATGAATTTATTTATTTTTTCAGGGTATTCAGGTTCTGATATGGCAATCTTAGTGAAAACCGCTGCAATGGGTCCGCTAAGAGATGCTATGAAAGAGGGTCTTAAGGATATAGAAAACTTGGAAGCAGAGAAGCTGAGAGCAGTGACCCTTGAGGTAAGAACCAATTGCGTTTTGTGTGTATGCTAACTACTCATTGGCTAATTTCCTTAAACACATTTTAATCGCAAGAGGAACCTGGTTTTGGTCATTTTATTCAGGACTTCTGGACTTCAATGCAAGCAGTAAGGCCTTCAGTTTCACCAAATGAAACTGGGGCACATGCTCATTGGAACCTGCAGTTTGGCAACATGTCACTGTAGACATGGACGAAAAAACATGTATCTGTTTAAATGTTCTTCAAGTAAACTGTTTAATAAATTTGTATCGATGACTGGAAACATTGTCAGCATGGTAGTTAATGATTTGGTGAAGCTTATCTTCATACAAACATGTTTAAAAATCTTGTTTTGCTGATAATATTGTTCAGTTGAATTTTGAACCTCTTATTTAGAGAATAGTTTTTTTGTTCAAAAAAACATAGAGGAGAGCTGGTTTATAATTAATGTGCAATCCTCTCGTGTGCTACTATCAAGTAGAATAGCTAAAATGCATGGGCATGCTAGGTCTAAACTACGTTCATGTGAAACTAAATACTTTGGCTTGCCATTGTCCTTGAAGCAGCTCTCTAAGGTCATTTCTGATCCAAGGGGTTGTTTATGGAAACGGGTCAGGCATGTTTAGGAGTGTATGTTTAGAGTGTTATTGTAATTATTTTTTAAAATATTTTTTTATTTTGAAATGTATTAAAATGATATTTTTTAATTTTAAAAAAATATTTTTACAATCAATACATCAAAATAATTCAAAACATAAAAAAGATTAACTTTTAACAAAACAAATTTAAATTTTAAAAAATATAAATTGAGTTGTGTTTCTAAACAATCTTGTCAAAATATTAAGTTAGAATGATATCATGCACTTAATTAGTGATGCAGGATGAAGCTATAATAAGCATAATAATATAGAAAATATAGAAGATTTGACAAGTAAAAAGAGTTGTCTTTGTTACCCTTGAATTTCTAATATTATTTTTAAAAAATAATATTTACAATGTTTATATCTTTATAAAATTTACAAGATCTTTAAATAAACCAGAAAATAACTTTATTTTTACCAAAACAGATAAATATATGAAAGCATAAAGAAAATTAATACAAAATCCAAAACAAAATAATAAATTTAGAAAAATCTAGAAAAAATAACAAAATTAATATAAACAACAACTTCTAAATTTAATTATTTTTTTAGCTTTTTTTTTCCATCCTTCATAATTTTATTATTTTTAATTCACATTTTATGATATTTTTTTAATTAAAGTTTAGGTTTATAATTTAACAATTTGTGGGTTCAAGAGATTAACTTTAATTTATGAAAATGACATAGATATTTCCTCATTATTTTTTTCCTTTTTTAAGTTTTTTTTTGTCCTCTAGGATTTTATTATTTTTAATTCACTTTGTAAGATATATTTTAGTTGTTTAGAAATAACATGGGTTACTTGATTTTTATTATTTTTTGTCTTGATTAAATTTTGATTTTTTGAAAGAAATTTTGTTTTTAAATTAAAATTAAATTAATTGATTTCATCATCCAATATTATTTTTAAGTATTTAGCTCTTGGTTTGAGCCTGCATCAAGAATTTAACAGATTACGAGTTTGAGAGTTTAATAGTAGTTTACAAAATTCAGTTGGGTTTACTTGATTTTTTTATCTTTTTTCTTAAGATTTTTTTTTTCATATTTCATCCTCTAATATTTTTGTTTTATTTTTTTTCATGGGATTTATCTTTATTTTTAAAGTAGCAAGGGGTTGCCTTAGTTTTTTCCCCTATTCTTTGTTAAATAAATGAGATTTTATTTTTGAAATAAATTAAATTTATTAATTTCATTCTTTAACATTTAATTTAGCACGTGTTAAATAATTTAGTTTAGCCCAAATCTATAATTTAACAAGTAATGAGTTTAAGAAATTAAATTAGATTTATAAAATTCACTCAGACTTGCTTGATATTTTTTTTCAATATTTTTTTAATTTCATGCACCAACATTTTGCTTTTTTTAATTGTTTTTTATGGTTTTTTTATGATTTTTATTTTACCTTTATTGAATCTAGATTCTTTAAAAGAAATTTTATTTTCTAATTAAATTAAATTAATTGCATGAAAATAAATATGAGATATTCGATTCATGATATTTTGTTTTTATTTCCTTTTAGATCACTGCTATGATAGTATGTGCAATCTCTTTTAATTACTAAATTCTTTAGAAAATTTATTCTTTTTTAAAATGATGATATCACATTAGCATTTATTTTTACATTCATAAAACTAGCTTGACCCACAATACACTAAAAACTAGTTATCTAATATGAGTTCTATTTTTGGTCCCACTCACCTTTATTCATTTTGGTGAAAGATAGTGTTGTATTGTCTTCACTTTTGGCTAGGACAAGGATTCTGATTAGAGTTTTGATAATAAGCTTTAAATTTTTATTTTTTTCTCTGTGTATGATTTCTTATTATATTAAAAACATGACCATCATAATCATTAAATTCAAGTTGAATAAACATAATTTAGTACATTATAGTTTGCTTACTCATATTATGTAATGTGTTGGATTTTTTTTTCAATCTTAAAAAAATAAAATAAAGATGTTATGAAGTGAAAAATTTAATACATACCTATCATAATACTTTTAAAATATTTGAATGATGATATATTTTATTTTTAAAAAAAATATTGAGATGACGATATATTAAATAGATTTAGTTTAATTATAATTAATTTGTAAAACCCATGATATAAAATGTGAGGTTGTGATAAAACCACAACGCTCATATATAAAAAAAATAGAAAACCTATTTATAATGAACCAAATATTGAAGGTTGAAGTAAAAACAAAAAAAAAAACAAAACCAATTGCTAACAATGCTTTTATTTGATCATTATTGAAATTAATTAAAAAAACTAAATTGCCCCAATAACTAAATTATTATAACAATAAAAACCAATATGAGATTGTGAATAACCCCTTAAGTCAAACTTTAAAAATTATGATTTTATAGGCAATAAAATAATTACATCATGTTTTAAAGTAAAATCTAAAAAAAAAAAAACTAGACCCAAGTTAAATGTTGTTTTGTTTTTAAAGGTATTCTAGTATTTTAGCTATGCAAGAAAATATAAAAGGATAGTAATAACCTCAATCAATTAAAAAACTTATAATCCACATTAATTGAAAGTGGGTAAACATGAAGTTTTTTGAAGGAAAAAATGATAAATTTATTATTTCAATTTGCAATAATTGACCCCGAGTGAATATTTTAAACATGAGTTAATCTTTTAAATTCATTACCCGTGAATCATAGACATAGGTTCAACTGAGAAGCTCAATTATCAACTAATTTAATATTGAATGATGAAATCAGAAATAAATTCTCAATTTAAAAAATTTACCAAAGCAAAAAAAATAGCAATAAAAAAATAAACATCAAATCTAGTAGAAAAATCAATGAATGAGAGTGAGACTGAAAAAATATCAAATTAAAAAAAAAGTCTCAATTAAAAAAATAACAATAAAAAGAATGAAAATCAAATCTGATAATTTAGAAAATTGAAAAAGAATTAAATAGAAAACAAGTCCAATTTTAGAAATTAATTGAAATATAACAAATAGAAATAAAAAAAGAAGAGAGTAAATTAAAAGAAAAAAAAAAAACTAAAAAGGCTTCTTTACAAATCTAGAGGACTAGGCATAAATTTCTAGAAAGAGAGAGAAAATAAATAAAGAAAAGGTTATTGGCACTAAATTGAAGGTATGTTGACCATACATGCCTTCTAAAATAAAAGATAATATCATAATGAATAAAATAAGGCAACATGTCATATATGTGTGGCGTCATAATGAATAACATTCAATCTCAGTTATTGTATCTATTTGGAAAATATAGGGAGACAAGAGAATTCTTGTCTTTTATCAGTTGAAAATAAAAATGAGAGTTGTTACCTAATATTTTGGTCAGTAAAAACCTTAACTAGTCTCAAAGATAGGGCATAGGAATTGGTTACGTAAAGAAAATATACTAGAACTCAAATATATCATACATAAGGTAAGCTGTATTGTTTAATTATCTGATATATACTAAGGTATAACTCTCAATTTGTTTATGATTTAAAAAAGTTATCCTCGATAAATAGATTTTTATCTCATCAGGTAAAAGCTAACGTTCTATGTCAACCAAAGAAACTAATGTTAATATTAGGAGTATATCGTATGTAGAAGTTCATAATTCTAGATATTAAAAGAAGACAAATATTTTTTTTAGGATTTTTTAAATGTTGACCTAGTTTTTATTACTTTAATAAACTAGTTATTAAAGTCAAAATACATGCTAAAATATTTTTTTTGAAGTTCTTTTTGTTGTATGAAAATACAATATGATTTTTTTAATTATCTTTGAGAAACTTGGCTGTATACATAAAAACTAAAAATATTTTTTTCAATGTTTAGATGAAAACCATGTATTTTAATATTATATTTGTACTTTTATGGTATAAAAATGCAAACTGATATTAATCAAAATAAATTGAAAAAAATACGAGAAAATTATAAATTTAAAAAAAAAATTTGATTTTTTTACAGAATCGGACCCAACCTAGCCATTTTGGGCTAGGCCGATACTGGTAGACCTAGTAAAAAGTGGAGGATCTCTCCACTGTTCATTTGCTAAACAGTGGAGGAAACCGAAGAAGATGAAGAGAAGGAATAAGGAAGAGGGGCCGACTTGCAGTGGCTTTGTGGTGGTGCTGCTGATGGTTGCTGACTGAAGAGTTGCTCGGCCAATGTTCAGTTCTTCTTCTTCTTTGTGTATTTCCCTTCTACTCTTTTCCTTTCTTTGCTTCTATTTTCTTTTGTTCTTCTTTTAGTCTCCTATTTGTCTTTATTTTATTTCATTATTCTCCTTTTATTCTTTAGTTATGGTGGTGGTGGTGCTAATAAAGGCAGGATTGTGATAGGTCGTGGTTGCTGCCATTTTGTTTTTCTTCCCTGTGCAAAGATGTAAGCCCCTGTTTTCTTATGGGTCCTTCTTCCCTTTTTTTTTTTACATATATCTTTTTTTCTAAGTTTGTTTTTGGTGTAGTTGTTGACACGATGAAAAGATTGATATCTTCTTCTAAGTGCAGGAGTGTCGAAGTAATAAATAACCCGACAAGACCGGGATCGAACCATAGGGAGGTTAATTGTACAAATTATAAATAGCAATAATACAACAACAATAATAACAACAACAACAACAACAATAACAATAACAACAACAATAATAATAATAAAGAAAAAGAAGGATAAGAAGAAGAAGAAGATGATGAGAACTTTTAGATGAAATATTAATGTAATGATTAAACAATGATAATAACAAATGTCAAGGTTAGAGGTTCCACTAATGGTATGTCAAACAAGTATAGTATAAACTCTTATTGTTCAATTGGAAACCATACACAAAGAAGGTTCCAATCAGATTATAAATTGTTAACATAATTACATTAGTGATCTTATTTGATTAATGTTAATACTTGTAAATTTCATCAAGCATTCATGATTATAACTTATGTTAACAACAAATCAAGTTCTTTTCATAGCTCAGGTGTCGGTTATACCATATGAAAGTATCAAGCATTTGTTGTACCAAGTGCTATACAACATAAATCAAGATTAGTCATTTAACAAGCAAAGTATTAAAGAGTAAACAAGATAACAAATATAAAACATGTTAGTATCAAACATGTAAGTCCATATTAAGTTTACACTATATTTATTCTTACACCATTAATGTAACCTTTTCACCTTGACATAATAAACTTAGCTAAACATAATGAAAGAAAGAAAAATAAATAAACAAAATAAGAACATAAATAAGATAAAAGTTAACTAAGTAAATGAAAGGAAATGAAAGGTATAAACTTGATATTAATGAAAGTAAACATAAACATTACAAAAAAATACAAAGACTCTCTCCTACTAATATTAGAAAAATATTAATGAAAGTAAACATAAAACACCTATAAAAAAACTCTCTCCTGCTAATAATTCAAAATTACATATTGCAAGCAAAACCCAAACCTCTATTTTCAATAAAGGCATTTATCTTAAAACATTCTTTGTTGTCATGAAAGATATTAATCATACCATTATTCTTGGAACTCCATTTATTAATATGATTACTCCATATAAAGCACATCATGACTGCATTACCTCCAAAATCAATAGCATCAATTTTTTTTTCATTTCTAGAAAAATATAAGACTAGGAATTTAAATTTGATCAAAGAGTGCTCTATCCATACATATTATATAAAACACATTAATTCATGGTAAACAATTCCAACTGCATGATTTACAAAACCATGTTTTCTTTTGTCGCATTGAGAAACAATTATAAAATTATGTTTTAAAAACAAAAATCACTGATTTACAAAAAAAAATTGAACAAAAAATTTGTTTCGACCTGCCTAATGCTTTCTAGAAAAAAGTTTGGATAATTCATGTATTGTTTCATTCTCAGTTGGAGAAACTCACAGGTCATGAAATCACAAGATACTTTTTGCCCAGCCAAAACTCTTATTGGAAATTTGTAGAGGTGTAGGGAATAGTGGCATGAGGCAGCTCTTGTGCAGTTACCCCTACCTTTGCAGGGCAAAGAGGTATAGGTTGCATTAATAATGGCATACTATGGGATGTGGCTTGTCAGGATTTGTGTAAGCAGGAGAGGAAGAGAGTGAAATGAGTACTGTAGGGGAACAAAACATCTTCTTCCCCTGCCTCTGTGTGCAGGGGAAGGAGAAGAACAATGTTGTTCAAAATAACATTGTTTCAATTTAATTTTTTTAGGAATAATCGAAAAATAGATCATGACAAAACAAAATAGAGATTTTGACTATCAGAGTTAGTTGCATACATCGTAAAAAAATAGCAAAACGACTGAGACATGTAGGTATATTTTTCTTTTATTTTTATTATTTATCAAAATACCATATTATCTTTAAGACCAAATAATTGCTATAAGAAAACCATTATGAAATTATGAATAAGTCTATATAGTCAAGTTTTAATAATTTTGATTTTATGGGCATTTGACTCATTATATTGTGCTTGAAAAAGTAAAATATACTAAAGTTAAGTATTTTTTTAAGGGAAATTAAGTAATTTTAATATGTAAAAAAATTATGAAAATACTAAGATACTTCTAAATAATTATAGAATAATAAATGAACCCATAAAAAATACTATTTCACCATTGAAAGCTAGTCCCTTGTGATTTTTTTTAACATAAGCTTAACTCATTATTTTACTTCTCTCATTAGAATAGATGATATTCAAATATTTTTTAGATTGAGATTCATTCCTATGGATTGATTGTTTTTTTTTAATCAAATGAACAATTATTTTCTTGAATTTTTTTCTTGATAAAGGTCATTCACTCTTGGATTGATCATTATACAAGTTGAATTTGAGTCTAATCGACGTGGTGTCATTCTCTCAACTATTCATAAATGGTTTAATATATCATAAAATCACTTAAAAACCTTAGAAAAATCTAAACAATAAGAAAAAAATGTAAGCCATTTAATGTTTAGGGTATCACTGAAACGTTCTGAAATCTATCAGTGTAAAACTTGGAAATCTTAAACTATAAGGGTATATAGATGGAACATTAATGAATCTCTAGGGGCAAAAATGAAGTTTTCACCCCATAATTTTGACTTTGTGCGGGGAGGGGGTGGCCATTTCGTAGTTTACTCTGAAAAACGGTCCCATTTGGCACTACTTCCACTATAAACACCCTCACTCGAAATATTTCATTTTGCGAGCCAAACAATCAACAGCATTTCTCAGTTTAAACCCCAAAAACAAAATGGCGGGAAAAGAAGAGCCAGTTCCATTTTCTTCTCCTCTCCTGAAACCGAAAATGGAAGATTCTCCAGACTCTCAGATTTGTTGGAGAAAACAAATCGACGAGAACCTGAAGAGGCTCCACTCGCTCCAATTCGGCGCCGATTTAGCTCTCGAAAAGCGCGATTTCTCCGCGGCTCATTTGCTCTCTCTTCGCCTTCTCGGCTTCCTCGACTCGCATTCTCTTTCTGATGCCGATGAGGTTCTCACTCGGACAATACGCCGTGACGCCGTCTCCAAGCTCGACTCGGCTCGCCGATCCCTCGCTCTTGAATCTGATCGGTAGTGTATTTAGTTAAATTAAGTTTCCATGTTTTTGCTCTTGATTGATTGCTTGTATGTGATTGTTAGGGTTTTCTGGTTTTAAATTAGCTGTATTTTGATGTGGCATGGTTTATCTTTAAGCTTATCTTGGATATACCGAATACGGATACAATCATGGTTATTAGTATAGGCAAACATGATTATTTTTTTCAGGAAAATAGAAATGAAGATGGTTATAAACCGAATTCTCTAGGTTTCTAGTTTTTTCTTCTTTTTTATTGATTTGTTTGAATTGTTCAATTTTCAATCAAGATGAATTGAATGCTAATTTGTACTTGAAAATTGGTAACTGGGAACCTAAAGTGAAGCTATGGATTTAATTGTTGAAGTTTTGATTTCAATTAATTGAAAGCTAATTTAATTATAAAACTAAAATTAGAAACCAAGAAGTGATAGGACTGACGGAGTGCGACAATGCAATTGAATTCTGAAAAAGATACTTTTGAAGAGGAATGTTCACTGTTTATCTCCGGACTCAAGTTTCGGCACAAAACGAGGCAATTGGATTTTAACTATATACATGAACTTCAGTTTCTTTGCTAGGAGCTAAAATTCATGTCTTGGATTTTTTTTTTTAAACATCATAAATATTTTGACGTTCTATGATTGTAATGTCTTGTGATCCTTGCATGGTTAGTCGAGCATTTGAGCAAGCAGGTAGAGGTCTCGGCCAGGTTTTTAGCAGAAAAGGAGATATTGACATTGAGAAGATCAAGCAGTCAAAGTACTTTCGTGCTCTTCTTCAGAAGTATAATATAAAGCTTTCAAATAAATTGGTATGTAATATAAATCCACGAATTGGCTTTCATGACTTTAATTCCTATCTTTCCAACTGTCAAGAGGCAGTTATAACTTCAAAGAGCTGGACTTATTTTTTTTTTTTCATTTTCCTTCTAGTTTTCTCATTTTTCTTCATATGGTTAACTGTTTTCTTTTTCTTTTTTTGTAATCATAATGTCCAAGACTGTGATCCGCATTCCTCTTCTGATTAAGCTCTTTATATTCTGTTCTAAAATTCAAATAAGGTGTGAAACTATCAAATTATTGGGTCCTTGACCAAAATTACTATGTTCTTTTCAGGATGACAGAAAGGCTGGGCAGGAAAAATTGAGCTGCAGTACATCAAAGGTTATGCCACAAGCAAATTTGGCATCCCTGTATGGAAACAACACCTCAAATGCGAATAATGGCTTCCATAAGAGTATGTTGAACCCCAAAAGTAATATCTCTGAGGATCACATGATTATAGAAAAGTCCCACTCAAATAACAACCATCCTAGAGGATACAGTCTTTCTAGTTTTATAAAACTTCAAGAGGAAGAAAGAGGTTATGGAAATGCTGTGGGGTCAAAACGTTCACATGTGGAAATCAGCAGCCCTAGAAATGACAGCGCAAATTCACCAACAAACAATGAAGAAAATAACACTGATGGTTCTGGCAATGGATTTGTTACTGCAAAAGCTAAACTGGTATCCATTCACTTCTAACTACCCGTCCTCACCTTTTCTGTCATTTCCATACTAATACTTGACCTAGAATTCTTGGATGCATTCATTTTATGCCTGCAACATACACATGATCTAACATCTGGATACTGAAACCTATCCAGAAAATACCAAGTCAGAATCATAAGTATTATGCTTCGAATCATAACCCTTATTGCAGTCTTCTTATTTTCTGTCTTGTTTCCTGTGTAGCAGTATTTTCTGGTCCAGCATCGTGTATAAATCATTGACATCAACGTACCACATCTTTATGCAATCAACATGAGCATAATGGAATTTATATTGTTTGTATGAAGAAAAAATGTAATTCTTATCATTTTGCCTTCAATATCTCTTTGTCTCAAACTCCTAGATTAAACATGTAGAAAAATTTGTTTGACACCACACGATGGGTTATGAAATCTGAAAAAGAAAAATCAACCTAAAATATAGGGAAGCATCTTTTCTGCCATAGATTCTGTAACTTAGAATTCTTAATTTAGAGAACTACTTGCTGAAGTAGAAACATCTCTATATGCCAACTAGATTTCATACCTGTCACAAGGTTTGATTAAAGAGAACTCAAATGTCAGTTAGAGTGGGGAGTACTTGTAAAAAATGATCTTGTGCTGGAAATATAGTCGGTCTGGTGCTTTAAAAGTTTAGCATCATTTTCCTTTCTTATCATGACGTCTGGGCCCATTGTAATCACCGTCTCTGCTCTTGTATAGGAAATGGATGCAAAGCAAAAACGTGGCCTAGCAGGATCACCAAGTACATCTATCTCCCCACAAAGTGATAGCACAAACAGAGGATATGGTGCGAGATCATATGGGTTTTCACGCCGTGGCGTTCGAGGTAATTTTATTCCACCCATAAAATCTAATGGGGGCAATACTGGAAATGTGACTACACGAGTTGCTGGAAAGAGCGATGATGCGTCGGATGACTCGGCAAAGAGATGGTGAGTTATGTGGTTATTATTTCATGGCGTCAGAAGTGAGTTAAAATTACTCAACAGTTCTTAACGCTGTAAATTGACAATTGCTAATTTATTAAAGTCTTTATAAGATGGCTTAACCATCTGAACGTGTCCTCTGGAGTAGTTAAAACTTGGTGGTTACTCTTACTGAGCCTCATTTGGAAGTCACAGGACAATCGAATGATGCCTTTTCAAGCTAATAGTATGTGATATCGTTTCACCTGCCATAAACTTATAATGCACTCCCATTTTGATTTAACAGAACAATTTCGCTTTTCTCTGCTCAGTGAGCAGAAGTAATGGTTGATGTTGTATGGTCTGGTTTACAATGCCAGCCCGTGTCTCTCTAGTCTTTCCCCATTTATTCAGTATAGATGTTGACTGGTAATCAGAGTGAGGCATACATGTACTAAGCTTAAGGTTGCTTTTTTGTTTTAGTTTGGAAATGCTATGCGGTCCTGATGGTGAACTTCCTGAAAAGTTGAGGAATTTGGAACCTCGTCTCATTGAGCATATTAGTAATGAGATTATGGATCGAGATCCTAATGTTCGGTGGGATGATATAGGTACAATATACTACCTCACACTTCTTACCTCAGTCAGCAACCTGTTTTAGTACCCATCTATTCCAATTTGATTTCAACTGCTTTCCTGGCAACTTTGTAGCTGGTCTGGATCATGCAAAAAAATGTGTGACTGAGATGGTTATATGGCCTTTGTTACGTCCTGATATATTTAAAGGGTGTCGTTCTCCTGGAAGAGGTCTTCTTCTCTTTGGTCCCCCGGTAGGTACTGAATCCAAGTAATATCAAGGGAGATACTCTCTACTTTATAAATTTAATGCTTTTCCTGTTCCAGGGAACAGGAAAAACAATGATAGGGAAAGCAATAGCTGGGGAGGCTAAAGCAACCTTTTTCTACATTTCTGCCAGTTCATTAACTAGCAAGTGGGTATGTTTTCATCCTACTTCAGTGTTTCCCTAACTGAATCTTCTGTTCATACAAGAAAATTTCTGATGAATGGTCACATTTAAAACAATTGGGATAGGTGGCAAGGGCTATATGTTGGATTATACTCCTGAACATCTTGCTATTTTTTCTGAACTATTCATTAATGTGCTAAAGAAAACAAAAGAGAGGAACCTTCTACTTTCTTACAATTGAATTGATGCATAGACATTGTAGGACATACTGTTTAACTTTTGAAAATTGACTCGTGACTGTAGATTGGGGAGGGTGAAAAGTTAGTGAGGGCGTTATTTGGTGTTGCCAGTTGTCGTCAGCCTGCTGTAATTTTTGTTGATGAAATAGACTCCCTTCTGTCTCAGGTATAGTATTTTCTGACCCTCGCTGCTACACTAGGTTCCTGACTGTTTATACCTATCAAGCAGATTAATGACACTGGTTGTTTGCATTTTTTTTACTATGAAATACCTTTTTCTTGATCCTTCACAGAGTGCTTCCCATCTACATGCAGGGTTACTTCGTGCAAACATGCAATAACCCCTTTAATATCTCTTTATATCAATTAGATGGTATCCATTTCAAATAAGATGTTGCGCTTAAAACTTTCACATCAATTGCAGCGAAAGTCAGAAGGTGAACATGAATCAAGTAGACGACTGAAAACACAGTTCCTCATTGAAATGGAAGGCTTTGACAGTGGTAGTGAGCAAATTCTACTTATAGGTAAATTTTTAGAGCTGAATATCAGATTCTATTGCAATATATGCCCAAAGTTTTGAGACATTCAGGTCTGCCTCCATTCTCTTTCCCCCCTCATGCCTTTTTTCTCCCCTAAGGTTTTGAGCTCCTTAGGAAAGAAACTGATTGAGGAAACAAGATTGTCATGCTTTGACACTAATTCTGCGTTAGGATTTTCCTAGTAGTGAATAGAGAATCTGTGCAGTGCAAATCCTTGTCATGTTCCATATAATGGAAAAGCAAGCCCCTTTTGCACCCGCAACTTCTTATTCCACCACATCTTATTTTCAACCAAGCAATCCTTATGCCTGTCCATAACATTGGCCGGGTAAGTGCACTTCCTGGTCAGCATGCCACGGCAACAACATTACAATATTCTTACTCCTACTCATTTAAACACACATTTTTCCCTTTTACGAAGGGATATGCTCCTCAAAATCCAACATTAGGCTTACTTCTTTGCTTTCACCAACGCCATTAATATTTGGTAAATATATGTGTTTTTTAGGAGCGACAAATCGACCCCAAGAACTGGATGAAGCAGCACGTAGACGCCTTACTAAAAGGCTTTACATTCCCTTACCGTCGTCAGGTGCAATCCAAATTCTCGTATGTCTTTCAAGTTTGTGAATGAATAAATAAATGAAGCGACTAACCTTTTGCTTATTGGGAATCAAGAAGCAAGAGCCTGGATTGTACGTAATCTCTTAGAGAAGGATGGACTATTCAAGCTTTCCAAGGATGAAATTGATACCATATGTAGTTTGACTGAAGGTACTTAGTTCAAGCATTTTGGATTCAAAACTCCTATACTTCATCTGTTATGTTTTGATTGGAGAACTGAAGGGGTTAGAGTCTGAAATTTTTCCTGCCTTGCGTGTGTTTTTTTTTTCTCTCAGGATATTCAGGATCAGACATGAAAAACTTAGTGAAGGATGCATCCATGGGTCCGCTAAGAGAAGCTCTCAAACAGGGCATAGAAATTACCAAGCTGAAAAAGGAGGATATGCGATCAGTTACTCTTCAGGTAAAAAAGCGTACATTCATAAAATTAGATGCTCTCCTAGTAAATTTGGTGGTTTTTATCAGTTGTTTACGTTGAATTGAATATATCTTTTTTGGCAAAAAGGATTTTGAAGATGCATTGCAAGAAGTGAGGCCCTCCGTTTCTTCGAATGAACTCGGTACGTATGATGAATGGAACAAACAATTTGGAAGTTTATCTCTCTAGGGATCAATTTGATCAACGTAGGAAGAAAAAAACGGAAAGTAAACCGCTTGTAGCTGAAGACGGTGCGTTATTTGCCGTGTGCAATCCTTCACCTGCTAAATGTAAATGGAATTTTGATGTGATGCCGCTATGGATGATAGCACACAACTTTAACGACCAATATAATCAAACACCTCCATCCACTAACGTGTTCTTGAGTCATGTCACATAATTTCCTGCAAATAATTTCCCATTACAGTGAGTAATTATCTGTTTTATCCATCGTTTTGCACGACGGGTAAGCGGTGGGTGGTAGGTTGCTTGATGTTTCCCCTTTTCTTTTCTTTTTGTAAATTTATAGCATGGTAGTTACTGGGAAAAGCCAAATGCTCTGAGTTGACTTAAAGTACAATTAACTAACGAAAAGGATGGGGAGAGACACCGCAGAGGTGGCAGTTTCTTATTTGCTGAGAATTGTGTATTGGGCCCGTTTGATGACGCGGAACCTGGTAAGTTGATCGACACCTCCGCGGTCTCCGCAATAATGACACCTATTCATTAACTAATCGTGCACCTATTTCTAATTAGAATGTCTATCCCATGTGAAATAATCGTTCTAATCACGCATGTACTTTCTGACCAGAACTTAAAGATGAGGCGTGCTTGTGTCTTATTTGTCGGGCACATAGCTAAATTTATAACTTGATCTAACATCCATGATTGATGACGCTGATTCTTATAATCAGGGGTACAGATCAGTGTATGTGCACATGTTATCTGGACATAATCATGTAGTATTTATATATACAGATTAACAATTGAGAGGGAAAAAAACACAAAAAGCTCTAAATTATGACTAATTTAATTGCTTGTTTATGCTCGTCGTCTGAGTCCTCTTTTGGACCAAAACCTCTAGTCCGCCGGCCATGTGAGCTGTCAAGAGGGGGACAAAGACTGGGCTAGCTGAACTTAGGGGTTTAATCTTGAACCGGTCAAGAATGGAAGCCATCACGTACTTCATCTGAATGAAGGCCATTTCTTTCCCAAGACACACCCTGGGACCAGCTTGAAAGATTGGGAATTTGCAAGGACATACCTCCTGGAGTTCTCTCCTGTCATTTGCCTCAACAAACCACCGGTCCGGTTTGAACTTGAAACAGTCCTCACCCCATAGCGCTTCCATTCTTCCCATCCCGTAGGGGAAGTAGGTCACCCTGTCTCCTGCCCGGACGGGAGTGTTGTCTGGCAACAAGTCACTGACTACGGCATGCTTCGAGTCCCAGGCTATGGGTGGGTAGAGCCTCATTGACTCGCATAGGCATGCCTTCAACAGATTTAACTCCTTCAATGAGTCATAATCTAACATTCTTTCCATTAGAAGTCTTGTCTCTTTCACCACTTCTTTCTCTATATCTGGATGACAAGAGAGCAACCAGAATAGCCATGTCATTGCAGCTGAGGTTGTATCCCTGCCTGCCATGATGAAGCTTATCACCATGTCTCTTATGACCTCCTCTTCATGGCCGGCCAATATAAGCCGAGAGAGGAGGTCTTCACTGCGACTCTCTCCCTCTTCAATCATCCTTTTCTTGTTGATGATTATCTCAGAAACACATCGATGAACCTCTTCAACCGCGCTCTTAAGCTGTCGCTCAGATCCAATCCCGAGCCATTTCTTCATCTTCCAAACAATGAAGAGGGGAGCAGCTCCTCGTTTTGCGCATATCTCCGATGCCTCGTCGAAAGCTCTTGTAAGAGGTGGAACTGGTTGGGAAGGATCTAAACAGCATCGATCTATCCCTAGTGAAACCTTAAGGACCATGTTGAATGCAAACCGTCTTAGCAACTCCTGCAAATCCACCACCTCTGCTGTCACCGCCAATGATTCCAAAATTGGCAGCAGCCCCTTCTCGACTTCTTCTTCCAATGTGATCATGAAGAACTCTCGTAAGGATTTCGCGGAAAACTCATGGCTGGCGAACTTGCGTTGCGCGCGCCAAAGCTCCCCGTCTACGTTGAATATACCATAACCAAGAAAGTCCCCTAGAATTTCAGTAAAGGGCTGCCCTTTGGGGAAGTTGTTAAAGTTGGTTTTGAGCATATACTCGACATTTTTGGGGTTGGCTGTCACGATGGTTCTTCGTGCACCAAGGCGGTGCACTACAATTGTGTTGGTAGCTGATTCTGCAAGCAGTTCAGTATACCAATCCAACAAACGACCCCGGTTCTTGTAGAATGAAATCAAACATCCTATTATAGGATATGTCGGAGGCTTGTGGCCGGAGAACTCTTGAACACGCCGAAATCTGCTCAGAATTACGTTGAAAAGGTAGAGAAGCAATATATAAAACAACAAGAATGATAGGACCTGCAGGACGAAGAGAGACACGGGGTTTGCCATCTGAGCATGCAGGGAAAATGAAAATGGTGGATGATGACTATATAACCTTGTTTGGAGATAATTTTTTGCAAACGTGTTATATAAGCCCACATGGCCGTATATTTGCATCGATACGCTTCCCTACCATTATAATTAATATATTAATATTATTACCATTATTTTCTTGGTGAGCTTACAGAGCAGTAGATAGTAGTTGGTGTGAATCCTCAATCATGTATGAACATGTTGCGGTAATATCTGTGCGTTGGTTCTTATTGAATTACTTAATTCTTTAATTAGTGAACTTGCTGGAGATTAAAAAAGCGCACACGTTTCAAGAATCACGTCTGCTCGTTGTTTAAAGCACTATACGACGGACAGCTAGAAGGGCACTTGATTCCTTGTTTGTCCCAAGGGGTTCCCTTCCGTATACCCCATTAAGATACTTCTTTTGCCGAGCAAAAGTTTTATAAGCCTTTTTTTTTTATGTGAAAATTAGCTTTGAAATTTTTTGTATATTTGTTTAACATTAAAAAAATTAATTAATATGAGCCATGGAATGAAAGCATGAAAAAAAATCTAAAGGATAATTTTTAATAAATCAAATAAAAATATAATAATTTTATAAAAAATAAAATAAAAAAAATTCAAACTCAATTTCTAGCAAATAAAATATTGAAGAATGATAATTAAAAAAATAATTAAAAAGAGATTAAAAAAATTTGATATATGACTACCTTAATAAAGATGTAAAATACCTTATTCAATCGTAATATCAGGTAACCACATTTGAAAGTAAATTAAATAAAATTATAAAACTCAATCATTAAATAATCTAATGTTGAAGGATTTAAATGAAAAAAATTAATTATAAAAATTTACAAAAAAATATGAGTTAACCCGAGTTAAATTACTAACCTAACCTCATGATTATGAGCATAATATTGAAATAATCAAATAGAAAGAAAAAGAAAAAAAAGCATGAAGATTATTCTTCAATACATTAAATTTTGAATGATAAAATTAAAATAAATAAATTAATAAAAGAATCTAAAACAACAAAAAGACTACTTTTGTTAACATTTCAAACTCTACAAAAAAGATGAAAAAGAAATTACCTTTACAAAAGAAAAAAAAACAAGTAAATTCGGGCAAACTTCTTAAACATGATCTAATCTCTAAAATTCACAACCTATAAAATCTTGGACCCGGGTTCAATAAAAAAACTTAATTCCCAACTATTTAATTTTAAATGATAAAATTATATAAAAAAATTAATTTTAAAAAATTCTCAACTGAAAAAAAAATATGATGATTAATTTGATTAAAAAAACTCATGAAGGATGAAATTGTGAAAAAACAATGTAAAAAATAATCCCAAGCAAAATAAATAACAATAAAAAGAATATGGACTACATTTGAAAGATTAAAAAAAGGGAAGAGGATGAAATTGAAAAATATTTGTAATTTTATAGATTATTTAAAACAAAAAAAATAGTAATAAAAATGACATGAACCAAATATGAAAGAAAGAGAAATTGAAAGGGTTGGTTTGAAATTTTAAAGTGGTTGGTGTTGAACTTAAGAAGAAGAGAGAAAGAAGAAGAAAAAAAATGGTCACCGGTGCTGAACCAATAATATACATGGAGCACGCGTTACTGTATTGCACAGGAGGTGTTGAAATCTTCTAAACACTAACCTAGAAAGTGGGTTTTGGTGATCGAATAACCTCTCATATACCGCCTAAAAGACATGGAAGTCATTCACTCGATAGCGTGTGATATATATGTGCCAATATGTAATATGTTTTTCTGATGATATTTTATATATGGTCAATTACAATAATGCTTCTAAATAACCTTCAAATTAGCAAAAAACCTAATGTAAAAGGACAAAAAAACCTTTGAGAGAGTTATGTTGATTTTATCATTAAGACTATCAAAGTAATTTAACTATCTCAAAAACAAAATAAAAAGACCATAACACCTATAACTGAAAGACATCATATTTTTTTTTTAATTATTATAATGGTATATCAATAGTTTTGATTTGTATAGAAAATAAAATTACTTCCTTAACCCTGTACAAATTATTAAAGATAATTGTATCATGATAAAAATATTACCTTGTCTTTAATACCTAGATCAAAGTTTTTATGGTTCAAGGGAAATATTGTCATTATACTATTAGAATGAATGATGTTGTGTCTTAACTAATAATAATTTCCTTATGATATTTAGTTTTTTTTTTGTTAATACTCCTCTGCAATTAAAGCTTTGTCTTCCATGTCAGTTAATTTATTAAACATCTAATAATTAACAAATGAGAGTCCAAATATGCAATTCTTTTGTACCCAATATTGAACACGTCTTTCCCTTCTTGACAAAAATTTTCTTAAATTCTCTTTTACTCAAATAATCAAAACAACATTTTTTTTTTATATAGTCATTATAAGGATTTGTGATCAATGCTTAGAATTAAAAACATATAATATAATTTAATGTGACTTGACAAATTATCTACAACATTATTGATTTTGCTTATATAAGAATACATAAAATTATACCTATGGAACAAAGATTTTAAACTTAGTCCATAAATTTTATATAACTTTCACCTCAATTCTTTCTATTATTCAGTATATTTTATTTTATTGTGTGACTAGTTTTTTTACAAATTATTTTATTAATACTTGAAATAAGAAAACACATTTTTCTTTTGATTTAGTGGACAAACCTAAAATCTCTTTTTTAAAATTCATTAATTTTCTTTATTGAAAATCATCAATTCCTTTTTAGCTTGATTTACAACTAATATTAAGCCTCATTTGTCTCCATGCATAAAAATGTCTCATTTAGAGAAAATTAACTCCAATTTTATCTTGTATCCTTGATGACCTATTAAAATTTTGCACAATTTCAATTTGTCAAGTGTAACAATCTTAATTAACATGTATATTGGATTATTACTTTCACAAATCTTTTCTAGTATTAATCAATTAGCATCAAACATATATCGGATAAAGTGTTATCCAATCCAAGCATGCTTAATCATGGAATGAAATACTAGATTTTTAGTAAGAAAGATTACACTTTGACTATTACTATAAAAAATACCATTTTTATTCTTCTACCTTGTTTTTCAAAAAACTATATAATCATACCACCTTCTTTTTAGTTTTAGTTAGAGCTATGTATTCAACTTCTATGATAGACTGAACAATAATATTTTGTAGTTTTAAAGACCGACACACATTTGTATTGCCTAAAATATATATGAACATAATAGTATTTTTACTATTATCAACCTCATTAGTTAAATCAACATCTACATAACTTTGAATCTTTAAGTCCAAACTTCTAAAACAAAGTGACATATCAGAACAACCATTTAGATATCTCAAAATCCACTTAACAGCTTCCCAACATTTTTTTTTTGTTAGATTATTTATGTATCTACTCACAACTCTATTATATATATAATGTTTGATTTTGTATGAACCATGACATATATAAGACTTTCAATTGCTGATGTATATGGAACTTTACTATATGTATCAATACCTTTTTTTGGTTATTGAAATCCTTTCATAACAAGTCTTGCATTAAATCCTTTATTGTTATCATGTTTAATCTTTACCCTATAGAATCATTTGTTACACAACCTTTTTTCTTGTATGTAATTTAGTTAGCTTTTGTATTTGATTTCTTATTAAGGAATCAATCTCATCTTTCATAACCAACTCCCATTTACTTGATTTTTTTTTTATCTTGCAAGGCTTTATCAAAACTTTTTGGCTCATTATTACATATTAGTAAAATATAATTCAGTAATGGTGAGAAATGCTATCGAGGTATGATAATCTTGTAAGATATTCTAACAATTATTGCTGGTATATTTGACTTTACTTATATATACATATTTTCTTTTTATCATGATTATGTTTATGCACAATGCTCTCTGTAATACCATCCACATTAACTATGTTGACTATCTTTGTTTTTTATACAAATATACCATAATCTATTGTAACATTGTCCTTTATATCACTTTCTCATTTAATATGATTTTTTTATTCTTGATTTTTTTATTTCTTATCCTAAAATAAATATCTAAACTCATTGGTGTTATATCCAATATAGGTACATTTTATAGACTTCAGATCAAGCTTGCTTCTAGCTTTAGAGTCTAGATAAACATAAGCAACACAATCAAGTACTTTTAATTATAAAAGATTTATCTCCTTTCCTATTTAGACCTTTTTTCAAATTCAAAGAATAGAAGGTTCTTAGTTCATTGAATACATTATGATGTTAACTACTATAGATTAGAATGTTAGAGATATCCTAGAATATAATCTCGTGCTTCTAGATCATTCATTGATGGTTCTATTATGGTGTGCTTAAAATGTTCTTCTCCATTTAGATATCATTTAGTAGAATAGTTCTCCTCAAAGCCTTCACCAATATATTTACATTTATTTTCTGACCTTATACACTTTAGATTTAATCTATTTCTTAAAAGAATTAAATACATTAGATTTATTTTTTAGAAAATAAACCTATACCTTTTTTCTTGATTAATTAATGGTTATCAAGTTGTCCTATCCTATGGAGATCAAGTTATTTTTTAGTCTAAAAACATGCCTCACCTGCTTTAAATTTCATATAAAATCAATTATTAATTTGATTTCACATCTTTCATGCCTATAATATTTAATAATTCTCTATTAGCCAAGTATACCATACCATAATTACCGACAACATAATTCTATAAAATTTCTTGGTGTGAAATAGTATGAAATGAAGTGACTAGGTCAAAAACCCAATTATCCAGTGGACTACAAGCAAGAAGAATCAAAGCTTTATATATCTTTTCAATAGTAAATTTTACGGAATTAGCCTTGACTTTTCTTGGATTTGTCTAATTCTTCATTAGATGACCGTATTTTCTATAATTCTAACAAATATCTTGCTTCCTAAGCTTTAACCTTCTTCTACTCCTAAATCTAGATTTAACCTACCCTTATTTGAGTTTTTATAAGATCTTTCATCTTTTATATCAAGGTTTATGGCAACACTAAAAGTTGAATTTTTACTGCATTCTTTATTTATAGACTTTTTTTTTCAAGAATCAAGGTGTAGATGTCGTCATATTTTAACTTGGATTTCATATTAAAGTTGATTATAACTATTCTCACAACCTCTTAACTTTTTAAGAGTGAAACTAATAAGATTAATACTTATATCTCATCATAAAAATTAATTTTAATATATGATAATTAATTTATAATGATGCTGAAATTATTAAGGTGTTAGGTAATGAGCATTCCTTTTATCATCTTTATATTGAACAATTTTTTAATTAAATAAACCTCGTTGTTTACCGAAGGCTTTTCATACATACCATACATGGCTGTCATTAGATTCATAATATAGTCTTTTCTTTGATGACATTATAGGCATCATTTTGTATTAATTAGAGTTAATTTGATCATACGTAAAATATATCTATCAAAAGGAATTCATTCTTCCTCCTCCATGTTTTCTGGTCTTTTCCCTATAAGAGGGAGATTAAGTTTGTTTTTATAAAGATAGTCTTCAATATGAATTCTTTAATAGACAAAATCTATACTATGAAATTTCTCTCTAAACGTTACTTCATTTTTCTCTAAACATTAATCATTTCACACAAATTTTGAGTATGAATCTAGGTAATCAAATTCTGTGATTTGTATTCGAAATGAATGAATTAGTTAAAACAAGTTTGAAATCTTCTAGAATACACTTTAGATTTAATCTTATTTCTTAAAAGTATTAAATACATTGAATTTATTTTTTAGAAAATAAACCCATGCCTTTTTTCTTGATTAATTAATGGTTATCAAGTTATCTTATAGAGATCAAGTTATTTTTTAGTTTAAGAACATGCCTCATCTGTTTTAAATTTCATATAAAATCAATTAATAATTTGATTTCACATCTCTTATGCCTACAACATTTAATATTTCTCTATTAGCCTAGTACACCATACCATAATTACCGACAATATAATTCTATAAATTGTTTTGGAGTAAAATAGTATGAAATGAATTGTCTAAGTAAAAAACCCAATAATCTAGTGGACTACAAGCAAGAAGAATCAAAGCTTTATATACCATTTCAATAATAGATTTTATAAAATTAGCCTTGGCTTTTCTTAGATTTGTTCAATTCCTCATTAGATGACCATGTTCTCTATAATTCTAACAAATATCCTAGTTCTTAGGCTTTGACTTTCTTCTACTCTTAAATCTAGATTTTGACCTATCCTTATTTAAGTTTCCAGGAGATCTTTCATCTTTTATATCAAGGTTTATGGCAACACTAAAAAAGTTGAATTTTTACTTGCATCCTTCATTTATGGACTTTTTTTCTTTTAAGAATTAAGGTGTAGATGTCGTCATATTTCAACTTGGATTTCATAGTAAAGTTGCTTATAACTATTCTGATGACCTCTTAACTTTTTAAGAGCGAAATCAATAAGATGAATGCCTATATCTCATCATAAAACTTAATTTTAATAGATGATAATTGATTTATAATGGTGTTGAAATTATTAAGGTGTTGGGTGATAAGCATTCCTTTTATCATCTTCATATTAAACATTTTTTAATTAAATAAATCTTGTTATTTGTCAAAGGCTTTTCATATATACCAGATATGGTTTTCATTAGATTCATAATATAGTCTTTCTTTGATGACATTATAGGCACCATTTTTTATTAATTAGGGTTAATCTGATCATATTTAAAATATATCTATCAAAAAGGGTTCATTCTTCCTTCTCCATCTTTTCTGGTCTTTTCCTCATAGGAGGGAGATCAAGGTTGTTAAAATCATGGTTTTAACACGGCAAGAAAAATACAAAACAAACTCGAATCATAAAAATAGATTGTAAAATCATAAAATCATAAGAAATTTTAAAATACATTAAAAAAATTCATGTTTCAAATAAAAATTCATAGCACCTTAAAATACATGCTTTAAATAAAAATCTATATATATTTCAAGCACTTTAAAATACGTGCTTCAAATAAAAATCCATATATGGTTCAAGCACCTTAAAATACATGCTTCAAGTAAAAATTCATATATAATTTAAATAACTTTTTATTAGCTAATAATTAAAAAATTTAAAACAAATAATCTGTCAATGTGTCATATAAACTAAAACCAGCTTCATTGCCTTTATCTTTCTCATTATTTCTCGGATATTTATCAATATCATTAGCATCAAGAGGATTATTAATGTCACCACCAGTACCAACACCAATATTATGAGCATTAGTGCTACTACTAGTACCAACACCAATATCATCAATTTGAATCTTCAAATCATCTTCAATACCATGACTCTTTATTTCAGCATCATTAGAATTTTTTTTTCATCACTTTCATCATCATTACCATTTTCTCTTCGTGTTGCACTATTAATAGCACCAAACAAATTAATGTTTGAATGTTTTTCTCCCTCGGTTATCCAATCATCATTAGATGAAAGATCATCTTCTACACCAAAATTATCAGCTTGCTTTTTGACTTAATTATTATTCAATTTCAGATTGCACATTACAAATACCAAGTCATTCATTTTTATCTAGTGCAAATGATTTATTAGTTTTGTATGAAACTAAATAAACAATTCAAATTTATAAGATTTTTATCAAATATTTCAACATGTAAAATAAAAAAAATATAAAAACTCACCATTTTAAATGCACTCCAATTACGCTCACATCTAGATGAAGTATATGTCAAGCTTAGAACTCGGATTGCAACCTTTGTAATTTTGGACATTCATCCCTATAAGAATCCCACCATTGAGTTGAAGTTTTTTTTTTTTTTATCTCTTGTTGTCTTGGTAGCCTCAATGCCAAACAATCCTTTTACATCCTTGAATGATTCATGTTGCAAGTCAATTTTGCACCTTTCACTTGCATTAGGCACCATTCTTTCTAAGCATTGATATAATCCAATTTTAATATTAGCATTAACCTTAAAATTGAGATTATAATGATAATGAGGATTCAAATAATAAGCTACTGCATGTAAGTGTTTGTGGAGTTGAAGTTCCTATCTTGCATCAACAATATTCCATATAGGTACATAACTATATAGAAAAAAATAATAAAAATATCATTACACTTTAGAAATACCTCAATTGAAAGTATCTCTAAAGATATTCATATTAATAGATGACAATATTTGAAATAAAAATTAGCAAGATATATTTTTTTTCATAGAACTAAAATTTACTTGTATCTTCTTTTTTGCTTCATCCATTACTTTATATATAAAACCCATAGCTGGTTTTTCATCAGAATCAACTAACTGAAGAACTTTAATTAGAGGATACGCTGCTTTAATATATATAGTAACATCATGCCAAAACCTGCTATCCAAAACATAATTTTGAATTCGTTTCCCTTCTTCTATTCTTGCAAACCTACATGAACTCCACTGTTTGGAAGTAAATATAGTCATCAACTGCATTTTATGATCATTCAAACATCCCAGAGTCAAATATACAATAGCAAATCGAGTGGCAACAGGCCTAATCAAATCCCTTTCTTTCTTAAAGTGCCTTAACATGGAAATAAGAATAGTTCTTAAATAAATATATGAGGTGATTCTATTCTCCTTAGAAATAGTTACTTAATGAACCACTAACTTCTCAAAATTCTTTAATATCAAGTCAATACAGTGGGCAACACATGGTGTACAAAATAAACTCTTTCTTTTTTCCATCAATAATTGTCCTGCTGCCTTATAATTTACAACATTATCGGTGACTACTTGGACAACATTTTCTTCTCTAATCCTCTTCATAATGGCATCTAACATCTCAAATACCTTATTAGCAGTTTGGACATATTAAAAATATCCACTAATGATAAAAAAAAAAACTGTCCTTTTAGGACCATTAACCAAAAAGTTTCAAATACAATGTCTTTTTTTATCTGTCCATCCATCAAACATTATTAAACAACCATTTTTTTTTCCATTATAGCTTGTACTCCTCAAGCAAATTCATTGTTTGATCCATTTCTTATTTCAAACACTTCTCTCTAATATCATGGTATGATGGAGACTTGAAAATTGGCCTATGCTTTACAACCAATTCAAGTACCTTAAAAAGCTCAGGGTTTTTTTACACAATTAAATGGAATTGCACTAGTGTAAAAAAACCTTGCAATTTAGTGACATGCTTCTTCTTTAATATTCTTTTTTAGCAGTTGATTTAGGGTTGTTTGTGTACTTGCATTCTCACCAGCTACTCTCTTTTCTTTGTCTTTGGATCTAATTTCTTTTATTTCATCATCATTATCATTTACACTATATTGATGAGCCTTTATTTTTTTTTAGTTGCTTCTAGATTTTTCACCAAAACACCTAAAATTATCTGCTTAATATTTTCTGGTACTTGCTGACATGGCTCAACATCCTTATGAGTGCAAGTCAAATGTTGTTTAAAATAAAAAATACCTTCACTGATAATTTTTTGACAATACTTGCAGTGAACTTTTCTAGAATTCTTATTAATATCTATGCCATGTTGCCATCCCATATCAAGCCTATTACCAGAAGAATTTTTTCTAGATGCCATAAGTTCAAAAATTCAAGAATCAATTCAAATCAACCCGATAATCAATCCAAATATTTTATATTATTATAAGGTAATCATTACAGCTTCCAAAAAAATAGAAATAAAAACCAAAAGGAAAGGGCAAGAAACAAAAACACCTAAAACATGATAGCAAATACATGCTAGGTGTCGATGTATAAGCACACAGAAGAAACATACATTTTCAACATAATCACAACCCAATTTCCCAGCCAACCATAGACATTGTGGATGAAGTAACAACTAACAAGGGCTAAACTGAAACAAGTAGAGGTAGAACATCATGAATAAAGTCCCCAAGAACATGGTGAGCAAAAGAAAAACATCTATTACTAACCTGACTCCAACTTGTTCAGATCAAGAAACAGAGACAACTGATTTATGTGAAAAAACAATCACACACACGCAGTTAAATTTGAATCCAAAATTCACAGGCAAAATCTCAATAATAGATAGAGTCACAAAAACTTTGAATCAAAATCTCAATCTTTAACATCATTAAACTATAAAGATTAAAGCACCTAAAGTCTTAAACAACAATCATGAAAGATTACAAACAGGGTAAGAAACGGATATGGTAAGAAACTAAAAATCTTACCTCTGTTTTGAGTAGTGAGCAAATCAATATTGCAGTCAAACCTAGAGCCTGCGAATCCAATCAAACTAATATTAGCATCAGAGTAAGAAACAGACAGGAAAAAAAACACCTCCAATCGCTGGTAGCTACCAAAAGAGAAGAGAGAACCAGTGAATTTTTGCAAGAGGTGAAACAAGATAAACAGAGTAACTTACCTAGTGGAGACTGGAGAGATGTTGTTGTTGTTGGGTGGACTTTGGTTCTTATAGTGGCTGGTGAAAAGGACATCGTCGATGATGAAAAAAATAAAAAAAAGATGAGGGACGAGGGCTGTTGTGGAGTACCGATAGACAGTGACTGTGGAATCATGGACGGTTGAGAGAAAGAAATTAAGAGACTAAGTAATTGAGGAATCCTTAGTGATGATTTAGAATTTAGGGATTTCAATTTAGGGATTTTTTTTGTTCTAAAAAAGAATGGTGAACTGAAATGTGATTGATGATTTGGTGAATTTGCATTTGCTTTGTTAAAGCCAATAGACGGTTAACACCTGTTAGCAATATTGCATTTTTATTTCCTGCAGGAAAACTCGTTCAATCGGTGGTGAAATCGTGATTTTACGCGATTTCACCTGATTTTAATGATTTTACCCGATTTTGACATGATTTTATCCATTTCCGAGTTTTATAAATGATTTAGCACGTAAATCCTATATCAACTCGTAAAAACATATGATTTTGTGAGTTGAATCGTGATTTTAACAATCTTAAGGGAGACTAAGCTTATTTTTATAAAGATAATCTACAATATGAATTCTTCAATAAACAAAATTTATACCATGAAATTTCTCTCTAAACATTACTTCATTTCTCTCTAAACATTGCTTCATTTCACACAAATTTTTAGTATGAATCTAGCTAATCAAATTCCATGATTTGCATTCAAAATGAATGAATTTGTTGAAACAAGTCTGAAATCTTCTAGATCGAACTTCAGATAGCTTGGATTTGGTCAAAAGAAATCTATCTTGATTAATGTTCGTATTAAGGAATAACATTACGAGCCCATTTGGCTTTGCGGTTGCGTTTTTATTTAAAACATAGTTGCGGCTATTTGGTTAAAATAATGAAGGTATACTATTCATTGGATTCCATCTCTTTTCTGCGTTGAAAATGCAGTATTTGAAAAGCGAGAATTACTTGCTTTTTTTGCACTGTTCACGTAATTGCATTGTTCATGTGAACAGTGCAAGATAATTGCACTGTTCACATAAGATAGTGAATGGTTCAATTTTCTTGCACTGTGTGGACACTTTTTTTTTAGAGTGTTAATGTTTTTAATATTTTTTGTTAAAAAATAGTTTAAAGTGAATTTTATACATGATCATATTTTATCTAATTTTATTACACTCTAAAAAATTATAAAAACTGTAGTTCTTGTCGGATATATATAATAGCAATAGTTAAATTCATAATACTTAAATTAAAATCATCAATATATATATATATATATATATATATATATATATATATAAATTATTTTATAACCTTAATTTTAAAAGCATTCTTAACCAAATACATTAAACTATTTTTTTTCAACCTTAATTTCAACCATAATTTTAACCAAATACCTATTTTTTTAAATTAATCTTAATTAAAAATAATTTTTTTCAAATAATTTTTTTCAAATTATAATTATAATAACTACTATACTATTAAACACACTCTACAATCACAACAACCATAATAGGTACTCCAATATTAAATACATGTACAGCTGAGTGCACTAAAATGTCACCCAAGGTACAGATGATATGGCAGACATGTGAAAGCTGACATTTTCGGATATGGTTTTCACTGTTATATACACTTGTCGTCATGTCTACTTCACAGTAGAATCTTAAAAACACATTGTTGTCCTCACATTTTGAATATGATCAATGCCCAAAACCAAAAGCACAGTTTAACGTAGTTAAGAAGATTGCCTGTTATGCCCATAGAACTACTGATTTTTCCTATCACTCAGTGTTTTTTACTGTGTCTACTGCTCTTAGAAACACACCATGATTTTCCCCCTTTAATTCAGTTGACAAGCCCCTAAATTTCTTCCTTGAAAACCATCCATTTTCTTCCATTAACATCTTCCATTCCTTTTTGCACCGGAGGATCGAACCGCGACACCTCCCTGCAATTTATGACGGCGAGGGGATGAAGAAATGAGGGGACCCGTCTTTCTCCTCAGAGCAGGCTTTTTGGGTATCTGCCAAAAATCATCAAGTTTCTCTATCTTCTGTGGCCATACATGCTTCTCCGTTTCCTTCCACGTCCATAATAAAATGAAATAAATGCAAGCTAGAAAAGGGCAGCAAATCCATAATGGGAAAACAACTTGTCCCATCAATTTTTGATCAACCAATCCAATGGCTGGGGTTGCAGGAAAACCACTGGGGCTGTGATTTTACGATATGAACCAACGAAAGAGACAAAGGTTCCACATGAAAAATAAAAAATTAATTAACTTATGTACTTATGTACCTTTATATATATATATATATATATATATATATATATATATATATATATATATATATATATGTTTCTCGAGACTTCTGTTACTTCATATATTAATATTTTCTCGCATATATTGTTTTACCAGTTTTTGAGTGAAAACAGCCTTCAGATACAATTCAAAGAAACTTGAAAACTCCAAAAAGTAATTTTAAAAAATTCAAAGAAGTTTGAGTACTTTAGAAAAATAAAAAAAAATTAGAAAACCTAACATGATATGATACGAATTTCAAGTGCAAATTGCAATACAAATTTTTATTTTTATTTTTTTAAATCAATTTTAATTTAAATAAGATTGTTGTGTTTTTATAGCCCTGTGAAGTTAATACTTGGTATATTAAAAATTCAAAATTATTTTTTGATATTTTTATTTTATATTTATAAATTATTTTAATACATTGATATAAAAAAATAAATTTTTTTATAATAAAAAAATATTATTTTTATATATTTTTTAATAAAAATATTTTTAAAAATCACAATTATTCACAAGCTCAGAGGAGTCACCGACAGAAAATGGGATCTGCACGTACACAAACGTGCCTAAAATTACATCCTGTGCCGTAGAATCCAACGAGCTCGACCCTCAGCGTGTATTAAATGTATGGGTCGCTAGACTAATAATTCAATTAAAAAAATGTTTTTGTCTTCAAGCATGAATTATTGAGTACTGCTAGTAGATGAATGAATTTTGGTTCATAAATAAATAAATAAATAATCACCTCCAAGACAAAAAAAAAAAAAAAAAATCAAGAGAGAGAGAGTAATAAATAAATAGAACAGAACAGAACATTTGAGGCAGACAAAGCCCTCTTGAAGAAAGTTTGCATTACTGCTTGTCTTTAGATATTTCTTTCTCTCTCTTGCGGTTGTTGGAGATAACAATATAAATATTAAATTAAAATCCATAACCTTTTAATATCTTCTTCGTTCTTCAAGCATGGCTAGCTTGAATTGTTTACATCACGTTCGACCATGTCTTAAAATAGAAAAAGAAAAAGAAATGTATACGATAAACGTATATTTAATTATAAAATATAGTGACAAATAAAAATATAAAATTTAAATAAATCTTTATAATCTTACAATAGAAACAACAAAGTGACATTTTTTTGCAATCTGTTCTATTTTATTTGAAGACACTGACTAAACTAAAATCAAAATATTGCTTTTAAGAGTGTATTTATTTTTGTATTTTAGAAGTATTTTAAAAAAATTAAATTAAATTATTTATTTTTAATATTTTTAATATTTTTTAATATGTTAATGTTAAAAATAATTTTTTAAAAATAAAAAATATATTATTTTAATATACCCGTGAGTAGAACTACTTTAAAAAATAACGATAGTTCTCCCTTGAAATGCCAAGGCAAAAGCAGACAAACATTGAGGCGTGCTGTAATGGCGACAAGAGTAGTTTGATCAATACAAGTCTCGTTAAGGATTTTGGATATAGATAATTAATAAAACATGCAATCTTTCAACCACTTCACACACACCAGAAACTTCCTCCTAACCCTATAGGCAGAAGATCAGCTTAATCTATATAAACTCTTCTCGGTTGCAACGTCACTGTTTTTGTTTTTTGAAAGCCTAAATGATATAATTTCCTCCTTGTTTTTTTTTTTTCCTTTTTTGGTAAAGCATAATTCCATTTATTCTTCCGTTTTTTTTGTTTTTTTTAATGTGAGTAAGATACCCTTTTTAATATAAAAGTAAACTCGACCCATTATGTATGTGTGTGTGTATATAAATATCCTGTTTTTGCATTAATTTGTTTTTTTTTTATAATAATGAATTATGTAATGAGAAAGAGTAAATAAATTCTTGATTTAAAAAAAATATATTAAATGAAGTGAAATCCAAAAAAGGGTTTCTCATTGATGAAATTTACTACAGAAGAGGACTTTGATGCTGAGTTGGTGAGAAGAAGAGGTGAAAGTGATGGGTTTAGCCATTAAAGAAAGACCTTCAAGAACTATTAACAGAAAATATGGCTATGAAAAGATCAATCAATCCCTCTAGATGCGGTTCTGCAGATGATACAAAAATGCTTTCATCCCATGTCACTTTTATCTTGAAAGAAAGAAACCGATTGATGTCTACGTACAGCCATAACCAGCCACTCGCAAGCTTGGTTTTTTTATGTGATAGACGTGCTTCGATACGGGAAGGCATCATTCGTGCATCCGCCTTTTCTGTCCTTTCTCTTTCCATCTTTCTTGACATGAATAAACAAAGACAACATGTTTAGGGTTGCGTTTGTAGCAATATAGCGTTGCTTTCGCGCCTGGAGTTTGCAGACAATATTGCAGTTGCTTGGCAATGGAGAGGCCCTGCAGATTGGGTTCGCAACCCTCCTCTAGATTACTGGAAACCTAATCAGATTTCACTATATTAATGCTTTCTTCAGTTTAACTCTGTACAAGTCACGTTTTGGATCGCTGAGTTTCAAGTCAATCCTTGCTCTTCCAGCTAGACTAGGAATAAACTTCCAAAAACCACCGCCCCCTCCCCAGCTATATGTCTCACAATATATGGACATAGCTCGGAAGATCCGCTAAATACTGTGCATCCAGTGACATGTTTATTAAATCAGCTTCATTCGGGGATATCAGATCAACTCAATTTTAAAAAAAATATATTTGAAATTTCAATATATATATATATATTTGGTTAGAAAAGTTTAGGATGGAAACAAATATGATGTCGGTTTAGAAGCGTGAAAATACTATATTTAAGGTGTTCATTTATTCTACACAGAGATAATATCTTTAAGATACAATTAATCCCTTTAAACCTCTAAATGAATGAGAAGATAAAATCAAGAAAAGAATATATTTTATTGTGTTTTTTTTTTATAATAACATGCTTTTATAAACTTGAAACATAACGATGAAATAATAT
Source organism: Populus pruinosa (assembly GCA_026413675.1). NCBI lineage: Eukaryota > Viridiplantae > Streptophyta > Magnoliopsida > Malpighiales > Salicaceae > Populus > Populus pruinosa. The sequence goes on along the minus strand of CM048592.1, from coordinate 38,319,058 downwards.
GACTGTTCATCAAACAATATGACTATTGATGAACCACTATGATTATTCATCAAGTAATATGACTATTGATGAAACACTATGATTATTCATCAAATAGTATGATTATTAATGAAATAATATGATTGTTTATCAAACAATATAATTATTTATAAAACAGTATAACTGTTCAAATTAAATTCCAAGTTTAAAGTTTCAAATGCTATATTTTAATATTTTAAATATCCATATAATAACATTAGAAAGCCAAATAGAAGAGTTTGTCCACCATGACTTAGTTTACTACACAATAGAAACCCACACTTAAAAACATTAGCAAGGAATGTTTATTTCTAATGTGGGATAAACATCTTTTCTTTATTCATTTACAAACTACATCAACAATCCCCACTAGTTTGTAATAAAGATCTTTTCACTTGATAGAATTATGTTTACAAGAAAGTATTTTGCAATTTAAACCTTTAATTAGTGTTAGAACTTGAATCCTACTACAGTTAATGGTGTCCGCAGATTAAACCAAAACTTTTGTTGTAGAATAAAAGGTACTACACACATAATACTATCCAAACTCTTAAAGAGGTTTACAACTGTTTAGCACTATTATGACTATGTGCTAAAATCATAATTTTTTTCTTAAATATTTACAAGAGAAAACCCCAATTCTTGTAAAAAGCAACACTACTTTTATATTCATATAGGTGAAATTATACATATCTCTATTATATTAGACATGAATTTTAAATTCCATTAAGAGCCCACGCTCATCCTACTTTGTGTAATAGAACACACTGAATACTATCAAAATAGGGACTTAAATTAATTATCAGTGTCCAACAGATATAAAATAGTAACTTGTTATTACTCATTACACTAAAATATAAGCTTTTTGCTAATCCAAAGTTGGGTTCCTATTACTGGTATCTTTAATAATGGGTTTCAACCCCATTTCATTAGTTATTTTTCATACCATGTCTCTAGATAGTTCTTTTGTGAGTAGATCCGCTAAATTATTCATAGACTTCACATAAACAATGATGATTATACTATTTGTAATCAACTCTCGAATATATCCATGTCGAATGCTTATATATCTTCACTTATCATTGTAAATGTTACTATAAGCTCAAGACATAATTGCTTCGCTATCGTAGTATAAAGAAATAACTGACATAGGTTGTGACCATAACTTAATATCAAACAACATATTTTTTAGTCATTCTACTTCTTTACCTATAGCAGTTATACCAATAAATTCTGATTCTATAGTAGAATAAGAGATGCATGTTTGTTTCTTAAATGGCTAAAATATTACGCCTCCTCCAAGTGAGAAAATTCATCTTGATATAGAATTATTATTACTTGAACTAGTCATCCAACTTGCATCATTATATCCTTCAATCATAGCTGGAAAATCAGAATAAAACAAGCCTAAATCGATCGTTTGTTTTAGGTAACTAAAGACTCTTGCAATAGCCTTCTAATGATTTGTATTCGGCTTGCTTGTATATCTTGATAACTTGCATATAAAAAAAGCTATATCTGGTCTTGTACAATGCATAACATATATAAGACTTCTAATGATACTAACATATTCTAGTTCTGCTACTGATTTATCATAATAATCATTTAACTTCATGCTAGAGTCAAATGGAGTATTAGTCTCCTTTATATTGAGATACTTAAACTTATTAAGCATTTTTTCAATGTAATGACTGATTAAGTGCATAACCACTACTATATTTCTTAACTTTGATACCTAAAATTGTATCTACTTCACCAAGATCTTTCATTTTAAAGATAAAAGTGAGATACCTTTTGGTTTCAACTATTCCAATCATATTGGTGCTAAATATTAACATGTTATCTACATAGAAAAAAATAATCACACCAAAATCTTTTGTAAATTTGGAATACATACATTTATTGGAACCATTGTGATGAAAACTATTCAACAAAATTGCTTTGTCAAACTTTTCATGCCATTGTTTTGTAGCTTGTTTTAAACCATATAAGAACTTTATCAATTTACAGACTTTTATAAATTGATACTATTGAAAATAAAACTCTAATTAATATAATTCTTGCCACTGGAAAATAAATGTCAAAATAATCAATACTTGCCTTTTAAGTAAAACCTTTGGCAACCAATTTTGCCTTGAAGGTTTGTATAAAATCATCGGTATTGTATTTTCTTTTAAACACCCACTTACATCCTATTGATTTAAAACCTAAAGATAAATCTACTAGGACCCAAGTATTGTTAAACAATATTGAATCCATCTCATCATTTACCGTTTCTTCTCAAAAAGCAACATCCCTAGAAGACATAGCTTGACCGAATGTCTTTGGATCATCTTATATATTTAGGATTATAGGTGTATTTTTTAATATTATATTTCTATCATCTTTCACTAAAAATACAATTGAATCAATAGAGATAAAATATGTATTTATGTGTTTTTTTTTAACTTTGACTTCTTCTAGGTTCACTTGAACCTATTACTTCTAAGTTTTTATGTTTTTCACTTAACGTTAAGCTAGGAGTCATTACTTTTAGATTTGGTTCTTGCACATTTGAATCACTTATGAATTTATATTCGATAAATTCAACATGTATAGATTCAACAATCACATTAATTTCTAAATCCAAAAGTCTATAAGCCTCAAAATTTTATGCATAACTAACAAAAACACTCTTAAGATCTCTAGGTCCTAATTTTATTCTTTGAGGATCAGAAATTTTATAAAAAGCTACACACCCTCACACTTTAAAATAATTCAGATTTGGTTTTCTACCGTGCTATGCTTTATAGGGAGAAACATTTGATTTTTTACATAGTATTATATTATGAATGTGATATGCAGTAAGTAAAGCTTCACCTTATAAATTATTTGGTAATTTAGCATTCAAAAGCATGGCATTAACCATATCCACTAAGAACCTATTTTTCCTTTTAGCAAGTTCATTATATTGTAGTGTATAAGGTGCTGTCATTTGATGGATTATTTTGTTTTCCTCACAAAAAGTAAAAAACTCCTTAGAAAAGTATTCTCCACCTCTATCACTTCTAAGATCTTTAATTTACCATTTTCTTGAATTTTTCAAAGGCTTCATCTTTAGTTCTTAATAAGTAAACATAGGTAAAGTGAGAATAATCATCAATGAAAGTTATGAAATATCTTTTTCCACCCCTTGCTAACATACCGTTTATTTCACATATATCAGAATGGACCAACTCAAGTAATTGAGAATTTCTTTCTATTTTAGGAAAAGATTTCTTTGTCATCTTTGCTTGAATACATATTTCACATTTATTTTTATTATTATGTTGATATCAAATATAACCATGCTTACATATATATTTCAAATATCTATAATTTAGATGTCCTAATCTAACATGTCAAAGAAGAGAAGTAGATTCAACCATATAAGCAGAAATAACATTGATTTCATTAATATTGAACTTAAACATGCCATTACAGGAATAACCTTTTCCCACAAACATCTCATTCTTAGTTACAATAACCTTATCAGACTCCAAAACAATCTTGAACCTTTTCTTGCTCAAGAGATTAGCAGATACAAGGTTTTTTTTATAATTTGAGGAACATGAAACACATGAGTAAAGATAATTTTTGTCTAGAAGTAAAGTACAACTCAATAGTTCCTTTTCCCAAAACTTTAACAGAATTATGGTTGTCAATCAAGACCTCTTCAGGTTTATTCAATTCTTTATAAGTCTTGAACCATGCTTTGTTATTGTAAACACGAACTATTGCACCAAAATCCAGCCACCAATCTTAATTTGGTAATCATTCCAATTTAAATGTTTAAAATCATAGCAACTAACTCCCTGACTTCGTCTTTTTCAACCATATTTACTTTGAAAGAACTACCTTTCTTATTGAAATTCTTAAATTTGCACTCTTTTATATAGTGTCTTTTATTTCCACAATGGAAAGAAACTCTATGCTTCTTATTAGCATTTTTTTTCTTCTTGAATTTGTTTCCTTTGTTTTTCACTTATAAATTGTTTTGAGTCGTTGTCAAATAAATTTCAGTAACCAAATTCACTTTAGAATTTGTTGCTTGTAATTACGCCTACGAGATTGAACCTCAATTTGCAAATGTGCTTGAAACTGTTCAAAGGTATAATTGGTTGTAGAATGCAATATCTTCTTCCTATATTCATTCTAAGATGGAAGAAGTTTTGATAAAACAACCCCCATTTGAAGTGAATCAGGAGTTTTGATATCCAAATCACTAAGTTTTGATATCAGCATTTGAATTTCATGGACTTGATCCATGATTGACTTATTATTAGTAATTTCATAATAATAAAATTTTAAAGTAAGAAAACAATCAGAACCTGATTTTTCCTAATTGTAATGTGTCGCTAAGGCAGTCTAAATTTTTTTTAGAGACTTTAATTTGGAGAAGATGTGATAAAGTCGATTGGTCAGAGTATTCAATATATGCCCTCGATAAAGCACTTTATTTTCTTCACATTTTATTCTTGCAGTCTAACACGACCAAAAGATTGATATCTTCTTCCAAGTACAAGAGTGTCAAAGTAATAAATAACTTGGCAAGATCGGGGTCGAACCACAGGAAGGTTAATTGTATAAATTAGAAATAACAATAATACAACAACAACAACAATAACAACAATAATAGTAATAATAATAAGAACAACAACAACAATAGTAGTAGTAGTAGTAGTAGTAGTAGTAGTAGTAGTAGAGAAAAAGAAGAAGAAGTTGATGAGAACTTTGAGATGGAAGATCAATGTAAAGATTAGACAATGATAACAATAAATGTCAAGGTTAAAGGATCTACTAATGGTATGTCAAACAAGTATAGTATAAACTCTTATTACTCAATTGAAAACCACACACAAAAGAGATTCTAATTAGATTATAAATTATTAACATGATTCCATTAGCTATCTTATTCGAATAATGCTAATACTTGTAAATATTATCAAGTATTCATGATTATAACTTATATTAATAATAAATTAAGTTCCTTTCATAGCTCAGGTATCGGTTATACTATATAGTATGGGCTATAAAAGTGTCAATCATTTGTTGTACTTAGTGTTATACAATATAAATCTAGATTAGTCATTTAATAAGCAAAGTATTAAAGAGTGAACAAGATAACAAATATAAAACATGTTAGTATCAAACATTAAAGTTCATGTTAAGTTTACACTATACTTATTCTTGCACCATTAGTGTAACCTTTTCAACTTCATATAATAACCTTAACTAAACATAATAAAAGAAAGAAAAATAAATAAACAAAATAAGAACATAAATAAGATAAAAGTTAACTAAGTAAAGAAAAGGAATTGAAAGGCATAAACAAGATATTAATGAAAATAAAACTTAAGCATTACAAAAATACAAAGAGATAAAGCAAGAGCATAATCTTGATTTGGAAACCAAAATGTTTAAATGCATGAAAAATACCTCCTTTTATAGACCATTATTGAAAACTATTGATTTGATGACTAATTGATGAGTGGGTGGCCAACTCTTGACTTGGTAATAATCTTTACCATCTTTTGTTTGTCCAAAACATCATTTATAACATTAGAATTGGAACCACTTGAAAATATAAAAGTTATAGGAAATTATCTCAGCTTTCCAAATAAAAAAATAAAGGTCATTTGAACTTCTAAAACTCCAGATATAGGCCAAACACTGAATAGTGTTCGGGCTACAGGACAGATTCGGACTTGAAAATGACCTTATTAAATCTTGGGCTCTATATGAAAGTTGTAGGCCTATGTCTTACCTTTTCATCCATAAAAAGTAGACTCGAATTCAAGATCTACAACTTCAGATATGACCCAATTACCAAAGTGTTCCGGTTTAGATTACACTAACATCTCTTTTCTAAGTTTGACCATCTCTTTATCCTTTTAATTTTAGTTCTTAAACTCATCAATCAATCCTTTCATTTATATGATAGGCTTGTATTTAAAATGAATATTTACTATAAATTAAAGGTATCTTATATTATTAGATATGTTAATATAAAACATGTTTTAGTTAAGGAGTTATTGATACTTCAAGTGCAAAATGATGATATAAAACCTTGATAAAAATATACTTTTAAGTACTAATCATAGTTTAATAGTGGCAGATTTATTGTCTTGTGGTTTAAGTAGTGCAGATAGATTCGAATCACGAATGTAGTAAATCTTTAATGAAATAAGCAGGAATATCATCTTGTCTATCCATCTTATGTAACATACCATCAAACTGATCTAGTTGAATTTTGACAACCTTAGTAACTTTGACGCTAGAATTCATATTTGTCTCCATTAAAATAAACACATTAAAAATGTTAGGAAAGTTTAGGATGGAAACAAATATGGAGTTGGCTTAGAGGCGTGAAAACACTATCTTTAAAGTGTTTATTTGTCCTACACAGAGACAAAACCTTCAGACCTCTAAAAGAATGAGAAGATAAGACCAAGAAAAGAATATATATATATTTTGTTGTGTTTCTTTTCTGTGTAGTAACATGCTTTTATAGACTTGAAACATAACGATGAAAAAATATGACTATTCATCAAATAATATGGTTGTTCATCAAACAATATGGTTGTTAATGAAATAATATGATTGTTCATCAAATAGTATAATTATTCATGAAACAATATAACTTTTCATATTAAGTTTAAAGTTTAAAGTTTTGAATGCTATCTTTTGATATTTTAAATATCCATATAATAACATTAGAAAGCCAAATAGAAAAGTTTGTCCACCATGATTTAATTTACTACACAATAAAAACCCATACTTAGAAACATTTGGAGGGAGTGTTTCTTTCTAATGTGGGATAAATATCTTTTCTTTATTCATTTTACAAACTACACCAACATATATATATATATATATATATATATATATATATATATATATATATCATAAAAAAAATCTATATGAATGAAGACTATATATCTAGTTATCTCACATGGAAAAGTTAAGAAACATTTTATATAGATGTATATTATAAATATAGTTATCCCATAAAAAAATTTAAGAAACATTTCATAAAAATATAGTTATCCCATAAGTAAAAGTAAAAAAAAAAACATTTCATATAGATATAGGCTATATAAAAAACACATGAAGCTAAGCATTTACAAATTAACTTTATATTTTTTGGGTTCATTAAAAAAAATATAAAAAGATTAGGTCTCACTCAGGTGATAAACTCATTTATTATCTTAAAAAACCATCCCAAGAAACCAAGAATCTTACCAAAATTAGATATGTATTTTTTTTTTGGAAATTTTAAGGTAAAAAAACCACCTATGTGAGCTCTCCTCATCAAAATGAATAATTTGATACCAATCTCAATTGTTTTAGTGACTGAAATTAGTACTAGTGGAGATTTTTTTTTTTTTAATTCTAGATTTTAGTAATTTTCTTTTACCTCTCTTACACCAAGGGTAAAAAAAAATGTTGGGAACAAAATTATTTTTTCTCTTTAATTTTAGAAACTTTATATATATATTACAATACTTTCACCACTCATTTTAGAATTTTTGTTAATATAAAAAATAAGTAATACAAATGTTGATAAATTGCTTTATATATATATATATATATATATAACGAGATTTAAAAAAACACGTCAAGTTGAAGAAAACATTCCAGAAAAAAAATTCAAATAACTTGATGAAAAACTCAAATTAAACAACTAACTTGATTGATCCAAACTTAATCGAATCAAAACCCATGTATCAACCTTTTCTTTTTTTGGTACCGGTGAGACCTTATCCCAAGTTCTCACCCAAGTCAACTCTGGATTGAGTTTTATGTAAAAACAATTATAGATAATCAAGTAGGGTCAAATGTAACCAATCTGTTATTTTAAATGACATCAAAGTTATGGATATTTGTTCCATCTTTCAACAGGTACGAAAATTTTTGGACACGCCTCAATCCGATTCCAAACCAGCAAAACTAGCTAGCTCGCTAGAGAAACACATGAACTTGAGAGAGCGGAGGAGGGAGGGGTGCAAAATCTTGTTTAGTTTGACATTTTAAAATCTAATGAAACCCGTCTCGGATCAAATCAGTTTCATTGCTCCCACAAAGCCAAACGGAGCTTAAGTACAAGGAACTTAGGAAATACCACACATGTTGTACAGCACTTGCTTGATGGAAAGTTTTACCACAGTAAATAGTGCCATTAAGCTTGGGGGCATTATTCTTTCACGTAACATCCAGGAAACAAAACCAATTCATTTTGGTTTTTATATATTTGCGCGACCAACTCGGACCTGAACCCGGTGCCATGAAGTGTTGAGTATCCCTCTCAAATTCCAAATCTCCTGCACATTTTCAGGCTGGACATTTGCTGCCGAATCCACCTGTCCATGATGAACACAAAAAAGAATAAAAAGATTGTAAAATAATTAAGACAAGGGACATGTGACTAGTTCATTTAGAATACTATTTTTCTTCTTTAAATTATGATGTGACATGAATGGAAGTTGACAGAAAGCGGGGACATATTTTTATGGCCAAGCATGAGCTCCAAGCACTCAGCTTCAATGAATTCCGACAAGATTTCGCAGACTTATGGCCATGGTCAATTATGACAAAGCGTCATGAGCCTACTAGAAATATTTTTATATACAGAACTCATTTATGAATGTTCAGTGTATTTCACAGAATATGTAATTGATGAATAAGCATGCAGATTTATGAGAATGAGTCCAAACATTTGGCATATTTAAGTGTGTAAGTTAAAAAAAACACTGAATCACAATATACTTTGCTGTAAGAGAGGAAAACATACTGCTTTAACAACTATCTCTGTGCTCTGTGTAGCATCAACTGTCTCATCAAAAAGAACCCAGGCCCATTTGTCACTGTTCATATCATCTGAGATGTACTGGACGCCAGGCTTCTGGTGCTTGGAGGCTTCCACCCAGGTTTTGCCACCATCAACAGACACATCTACTCTATCAATTCCACGGCCACCTCCAGATGCTGCATATCCACTGACTTTAACCTGTAAGATATAATGGTAGACAAAGATCAAGATCACCTGAATATGACTTAACTTGTCGAGGAGCCTAGGAGCAGCTCCTGCTTCCTTAGGCAACCCATGTGAAAAGAAATCTAGAAAGTCAGAACTATTTCTTGACACAAAAAAGCAATAAATGAATGAAGCTGTGAAAAACATTATGACCAGAAAACTTCAAAGTTTTAATTTAAATACAAATTCTTGAAGAAAGAAACTTAAATTCAAAGGGAACAATTTTAAAAGCATAATAATTTCAAAACTGCGGAGCCACAATTTCTCAGTAACACTGCTAGATGGAAAACTCAAAAAGAATTCTAATCTATGCATGCCACATCGAAGAGATTAAGAAACAGGAGAAAATCCTGTTATAGGCAATGTGCTTTGGCACAATTGACAGGTAAAGAAAAAACATATTCATATGTACACTTGAGCTCAATGAAATGTAATACCATCAAGAAACTAACCTTCCCAGGCTTTATTGTAGTGACATCCTCTAATGAACAAATTGCACTCTGTCAATCAGAAAATTTGCAAGTTTTAGTCAAACAATTATTCTGCTAGAAGGATAAGTTGGCTTTCAATTGTATGTTTCCTATAGAAGGAAAATTAGATGCAAATGACAATCATAAACCTTTCCCAATTCATTTCCACACCACAGTCCAATCAATAAGACAACTCAAATGATGATTCAAATTGCTTAAGCCATTAAAGAAGTTTCTATATTGTGGACACAATAGTCAGGCATAAACATCATCAAATCTGCCTGGAAAACAAAAAAAACAGATTTAAGTAAAAACCTGAACAGGGAAATCCATTTGTGGCCTCCTTGTAGACCAATTGATGTTGTCCCAATTCACTGAAGGAGGAAACATTTTATAGTCCATTTGCATAAAGAATCCCTGTAAGGTGGCAACGTATGTTCGGTCATGTGACAACTGGAATAAAAGAGGAACTAAGGTGTTAAAACATACATAACACTTCTGTTACCTGGGATTCTTCTGCAATGATGTTGATACAATCCAACCATTTGACAGATCGGGCACCTATAACACCTGGTACAACCACTCGCAATGGATAACCATGATCCCTGTTTAGAGGCTTTAGAATGACAATAATATTGTATATTAATATCAGAAACAGTATAATTGAGAAATTATGATGGCAGGAGAAAAGTAAATGATAGAAAGAAAGGCAAAATTGCTGAAGTGTACACAACTAAGTGCATATCTATACAGTAACACAAGATCAAGTTCATTGAAATCATGTAATGATGCATACAGCCAGCATGCAACTCGTTGCTCTATCAAATTACATGGATCAGTTTAAAAAAAGAAAGCTATCCTAAAAGCAAGTATCTTTTGCCTAAATGGACCTTTTCATCACTGTTGTAGCACATTGGTGTTCAAATGACACTTGTTTTGTGCACTTATTAAGTGCACAATTATCAAGCCTTTCAATGGAAAAACAAAATGTGACCGAATTGGACCCAAAGATGAAAATTCACCCTTGAAATCTGTATTGATACACAGAACAAGTGGAATGACACAATTTTCTGACCTGTGAGCTTTAGACAGTAATTATTCACATAACAAGTAATAAGCTGATTACTATAGATTGGTTAGCTGACGAGTTTATACTAAACAACCACTAGGGCACTAAATGCAGATGTAGGATCCTGGGATTACCTTAGAATTGACATGCATAACTGAAATGAAAAATTAGTTTCATCAATAAAACAATGTCATAAAGCAAACTGGAAAGCAATCACTTCATGTAGCATAAGAAACAACATTATCACCATCATCAAGAGTCTGATTTTGACAAGGTGTGTTGGAAACACTTTTTGATGACCATAAAGTAAATTAAACAGGTCAAAGCCTTTTATCAAGTCCACTAACCTCTCCATTCATCTCATAAGCAACCAAAACATCAGCTTCAGGGTTTGTGGCCTGACTGAGCGGAATTGATGCCTTGTATGGGCCTCCATTCTCTTCCTACACTTTTTTAATATTGTTATAATCAGGATTATATCTAGGGGTTCTGCAGAGTCACAAATGTGCACTAAACAATTGGAAAGTTGCACAACTGCTATTCAGAATGCCAGGTTACCTTACACTTATCAACGCTTACAAATTCAACATGTTTTCCACCTGATTTAGTTGTACGTGTCAACTTAGATATCCCAACAAGTTCAAGAACATCAGCCAATTTGGCACCACCCCAGACACCTGAAAGGAAATCCAAAGAATTTAGAGAAACAATATCAGTATAAACTAATTTGCACAAAATGATGGCCCTCCCTGAGATCCCTGTTATGAGCAAAAACATCTTGTTTCATTTAATACAAGTCATCTATCTGCACATTGATAATACACGGATAGAACCATCACTAGAGTATCTCAAACCATTCTGAATAAACTTCTATTCATCGAATAATGTGCCAGCATATCTACTTGAAAGATGCTACATCTTTCAGATTCTATAATTGCATGTTCAAAGCACCATCAAACAATCAGGCAAACTTACCCAAACCCCCCAACATGGACTATATATCCAATGACATTCCAAAGCTAATAGGGTTAAAAATGAAAACAAACCATTTCCAATAGCAGAAACATCCCAGCCAACCCCTTTCACTGTTTTGACTTTGCTCATGGCAGTCCTTCTGTTTCCAGCACACTGTTCAGCTCACACAAACAACAGAGCCAATGATGACTTCATGACAACAAACAGATTTAGGCAATAAATCACATCAGATTGGAACAACAAACAAGCTAACTGAAAACGCATTATCAAACATACCTGTAAGGTGGCAGTGACATTATATTTTGGAAGCATCCTGTTATGTAATAATGACATTAACTCATAGTCCAAGAACATCTAAAGCATGTATAGCATAAATAGCTCGCAAACAAGTGTACCCAGAACTCACTTGATATCTCTCATGAACAGTTCTCTAGGGTTTTCGATCAAACCACGAATCAAAACAGAGTATCTGCTCAGCCATGTAAGTGTAAGAATCAGATAAATTATTCCGACAATGAACTATATCAAAGTGTAAACCCGGAAGTAAGACTAAAAGGAGTGAGTACAACCTTTCTATGTCATCAACAACTGGAATGGGACCATGATTTCTCTTGTAGAACAATTCCACAGGCGTCACATAAGAAGAAATCAAGGCTGAACGAGGTGGTTCGGCATTGAAAGGATACTGAAACAGTGGAAAATATAAAAATACCATCACTGGATGCAATAGAAACTCGGCGATACAGAAACAGCATGCCCACAACATAATAACAAACGTAATGCAATGAGATTGTAAAGAAAATTCCCAAGAAAGCATTCAAATTTCGCTTAATTTTACAATTAAGATCAAAAGAAATAAAAAGAAAATTTCTTCTAACTAGCCAAAATCCAGAGGCAAATAGCTAATCCCCAGAAATCTTGAAGGTTAACCCAATTGGAAGAAGCAAACTTTCAATCACTTAAGATTTCGAAAGCTCTATATTACTGTACCAACCATATCATCACACACAAACACAAAATTTTCCTCTAAGTTACGACAAGTTTAAGGTCAAACGCTCCATAGAATGTCTCAAATGTGAAAATTTAAAAAACCCACATCAGGAAATGGAGTAAAAGCACAAAGCAGAAAAATAGAATCCAAAATTATTGAATTAAAAAGAACAAGAGATAGAAATAAGCAAAGAAAAACAGTAAGCTATGCATGCTTGTTTGAGCAGTGAAAAGGAGTGAAATAGCAGGCCTTGGAATTGATTTGGAGGGAAGGGTGACGAGGTGGTTCTTGTAAGTAATCTGAAGGTCCTTTCACTCCTGGCATTCTTGTCTTCGATTCACAATCACAATCTTACAGAGACGGACACACACCCTCCTGTTCCACCAATATATATTTATATGGCAATGGTAAATAAAAGACACCATAGAATAGAATAATAGAACTAAAGCGAGTTAAGTTATCTGACGGTGATAATACCTTCTCACTGATGGTGATGGTGATGCTATGAAGGGAGGGGAGGGTCTTGACACTTTTCATTGAGTTATTAAACCTTGGTGGCTAAATGGTTACTACTCAATCCCACCTGCTTATACCATTTATATTCCAAACGTCAATTTCCATTTTTTTAATAAATTTATTGTTAATATTTTTTTAAATAAAAATATTATCATATATTCATATTAATATTCAATTTTATAATTAATATTATTAACTTTCATTTAAATATTTTCTATTCTTGTTTTAAAATTTATTACAAACAGAAAAAATATTACTGCATAAAATAATATTTATTTAAAATATATAATTAATATAATTATTTTTTATTTTTTATTTAAAATTTTATTTTTTAATATATAACATTTAACCTCGATTAGAAATAATTTTTTTTCGTGAAGCAAATTTAAATTTGATCAATTTCAATTTATTTTAATTATTATATATAATGAGATATGATTATCAATTTAATAAATCTTTTAATTAGTTATAAAATTTAATTAATAAGTTAATATAGATTGATATAAAAATTTTAAATCTTAAGTTTAATCGAGTTGATTATTAGTTGAATCAATAAAATTTTTAACTAAATAATTTTTTAATAATTATAATAAATTTTATTCAAACTCAATAAGATTAACTATATACAAAAAATTTATTTAGATACTAATAACTTAATATACACATTCAAGCAAATTCTATTCTTTAAGTGTGAGGAAATTGTATTTTTCCTTTTAGTCATGGATTGTGTTCCTGTTTAATTTGTATTTTGAATATTTGAATTATTTTTGTTAATTCAAACTTATAAGTCTTTAAATTGTTATTTATTTTTTGAATTGATTAAAAATTAAGCTGAAATTAAAGTTAAAAAGTATATTAAAATCAAAACTTAAAAAAAATCATGGACATAACACGCATATTAATGTAATAACGTAATAACATTTTATTTATTTATTTATTTATTCAAATTGAATCTGAAAACTATGCTTTCTATCTTTTAGCGATGGTGGTCTGTGAGGTTCTCGTTGGAAAACGGTGGGTCTCCCCATAAACTGTGGATTCCGCCACTTGATTTCGAGAGAGACAAGTGGAGCAAGGCGGGGCCACCAATTTGAAAGAGAACGAAACATTGTTGGCAGAACTATATAAAGACAAGAAGGTTCTCATCAATAATTCATGGATTCCATCATCACGCAATCAAATTAAGAGACCTTTGCCTAGTTGATATTCTTCACTCCTCTTTGATAAGAAATTTATAGAATATATAACAAATTTTGTGAAGCCTGTACTGCTTGATATTGTTCTCCTTAATATTTTTCTTTTTTCTAAGATTATTGTCCTTTAAATTTTGTTATATTCATTTCAATATCCTACTTTTTGTTTATTTAACATTTTGACCATTAAAATCCTCTTCCATCCATTTTAATCCGATTGACCTAGTTCTCTTCATCTTTCTAATCTTCCAAAATCATCGATAATATTTTCATTATTAATCTTTTTTTTAAATCTAACTCATAATTATCTAATTATATTAAAATTATCCATATATTTATTTTATAGGCACACTAAGCTCTAATAGTCTTAAGATGATGTTTCAAAGTTCAATATATTCAAGAATAATATTTTTTAGACAATAATTAATCATATTTTTATATTTGTATTCCCTGCTCAGAGCTCACAAAATAAATGATAGGTGTGAGAAGACCTGACACACTTGCAAAGCAATTTTTTTTATGAAGTTTAAGAACCATCTAATAATAAAGCTAATGATTCTAGTAAGAGATTTTATAAAATGAAAGAATGAACTTTAAATGGTAAGAATAATTTTTTTTTTACATGATAAATATTTTGAGAATTAAAGTATGAATATCTGGATAATAAACGTTATAAACTATTTACTTAAGTGGTTTAGTAGGTATATATAGCTCCTGAACCTTGTCATGCTGCTTGAATGAAAAGGTTAAAGTGTTATTTTGTTCTAATAGTATTAACAAAGAATAAATATTTCTTAAACAATATTCATGAGGGATAGATGTCCCTTATACAATATTAAAATTGATAGAAATATAGCATGTCCTTATAAGACTTTTATATAACTGGGGATGTAGATAGAAAATTATTCTTGATTTTTAACATTTTATGTTAAAAGTTATAAAAATAAAAAAATAAAGTCTTATAACCTAACATGAAGCCCGTAATGATTGTCAGGCCTACAACCACTTAACTTGGAACAATATCAAGTCCAGTGATGATAGATCTGAAGCTTTTTCTTTTTCTTTCTAGTCTTCCAAAATCATCAATAATATTTCCATTATTAATATTTTTCTTAAATCTAATTCATAATCATCTAATTATATTAAAATTATCCATAAATTTATTTTACATGCACACTAAATTCTAATAGCCTTAGGATGATGTTTCAAAGTTCAATATATCCAAAAATAATATTTTTGAGTGTTTAGACAACAGTTAATCACACTTTTATACTTATATTCTGATCTCATAAAGTAAATGATTGATGTGAGAAGACCTAACACACCTCCAAAACAATTTTTTTTATATAAAATTTAAGAACCATCTAATAATAAAACTAGTGACTTTAGTAAGAGATTTTATTAAATGAGAGAATAAACTTTAAATTGTAAGAACAAAAGTGTTTGCTCTTGTTTTTGCATGATAAATGTTCTGAGAATTAAAGTATAAATATTTAAAGAATAAACATTATAAACTATTTACTTGAGTGGTTTAGTAGGTATATATAACCCATGAACCTTGTCATACTACTTAAATGAAGGGGTTAAAGTGTTATTTTTTTCTGATAGCATTAACGATAAATAAATATCTCTTACACAATATTAATGAGGGATAAATATCCCTTATACAATATTAATATCGAAAGAAACATGGTATGCCTTTATAAAACTTTTATATACCTAGGGATGTAGATAGAAAATTATTCTTTACTTTTAACATTTTATATTAAAAATTATAAGAATAAACAAATAAAATCTTGTAACCTAACATGGAGCCTGTAATGATTGTCAGGCCTACAATCTTTTGACTTGAAATGATATCAAGCCTAGTAATGATAGATCTGGTAGCTTATCAAACCAATATTTATTTGGACTCAATGCGTGGTTGAACGCAAAAATATTAAGTATAACAGCTCACCAAAGCTATATATACTTGGCCTTCATGTGTAACTGAAACCAAGATTGTTGGGCCTTCAAGCAAGCCAAACTCATGTCGTATGAGCTTGGTATTCTACTAAGTTTAAATATAAATTATCATTTTGCATTTGACCCTTTTAAATATAGATTCGAGGCTAAAATCAAAATTTTAAAAATTCACTAACCATCACATTAGATAAAATTAGAAAAGGCCTCGTTGATGTGCAACATATTGCAAATATGTTTATAGACCAAATAGATAAAATAAAACTCAAAAAAATATCGATATGTCAAATATATAATTTAACAAAAACAACTATAATTTTAAATTTAATCACTAAATTAAACTCAAATTTTGCTAGATCATTCTACAGGACTAGTTAATTTTGAATTTTAATTATGTTTTCTACTTAGTTTATATTCTTTTGGCCAGTTTATTTTTATCTCTATATAAATAGTTAGTGAATTATTTCTTTCATCAAATTTTTGAATTATAATTTTTTCAGAAAATTTCAGTTTTTTTCTCTTTTTCATTCAAGCAATCTATTGCATCTCCTATGCTGTTGTAGTTTTATTTTGAAAACTTATTTTGATTTAATTTGATACTAATTAAGATAGATATAAATTAAAAAAAAATATTTGAGGTGTGAAATCTTAATTGGACTATTGAAAGTTTTTGTTAAGAAAATTTTTATAGTAGAAAAACCTTTTATATCATAAATTATTAAATCAAAACTTTTCATATTTTGGAATTGATTGTCGGCCCAGCCTACTGTATTGCTTGATATTTTCTTGCTGGAAAACATTCCATGGAGGAAGACACAAAGAACTTGAGAAACGAGTTGATTTATTGCTTCCTGCTGAATTCCAATGCATGCGCTCTTTTCTTTTAACGTTCCAGGTAGCCAGCAACAAAGGACCTACTCACAGTAATAGAGATATTTGAAGCTTTAAATCCTAATTGTAGAAAACTTGCAAACTCCGGCCAGCAGCCTCCATTTGATTCTTCGAAAAAGCCTTTCCGTTTAGCCCTATCATGCAGTTGCTATCTGATATATATTCCGGCTACCACAAATTCGATGAAGGCCATATGGTGAACATTTATCTGGTCTTGTGGTTGACAATGTGATTTCATGATCTACTGATGGGATGAGATTTGAAATGAAGTGGATGTTTTGATTTTCATGTGTTCCTTTCAGCCATTCCAGGATTACTTAATGATGATCAAGCAATTTTCTAATTTAGAAATTGACAGGCTTTTGTGACTGGGATCATGTCTTTTGAACCCTTCAAAAATTCAAATCAAAGCTATGTGTTTGATGCGGTTTCTCACTCCTAAACTAGAAAGGATAGGTTGATTAGTTTCTCAAAAGGACAGCAGCCTAGCATGGATTAAGTGCTGATTTCCATACCATTTACAGTGAGTTATTGTACGATGCAACAGAAGCCAAGCTATGCACAGGTTCTCATACCATGAAACATGAGCAAAGCAATGCATTATATTTATTGATACAAGCGTTGTGTATGCTATCCGAGTACTTCACATGTTGATAATATCTGTAATACAAGACCGTATTACTCTGTGTGTTCTATGAGAAAACAAACTAGGATAAATCTCAAAGCCCGTTTATATACATGGACAAGATTGACAGACAACGAAGGCTATATATATATATATATATATATGATTCTAGTTAATGTCGATTTATAGTGCCACGAAAAATCGAGGTTCTTAGGAAGATTGCAAATGCTCATCAGATCCTCCATCTCCTGCACCCTTGTGCTTAGCCATCATTTTTTTCCAAAGCTTACGAGTTAGCTATGAGAGAGAGGAAACCTGAACAAGCGCCCAACACAAAGCAAGTCAACCTGAAGGCAGCATGAATACTGTGCATGGAGTATAGTGTGTCAGGTAATATAAAACAGAAACGACCTAATTACAGCAACAACATGGAGTATAGTGTGCCATTTATCAGAAATGACTTAATTGTCTAGTTACTCCACTAACTTCTACCATCATACAGCATCGCAATATGTAATTTTAAGTTCATGACCAACTACAAAGGATTCAATTTGAATCCCATGTGAAATCCAAGTTCCTGCAAGTAAGAGGTTCAGGTGACTAAAGCAAAAATACATTGCACAGCGGTCATATAATCCTACCTCATCATATTGTTCACATTTTGACCATCTTCTAAACATTCTGTGGAGTGGTTATCTGTATTGCACGTTTCAGAAGCTGCTGGTAATCTAGACTTCTCGACCATTCATCAATTTCACGAGCTCGTAGAACAGGCAGAGGATGTGAGAGTTGTCTTGTTTGAGCATTTCTGCAGCACTAGCAAATCAGACAACTGCCAGGAAACTGGTAGGTGTAATTTTTGGTACTCAGTTCATATATGATACTGCTCACCTTATGTACAATCCCACAGAACTTGAAGAAGCTCTATCATAAGAGCGTGCTTGTTCCAAGAATGCATCCACGTTTAGCTGCTCAGCAATTGATGGGCTTCCCCCAGCTAATTTCATCAAAACAGAGATGACCACCTCTTGTAGGATAATAAGAAAAGGATAAGATAATCAAATCTATACAAATATACCACAGTAATCAATTTATACAATTAAAAGGTTCCAGTTTCATATACCTTAGGGTCTTGGGCAACAAGAAGGGCTGCACGGTCACAAGTTAGCTCTGCTGCTCGGAGCCAACGGAATAATTGTTCTTCTAAATTCCGAGCTATCAACCAACCAATTCCTGTGAACAAAATAGGCGTTTCAGAACTCTATGAAGCATGTTGTTAAGGAAGTAGACAATCTGAGAACTATCGTGAATGAAACAACATGATTGCTAATATGTGCAGCCACGGACCCCATAAATCGAAGGTTCCAAACAAAGTTGCTGCTTTCAGACAGTAAAATTAACAAGGAAACTGGTATACGGGTATAAGCCATCATTACCAATATACAAGGATTTTAAATATTAATTTTCGATATATGGATCTTTTAACTTCCAGTAAATAAATCTCCAAAAAAAAATGGAAGAAAGGGTTCAGTCAAAACCCTGTAGTTGTTGCACTTTCAAATAACAAACATTAGATGAAGCCATCATAAAGACCAACCCCATACTCCATTAAAATGATCTCAACTTGCTCAAATAACTCATCAAATATATGCCATTTTTTAAAAGGTCTATAGGCAGTATACTAATTTGTTGTACAACTCGGAGTCTTGTAATTCATAATCAGTTAACCTGAATTTCTGCAAGATCTGTTTTTAAAAAAGACTGGTTAAGCTGTGAGTTCAGAGGCCGCACATATTTTTCTCAGTATCCAAGAAATGATTCTAATCAAAGAGGATATAGATTGAAATTATAGATGTTACCTCAACAAACATCACAGAAAGAAAACACCTACCAGGGACAGTATAGGCTCCGAGTGTAAGAAAATTTGCGAATGTGAGCCATACTCCATGATCGCATTTCAGATGACCCAACTCATGAGCCAAGACAGCCTACTTTAAGTTAAATAGTCGAAAGTTAATAGCATCTCATCATTTGAAAGATAGTTCTATTATACAAGAAAAAATTTATATCTAGATATATCTGTGCATACAGATGTAAATGAAAAGAAAAAGGTTATAAGATAAATGACAGGCCAAAAAAAAAGAAGAGCTAAAACTAAAGCCACAAACTATGCCACATGGATGCTCGTGAACCTTGCAGAGCCTATCAAGCAAACCATTTGTTCACAGGGAAGGACTCCAAATAATTCAACTGATAATCACAACATGCTTTTAAAGGCAAATGTACAAATCCAGACCTGCAACTCCTTCCTTGTTAGAAGCTCCACGAGGCTGGTATGCACAACAACAAATGGCTTTTGCCCACTTATGGCTAAAGTATATGCATTTGGTACTGGACTTTGCCGAACATATAGATCAGGGGCCTCCATATTCAATATTTGCGCAGCCTCAGTCATCAATTGATGAAGTTCAGAAAGCTGATACAAAAGAAATTAACACATGCAAGGCTATAAATTGCCACATATATCCTACATCCTTTTAAAATATGCAGATAACAGGAAAATGCTGCGTATAGAGAGTCTATTTCAAATAGTGATATTTTATGCCAATTCAGCAATGACAACATGTTAAAATTGTTCTGAAGTGAATTACAATGCATATCTTAGATGCATTAATGTATTAATCAACTATGATTCTCTTTTCTGTAAATAAGAAAACAGCAGTCAACGCCCAAATGATGTGAATTACGATACAAAACACACACACACACACACACAAGGGAAAAGATGTTATAAGAGCTCCAAATGAACAAAACTTGGACAAAAGATTAAGTTCACAAGATGCCAAATGTATCAGATACCAGCAGACTGCTTTATACGTCTGTTCAATGTGAAATTTCTAACAATTATAGATATGTCTCTTTAGATGAATCTTAACAACTGTAAATGTCTTTTTGTTGGCTTAGATTACTGAAGATCTCTTACGGTTTGTAAAAAGATAATTTAGCTAAAATAGAAGTCTATCAGAATTAGTTAGCATTATCTTCTCTCTAATTATTTGATTAGTTTAGATTATTTAAGAGATAAGTTTAGATACAATAGAAAAAGTTATCCGAAAATAACTTTATCAGTATTTTTCTAAAACACGTTAGCCGTCTGTTACCAATTTTAACAGACTAGGAAACTTGAAGACTATCCTTATCCTTATCACATAAGACATGTATACAAGGAAGGTTAAATCTGAAGAAAGAAGAGCGTTGTGTGTTTTAGAGGAGAGTTTCAGAATGTAAAAGCATCAATTACACTGAAGCAAGTGTGCCAACCAGCTAAGGAGTTTATATAGAGATTCACAACATATACTTTTAACACGAGGAATGTATAGGAAATTCTAGAGGAGAATTGGTTCCTAAAGAGTTGGAGAGCCCATAGACTATTAGAGAGAGTTCTTGTGTGAACTATTAGCAACTGAAGGTTCCAGTTAGGATAACAACAATATGAAAATCACCGGCTGTACCAGCAAGCTATTGTGGTAGGAGACATAACATGATTCACTGTCTCATCAAGTAAGATAGTATAGACACAAAGGGTTGTGTTTAGAGATACTCATCTTGTAATTGTTTAAACTAGTTAAAAAATTGTCTATCCTGGGTTTGACTAACTCAAAAGGGTTTTTTTTTTTTTTTTTATGTCTTTTGAAGATTTCTTCAAAAGTTTTTCTCTTCGTAATCAAATAACTTGTGCATTTAAATTTTCTATATTCTTTACTTATTTGGTTACTAATCAGTGTTTGCAAAATATTATTAGATCATTTGTTAACTTAACAGGTGGTAAATAGGAAAAAAAGGACTTTCAACAACTATTTTGAAAATAATCAACTTGCAGCAAATGACACTTTTAATGGAGTACCATGAGAAACTACAGCCACACAAGATAGCCTGCATAAAATCTAATGTTTGCTAGATTCATACAATTACCTGATTTTTAGAAACAAGAACTGAAGTCCCAATATTCTCTAGAAGCATGATTTGCTCTGTCACAGACCCTGCAATTATGTAATCCAAGAAACAACTTAGAATATAGCTCAAAGAAAACATTAGCCAATCTTTCCACGCACGAAAAACCATGGTTATATCTAAAGAAGAGAACAAAAGAGAGGTTAGGGTTACATCATGGAATCGATGACAAATAATTTGTGCATAGCATATAACACAATCCCCTTTATTTCTGCTGAGCCATTAAATGAACATTTCAGAGAAATAGAGCTTGTATTTATCACAACTTTCCACTATACAAAAACCAAATACAAGCCCCAAATTTACAGAAATGCGAGTGTTAAATGCAATATCAAAGCCAAATGAACAGTAGATACTAAATTAAAGGGGGGGGAGGGGGGGACGGGGGGGACAAAAGCACAAGTCAATAAATACACTAATCAAAGAAATTCTAATGGTACCTAATAGAACCTTCCCCAGTTCATTTAATCCTGGAATTGCCCTCAAAATCAGTGTATTCTGAAAGGAAAAAAACAAGAATTAGACGATTGCAAATAGAAAAAAGAGAAGGGGATTTCCAGTATAAATAATCCAGTAAAAAGAAACCTGTTTATCAAGAGGGTGTCTAAAATCATCAGCATCAAGATTACGAATAAAAAGAGAAGAAGCTCTACAAACAGGGACCCTGACTCTTTGATTCTTCTTTGCCAAACCAAAGATTCTTTGATTCTTCTTTGCAAAACCAAATCCAACAGAACCTGAACGAAACCTCAAATCACTTGAACTGAATGTAAGAGCAGCGGCATCTGGTCTCCTTCTATGAACCAAAGATAGAGAAGACAGAGACACAGAAGCCATTGAAAGAGAAAGAGAGAAACAACACAAAATTCCAAGGGCTTGCTTTCTTTCTTGTTGGGTTGGAGTTGTAATTTTTTATGTTGTTAACTACAAAGAAAGATATTTGAGTTGTTTGATGCGTCTGTAATTTGGTGTCCACAGCCGTTTTTATGGTTAACAATGGCGCGCCACTCTGCTTTCTATTGACTCTCTGTGTGGGTCCTCGCAGTGGAAGTTTGCAATGACACGAGGCTACTGATTTGCGGTTGAGGATGGGATTATGTTAGTGGTTGGATCCATTTTTTTTTATTTTATTATTATTGTATTTAAATGATTTGTCCATGTATATTATTATTCTATTTTTTTTCTTTTTTAGTTTTTTAAATTTCAGAATTACTCCTATAAAAAATATGGACAAATGTCATGTAAATTAAAAAAAATTATAAATCAATTAATATTAATTAAATATATTTATTAAAAAAAATTAATACACCACAATTCTATTAATAATTTTATATCTCAAAAACACATTAATAACACTTTAATCAAGTACTACTTAGATTAGCCCCAAGCTTTATTATGGAAAAATGAAAAAGGGTTTTTTTTTTAATTTGTGAAAATAATGCATTTGATTACAAATTATATATATATATGTATATATATATTTCATATTCTTAGAACATCTCAAAGTTATTATTATGGAAGATGGTGGTGCTAAAGATTTCATATACATAAATCATGATTAGACCAACTTGAAGAAATGGACATGGCTTGGCTAAACTATCTTAGATGAGGCAAAATTTAGGGTTATTTTGTATACTTTGATGATGAGACAGATTGGGGGTGATAGAAGCAGAATATTTATGTTATGTATCTTAGAAAACATATGAGTTGGGATAAAGAAAACATTTTTTTGGGAATTCAACATATCTTGATGATAGATTATATAGGATGAATAATTCAGAAATCGAGTCATTGAAGATTTGGTTGGGAAACCAAACTGAAACAAGGGGAATTGGTTTGGTATGCTACCTTGGTGGGGAGGTAGAAACAAAGTAAGGATATTGAGAGTCTGCACTTTAATGATGGGCAATTTAGGTGATAGATTCAGTAGCTAAGTTAGTGGGTTTAATTAAGAAACCAAATCATTAATGATGATGATTTTGTATACTATTTTAGTAAAGAGGTAAGGGGGTCTATCTTGAGCATCTTGATGTTGAAAGTTATTCAAGGTGATAAAGATAAAATACTTTATCTTCATTGGAATATCATGTTACGAGGTTTAGATGGACGAAACATGCAACAAGGGTTAAAATAGTATGTGTATTATTATGTTAATGAAGTCTTATAGGTGTGTATGTTTGGGTAAGGCTGAAACTTGCTGGAAAAACTTTGACATAAGATTATGTTAATCATCAAAAAGGGTTGTCTCATTTTGCTTACAAGTTCTATATGGAATAGTTAGGGAGTTTTGTGGATTTTATGGGGATTCATGTAATTCTTCAAAATGGTTTTGTATGATGTTGTTCATAAGAAAAAGGATGAAAGCCTTGGATGCTTAAGAAGTGTCTGTATGTCATGACTTGTAGGTCAACGAATTGGCATGTGGGATTATTAATGAATAAGGATAGATTGTGTGTGGCTTAGGGAAGTCACATAGGAATTTTAGAAGACTTGGTAATTATGTGATAATGGAGTGTTGCAATTTTATCTTTGGTCAGATGAGATCAATAGGATTGATCTCAATGGTTTGGGTCAGGACTCAAAGTATGTTTTGACTTTGTAGGAAACAAGTAAAATCCTAAAGAAGACTTTAGTCATAACTTAATTCAAAAACTAGTTGACAATGAGACTGTTCAAGTTTTCTAGGCATCGCAAATTCAATGACAATAATTATGTTTAAATATGGGCAGAATCGGGAGGCTTTATGTATGGGATATAGAATCATGATAGTGAGTAGATGTAATCATATATCTTAAATATGTCCAAAGAGGGTATCAATTTCTTTTATTGGAGGAGGTTTGCAACAAAGTTAAAATCTAGCAAGAATATATTGATGAAAACACTATTGGAAAGACAGTGGCAGTTTGTGGGGCAATTTTAAATTTAATAGTAATGGTGAAATTGATAATATTTTAGACTTGGAAAATAGATAGTCCAAGGCAAACAACAAACAAAGTAAATTTGGCAACATTGACTAATAGCTACGTGGTAGTGTAGTGGCTTGTTATGACAATTATAATCATGTCTTCATGGGGATATAGATGTCTAGATCATGAAGGTATGGCTATTAAACATGAGAGCATGATTGAGATTACTCCTCAAGACACTAAGATCATAGGTCAAAACTACTCACTAAGTTCATAGGAACACAGGGGAGAAAGTTCTCCATTACTTCCTAAAATGTAGGGATGGTAGTTTTATGATTTACAACCTTTCATATGCTTGTCTATAAATAGCTTGGAGAGCCTTGGCTATATAGGATGCTAGTTTTATGTATAGGATACTAGTTTTGTGCATAACACATACACACATACAAATTTGTATATTTTCTTTGTTGTTGAGATTAAGAAAAGTAGGGAATTTTCTCTTATATGTTGTGTACTAATTTGTTACCTCTTTACTTATATGATTTTTTTTGTTTACAACTTGTGAGAGCGAGAAAAGCCTCTTAAGTATGGAAGATGCTTAGTTGTAGGCAAATACGAGTGAAAAGAATGAAAAAAAGGCTAAATCTAATAGGACTAGACTATTGTATAGGGACTGAAAAATCTGAATAAGAAACTAACCATGTAACATATTTGTTAGCCTTATCTCTTTTCTTTTTTAATTGTGTCCTCACTAATTGTGTTGGAAGCTACATTATCTTCTATGATTCAGTTTATATATATATATATATATATATATATATATATATATATATATATATATATATATATATCTTAGAAAAGTGGAAAATTAACAAACGCCCTAAAATATATCCTTTTATTTTAAACAAATAAGTATTATCATTATGTATGGAAACAATTCTTTTTGTTCACAAGATCGATTTAGTAAGATATTTCAGTAAAAGAAACACATTGAATTTTTTATGGATAGAAAATTTTTAAAATTATCTTAAATTATTTAAAAAACCATAATTTTAATATTATGCAATTGGTGTATGTCATAAAATAAGGATCTCTAAAAACTTTTATATGACATGATGAAAATCACACATAAAAAAAAAATCCAGTGTAATGTAATGATTGAGTGTTAAGAATATAGTAATATTAGAGTTTTATCCCTATTTAAAGTGGTTAATAGGCTAGATTTTGATTTAAATCTATAAAATAAGTTAATGTAATTAAATGAAATTTGTTATATAAATTTTATAGCACGAGTCCAATTACAATTTGAACATATTAACTCATTTATTTATTAGATGGATCAAATATAAATCTACCTTGATTTAGTCCAATAATGATTTGAAATTGATATCAATATTAATATTTAAAAAAAAATTCTTAAAACATAAACAAATTATAATATAAGAAAACAAAAAATAGCATGGCTCTGGATACTAAGCTTTCATTTAGGATTTACATATTTTAAATGCTACATATTATTTTGCAATTTTATTCCTTTTATTCTGTATATTGATTACTATTTTTACAAACAATCACATAATAAGCTTTTATTTAGCCTTTTCATATCTCAAATTAATTATGTAAGAAAAATACAATAAGCATAGTAGAAAATTAATAAGTTGTTGCTAATATTATACTTGTATTTAAAATTTGTTATGCATTAATTTATTTTTCCCATTTCAAGCTTTTTCCATAAAACATTAAAATTTTGTTATATTTTTATTTAGGAAAGAAAACTCAGCCTCGCACCTATAACCCATTGAAGTTGTGCAAGTCTATTTTTGCCACTATTGGCTTCAGCACCAAAACCTTCATGCTTGGTGCTGTCACTTTAATCATTTATGGCTTTTTTTTTTATGAAAATTGTAACCTATGTTAATGCCAGAACCACCCTAGAGGCAAGAACTGGAGGTGGGAAGGCTTTTATCATTGCATTTAGATATGGGGCAATCATGCTACAAATGGACTCTTGGTGTTTTACATTAACATTAATGTTTTTAAGCTGTAATATAGTGATGATTGGGAAAGGCTTTTCGAGTTTGTAATTAGTTTTGGATTTTAAGGATCTTTCATGACTCTTTTTAGAAGGATTAATGGAGGTATAACACCAAGGTTACTGATATTGGTACTAATCTTGTTAGTAGGGTTGAAAGGGATATTTTTTAGGATGACCCAATAAATCCTGTTGTGATAGATGATAATATAGGTGATATAGCTAACATAGGATCTGATCTTTTTAGCTCATACACTGAGTCTTATTGTGTTCCACTAGTTGTTGCTTTCATCTCTTTTTTTGGAATCAATCATGAATTGACACCAATGTTATGTCCTCACATTATCAGTTATGTGGGTATCATTGTTTGTTTGATAGCCATTGTATTTGCAACTGATTTCCTTGAAATCAAGGTTGTGAAGGAAATTATGTCAATATTAAAGAATTAACTCATCACTTTTATTGTTTTAATGATCATTAGAGTTGCCATTGTTAGTTGGATATCTCTCCCATCTTCCTTTACCAACTTTAATTTCAAAACCAAAAGTTGTCAAGAATTGGCAACTCTTCTTGTGTGTTATTATTGGTTTTTGGGTCGATTTTATTACTAGATTTGTAATTGAGTACTATACTAGCAATGCACACAGCCTTGCTCAAGATGTTGCTGATTCTTGCCAAACTGGAGCTGCCATTAATGTTATTTTTGGGCTTGCATTAAGATACAAATCTGTCATTATTCCTATCTTTGTTATCATAGTCAACATTTTTGTTAGTTTCTCTTTTATTGTTGTGTATGGTATTGTTGTAACTGCCCTTGAAATATTGAGCACCATTGCCACTAGGCTGTTAATTAATATATATGGTCCCGTTAGTGATAATGCCAGAGGTGTTGCTGAGATGACAGATATGATCCACGGAATCCAAGATAAAATTGATGCCCTTGATATTGGTAAAAACACCACTGTTGCTATTAAGAAGGGATTACTTTTTGGCCCTACTTGGTGCATAATTTGAACAATTGATGTATTAACTCCTGAAGTTTTCATTGGTTTTGTCGTGGGGGCGACGTCGTCTGACGACAATAGAAGCTATCTATCGTGCCTCCTTTTGTAAGGTGTTGTGTGTTGGAAAAGGTTTTAGATTTAATCATAAAATTATGATTAATGTTTAGGATTCGCCACCTAGTATTATGGTCACTAGGAACCTATGGTTTGCGAAAGTCTGGGTAAGGGACTGGTTGCGCATGGAGAAGACACATCACCCCTAGTGCACCCTACCTAAGGTAAGCTGTATTGTTGTTTGATTGTTTTTTTTTTTAAGTTGGGTTTCTATTTGTTGGTCTTTTCTAAAGTTCAAGGTAGATCTCTCTTTATGAGACAATCTCTACCTTATTGGGTTAAATTCTAACCATTCTAAAATCTGAATTTTAGCATGATATTTATGTACACCTTGTATCTTTAATACATGAGAGTATACTTTATCATGTAATTTTACACCTATAAATATTGAAGTCTACATCTGGATTTTAGAAAGGAAAAAATTAGAAAAAGATTTTTGATATTTAAGTGAAATCCTAATGGATGAGTATAAACTAGTTATGATATCCATTTTTTGGGTTCTCAAAACATGAGAAATATGTAATTTTTTAATGAAAACATGCTTGGAAAATTTTTAAGATTTGGCCGTATGCATGAAAATAATTTTTAAAAAATAAAAATTGATTGAAAAGTTTTTTAAAAAAATGAAATTTTTTGAAATATTTTAGAAAAAACTAGGTATTTTAATATCAGATTTGTATTTTAAAGTGTAAATATACAACCCGATATTATACAAAATTGGTAGAAAAATATTTTAAAAAATCACAAATTTTTTAAAGGATTTTTGAAAAATATTTTGGAATTTCTTCATATTTTTTCAAAAAAATATATAATATAATATTATATATATTAATTAAATATTATTAAACATGTAGGCCGGGCCAACCTAGATAACTAGGCCAGGCATAAACCCAGAAAACAATGGGCCAATCTCGACCCAACATATTTTTTGGGCCGAGCTGGGCCACACTAGCCCGACCCAACTACTATATTAATTACTTGCAGAATGTGAATAGTGGTTCACGTTCTACATGCAACTGAAATGGTTACAGAAACTGGTGATTGATAGAGGAGCGACTACCGGGTACAGAAACTGGTGGTCTAAACACAAAGTACATCTCGTTGTGGTGGAGTCGGCGGTTGGAATTGATTGTAGGTGGTACAGGTAACAAAAGAAAACAAGAGGGGTTGCGGAGTGGAGAGAAAAAGGTTCACGGTGGCTCTTGGTGGTCGGTCGGTGGCTTCCTATAGTGGAGTTAGTGGTAGAAAAGCTGGTGGTGGCCCTGGTTGGTGGTTGGAATGGCAGAGAGAGAGAGGGAAAGAAAAATTGCAGAAACGGGGGTAGAAGGGCCAGTTTTTGGCTGACTTTTAACCCGATTTTCTCCTCCCTCAAGACATCAAATCCACCACTATTTATAGCTGGTGGAAGAGGGTAATCTCATCTACACAAGAAAAAAAATTTCAGCCTTTGATTCAGTTGGGATGCATCCAAATCGTTGGCTCAAAGTGTGCCTCATGAGTTGTTCAATCTGCAGAAAAAGGTTGTCTGAGGTGGCCTCTTTAGGTTAGTGCTGGTGCCGTCTCTTCGCCATTCAAACTAAACCGTTCAATTGACGTTGTAAAGAAACTGCAGGGGATCATTTTTGTGCATGTTTTGTTAGATTTGATAGAGCAATGAAGCACTAAATGCATCTGAAAAGAAGCCACCTAGGCAGTATTTTCGAGTAAAATCGGGGAAAACAATGAACAGTATCAAACGACGCGTCATCTTTTTCTTTCAAAATGGTGTCATTTTGGATTGAATTAGGGATTTTTAATGATTTTCAATTCAGTCCTCTAGCTTTCAATTGATTTCAATTAAACCTCTAATTAACTCTAAACTCTTGATTTAATTCTATTAGGCCCCTACAAAACCTCAATTTCAGTCTCTTATTGATGCGCCTTTTGCAATATAGTTCTTGGTCTTGGGTTTATGCTATTTAACCCCTAATTGATAATTAAACTTTCAATTTTTTTCAATTTCACCCTTGGTTATTGTTAATTAAACCCCTCAATTTTACACCTTTTCAAAATTGGTCTTTAAATACAAATTTTTTTAATTTAGCCCCTAATTGACCCCAAAAATTCAATTTTCTTGCAATTTAGCCTTAATTTCAATCAATTAGCATGGTAAAAATTAAATTTAATCTCTTAAAATTCCAATATTCTTAATTAAGCATAAATTTGGCTTTCAAACTTAATTTTTCACCAATGAAACCCTAAATAAAATTAATTTGATCCATTTTAAAGTATAATTAAGTCCTTGCACTTAATTAAATCCTTCAATTGGACTTAAATTGATTCTTAAACATAATTAAAATTTAATTTAGCCCATGATTAAGTCAAATTGGCCTATTAAAAATTTAATTATGTCCATGGAATTAATTTTTATGCAAATTCATCCAATAATCATTTAATTTAACCTTGAATTTGCATTTTTTTTCTTTTTTTTGGCATAATGAGGTATAATTAGGCCTTAAATTTCTTCCAAAATTGCAACTTGATTCCCCGGTTTGCTTTCTTCACGTTGCCAGCCATTATTATTTTTTATTTTTTTATTTTGAAAAAGAAATTGATTTTTGAGAAATAACCTAGAATTGGGTTATGACAGGTTTGATTGTGAGCACAATGCTTCTTTACTGATTCTCTATCATGATAATGAAGAGTGTGGAGAAGTGCAGCACTTAAGATGGTTATGGAAGTTTACAGGCAATTTAATGCCATCCCTAGCTTGATGAAAGGCACTATCAAGCTTGACTATGCCATCTGTGTTAAAATCTCTACTAATGCTTTTATCATATAGATGATCCTACTAGTGCACTGGAATTTTCCCTTGAGGACAAGGGCACTTTAAACGGGAAAAATTGTTACAAGTTCAATTTGGGGAGAGGATTTTGGCATATGTAAATGAATAATTGGAAAGATTATTAGTGAACATTATGCTTCACTTGATTAGGTGTTAGGATTGTTAACGTTTCATTTAGTTATCTTTTTTCTCTAGTTAGTATATTGTGTGGAGACCACAAATGGCTTAAGAGGAAATCATGACTTGTAACTCTTCTAAAAGGAATTTGGGATTATATGCAATAGAATGATAGGAAAAGTGGGCATAGGTAAAATAATGAATGCATTCTAAGAATCTCTCCCCTTTTCTTCCTTCTTTATATTTTTCTTTTTCTTTTTCTTCTTTTTCTTTTTCTTTTTCTTCCTTTTCTTCTATAAATGTTAACCACTACAAGCCATTACTGGCCTTGACAATGAGCTCCCAAAGTTTAACAAAATACATGGAAGAAATCCCAATAGGAATAGTTCCAATTAAGCTTGTTCCACTACCATACCCATTAATTAGTACTTAAAAGTGTACTTTTATCAAGGTTTTATATCATTATTTTGCACTTGAAGTATCAATAACTCCTTAACTAAAACATGTTTTATAATAATATATCTAATAATATAAGATACCTTTAATTTATGGTCAATGTTCATTTTAAATACAGGCCTATCACATAAATGAAAAGATTGATTGATGAGTTTAAGAACCGAAATTGATAGGACAAAGAGATGACCAAACTTAGAAAAGAGATGCTGGTATAGTCCAAACTGGAACACTGCTCGGTAATTGGGTCATAACTGGAGTTGTAGATCTCAGATTTAGGTATACTTTATATGGATGGATAGGTAAGACATAGGCCTACAACTTTTATATAGAGCCCAAGATTTAAAAAGGTCATTTTCAAGTCCAAATTGGAGCAACAATAAAGAAGTCTGAATCTGTTCTACAGCCCGAATAATGTTTAGTGTTTGGCTCATATCTAGAGTTCTAGAAATCCAAATAACCTCTATTTTTTTTCTAGAAAGCTGAGATAATTTTCTACAACTTTCATGTTTTCAAGTGGTTCTAATTCTTACATTATCAATGATGTTTTGGGCAAACAAGAGAAGATAAGGATTGTCACCAAGTCAAGAGTTGGTCATCCACTCATCAATTAGTCATCAAATCAACAGTTCTCAATTTTGGCCTATAAAAGGAGGCATTTTCCATGCATTTAGGCATCCTGGTTTCCAGATCAAGATCATATTCTTACTTTCTTGCTTTGTATTTTTACATTGCTTATGTTTTGCTTTCATTAATATCAAGTTCATGCCTTTCATTTCCTTTCCTTTACTTAGTTAACTCTTATCTTATTTATGTTCTTATTTTGTTTTTTTTTTCTTTCATTATGTTTAGTTAAGTTTATTATGTCAAGGTAAAAAGGTTACACTAATGGTGTAAGAATAAGTATAGTGTAAACTTAACATGGACTTCAATGTTTGATCCTAATATATTTTGTATTTGTTATCTTGTTCACTCTTTAATACTTTGCTTGTTAAATGACTAATCTAGATTTATGTTATATAATACTTGGTACAATAAATATTTGGCACTTTTATAGCCCATATTGTATGTGATTAGTACTTAAAAGTGCATTTTTATCAAGGTTTTATATCACCATTTTGCACTAGAAGTATCGATAACTCCTTAACTAAAGCATGTTTTATAATAATATATCTAATAATATAAGATACCTTTAATTTATGGTAAATATTCATTTTAAATGCAGACCTATCACATAAATGAAAGGATTGATTGATGAATTTAAGAACTGAAATTGAAAGGATAAAGAGATGGCCAAACTTAGAAAAGAGATGCCGGTGCAATCCAAACCAGAATATTGTTTGATAATTGGGTCATATCTGGAGCTATAGATCTCAGATTTAGGACTACTTTATATGGATGGAAAGGTAAGACATAGGCCTACAACTTTTATATGGAGCCTAAGATCTAAAAAAGCCATTTTCAAGTACAAATTATTGCAACAATAAAGAAGCCCGAATCTGTCCTCCAGCCCGAACATTGTTTAGTATTTTGGCCATATCTGGAGTTCTAGAAATCAAAATGAGCTGAATATTTTACAAAAGAAAGCGGAGACAATTACATACAACTTTTATGTTTTTGAGTGGCTCCAATTTTGATGTTATCAATAACATTTTGGGCAGATAAGAGAAGATAAGGATTGTCACCAAGTCAAGAGTTGGCCACCCACTCATCAATTAGTCATCAAATCAATAGTTCCTAATTTTGGCCTATAAAAGGAGACATTTGCCATGCATTTAGGCATCTTGGTTTCCAGATCAAGATCATGCTCTTGTTTTCTCTCTTTGTATTTTTTGTAATATTTATGCTTTGTTTTCATTAATATCAAGTTTATGTCTTTCATTTCCTTTCCTTTACTTAGTTAACTCTTATCTTATTTATGTTCATATTTTGTTTATTTATTTTTCTTTCTTTTATTATATTTAGCTAAGTTTATTATGTCAAGGTGAAAAGGTTACACTAATGGTGTAAGAATAAGTATAGTGTAAACTCAATATGGACTTTAATGTTTGATACTAACATGTTTTGTATTTATTATCTTGTTCACTCTTTAATATTTTACTTGTTAAATGACTAATCTTGAATTATGTTGTATAACACTTAGTACAATAAATGCTTGGCACTTTCATAGCCCATACTGTATGGTATAACCGACACCTGAGCTATGAAAGGAACTTGATTTGTTGTTAACATAAGTTATAATCATGAATGCTTAACGAGATTTACAAGTATTAGCATTAATCGAATAAGATGACTAATGTAATCATGTTAACAATCTATAATCTGATTGGAACTTCCTTTGTGTGTGGTTTCCAATTGACTAATAAGAGTTTATACTATACTTGTTTGACATACCATTAGTAGATCCTCTAACCTTGACATTTATTGTTATCGTTGTTAAATCTTTACGTTAATATTTCATCTCAAAGTTCTCATCTTCATCTTTTTCTTCTTTTTTTTCTTTTTTATTATTATTATTATTATTATTATTATTATTATTATTATTATTATTATTATTATTATTATTATTGTTGTTGTTGTTGTTGTTATTTTTTTTATTGTTGTTGTTATTGTTATTGTTATTATTGTTGTATTATTGTTATTTATAATTTGTATAATTAACCTCCCTGTGGTTCGACCCCGGTCTTGCCGGATTATTTATTACTTCGACACTCCTGCACTTGGGAGAAGACATTAATCTTTTCATCGTGTCAGTATGGCATAACCAACACCTGTGCTATGAAAGGAACTTGATTTGTTGTTAACATATAAGTTATAATCATGAATGTTTGACAACATTTATAAGTATTAGCATTAATCAAATAAAACAACTAATTTAATCATGTTAACAATTTATAATCTTATTGGAATATCCTTTATGTGTGGTTTCCAATTGAATAATAAGAATTTATACTATACTTATTTGACATACCATTAGTGGATCCTTTAACCTTGACATTTGTTGTTATCATTATTTAATCCATACGTTAATTTTTCATCTCAAAGTTCTCATCAACTTCTTCTTCTTCTTTTTCTTCTTCTTCTATTATTACTATTACTACTACTATTAGTATTATTATTATTACTATTATTAATAGTATTAGTACTATTAGTACTATTATTATTGTTATTATTATATTATTGTTATTTATAATTTGTACAACAAACCTCCATGTGGTTCAACCTAGGTCTTACCGGGTTATTTATTACTTCGACACTCCTACACTTGAAAGAAGACAACAATCTTTTGGTCATATCACTCACAAAGTCACAAACTTAAAGTGTTTTTGTATACTCATATTTCAAGCTGCCGTTTGACGTAAAAATAAACATTTATGATAAATATCCCTAGTTACTAAGCAACTCAAGGCATTGGAGTAGATAAAACTTTATACACTTTTGTTTATTTAATTGTCTAATAATTATTACTCTATTTATTTAAACCTTGTTTAGGACTAGATAAAAAGGGATGATCACAAGTAAAGCATCACACTCATCTTTTATGCATAATCACACAACTCACACAACTTTTACAAGGAAAGATGTACTTCAATAATCTTAAAGAAAAAAGTATGATATATCTTGCTTTATAAGATATTATATATCCCAAATTAATGCATGCAATGTTCAACATAATAATAAATCTAAAATTATAATGTTGATCCTAAACAAGTCTTACTCACCTATGAATGTAATTTTTTTTTCCAAACAAGCATGGCCA
Source organism: Populus pruinosa (assembly GCA_026413675.1). Lineage (NCBI taxonomy): Eukaryota > Viridiplantae > Streptophyta > Magnoliopsida > Malpighiales > Salicaceae > Populus > Populus pruinosa. The sequence goes on along the minus strand of CM048592.1, from coordinate 38,284,072 downwards.
TCTCAAGCATTTAATATAATTAAATATCTAAAATTAAGTTTTACATTATCCTCAATGTAAAAAAAAAGAAGAAGAAAAGAATAAAGATTAGAAAATTATTACTCCCTTTTTTTCTAGGATAAATGTCTGATTGAATTGGACATGAGCTGACTTCTTGTTTGATTTTTTTTTTCCCCTGTATATCATAACTAAAATAAAACATCAAACCAATTTTTTTTAACAAATAAAGAACCTCACAAAAAACTTAACACGACCAAAAAATTGATATTTTCTCCCAAGTGTAGAAGCGTTGAAGTAATAAAGAACCTTACAGGAAGGTTAATTGTATAAATTATAGATAACAATAATACAACAACAATGATAACAATAATAATAATAACAATAATAATAATAATAATAGCATCAGCAGCAGTAGTAGTAATAATAATAGTAATAGTAGTAATAATAATAGTAGTAGTAGTAGTAGTAATAAAGAAGAAGAAGCAAAAGTTGATGAGAACTTTGAGATGGAAGATTAACATAAGGATCAAATAATGATAACAACAAATGTCAAGGTTAGAGGATCCACTAATGGTATGTCAAACTAGTATAAACTCTTATTTTTCAATTGGAAACCATACACAAAGGAGGTTCTAATCAGATTATAAATTATTAACATGATTACATTAGTTATCTTATTCGAATAGTGTTAATACTAGTAAATATTGTCAGGCATTCATGATTATAATTTATGTTAACAACAAATCAAGTTCCTTTCATAGCACAGGTGTCGGTTATACCATACAGTATGGGCTATAAAAGTGCCAAGTATTTGTTGTACCAAGTATTATACAACATCAATCTAGATTAATCATTTAACAAGTAAAGTATTAAAAGTGAACAAGATAACAAATATAAAACATGTTAGTATCAAAGATTAAGGCACATGTTAAGTTTATACTATACTTATTCTTACACCATTAGTGTAACATTTTCACATTGACATAATAAACTTAGCTAAACATAATGAAAGAGAGAAACATAAATAAACAAGATAAGAACATAAATAAGATAAAAGTTAACTAAGTAAAGGAAAGGAAATAAAAGGCATAAACTAGATATTAATGAAAGAAAAACTTAAGCAATACAAAGAGAGAAAGCAAGAGCATGATCTTGATCTGGAAACCAAGATCAATAAAGCAAATTGATGGAGAGGATTAATATATCAATAAACCTGATTCACCATAACCATACCATCACCTATAGTAGTCAGATCAATAGCATTTGACTTCATAAATCACCATAGATACACCATTTCACCACCCAACATCATTGAAGATACACCACTGTTGGTCAGTTGCAAGAGATGCACCACTACATATTCTATATGAAAAAAAAAAAGTGAAAGACCTCGATGAGTAATGGAGACTCAATATGAAAAAAAAATTAATGTATAGTAGAAAATAATAATAATAATAATAATAATAATAATAATAATAATAATAATAATAATAAATTTGATATGTAAGGAAGAGAATAAGCTTCATAAATAAATTTTAAGGTATGGTGGAATTCGAAATGAGAGTTATGAATTTCGAATCAACATTTGTAATGTTAGCGAAACCGGAGAAAAGCTTCAAAAGATAAAAGCATTATTTTTTATAAATAAGTGATGGATGGGGTAATATTGAATTTAATAAGGAAAAAAATTAGGAAAAAAATTCATGATGTTCTAAGTGAATAAATTCAAGCATGAAATTCAGGTTTTAACGTAAAAGACACTGACTATCTAGTTTCACGGTATCGATTATATCTCCCAATCTAACCGTTGGATAGGGCTGAAATTTTGCAGAGCCTTTCTAGACTTACTGTCTTATCTAGGGTTAAAAATTTAAAGTAATCAGAGTTCATAAAGATATAGTAAAACTAATGATGGTTAGAAAATAAAATACAGAAATTTACACATGAACTCATTAAGGTTATTTATATAAATTTCTAGAATTTCACTAATCCTCTCTATGGTTCACGCTAGACAGAAGAAATAAAAAGGGGGAGAGATAACCATTTCAGAAATCCTTCATTTGAAGAGCTTACAAACACCTTCCCAAAGAGTGAGTTAGAGTTTTATAAGTGATTTTTAAAGGAGAAAAGTGTTAAGCTAAAATTTGTTAAGGGAAAACTTGTTTAAAGGAAAGGAGCTTGAGTGATTAGGTATGGGTTCTTAAAGAAGAAGAAGAACAAGTTTAAAGAATATATTCTTAAGGACACTCTAAATTGGGTATGAACTTTAAAGAGTGAGACATATTCTTTAACCCCTTTTTTTTTATTATGTTGGTTTTGGTGAGTAGTTTAGAAGAATCCTAAATTTTAACTTTTAAGGTTCTTACATAATTTAAGAGAAATGGAAATTCTGAAGAGGGATGATAGATAGAGGTTCATTTGACATATAATATGTTGAAAATTATGAGAAATTGATGATAACAATTGGGTTCCAAAGCCATGTAAGTTTCGACTAAAAAAGGAGGATAAAAAGGGGATTTCTCCAATTTAATCTTTATTGCTTACATGTTCAAAAGAATATATATTTGATCATTTTACATTTTAAATGTATGCTGAAATTTATTGTATAAGATAATTACATTTAGAAATTCTTGTGAGCATATATGTTAAATGCTAAATTAAGCAATGATGATGTGAGAAATGTTTATAGCTTGCATTGATTGTTAGAAAGTGTTTCCATGTAAATTAGTATATATGTCATGAATGTATGTTGAAGAAAATGGTTATAAAACAAATTAAAAAGAATGTAAAAAGGAAACTTGAGTTGTAAGAATGTTATAGTGATAAATTGCTGGTTAAATATACAAATTTAGAACATGATAGTTTTGTTGGTCAGGACTTCCACTAATATTAGACATTGAAGATGAAGGAAATTATTGTATATTTTTATAAAAGTTGTAGATAAATGAATTAGCTAATGTTTAACACTGATCTTATCTCAATTGGAGTTATAGAACTCCAAAAAAAGGTAAAACACCATTAAAAGGTCAAACTACTTGTAACATGGTAGTTTTGCTGGTTAGAACTCTCACTAATATTAGACATTGTAGATGAAGGAATTTGTCCCTTATTTTCATATAAAGGTTGTAGAGAAATGAATTGGCTAACTTTTGGCACTGGTATTACCTGCATTGGAGTTATAGAACTCTATATATAAGTAAAATACCAAGAGGAGATCAAGCTAGAACTTACTAGATATATTTATTATATAACTTTTAGATTGGTTTAGGATTTGATATTGATGTATTATGATGCATATTTCTTCATGAAAGTTATAGATAAATATGTTAGCTTTCAATTGACATAAATTGTGCTTTATTTGGAGTTATATAAATATGTATATGAGCAAAATATTAAGAGGAGGTCAGACTGAAACCTACTAGATAGAATTGTTGTCTAACTTTTAGTTTGGTTTGGGATTTGATATTGATGGATTATGATGCGTGATCCTTCATAAGATTATAGGTAAATGTGTTACCTTTCTATTGACACAAATTTTGCTTTATTTGGAGTTATGAGACTCCAATTATGAGTCATAGAACACCGAATTATGTTGATGCAAAACTGAGTCATAAGACATTGAAAATTATTAACAAAAAATAAACTTGTTTGAACATTAAATGTTAGTGTAAATAAATGCTAATTTAACAAAATAAAGTGATAAATAAAAAGAGTTTATCCATGAACTTGTTTTCAAAATTAATTGGGCATGTGAAATAATGAATGAATCAGAAAAGGGGTTTGAGTACTAATTCAGGATGTTCTACTGGAATATAAGAGAAGCATACAGAATGGGACCCAGCTTCTCAAATGCAAGTACAACAGGGGTTCAAGGTAATGGTTGCCCATTTACTTCTTTAAATTGTTTAAATTCTTGTAATGCAAGTATGTGATAGACATTATGTGTATCATGAAAAATATAACTATGTAAACATGGCCTACGAGCAATATAAATATTGTTGCATAAAACTTACCAACAAGTAGGAGAAATATTATTTTAATGTGAACGTTACAACTGAGTAAGAAATGTGATTATAATGTGAATGTTGCCTACGGGCAAGGAAACAAATACCAATTCTATGTGAATGTTACAGACAAGCAAGAGGAATAATATTATTATATAAATATGCTCACCCAGTGAATATGACTAAAGAAAGGAAAGATACGCTGAAACGGACATGGATTTGAAATCTGAATTTGGGTTGTAAGCTCCGAGATTTGGAGTTTGGATATGGATTTATATTATGTATATAAAAAGAAAAGAAAAAGAAAAAAGAAAACGACCACTTATGGACTTGATTAGCCGACCCCAAATAAGGGTGGCTAATGTTGTTAACATCGGCATGACCTTAATGGAAATATAATGAATATTAAACTTGATTAACTATTTGTATCACGAATAGTTAACGATACTGACGAATAATGTTTGTATCGGCAAGCCCATAATAACTTGATTAACTTTCTAAGGAGGAAGTTAATGGTGTCAAGAGAACTTGACATTGGCATTTCCAAAAACATCTTTAAGTGTGATGGAGAGTAATTAATTAACTATTTGAGGTTGGAAATAGCTCGATGGCATCAATCAGTTAATTTGGTGTCGGCATTGCTAAGGAATTGATTAGTCTATCCATGTAAGGAAGACTAATGACACTAATAGAAGTTATTAGTGTCAACAGCAACTGCCTGAAATTTTACAGCAAATAAGAAAAAGGATAAATCAAACAAAATTTGATGTGCATAATTGAAAACAAAATCATAAGTAGGTTATGGAAGGATAGATGTTAGATGCAGTAAAGGACCTTTTTTTGCAGATCAACTATGATTATGCCTTATTAAATGGGTACATATATGCGTAGTTACATGTAGTAGTGACCCTCTATTATCCGGTTGTATTTTATTTATTTAATATAATTATTCTCTTATTTAATATAATTATTCTCATTCCCCTTAGGGAAACAACTACCAATTCTATGTGAATGTTATAGACAAGCAAGAGGAAAAATATTATTATATAAATATGCTCACCCAGTGATTATGACTAAAGAAAGGAAAGATACGCTGAAATGGATATGGATTTGAAATCTGAATTTGGGTTGTAAGCTCTGAGATTTAGATATGGATTTATATTATGTATATAAAAAGAAAAGAAGAAGAAAAAAAAAACGACCACTTATGGACTTGATTAGCCGACCCCAAATAAGGGTGGCTACTGTTGTTAACATCGACATGACCTTAATGGAAATATAATGAATATTAAACTTGATTAACTATTTGTATCACGAATAGTTAATGATACTGACGAATAATATTTGTATCGGCAAGCCCATAATAACTTGATTAACTTTCTAAGGAGGAAGTTAACGGTGTCAAGAGAACTTGACATTGGCATTTCTAAAAGCATCTCTAAGTGTGATGGAGAGTAATTAATTAACTATTTCAGGTTGGAAATAGCTCAATGGCATCAATCAGTTAATTTGGTGTCGACATTGCTAAGGAATTGACTAGTCTATCCGTGTAAGGAAGACTAATGACACTAATAGAAGTTATTAGTGTCAGCAGCAACTGCCTGAAATTTTACAGCAAATAAGAAAAAGGATAAATCAAACAAAATTTGATGTGCATAATTGAAAACAAAATCATAAGTAGGTTATGGAAGGATAGATGTTAGATGCAGTAAAGGATGTTTTTTTGCAGATCAACTATGATTATGCCCTATTAAATGGGTACATATATGCGTAGTTACATGTAGTAGTGACCCTCTATTATTCGGTTGTATTTAATTTATTTAATATAATTATTCTCTTACTTTGATGTTGCAGGTCTTTCTCATTCCCGTTAGGAGTAACGTCCTAAGTGTCTAGTTCTTTTGTATGAATTAGGGAATTAGCATTTCCAATTCTTTTGTATAACTTAGGGTTAGCATCCTTATTTCGTCTACCTAAACCTAGGATGAAATGGATGTTGTTGTATTTTCTTTAGATAATTATATGACAGGAATAATGTTGGTATTCCTTTATCTTAATCTTAGAGACCTTCAGGATTTTATGCTCGTAATGTTAATGTTATAAATCAAGTTTGTTTTGTAAATTATATGTTTGAAATGAATCCTTAGATTTGTAATATATTATGATTAATAATAATTGTGGTCACGACACGATATGAATATGCATTGATGATGGAATGAACATGAGATATGTACAAGATGAGTTGTCGATAACTTAGTACCTCCTGATATAGGGGAGACTTTGCCAAAATTTCAGTAGAAATTTCATTACAGTGTATAATAAATAAAAAAATTACCCGTATTTTTTTTTTACATACCAAATTATAGGGAATTAACTATAAATGCTTATGAAATCATCACACGTTACACTAAGTCTTTGCTAGACTTATAGGAAGTGTGACATTGTATTTGATTAGTCCTTTATATTTAGAAGTTTAACATTACATGTTTATAATTTTTCTAGTGTATTTTGATCTTAATTAATCTTCATGTTAAAAAGGGAAAAAAAACAAGATTATTTTTATTTTTATATCATGATTTCACTTATAAAAATTGCTTATGATCTTAATTTCATCTCCAAGTTAAAGTTGCACATATTTACATCATAACGATTTGGTGTTTGACATTAAGTCTATAATTACCATGAACCTGACCCTTAATAATACCCTTAGAACCATTGAAGAGGAACCATATCTTATGTGAAACAAAATGATCAGCTTGTGACACGACTAAAAGATTGATGTCTTCTCCCAAGTGCAGGAGTGTCGAAGTAATAAATAACCCGGCAAGACCGGGGTCGAACCACAGGGAGGTTAATTGTACAAATTATAATAACAATAATACAACAACAATAACAATAACAATAACAACAATAGTAATAGTAATAATAATATTATTAATAGTAGTAGTAGTAGTAGTAATAATAATAATAATAATAATAATAATAAAGAAAGAGAAGAAGAAGATGATGATGATGATGAGAACTTAGAGATGAAATATTAATGTAAGGATTAAACAATAATAATAACAAATGTCAAGGTTAGAGGTTCCACTAATGGTATATCAAACAAGTATAGTATAAACTCTTATTATTGAATTGGAAACCACACACAAAGGAGGTTCCAATCAGATTATATATTGTTAACATGATTACATTAGTCATCTTATTCAATTAATGCTAATACTTGTAAATCTCGTCAAGCATTCATGATTATAACTTATGTTAACAACAAATCAAGTTCCTTTCATAGCTCAGGTGTCGGTTATACCATACATTATGGGCTATGAAAGTGCCAAGCATTTGTTGTACCAAGTGTTATACAACATAAATCAAGATTAGTCATTTAACAAGCAAAGTATTAAAGAGTGAACAAGATAACAAATATAAAACATGTTAGTATCAAACATTAAAGTCCATATTAAGTTTACACTATACTTATTCTTACACCATTAGTGTAACCTTTTCACCTTGACATAATTAACTTAGCTAGACATAATGAAAGAAATAAAAATAGATAAACAAAATAAGGACATAAAAGTTAACTAAATAAAAGAAAGGAAATGAAAGGCATAAACTTAATATTAATGAAAACAAAGCATAAAAAATACAAAGAGAGAAAGGAAGAGCATGATCTTGATCTGGAAACCAAGATGCCTAAATGCATGGCAAATGCCTCCTTTTATAGGCCAAAATTGGGAACTATTGATTTGATGACTAATTGATAAGTGGGTGGCCAACTTTTGACTTGGTGACAATCCTTATCTTCTCTTGTCTGCCCAAAACGTCATTGATAACGTCAAAATTGGAGCCAGTTGTAAACATGAAATTGTAGGCAATTGTCTCAACTTTCTTGTGTAAAAAATTCAGCTCATTTGGACTTCTAGAACTCCAGATATGGCTAAAATACCGAACAGTGCTCGGGCTGGAAGACAGATTCGGGCTTCTTTGTTGTTGCTACAATTTGGACTTGATAATGGCCTTTTTAGATCTTGGGCTCCATATAAAAGTTGTAGGCCTATGTCTTACCTTTCCATCCATATAAATTGGACCTAAATCTGAGATCTGTAGCTCCAGATATAACCCAATTACCGAACAGTGTTCCGGTTTGGATTGCACCGACATCTCTTCTCTAAGTTTGACCATCTCTTTATCCATGCAATTTAAGTTCTTCAAGTCATCAATCAATCCTTTTATTTATGTGATAGACCTGCATTAAAAATAGACATTTACCACAAATTATAGGTATCTTATATTATTAGATACATTATTATAAAACATATTTTAATTAAGGAGTTATTGATACTTCAAGTGCAAAATGATGATATAAAACCATGATAAAAATGCACTTTTAAGTACTAATCACACCCCTCAACCAGCTTATTACCAGTCCCTAGTAATTAAAGCGTTAAAACAATTTGCAAATTTCACAAAGCAAGGTATTCATCATTTAACTTCCATTAATCTATCCAGATAAACAAACTCTCATTAAATTTATATATCTGCTCAATACCACTTAACAAGATATTAATAAACCTTTCTTTTGTGCTCAATGTATCAACACATAATTATGGGGCTTTTCTTGGAAGAAAACAAAATTTTTGTTCTAATGTTTAAGGTTAACTTCCTTGGGTTGGGATTACTATTTTTGTCTTTTTTTTTTCTTCTTTTTTTTTTTTAACTCTATATACATATACTTTAAAAACATCATGCATCTTTAACCCATGTAACGAGCTTTCAGCTAATGACTCCCAGACCAGTTGGTCTTAGGGCATTAGGTGTTAAGACACCCCTACGAGCTTAGTAACTCGGGTCGCAGATACTGATATGTAGATAGTGCAATATTTGATTCCCTTAAGCTTTTCTCCTCAACCCGTGTAACAAGCGTTGGGCCAATAGCTCTCAAGTCAGTTGACTTTAGGGTATTAGGTGTTAAAACACCCCTTCGGGCTTAATTGCTTAGGTTAGGGAGGCTACGAAATCAAACTTATCTACATTTTTATTATCATCATTTTTTTTTCTTTTTTTCTTTTTTTTTCTTTTTTTTTCATGTTTTTTTTTAATTATATACAATCCCTTTCCCTTAGTTGTTACCTTTAACAAAAGAACATAAATAATGTAATAATCCAATATGCAACCCACAATCATATGTTAAAGTGTGTGTGTGTAAATTAAGGTTTAAAAATACATGTTAAATAAGTATATGAGCAGAATTAAGTGGTAACAATACGAGAGTTTGTAAACTTGAATATTTCAGGAAGTATTATAATAGACCTTGTTAAGAATGGTTACTAAGATGCGTCTCAAGAGTCACTTTAACAAAAGAACTCCTTTACTCTGCCATCCTAGTAACAACAATTATGCACATGCTTTATGAAATGAAAAACAATTTTTTTTTTTATCAACTACTACCCTCTCCCCCCAACCAAAACGAGACATTGTCCTCAATGTTCTAAGGTAGAAAGATAGAGTATAAAAGATATCACCTGAAATAACGAACACTGACAAAACCTGAAACACACTGAAACAAAAATAAGAAATAACAAAATATAATAATAAAACCAAAAGACACAAAAATTCACAAATGAAGGCTCAAATCCAATCTAAGCTTTTTACGGCTTTCCTTAGATGACCAATTTATGCGACTCATGGAAGGATCAATCACAGGAATGAAAGATTGTAGTTGGTCAATCAATTGTTCAGCAGTAGTAGCAGAGATTATGATTTGTCGTGCAGAAGATGTTAAAAATTCCTGTTCCACAGCATGATCAAGAAAAGACAACAACTTATCATAATAACCATTAACATTTAACAAACCTATGGGTTTATGGTGAATGTGCAATTGAGCCCAAGAGGAAATATGAAAGATCTCTTCCAATGTGCCTAGACCACCTGGTAAAGCAATGAAAGCATCAGCATGGTTAAACATTGCATTCATTCGAGCCGACATTGTGGAGACCTGAAGTTCCTCTCCAATTGTTTTTCCAATGATGTCCCCTTGTGCCAAAGCTTCAGGGACGATTCCTAAAACTTGACTACCTCCTAAAAATGCAGCTATTGACACACCTCCCATTAACCCAAGACTGCCTCCCCCATACACTAAATGAATCTTTCTCTCAGCTAGCACCTGACCAAGATGATTTGCTGATTCTAAAAACTCCTTTTCTTTCCCAGGACTAGATCCACCGAAAACACAAATATTTCTTATTTGATGACTTGAGGAACTTGCCATTTCTACACACTTCTGTATTTGTTGAATGTATGGGTTGAGTAGAAATGAAAGGAAGGAAAAGAGGGTTTTATAGATGAGAAAGTAGAAAGGCAATCATAACATCTATATGTAGGCCAGCTAGAGTCTCACACACTCTCTCTCTCTTTTTATTTATTTATTTATTTACTTTTGAAAAAAAACATGTGTATGTACAGGTAGTTGTGATTGTGGCTCACATCTTCCCTTGGTTTTACGTCCAAGAACGGCTTAAACGCCCTCTATGGGTCGGGGATAGGCTTCCCATCCAGTTTTCTTAAAAACTGGCAAACAGGGTCTTTTTTAGTCAGATTCCCAAGACTAAGTCGATCATGTTCTTTATGAAATAGTGGCCATAAATCATGAATTGCACGATGCACATCTCCACTAGGATGCGTCTCAAGAGTCAATAGAAGATTGTCTAAAGACTCCTTACTCAGGCCATCCTTAATGAATTGTATTTTATCTTCACGGTTTATAAATACCATTCCTAAAGAACGACATTGTGTATTACAAGTCCATCTAGCACATCGATGACAAACATCCAGTCGTTTTGCACGACGCTTCTTTGCAAAAGTGCTTTTACCTGTTCCAGGCATGTGTGAAATGAAGTTAGAGGACTCACCTGATAATCGGACCTTTGCTTCAATCAACCAGCGAATATCTTCAGGAATTCCATGATTCATTAACAATCTCAATCTTGCACATCTAGCACGGTAAATTTTTGTAATCGCATTCTGAGGCAGAGCGGGAAAATACTTTTTCAATTTTTCAAGATTAGTGTCCATTTTCAAATGAGAATTGGAAGAGAGCTTCAAAGAATTGCACAGATATATACACCGATATCAGTTATTGTGGGAAACTGAAAGAACCGATTTAAGTCACGGAGTACCGTTATCCGCCATTTGACCGGGGTGAGATAAACTAGCAAAAATCACTAAAAAAGAAACACAAAAACAATGTGAGAAAAAAATAATCAACCTTTATCTACAAGATCATTCCAACCAGTTGATTCATTTTTACTAGGAAAATTATCAAAGTAAGCTTTCAAACGATGTCCATTTTCCTTAAAATCATTGTCATTCATTGAATTCTCAATATCACAGGCCCCATAAGGATTGCTCCATCTTGGTCTTAGCTCTCTAGGGACTGTATAGAGTTGAGAATTATAAAACAAAACTTTTTTACCAGTATCAATCTTTTGACAATTTTCACAAGTTTTGCAGAATGCATGTGTGTCCTTGAACATGGTGGGCCAATAAAATCCACTTTGTAAGATTTTTGCAGTTGTCTTTTTTTACGAGAAAGAACTTCCATATAATGGCCTTTTTAGATCTTGGGCTCCATATAAAAGTTGTAGGCCTATGTCTTACCTTTCCATTCATATAAATTGGACCTAAATCTGAGATCTGTAGCTCCAGATATAACCCAATTACCGAACAGTGTTCTGGTTTGGATTGCACCGACATCTCTTCTCTAAGTTTGACCATCTCTTTATCCATGCAATTTAAGTTCTTCAAGTCATCAATCAATCCTTTCATTTATGTGATAGACCTGCATTAAAAATAGACATTTACCACAAATTATAGGTATCTTATATTATGAGATACATTATTATAAAACATATTTTAGTTAAGGAGTTATTGATACTTCAAGTGCAAAATGATGATATAAAACCATGATAAAAATGCACTTTTAAGTACTAATCAGCTTGTTTTAGAGAGTTGAACCCTTAGAGATTTTCCAAACAGGGCACCCAAAAACCAGTACAACCCTATTTATTTTTATGTTTCAAAAGTGCTTTTGAAAAAAATTAATTTTTTTTGCTTTAAATTAATACTTTTTTGGTGTTTTCAAATTATTTTAATGCGCTGATGTTAAAAATATTTTTTTAAAAAAAAATATTATTTTAATGTATTTTCAAGTGAAAAGCACTTTGAAAAATGACCGCAACCGCACTTTCAAACACCCAAAAATAATCATTATAGACAAGTTCATCAAGGACACCACCAATAAAACTATCTTGTAGGTTACTCTAGCTATGATAACTCTGATAAGCGAGTCATAAGACATAATAAAATAGAGGGTCCCATTGTTTACAATTGTTATGACCCTTGGATTTTTACTAGGTGGATTCATGACATGAATTATTATTTTTTATTCATTTAAATTTTATGATGATATAAGAGTTAGATTTGTTAAGATGAAATTCATTTATATTATCTAACTTTATTAAGAAAGTATCGTCTAGAGTGGAGAGATAAATCTCAAATCATTGATTGGAATGAGATGGAATAAAAATTATAGGACAATTACCAACCTCTCTCTATATATAATTCTAATTCAAATCTAAAGATTTTTTATTTGTAGTACAACTTTTGAACTAAAATGAATGATAACAATACTAACAACTAATAAAGAAATTGCTCTTTGTATATAATTCTAATTCAAATCTAAAGATTTTTTATTTGTAATACAACTTTTGAACTAAAATGAATGATAATAATACTAACAACTAATAAAGAAATTGCTTTATATTTGATTCATGTTTATATAAACATAAAAGCAAAGCCCTTAATCATCCCAATAACAAGAGTAAAACATGAGCTTATAAATATAAATTATAATTTATTTTCTAAATTATAAGTCTATGAGCAAATCTATATAAAGGCCACAGAGATTGTTTCACATGTTCTCAATCAAGGGAAACATTCCAAATGGGTCATAAAAATAGCTAGATAGTAAAATATAACTAATAAGGTCGCTTATATAATCAAGGGAAACAATGCTAAGTAATGACATATCAAGATTAAAGCAACCAGTATATAAGAAAATTATAGGAGGTTTATGAAGGAGATGGATGATAAGTTGATAACCCAATAAGAAGTTTTTTTTTATCAAAGGAGAAAAATCAAACACAAAAAATAAATAGCAAAAATAATCAATCAAATTAAAAATTACAAAATATAATAATTTACAAACAATATGACCAAACCAATTTATGTCCTAACTTTAAATCTTTTCTTCTTAACAACCAAACAAATAGTACACAATCATAACAATCAAAAGGGTAAAAAATTAATACTTTTAGTCAACAAAACAAACCCTAAACTGAAAATTTTTTAGATTCAATATTGTTAAGATATTAATCAATAAAGTAAAAAAGATTGAAACTTTATGTTTCCTACCTAAAATTCAAGAAACCAGAGAGAGATATTAGTGATATATCTACCTTTAAAAGGATTGATTTTGATTTAAGAAAATTTATAGGGTTGATCTAAAAATAAGAAACCTTAAATTATTCATCCACTGATAAGTAAGTAAAGCAAGTATTAGAATAAAGGGCACTTACCTAATTAAATTTTATTGATTTCTACTAATTTCTAGTGTTTGCTAATAGGATTACAATACAAAGAGAGAGTTAATTGTTATCTGAGTGTTTGTGTGTGTAAAAAAAGGAAGTTTATAGGTGATATATAAGAGAGCTAATTTCTTAATTATACAACTAGAATAGAACGAGAGTGAGAAACCAAAACATCTCAATCAGATGGACGAGAAGTCCAGAATGACCCAAGATCCTGAGCGAGATAAAATTTGTTTTACTTTGTTCTAGTTTTTAAAATTGTATGAGACATATTAACTATTTTGGTCAGAACATAATGGAATTCACAACCTTACTCATAACGATAAGGTGCGATATATAACAAGTTCTAAAAATGAGGAGTGATACTTGCAACAACAAAAAATGTGTTTATATATTTATTTATTTTTACAAAAAAGCAAAGTTTTAGCTTTAAAAGGAAAAAACCCTTTTAAAAGCATTACCATTTTTTAGTTGATCCTTCAATAAAAAGTAAAACCTTATATTTTATAAAAAAAACTTCCACTTTTTATTAGCATGATTTTTTAAAGGATTATACCATCCACAGTTTGGTTCTTTAAAAGAAATTATTTATATTTTCTAAAAACCAGCAAACTTTCAACTTCTCTTGAATAAAACCCTTTTAAGAATTATTTCTTCCATAAGTTAATTTTTTATTTATCTTTTAAAAAAAAAACTCAATTTCTCTAGGAAAGAACCCTTTTAAGGATTAAGTCATCCTTAAATCAATTCTTTAATCATCATACATAACAGAAGGAGAAATGTAAGACCCATATAATCAAAACATTAGGACACAAAACCTCACATTACATATACACACATTAAGATTAATAATATATTATAAATTAATCAAAATAAATAAATCGATGCATTAGGGTTTGAAATTAATATTTAGAAGCTGCTGAGGTTGACTAGAAAGCACTGAAAATTAGTCTAGCAATGAAGGCATATGAGTTACACATGCAAACAAACAAGCTAGATTATAAAGAATCGTTGCATGTGTCGGCAAAATAGGAAGGTTCATGAGTTAATAGATTATAGGCTCCTCCTCCTCTTATTCTTCTTTTTCTTCTAAACCCATGGTGTAATCCACCATCGCTCGTGATCAAAGTTAGGTCAAGAAGAATTTTGGTCTTTATTGTTTCTCTTTTTTTTTTCTTTTTAATTTTATCTTTTTTTTTATGATGTTTTTATCATTATTGTTATATGATGTTGTGAATTAATTTTTATAATGACTCATGATAGCATAAGGGCTAGTTGTGATCTTGGTAGTTGATCAAGTAAAAAGATGAAAGAAATTGGATTGTGAGTTTGGTCACAGAAGAAGAGAGAAATTAGTGAAATTAGTGGTAGCTGTAATGATGTTTTGGTTGAGAGAAAAATATGAAGACTGTAGATTTATCTAGAAAGAAGTTATACAAAAATATGTTTTTTTGTTTCTCAATGTATCTTTTTCTTTTTTATTCTTTCCCTTATGATTTCTTTTATTATTCTCTCAAGAATTTTTTTTCTTTCCCTTTTTTATTTTTATTTTTGCTTACTATGTAGTCTATTTATAGGCTTTTCCTTGCATATCCTTTCACTCATTCTGATTTTTAATCTTATGTCTTCTTATTTTTCAATCTCCTTGTCTCCCTATCTCTCTATTTAATGATTGTTTTGGAGAGAGACCCAAGTTGTTATTTTTTTTTTCCTATTTCTTTACTTTTTCATCATTTTTTTTTAATATGGAATAAAAAAATCAATTACAATAGTTATAAATAAATTGATAATTCTGTATGTGATGCGTGTTCATAGTTTTAAGCATCAAACTCATAACTTCAAGACAATTACATTTTTTATTAATCATCTCTACATGTATATACGATCTCCAAATATCATATTATAATTTATTGTTTTTTTTATCAGCAATGAAACACACCCGTGAGTCTTGTCGTGCATGCATCAACACTAGGCAAGTGCTGAATGAGAGAGACATGTAACGATCCTAATTATTTGCCAGCAAACTTATAAAATATAATAATTCTTCTTGTTTGTTTTTTATAGATGGTAAATGTGAATCTTCTTAGGAGCATCAAATCCTCTTTAACTCCGAGACAAATTCATCTTTCTATGATCCACATGTAGCTTGTCGATACGAATCATCGGACCATAGTCCTCTCGTTGCATGCATAGTAATTCTACATGTGTGACACCCCCCTCCCCAAAAAAAAAAAAAAAAACCTTATTTTAATCTGAAAATAGCACAAAAGCATCATATAAACCTTAATAAATCCATTATCAATTCTAAAACACTTTAAAATTATTGTTAAAGTGCAATCCATAATGGTTTTTGTCTAATGAAAAGAAGAGTAAAACAATATAATATAATATAATTATGAACATATTTAACTTCAATTTTGAAATTCTGACACATTATTAAAAAATTTAATCCATCAGAATTATCTAGTTTTTTTTTTTATGAACGAGACTAAATAATGGCTCCCACATGGATAGAATTTTTTTTAAAAAAAAATTTTTTTATTATATACTCAATTAAACCAAGATATAACTTGAATGGTATCAATTAAGTTATTGTGTCTCCAACAAACAACGCTAATTGTTGTTTCCTGCGTTGAAATAAAATGGCAAATCATAGTTCATATTAATTGAACAAGGTTTATTTTTAACAGATTTTAGTTGAGTCCGACTACGTATAGATAGTGAAATAGTTAAGAAAAACAACACAAGGGCCAAAATAAAAACTCAAGAAAAAAAAAATCGAACCTAATGGAAAGTAAATATAATAAATAATATGCTATATTTTCAAAAGTATTGGTCATTATCAAGTTCATCAATGATAAGTTTTTTGGCATTTTAAAAATACAATAAAAAGATAGAAATGCCTTTAAAAACAAAAAAAAATTCAACATTGACATCAAAGAGTAATTTGATGTTTTTAAAAATAATTTTTTTAATTAACATGTCATATTAAAAATGATTTTGTACTTGATTAAATATAAAATAATTAAAAGTATAGTGAAATGATCAAAATATTCTTAAAAAAACAAGTTGATTTTGTACCTAATCCCACATAAGGTTTGTGAATAAGTGATTGTCTAATAATAAGCAAGGAATATCTATTTTTCTTCTAAATAGAGTGTATTGAACTTCTAATTTATTAGATATTTTTTATTAATGTTAACTAAGTATCATAAATAAATTGCTCCCAGCTATTTAATCATTTGATAACTAGAATCATTTTTTCATAAATGATCACTATGGGTTAGACTCACTAGAATTTGATTATCTTTTTTGTAATTAAAGTAAACAACTAAATCAAAAAAAAAATTATCATCAATCAAATCACTATTTATAATAAAAAAATTGATTTTTATCATAAATCCAATCATTGTTCACGTTCAAGGGGCTTTTTTATTTTTCTCTTAAGATTTTTTTCAGCTCAATGAATAATCTGATATATATAACTAAATATATATATATATATATATATATAAGAAAAATAAAAAAGTTAGCCCCATTTATGACACACATAGACATATTTGTGCACTTTAAAAGATGTTTTGTGCCTCTCGTTGTTCACTTGACTTGTTAAAGTAGATTTAATAATAATACTAAATAATTTTTTATAATCTAAATATATTTTTTATGTTAAATTTTATTTTTTTTCATACAAACCGCAAATGACTTTATAAATAAATGCTTGCGCTATAGTGAGGAGAAAAAAAGAAGAAGAAAAAAGATGACGGGAACAAGCCATCATCAAGATCAAGTTTTATCGAACACCAAGATTTTTATATAAAGCCCTCTGGTAAACTCATTTGATAAACGGTTCTAGTAATACCTCTCTGTCCCTCCCTTCCTCCTAAAATTAATTAATAAATAAATAAATAATAAAAACAAGAAAGTTTATATTACAGTACTAGCAATGCATGGTTGGTTGGGACGGCATGGTGTTCAATGCAGGTATTTTATTAACCTGCCTGGTAGCTTGATTATCAACCTGGCTAGCCTGGTTGTGGCCAAGCCTGGTTGTGGCCCAAGCCAGGTTTTGAAAAACATTGAATTTAAAGTTGACTTAGTTTTTCTAATCAACTCAACAAGTATTAACTTGGCTGAAACTTTCTTTGAATTAAAAATATTGTCAAGTTAAAATTATATTAATCCATGACCCATAAAAAAATCATATAATAAACTAAGTTTAATATGTTTGGTTGAATGTCATCAATCTACTACTAAAAGAGTAATCAACTGCCACATATAGTTGTTAAACATGACTTAAAAAAATGTCTTGTTATTAAATCATCAAGCTAATATGTGGATTACATGTTTAACCTAAATTTAACTTATGTAAATTATTTTTATTAAAACATTGACTTTCTTTAAAAAAAAAGTAGTATTAACATGATAAGTTTTTTAAAAAAAACCTTTTATTGAATTTTTCCATGCATAAAATGACATCTAATAAAAAAAATTGTTTGGTCCCTTTCTTATGAGAGTTTTAAACTAGATTAGATTTCAGATTTATTTATTTTTTGGTTTTAAAAAGGATTTTAAAAAATTAATATTTTTTTATTTTAAATTGATATTTTTTCATGCTTTTAAAGCATTTTAATGTATTGATATAAAAAATAATTTTTAAAAAATATTATTTTAATATATTTTCGAGCCAAAAATAATTTGAAAAACAATTATAAGGTCAGTATGATTTGAAGGTTTACTAGGATAATCCAAGTTGTATGGTTTACAAGTTTGGAGAGATATTATTTTTAAAAAAAATTAAATTTGATTTTTTTTATTATTTATTTTTATTTTATATAGTTAAAAAAATAGTTTTAGAAAAAAATTATATTATTAAACTTTATAAAGTTCATGTACCTATTCACAAGTTAAATTAGTTTTTTATTCATTCTTAGATATTAGGTTAATTGATAATTCAATTTTATAATTGGTTTCTTTTTGTCTTTTATAAGGTTCTCAATCTAAAACAAATCTTGGTATTGAGTTAGTGTTTAATTTTACAATCATTTATTTTTGTTATCATATAATTAAATAAAAATATTGAAAGAAAAAAATTATAATCTCAGTGGATTCATAACCCAGTTTACAAGTTTGGAGTACTAGCTCAACTTACTCAATTCACGGATTTAACAAGTTTATCCACCAATAAGATTATTATTTTTGCTTTTGGTCTTTTAATTATTTTTAATTTATTTTTTTATTTAATATTGGATTGGTTTAAAAATGAATTACATTATTGATTTTTGTTTGCATTGTAGGGATAATTATCTCAAATAAATATATATTTTTAAGTTGGTGCTTAATTTTATAAACATCTATTTTTATTATATAATTAAATAAAAAATTATTAAATCTAATAGATTTTATGAATTTTTTGTTAAAATATAATTAAATCAAAAAGTTTTAAAATCAATTCACTTAATTAGATTTAATAATATTATTAAAATATTTTTAATATTTTTTAAAAGAATTATTTCAATTCACATCAGAGTGTGAGCACTACACTTGCAAATATCTAAATTTTATATTTGATGTATAAAATCAATTAATTTAAATTACATTAACTTATTTAATTAAAAATTGGTTAAATTAGAAAAATTAATTCACTTAATTAGATTTAATAATATTATTAAAATACTCAATATACTTTTAATATTTTTTATATATTAAAAAAAATGTTTCAATTCGCATATGAGTGTGATCACTATACTAGCAAATATCTAAATTTTATATTCGTTTAAGAATAAGTAAAATATAAAAACAACAAGTGGAAATGCCATTTCTACATGTCGTCATCTTCATCGACCTCGGCGATCAGATGACCCGCGATAAGTGGATATGCCATTTCCAACTCCCACACGGCACAATCGTCTACCTTGGCGATATGCAGACCCGCAATGGGTTCTTCATCACCATTGTACGCTCTGCCTTCTCAGACAAATCAACATCATCTCCATCCACGGCCCTCCACTCAAATTTACAAACTAAATTAGCCACATAATACTCCAAATGAAGCATTCCTAGTTGGTAACCTGGACAGATTCTCCTCCCGGCACCAAATGGCATCATTTTGATCTCTTTGCTCCCTGTGATATCAAATTCTTGCCTAATTCCATTATCATGATTCAGAAACCTTTCCGGCTTGAATGTTAGTGGATCTTCCCACGCCTCTGGATCCCACCCCATCTCAGCAACTAGGAAATTTATGGCCGCGTTCTTTGGTATCAAATATTCATTATTCAAAACAACATCCTCCATCACTGCATGTGGAATCAAGAGACGTGCAGGAGGATGCCGCCTCAGGCCTTCCAAGACCACTGCTTTCAAATACGGCATCCTTTTCAGATCAGATTCGCTTACCTCCTCCTGATCTCCATTTCCAACAACCTCTTTAATCTCCATGAATAACCTGTCTTGGATTTTTGGGTATTTGACCAAATTTGCCATGATCCATTCCAGGGAAGTTGTAGTAGTATCAGTGCCAGCATTTAGAAACTCGCTGCACAAATTAGCAATTTCCTCCTCTTCGATTTTTCTTTCTCCATCGGGAAATTCCAGAGATAATAATGTATCGACATAACATAAAGCACGATCATGATGAGGTTCCATGCTTTTCCTGTCTTCTTCTTGCAAGTTCTTTCTTGTTCTTATTAATGGAATTGATACTTCTTGCTGGCATTTACGAAGCTGATAGAATTCCTCCCAACGCCTACGCAGCACGATCTTGGTCACACTTGGCCATAAATTGAGTATGTTAAATTTATTGAAACTCAAAAAGGTTCGTCGCTGAACTTCCTCGATTTTTTTAATCTGGTTTTCATCAACATTATCACCAAAACAAATTACGACTAACAGACAAAACATGGCGTATTGAAAGTGCTCCCTAACACAGATAGGCTGGCCAGACTTTTCTTGGGATGCCAGGCGATTCTTAAGTACTTGCAGCGCCCACCGGCGCGAATGAGAGAAAGATTTCGCGCGGGAAGGGTGGAGGAAATTTTCAGTAAGGTTTCGCCGCAGGAGACGCCAAATCGGGCCATAGAAAGCAAGACTAACATTTCGCTGATTGCTGGTGACAAGTTTTTGAGTAGCAGAAGCCGGTGGGCGGTTAGCAAAAACTGCACCATTTTGGATCAAGGCCTTGTGAGCTAGCGAGCGGTCGGCTATAAATATGAGAGGGCGGGAGCCAAGGTAGATAGTTATAATCGGGCCTAACTTGGCATGGAGTGAGTTCAGGATGGAGTGGATATTAGAGGGAGAGATGCGGCGGAGCCATAGGAGGCTGCTGATTACTGGAATGCATTTGGGGCTTGGAGGGAGTTTGTAGAGAGTAGGCTTTGTGTTGATAAAGTATCGGCTGACAATGAATTTGAGTATACCAGAGATGGAGACGGAGATGGAGATGGAAAAGAGAATGAGGAACCACTGATTCATATTGAAATTAAAAAAAAAAAATGATTTCTTCTCTATGATAGCTAGTAATTTCATGCAAGGATAATTATATAGAAGGTATTTTATTTTTTTAATATATTAAAATATCTTGAGCTGTAATCACTATAATTTTTAAAATATTACTAAGTCACGCATGTTGTCATGAACAAATTCGGTTTGGTTTTCTTTCTACGGCGTAAAAATTATTGCGGTAATTGCTCAAAGTAGATGATGTACATTTTAAGCCTCCCATGACTTCCATGCTTTTCTCTTAAAAGAACACAACCTAAGAGAACAAGACAGCCGTGGACGAGTTCTGGAAGGAAGGGAGGCGGCTGATGGTTTTTAATGTTTAATTATGGGGTATTCCTTTTAGCCTATTATAATACGGTTAAATATTCGTTGAAACAGTTCGGTCCGGTTCAATTTAATAGATTTTAAACTTTTTAAATTGAAATTGTACCTTTTTTTAGTTTTTAGTTTAGTTTTTTCAATTAATTTTATTATTATTTTCATGGTTTGATTGGTTACTTTGGTTTTTTTTTTCCTCACCTTAGCCATTTACATCTATTTATATTTTTATACATAAGAAAAACACGGTTATGTTAACATAGGTGTATTTTGTTTGCCTATAACAAATATATACTAAAAGGGAATGGAAGGTTTTAATATTGTTTTTACTGTAACTCTAGAGATATTTCAGGAGCTATAATAGTAAAATTACTATTTTGCTTATTTAAATAATATATGGCTTAGGAGGGTATTAGGGTCTTTTTATTTTATATAAACAGCGAAGAAACTAAATTTTCCTTCGACACATAAAAAATTTACATGCATATAGTACATGGCTATTATCAATTTTTTTATTTTAAGTTACGGGTTGCTAAAATATCATTTAAGTCAAAATAATCAAAGTTTTAAATCAAGATGTCTTTTTATTTTATTGTTTTGTTATATTTTTGTTTTATCAAGAGCATTATTATATTTTATTAGAATAATATAATATTATATTTTAAAAAGTTGTTAGTAAATGAAAGGCGCGGTGTACTTTGAGCGTGCAACTCTTTTTTATAGTTGAACTTAACTATCCACCATGTAATTAGATGTATTGTTGCATTTTCTTTCAACCAACTGGTGTGAGATGTGTCATCAATGAGTTGGTGGTTTATTGTGAATGAATCCTTTCTTTTTCTTTTTGTTCCTCTATTTTATTTTATTTTTGTCTTTCCTCCCCCAAAATTGTTAATTGGCCTTCTTTATTTTTAATATTTTTATTTGGTTATTCTTCTTTTAATTTCATATTTTTGTTATTAAATCTTTAATAAGAGTTTTGTTTTCTTTCAATTTAATCCTTCATTTCAATTAGAGTTATTTTTCTCTTCAATTTAACTATCCAAACAAAACATTTTGCCTTTTTTTCTTTTAATTTCTTTTTTCATCATTTTCTTTTTATGTAGGTGTTATTTCTTTTATTTTAATTTTTCATATATATTTTTATTTGGTTTGTATTCTTTATATTTCTTTTTTTTTCTTAACTCTTTTATAAATTTTTATTAGTTTTTAATCTCACATCTCAAACCAAATTTATGTTGTGTTGTGGTTTTCAATTTTTTTCCTTTTTTAATTATTTTTGTTTTCAATTACCCTTTTCACTAAAAAAAGACTAGTTTTTCTTTAATTTATTTTTTATATAATTATTTTTTCATTATATTTATTAATGTTTATTAACTCAGCCTAATTTTTTATTTAATTTCGTATTCTTGTTGTTTTTTTAAGATATCGTCATTTTTTAGAAGAAAAAAATGTTTGGTTAACATTATTATTTTTTATTATTTAATTTAAATAAAATCAACTTATTAACCTCAATCATCTTATTGATCTCCGTAAGATTATAACTTTAATCATTAATTATTTTTATTTCTGTTTACATTATTTAAACATTATTTTAAAAAACATATATATAAATTCCCAGCAATGCGTGTATCCTTGTCTACTTCTTTAACTATTTTTAATATACCTGACAAAAATCACACGAACCGAGATGGCAGAGATGTGTCTGGATTCTAGAACATCAACATGCCGTCAAATTGGCAGGTGCCTCCCATTAACTTAAGTCAAACAAAGCTTTAAGATATTATGAAATTATGGAAAAAAGATGCATTAATCTAGAAGGGTGGTTGTGCCAAAGTTGTGAGATCCGGACAAGTTTTGACTCAGCCGTGATTAATTTGATCATTTGGATGGAGTTTTAGGTTATATAATTCAACTTGAAGTAATCTAAAAAAATTAAAAAAAATAAAAGTTTTAATATTTTATATATAAAAATTAAAAAAAAATTATGTAGATACATACTATATATATGGTAAACACTAAAATTTAAAAAATTATTTTAAAAACATTATTTCCTATTAAAAACATAATTTTATATGGTAAACACTAAAATTTAAAACATTATTTTAAAAACATTGTTTTCTATTATTTTATTATTAAGTTGAAATATTTAAATCAAAATATATTTTATTTTATATTAAAATAACATAATTTTTTTAATATAAAATATATATACTAAAAAGCTTCGAATTCTATATTAAAAATTTAAAACAATCTTTTCAAATTTATATAAACTTTGAAATAGTTTAATAACTAATTAAAAATATAAAAAAAATCTCTAATTATAAAAAAAATAATTTATATCAAATAGTTTGATTAAATCATTCAAGTTTCAAGTTGACTCAATGAATCAAATTATTTTTTCTAAACTAATTATTGGCTCGAGCTTTGAATAAAAAAGGCTAAATCATGATTTTAAATCACCTATATTTGAGGTTGACACACTAAACCGAGTCCGGTTTAATAATTATAATTACATCATAGTATTTAATAATGATATTTTATATTTTATATAAAGTGCAATAACTTTTTTTATTTTATTAAAAAAATTTAAAAAATAATTTTATATTTATAGTAATTTTTATGATTTTGACATATTATATTAAAAAAATATTGTATAACACCATACCAAATACAATATAAAAATGGTTTGTCGGCAAAACTCTTGAAAATCATTGCCTAGAAAGCACATTTTATGAACATGAATGCATTTTGCATTTATCCTTTTATATTGTAGAAAATATCAGAAAGATCTATTGTCGGTAACAAAGAGCCGTCAATTTGTTTTGCATTTATCATTTTTACTGTAGAAAATATGAGAAAGATTTATTGTCGGTAACAGAGGGCACTAAATTAGTAACTCTTAATGTATATTTAATATTGTGATGCTGGGAATTTTTTAATTATACAAAATAAATTAAAATTATTTTTATTTTTTATTTTTTATTTTTAATATCAGTATATTAAAATCATCATCAAAAAAATATTAAAAACAAATCAATTTAATACATTAAAATCAAGCTAAATATATTGTAAATCTACAAATCATTTTCTAGATTCAGAATTGAACAACTTCAAGAAACAACCCCTTGAAGATCTACATATCAACCTTTGAATTTTTGGGTGAGTTTGAATTGATATATGTTTTCTTGTTTTTGTTTTTGTTTTTGTTGTTTATTAGTTTGGATGTGTCTTATTGCTAGCTTGGATTTATACTTGCACCTTCAAAAAAAATTATGTTTTTTTTTGTTTTAGATTTTTTTTAGATTTGAAAATTAACATAAAATTACAAGAGATAATTTTAAGAGTGCTTGAAATGAATAGAAAAGCAATTGGTAGAAAAAGGTCAATGGTGATTGAGGGAATTTTTTTTAAAAAAAAATTAGAGATATAATGTGATGATTCTGTAAATTATGAGCCTTCTGATATGCAATTGCAAACCATAGAAAGTCTTGAACCATTTGAATCCAAGTTATCTTTTATTTTTAGTCTAACAAAGGGAATTAAAAAAATGCATGAAACATATTAATATTTATTTTTTATGAGAACTAAATCTCATTGGAACTTTACTTGCCAGACATTGATGCTAAAATAAAGTCTTTTAAGAAAATAAGATTGAAGAGTATATTAAAGTAATATTTTCAGGGTTTTTTAGATAATTCAAAAAGAAATATATGAATAATCAATTTAAATTAAAAAAATAAGATTTGTTACTGTGATTTAATGTTGTTGGTTATGATAAGAAGATAGATATTTTTAGAGATAGTTTATCAATTTATGTACATTTTTCTCGTTCTCTGTCTAGAATTGACTTTGATGATATGAACTGCTTAAGGTTTTGTTATAAGTGAAAAGTCTAAAGAAACGGGGAATGAAAGGAAAAGATAAAATGATAAGTTTCTTATTGATGTTATTGTCTCTTTTAAAATAAAAAATCAATCTTGGGGGTCAAGAAAAATTTATGATATTTAAATGATAAGTTGTTGCTTAATGAAGCTCAAATGAAATTGCCTTGAATTATTTTTATTTTTCCGTCCCTGTGATGCCTCGAATTCGATGCTCATCCCAATAATTTTTTAGTTGATGTCATTCCACGTTTGCAGAGTCATGAATACAGAAATCTTCTTGAATAAATTATATTTGTGATGGAATTATATCTAATTTAATAGTACAATAAAAATAGAATTTTAATATTGTATTACTGTGTTTATGATATATTAATAATGCACATTAATGTAACGGTAAACTAAGAAATTATTATATGTTCTTTTTAATTATTTTACTAGCAACATCACTTTTAACTGTAATTTTAATTAAATATATTTAAATTGTTTTTTATTCAATAATAATTTAAATTATAATTTTAACCCAACTAAACAAAACTAAAAATAATTTTTTAAAATTTATTTTTTTCAAACCACAAAAGGTATCATGATGTCAAACACATATTATTAAGTCTGTTTAATTTTGTATTTCAAAAATATTTTTTAAAAATATTTAAAATAATATTTTTTTAATATTTTCATATCATTTTAACATGTTAATATTAAAAAATAAAAAAATATATTAATTTAATATATTCCAAATAAACAATACTTTAAAAAATAATTATTACTACAATATTAAACAAGTTTAAATCTTGTGACTAAAAAATTAATAAAAACTCTAAATTACGTAGATATTCTGCTACAGCAGCAGATACAATTTATAATGAATTACTATAATGATATTACTTTTTTGCTTTTGAGTTGAGAAAAAAATATAATGATATTAAGAGTTTTTAGTCTTTATAATTGTTCTAATAGTCATTAAAAGTTTATTTAGGAGCATGTTAGTGTGTGTATATATATTGCATATTAAAAATATAGTTTTATCTTTAATTTTAACAATTTCTTAAGACGTTGCCCAAGGTTTTTTTATTCTTTTCAAAAATATTAAAAATAATTAAAAAATTTATTTATCCTTAAAATAAAAAAAATTAAGTTGTTGACTGGAGACCTTTTTAGTTTTTTTCACTTTGAAATATAATAAAAATGCTAATATACCTTTAGAAAAAAAAAAATTCAAGACATGCATCTAGGGGTATTTTATATTTATGTACTTCCACTATGGTGTATATTCGATGTTGCGTGCATCAATTATCCATCATGTAGTTAGATGTATCATTGCATTTTCTTTTAGTTTGTGTGACATGTGTTATTAACGAGTAAGTGATTTATTGTTAATAATTTTTTTATTTTAATATTTTTTATTTGATCATTTTTCTTTTAATTTTTTATTTATATTAATAAATCTTTAATAACAGTTTTGTTTCTTTTTAATTTAGTCTTTCATTCCAATTTATAAAAAATCATATTTTTTAATTTGATCTTTATTATTTTAATTTTTTTTACATGATAATTTTATATTAATTTTTTTTATCAATTTCATCATTCAGTCAAAATTTATTTTGTGTTATTTTTTTCAATTTGATCTTTTTTTTTCTTTTTTATTGGAGTTATTTTTATCTTCAATTTAACCATTCAAACAAAAATTTGTATCTTATTTTTCTTTTAATTTCTTTTTTTCATCATTTTTCCTTTTGTATATATAAGTGTTATTTCTTTTCGATTTAGTATTTCAATTTCAATTTTTCATATATTTTTTTATTTGGTTTTTAATTTTTGAATTTCTTTTTTTTCTTAGCTCTTTTATAAAATTTTTATTAGTTTTTAATTTTACATTTCAAACCAAATTTATGCTATGTTATGGCCTTTCAATTTTTTCCTCATTTTTCCTCATTTTTCCCTTTTTTCCCTTATTTTTTTAATTACTCTTCAATAAAAAAATTTAGTTGCACTTTAATTTATTTTTTATTTTAATTTTTACTCTTATTTTTTTTATTTTAGATCTTTTGTATATAATTATTTTTTTCATTATATTCATTAATGTTTATTGACTCAGCCTAATTTTTTTATTTAATTTTATGTTCTCATTGTTGTTTTTTTTTAAATGTCATAATCTTTTATAAAAGAAATGTATGGTTAATATTATTACTTTTTTATTATTTAATTTAAATAAAATTAATTTTTTAATCGCAATCAACTTATTAATCTCCGTCAGATTATAACTTTGATCATTAATTACTTTTATTTCTGTTTACATTATTTAAACATTATTTTAAAAAAATATAAACTAGAGAAGGATCAGCAATGCGTGTATCCTTCTCTAGTTCTTTCACTATTTTTAAGATACCTGACGAAAATCACAAGAACCGAGATGGTAGAGATTTGTCTAGATTCTAGAACATCAACATGCCGTCAAATTTGCAGTTGCCTCACATTAACTTAAGTCAAACAAAGCTTCAACAAATTATCAAATTATGGAAAAAAGATGCATTAATCTAGAAGGGTGGTTGAGCCACAGTTGTTAGATCCTGACAAGGGTTGACTCAGCCGTGATTATTTCATTGGATTGAGTTTTAGGTTATATAGGTTGAACTAAATTAATCTGAATATATATTATATATATTTTAAATAATAAAAATTTTAAATTTTTTTAAAAAAATTATTTTATATTGAAAAGATATTATTTTATTATTCTAAATTAAAATATTTAAATTAATTTTTTTATTTCATCTTAAAAAAACCATAAGTTTTTTTTGTAAATATAAAATATATATACTAAAGAGTTTCGAATTCTATATTGAAAATTTAAAATATTCTTCTAATATTTATATAATAAACTTTAAAATAAATTAATAATCAATTGAATATATATATATATATATATATATATATATATATAAAAAGATCTCTTACTATACCAAGTTTGATCAGGTCATTTAAGTTTCAAGCTAACTTAACAAGTCAAATAGTTTTCTCTAAATAATAATTCTGATTACTTATATTTCAGGTTGATTTACCAAACTAAATCAGGTCTAATAACTATAATTAAATTATAGCACTCAATAATGACATCTTATATGCATTTCAATACAATAATTTTTTTGTGTTTTATTAAATTATTTTTTGTGATTTTGACTATTATATTAAAAATAAAAAATTTATTTTAATATATTTTAAATAAAATATATTAAAAAAATATTTTATAACACCATACCAAATACAATATAAAAGTACTTTTTTGGAAAAAAATCTTGAAAATTATTGCTTAGAAAGCACATTTTATAACATCGTAATTTAGTTTTACCTTTATCCTTTTATATTATAGAAAATATGAGAAAGATTTATCGTGGGTAACAAAGAGCACTAAATTATTAACTTTTAATTTATATTTAATATTGTGATATCGGATATTTTTTAATTATATAAAATAAATTAAAATAATTTTTTAATTTAAATTTTTTATTTTTAATATCAATATATTAAAATTATCAAAAACATATATTAAAAACAAATCAATTTAATACATTAAAATCAAACTAAGCTTTTTTCATTTGTGATGCTTCCAATCTATTGATATAAATAACGAATTTGACAAGTTCATGTGATTCAAAATCCTTTTTTTCAATTTTTTTTATGATTTTAACATTTAAAATTATTTTCTTTAAAAATAATTAGTTGTATAATTATCTTTATTTTTTGTTGTTTGTTTATTTTGATCTCGTGGTCTAAACCATGAGTTTTATAGATTTTTTTGAAAAAAAATTAATAATTTTTTAAAAATGATTTTTTATTTAATATATGCGAATAATTCTTTTATTTTATATAGGTGAGCTTTATTTTATATATAAAAAAATATTTATTATTAAATGAGATTTCTTGTATTTTGGCCTTTTATAATATTTTTAGTTATGTATTTGTTTTTGTTTCTATTATCTTTTATTTATTTAAATAAGTAAATTTAGTAGACATAAATAAGTAAATATCTCATTTTGCAAGATTAAATATTTTAATTTTCCTTTATCTTTCAATTTTTTTTATTAATTATTTTTTTACTTATATAAATAATTATTAGTTTATTTAATTAGATGTTTATATAAATTTTTGGTTTTATACCTCAAATTATTTTACTAGTAAATATGTGTGGACAGTTAGGTAGAGCTAGTTATATAAAATCTTTGCATTTTATCAACAAAATAAGGGTATAAAATTTAAATTAATATAAAAATATGAGGTATATAGGTATATAAAAAAAACATCGACTGTCTTGGTATTTCAAATTCTTTCACTTCTAGGAAATTACATTCTCAATTTTGTGAGCAATCTTATGACCCTAAGACATTCAAGATTCCTAGAAATTCAAGAATCTCTAACTATCAAACAAAAAAATTTAGAGCCAATTGTTTTTTACAATAATAGGGCTTCCTTTTTTTTTTACTTTACTTTCTTTCTATTTTCTAAATGATTAAAGATTAAAATAAAAATAAAAATAAAATTTAGAACTAAAATAATATGTTTTTCTGCTCTAGAATCTTGTTTTTCATCTATTCAAATCACTCTTATATTTTTTTTTTCACTCGACACAAATAATATGTTTAATAAATATAAAAGTACAACAATCATATATAAAAAACAAAATAATTACAAAACCTATTTTAAAATTTAGTATTGTCTAAATTTGTCCTTATTTTTATAAAATTAAAATTTACATTATTAACACAAAATTTAAAATAATATAAAAAAATAGATCTACTTTCCTCAAATATGATATAAATAATGTTTAGTATTGTATCAGTTGTTACTTTATAAAGTGTTTTTTATTTATAAATTTATTAAAATAATATTTTTATTTTATTTTTAAAAATTTATTTTCAATATTAGTATATTAAAATTATTTAAAAATATAAAAAATAATTTTTTTTAATCAAATCTTTACCTAACAATATCACACAAACAACATTTCAACTTTTTTTAGGGTTAATTTTGGAATTGCATTCCAAATAATTTTATTTCTAAATTTTGATTTTCTAAATTAATAATTTTATTTTTTAATTTATTTTATTATGTCAATATCAAAATAATTTTTAAAAAATTAAAACAAATATTTGAATATATCTCTTTAAAAAACACACTTTAAAACTTAATCATTAAATCAAAACACTCTCTTTCTTCCCCTTCTTTCTTTTTTTTTCTTGCTTTATCTCTTCCTTGTTTTAATTAAATGATTGAAATTGCAGATAAATTCAACACTGATAAAATAATTATTTTTCTATTGATAAGACTCCTCATCTGAATAGTTAATTATGAGATCTTTGAAATTTCAAAAAACAATTCACAAGATTTTTGTCTAAAATAGATATGGGATTTTTTATAGTGATAACAAATCCACATTTATCGATTCCAAAGCTGATGTCTTGTACCCTTGTAGATCAAGAGGTGACGCGTTAAAAATGTGAGAAGCAGCATCTTTAGGGTTAAAAGAGATGGCTTTGTTGGCTTCATTTTTAGCTAATAGTATAGCTAAAATATTGATATTTTCTCTAAAGTATAGGAATGTCAAAGTAATAAATAATCTGGCAAGACCAGTATCAAACCACTTA
Organism: Populus pruinosa; assembly: GCA_026413675.1. Taxonomy (NCBI): domain Eukaryota; kingdom Viridiplantae; phylum Streptophyta; class Magnoliopsida; order Malpighiales; family Salicaceae; genus Populus; species Populus pruinosa. The sequence continues at coordinate 38,253,077 of CM048592.1, read as the reverse complement.
AAGATTAATTATATAAATTATAAACAATAACAACAACAACAACAACAACAACAACAATAGTAGTAGTAGTAGTAGTAGTAATGATGATGAAGAAGAAAACGTTAATGAGAACTTTGAAATGGAAGATCAATGTGAGAATTAAACAATGATAAAAATAAATGTCAAGGTTAGAAGTTTTACTAATAATATTTCAAATAAATATAGTATAAACTTTTTTTTTATTACTCAATTGGAAACCACACACAAAGGAGGTTCCAATCGGATTATAAATGGTTAACATGATTACATTAATTATCTTATTTGAATAATACTAATAATTATAAATATTGTCAGGTATTTATGATTATAATTTATGTTAACAACAAGTCAAGTTCCTTTCATAGCATAAGTGTCGGTTATACCATACGGTTGAGCTGTGGAAGTGATAAATATTTATTGTACCAAGTGTTATACAACACAAATCTAGATTGACTATATAGCAAGCAAAGTATTAAAAGTAAACAAGATAACTAATACAAAACATGATAGTATCAAATATTAAAGTATATATTGAGTTTACACTATAATTATTCTTACACGTTATTATAATATTTTCACCTTTACATAATAAACATGATAGTATCAAATATTAAAATATATATTGAGTTTACACTATAATTATTCTTACACCGTTATTATAATCTTTTCACATGTACATAATAAACTTAACTAAATATAATAAAAGAAAAAAAAATAAAAAAAATAAGAACATAAATAAAATATAAGTAAAGGAAAGGAAATGAGAAGTATAAATAAGATATTAATATAAGTAAAATTTAAGCATTACAATAAAGAAAGAGTAAAACTATGATTTTAATCTGAAAACTAAAATGTCTAAATGCATGACAAATGTCTTCTTTTATATGTCAAAATTTAAAACTATTGATTTGATGAATAATTGTTGAATGGGTGGCCATATCTTGACTTGGTGATAACACTTATTTTCTTGTCTGAACAAAACGTCATCGACAGCGTTAGAATTTAAACTAACCTTATTCATGAAAGTTCTAAGAAATATCTCAGCATTCCAAGAAAAAAAAAGAGAGATTATTTGAACTTCTACAACTCCAGATACAAGCTGAACATTGAAAAGCATCCGGGCTGCTTGAACTTCTAAACAGCAAAATTGAGTCTTGTCTTCACCATGAAAGTTTTAGGCCTATATCTTAACTTTTTATTCATATTAAAATAGGTTTAAATCTAAGATTTATAGCTTTATATATGATCTAATTATCAAACAGTGTTCTAGTTTGAACTGCACCAGCATCTCTTTTCTAAGCTTCATCCTCTCTTTATCCTTTTAATTTCAGTACTTCAACTCATCAATCAATTTTTTTATTTTTATAATAGACCTATATTTATGATAAATATTTACTATAAATTAAATGTATCTTATGGTATCAGATTTATTATTATAAAATATATTTTAGTTAACAAGTTATTGATACTTCAAGTATAAAATAATAATATAAAATTTTAATAAAAATATATTTTTAAATATTAATAAATTAGTTTGATTTTCTTAAAAAAGAAGCTGGGGTGAAGCAATATGCACTGATTGATTGAATTATATATATATATATAAAGTCAAAACAACGTGGTCTGTTCAAGATTTTCTGGTTTTGCACGAGAAATCTTGGTCGTCTTATGGGCAAAATTTGACAAAGCAAAGGAGGAAGTGAATTCTTCTCTGGCCCTGCTGCTGGTTATATAAATTTGAATTTGAACGGGAGCACAACCAGTCTGCTTTCTGCGGCCACTTTTACGGCGGTTTCTTGGTATCTTGGCAGAAGAGGAGCAAGGAAAAAGGAAACATGCTAGCTTCTGCAATTCTTTTTGCAGCCATTGTTTTTTCGATTTCTTCAATAGACCTGAAGTGGGCGGAAGAAATTCTCTAACGTGTTGCGTGGTGTAGAAAAGACCTTCGATCACGTAGTTCAAGCAAATCTTCAAGATTGATAAAAATAAAAAATAAAAAAGATGCAGATCTTCAAACCCGAAGAAATTGACAAATAACAGTAGCCATTATCCTTGTGCCGAATCTTAGTTCCAGCAAATTGCTAGTCTTTATTGTTTTGATGATAAAATTATAATATTTAATATAATAATTTTTTTAATTATTAATTGAAATATAATTAGAGTTTTGTAATCAATTTAAATCTTTTGTAATCTATTTTATATATAATTTATACATAATAAAATATTAAGCAATAATTGTTTTTTTTAAAAGAGGGTGAAAAAAATGATAAGGAGTGTTTTTGTAATTATAATATTTAATATAATATTTTTTTAATTATTAATTGAAATATAATTAGAGCTTTGTAAACAATTTAAATCTTTGTTATCTATTTTATATATACTTTATAAATAATAGAATATAAGCTACAAATAAATTAAAAAGAAAAGAGAGAGAGACAGGGAGGGAGAGAATGACAAGGAGTGTTTTTGTAATTATCAGGGCAAAAAAAAAACACACAACTGCAAGAACGATATATAGGGACGACGTCGGTTAGGACTACATAAACCTGAAAACCTTTCTTCTTACCTCATCTCCAAGACAAAACTCTCGCACTTGTTTCTCAGTTTGCTTTAAGATTATTCGATTTTATCATCAGCTCTCAATCAATGTTAGTTATTTCCCTTTTAGTCTTTAATCTAAGCTAAAACTGCTCTAAGTTAGTGCTTAACAAAATCAAAGAATTTCACTAAATATTCTAGTTTTTGTTGTTAAAGGAGGAATTCAGTGAATCGGCCACCAACACCAGATGATACAGCGGAGGAGGAGGAGAAACAACCGACTCTTCATGAAACAATTAATATTAAGGTTCTTTTTTCTTGATGGGGTTTTGTTTTTAGTTATTTCTTATGATGATGGCTTGGGTTTAATTTGATTGGTTGTGTTAGTTAATTGAGAGTGGAGAGAAGGAAAGATTAATGGAGCTTTTAAGAGAAAGGCTTATTGAGTGTGGATGGAAAGATGAAATGAAAGCTCTTTGCAGGTTTTCACTGCTCTCTCCCCTTTTAATTTCATTGCTTTTTTTTGTGTTGTAATTATCTGTGTCTTCCTCTTCTTCTTTTTGTTGGTTTATAGTATTTCATGTGAACAACAGTAGTAGGGATTTCTTTCGTGGGAAAACAGCAATATCAGTTTTTGAAGAACTAGGAGAAATACAATGAAAATGAATGCAATGACACTACTTTTCATTCTAATAAATCCTTTGAGGTACAGATGAGCCATTTATTCTTCTTCTTGTGTCCAAATCTAGAACTGAATCCTTCTTGTTAGGACTTGTAAATAAAGCTTGCGATTGTGTTCATCTTTGACATGACAAGCACGGGGATCGATTCCACGTATAGGGAGGAGTGACTTTTGGCAAATCACTTGCTAGCTACAGAATATAGAAATTTTGAAGAGTGAATTTTGGTGAAACAGTAGTTTTTTTTATCTTTTATTTTTTTTAATGGAAAAAACTGAGATGGTATCACCATTACCCATCAGTTTGATTGCCAGTTTGGTAGAGGAGGATCCTATTCTCCAGACTCTGGTGTTCTTGGGTAGATGAATATACTGCATTCATGATATCCAATCCAGTTAGTGATATTTCTATGAATAATGTGGTCCAAGTCCTGGTGTTTTATGAGGGCTTCTATATGGAAAATCATAAGATGCAATGGAAGATCACGTTCACCAAGTTATGATGGAACTGATGCAGAGTGTGTACTAGAGGTTCTCCCATCTCCTTCTAAGGTTCTATGGTTTCTTTGTAATTGTCTGAGGCTTGCTAATATGAAAGTAGGAATTGGATGAGTAAAAGGCTGAGCCAGCCACTTCTGATGTTTCTAGAGCGCTAGGATTTATGTTCCTGATCAATGGAAACTTCCTCAAGGAAATGCTTTGGATAGTGATGCAGCTAGTTTTTGGTTGAATGGGTGGAGCTCTCTTTCAGGAAATCTGTGCTCGCACGCCGCCCTCCATGAATTTTGGAAGTGCATGACAAGAGAAGGGATTATGATGCTTTCTTTAGCTGTAGGACATTGTATTAGAATCCTTACTTTTTAGGCCTGTTTAAACTTTTTGGCAGCCGCAATTTTTTTCCTGGCCCATTTTCTTGCCTTATTTATGGACAGTTTGGCCTATTTTCCTTGCAATATTGTTTGGCATCATTTTCTCCATTCTAAATCTCTTTCGATGTCATTGTGTTGTAGGGCATTTATAAAGAAGAAAGGAAGGAACAATGTTACCGTGGATGACCTTGTACATTTAATTACACCCAAGGGCAGAGGTGGGATCTTCTGTTTCTGAAGTTTATCATCTGTTTTCTGCTCTGGATAATTTATTAGTTCATCTGCTAGTTGCTGGAATTCAGATGTAAAATTTGGCAACTGCTTAAAATTTGAAAATGAATTCGATTGCCTTGACTTGATTTTCATATCTACATGTTCATTATGGTTCAACTTACATTTTGTGCTGATGAATTGTTTTTCCCAGTTCAGTTAGGAATTTCACAGTTTTAGTTCATTTTTCTTTTTTACCTCTTGGTTTATATCATCTTTATCAAGTCTGAAAATTGTGTACCTTTATACCTGCAGTCTTGATTCCTGATTCTGTAAAGGCCGAGCTATTGCAGAGAATCCGTTCTTTTCTCATTCAAGCCGCTGTTTGATACGCCCAGCCCAATTTCCGAAATTATGTAGTGGTAGGAAAGCTGAAGTTGATGAATGGGATGGAAGCTTTGTTTACCATTGTTTTGTCCAGGTCTCTTGCAAAGTGGAGGCAGCTAAGATTTACTTTAAACATATGCATTTTGCAAAACGAAGGAAATGGGATATCAGTTTTGTGCTTCAGGCGTGAATGAAGGCTCATCATCTTTTAGAGCCTTTAACCATAGGACCCGAAGATTACTCTGGCACTTGTGATGTTTGACAATATAAATATTTACGTGTAGACTATTCTGTTATTTTTGCGTGCCATACTGTGCTGCCATTTTCAAAACGAAACTATTTGGCTAGGAAGATTTGGAATTCAATATCTTGAGATGGATATGTGCCTCATTCAGTTATGAGTTTATCTATCATGTCACCAACCCAGACCCATTCAGTATCTCTGAGAGAGAGCTTGTACGCATAAGCTTAAAATTCCCAAGGTCACCTGCAGCATGCACCCTGCTCATGCTGCAACTGAGAGCCGATTGCCAGACAAGTTACGTTTTTACTTTCAGCACTCTTGGGCTACACTTCTATCTCACACCATGACACACACCATCAATATAGCACCACATAGCAGGGCGTGAAAAATTTATATGTAAGGTGGTTCAGTTATATTCTGCATTTGCCAAGGAGCAACAAAGGTGGAGGATTCGACATCTGAAAAGTTTTTAAGAACTCCGCATAGATGCTAGACAACACACAAGGCAACCGTCATACACTCGGTTTGCATACAGAAAATGAAGACCCATCAGGGTTGTCTCCTCCTGTTCGCCATTACAATAAAAGCTATCGTTCTCTTTTACAACTTCAAGCCTGTCTATAGTGTTATAGTATCATAATAAACACAACGCCCATGCTAAACAACCATCTTCACAAGACAAATGTATTTATTAAGCAGGTTCACATGTCATCCATGCCTTTCCCGAGAAGATTTCACCCAACCAGACTTCAACCCCCAAGCTTGCGCTCTATGGGAAATCTGTGAAAAGCAGAAGCTGACATTCACCACAAAGCCTAACATCATTTCCATATTATGGAAGTTTGCTTAAGCCGGAGAGCCTGCTTGCTCACAAAGGTCTAATAGATCCAGAGTCTGCAAAACATCATAATAGAATTCATGAGCATTGGAGAACTGAAAATCAATGTGTCAAACAAAACATTCAAGCAGAGGTTAGAGGACAAAGACAGCAAAGTTTTAACTGTTGATCATACCTCAGGAACCGAGAGCTCAAGGCGAAATTTGGGACCGTCATAATGATGCAAAACCGGCCTAAAAGCATCTTCATCCAATGCCTTGTAGAGTTTTCTAATTCGGGTCCTCACCTATTTATTAATCACCCGAATGGAAATTAAATGAAACAAAAGGAAATGAAACAAAGAGGATTCCAGATAAATCAACTAAGTTATTCAAAATCCATATTAGGAATCCAATTTTTACCTGGGCAGGAAACCTTGACTCTCCTTTGCACTTTTTGTCTTCCCACGCAGTTGGGTCAATGTTGGATCCCCCAAAACTTGCTGCCTGTATACGACCAATTTGGGAAAGATAAGTTCTCGGTATTAGTAAAATAATCAGTACAGTACAGTACAGCACAGCAAACTTTGGCCATTTCACGGCAGTAAATGCAGAGATAACTAATACTGGATTCAGAGAGGCTATCAAACAAACAGGCAAGGCAAAAAGGAACACCCAGATCAGACCTGGAACACTCTTGTTAGTGTAAAGCATCATAGAGAAAACCATAGCAAGTTAAATGGATAAAAGTATGCGAACATACCTCAAAAATGCCATGCAGCTGGTGAGTGGTGTAATTATAGAGGAAGAGAGGTAAGCCAGGTGTTATTGCCCGGACAGAATCCCTATATCTTGGTGGTAAACCTATCAATGTGCAACAACCATTAGGTAAGACTCCGTTAATATTGTTAAAAATGACATACCTCAAGATGATATGGACACTAGTATTTATAGAGTTGAATAGAAAAATTTAGAGCTTGAAAAGTCATTTTTTTAAAGATCATCGATTGGAATCCCATTGTCAAACTTGAACAACAAAAAAAAATATCTCCTAGTGAAGACTTATGACATATATAATGGTTTCCCATTTCAATGTTTTGACCGAGAGGAAAATTTGCATTCATACTTCCCAATATAATAAAAGATATTGCATGAATTGTGGCCATCAAACAATTTTAAGTTACTTAAAGCATCAATGGAAAACTAACAAGAAAACCAGGGGGGGTAAGAAATTACCAAAAAGCTGACGCTTCAAATCTTCCTGCATGGTGTCATTGTTACAGACAAAGATGTATCCTCCAAGCACCTCATTCCTTGGAAGCATCTCTGTGGCAGGCAAGGTCTTAAACCTTTTGTCAACTGCATTGTTGTTGTCGTTGTTAATATTAATATTGCTGTGGTTACTGGCCTCTTTGCTAATAAGGCTGTTGCCACTGTACTTGCTACCAGTGAGATCTCCAATGCTGTTCATGTTGTTTTTCCGGTACACTGCATTCATGTTGTAAGCACTGTTCCTTAGGGAACTTTTGTTCACATTTTCTGCCATCTTGGAGTCCAAGTTCATCATGTTGAAATTGAAACTTTCAAATTTATTTTCTTGGAACCCAAGCTTATCCCTTGGCCGCATTTCTGGAAGGCCCTTTGAAAGGTCCAGGTTATTCATACGCTCACCCTTTGCCTGGGTTTGCTCAGCCAATTTAGACGCAGCCACCAACCACTTATGATCCTCTGAGACTTTCGATTGTCCTCGAAGCTCATCACCCAGTTGCCAGAAGCTGTGCAGGCTTTCCATCTTGCAAATCCTGATGAGATGCCACACAAGCTAGATACTTGTTAGAAAATATATATTGAGATATAAGGAGGAGAAAACTGGATCAGAGGAAAAGGCAACAGAATTAGATCACAGTCCAAGCGTATAAAATAAAGCCATTGCTGCACAAAACAAACCAGTATTAAATTTAAGTGAAGAGCATCAGCAAGCAATCCTATCAACTTGCAAAGCCCAATGTGACAGTATAAACCAACCCCATTGATTTTACACATGTTCTTTTTCAAAGTTGACTGCTATAAATTCCAACACTAAAGAGAAGTCCGTGAGGTAACCATGTATAACATTTATTGAAAGAAGTAATAACTGCCACCAGTATTACTTAGAACGAAGCACATCTTTTAAACCCCCACCCCTCCCAAAATAAAAACTTGTCTTTTTTAATCCAAATAATGAAGAAAAAATGGTTGCCAGCAGTATTTATCAAGCAAAACCCACAGTACTTAAGTGAAAAACTTGCAATTAACTCATTTCAATCATTGTTTTGTGAACGAATTTTTAAAAAAGAACATGCCTCTTTTCTTCATTCCCGGTTAAATGTTCATTTTTGGGAAAAATGATTAGAAACCACTTCTCTAGAAAAGCAATTCCAGACGAACATTCTAAACAATTCCAAATTCCTGGTATCTGTTAACAGAACCAAGCACGATCATTTAATTCCCATCACTTCTATGCTATGGAAAAGCAGACGACGAAATTTATAACAGAACAAACTAAAAATCGCTTAGATTTTGAGACAATCTCAAAGAATTATTTTCAACTGTCAGCACAACTCACAAGGCAAAAACTCTTAACAACACAGCACATCCAAAAAACCAAAACCACATTGACCCAGAAAAAGAACAAAAAAACAAGTCATAACAACCAACAAGAAAATACAACACAGATTCCTTTTTCCGCAACATTTCTCAAAACTAAACAGCACTTGAGCCCAAAAAAGGAAATAAAAACAAGAAGTCCAGGCCAAACCCTTAATTCAAGTCTTTTAAACCAGTTACTAGCTCATAAATAACCAAAACCACGCCCCAAATCTAGCCATAACATTGACTAAATTACCTTTAAAAAAAATAAAAAATAAAACAACTTTAAACAACCAAAATCAAAACCCAAAACCCACATTCAATCCAAGAATCCAGTCAAAAGAAGTGAAAAAAAATATAAACACAAGCTAACTAAAAGCTTGAATTTTTACCTAAAACAAGACCATTATCAATTAAATTACCAAACAAAAAAAACACGAAAAGCAAACAACTTTACTTAACAAAACTAAAACCCATTTTTAAAACCAACCAAGGAACACAAAGAAAAAACTAAAAACACAGATTAAGCCAAAAGCTTCAATTTTTACCCTTAAAAAATAAAAAATAGAGACCAGAGAAGCAAGCTTGGTTTAGAAGCTGGAATGAAGGAGTGGAAGCTTGATTAAAGAGTAAATAGTTACATGATGTTAGCAGATCAAAAGGAACCCTAGATTTGAGGATCCAAAGAGAGAAACAGAGGGAAACAGTACCTTATTTTCTTTTGTCCGCTTTTAACTGTGAAACCCACCAGACACGATACAGTGAATGTGTGTTGGAGAGAGAGGGATAGACGTCGAGTGGATTTTTATTTTTGTATTTATAGCTTGGTATTCCAAAAATGCCATTCTCATGTTTGTGTAATTGCGGTGGCGCCACCGTGGAATTTTGAATGTTTTTGTGAGAGTGAGAACGGGTTTGAAAATTGTTGCCAGCGGTGTTTGCAGGGCCATTAAATTATTAGGTACAAGATTTGAATTTTTTTTTTTGTATTTTTTTTATAAATTCAAATTAAAAATAAATTTTAAAAATTATATTATTTTAATATATTTTAAAATAAAAATTATTTAAAAATACACTTTTTATCACATTTTTAAATAAACATGTAATCATGATTTTACTTTATAAGTATTTAATATTTTCACATATAAAAGAGTGTTTGTGTACATTATTGTGTTTGTATTTTATTTAAAATGTAAATACAATAACATTTAATAACATAAAAACCATAAATTATTATTTATGAATCCCATCAAATCATGTGTTTGAAACGCATAAAAAACAAAAGCTAAATAAACTAACTAAAATTTTAAATGAAATTTAAATGGATTGTTATTAAAATTCTAATGTGTGTTTTGTTATATTGGTGTAATATCCATTTTAAAAGTATTTTTACTTTAAAATACAATGAAATATTTTTTTATTTTTAACATTATTATAATAAAATAAAAAAATCATTTGATGTTTTTTAAAAATAAACACACTTTTAAAAAGCATAAAAAAAGAAAGTTACCACTCCAAAAAAAAAAACCTAATAGCATCAATTTCTAATTGCTTTGTTCATGAAAATTTAAAATAAAATGAGTCTAGAATGTAATTATTTTACATTGATTTTTTTTAATTTTGTTGACTAATAATAATAGTGAATTTTCAAGAATAGTTTTTTTTTATTTTTAAAACATTTTTTTAATTTCAATCTTTAGTTTTCAGATGTATTAGAATATGAATTTAAGTGTTGGCTTAATAACAATACAGCAATCTATTTAATTTCTTACTTAAAAAATACATCATGAAATTTATAATGAAAAGAAATAAACAAGTAATATACATGTGTGCGCATCTTTTATCATATCTACACTTGATATAATAAAATAAGTGAAAATTAAGCACTATTCTTAATTATAAATTCTTTAAATGAGTTAAGCTTAACAGAATGTAATAAAATTTACACGAGTAATTACATCATTCTGTCTTCACGCATAAAAAAAAAAAAAAAGATGCCTTTATATGTTACAATGCAATGCAAAAATACCAGCAACATGTAAGAAGCTCCCCCTTTTTTCTTTTTTTCTTGTTTAAGTGAAGATTAGTGACTAATTAGGATTTTTTTTAATCTTTTAAAATTAGTCCTATAAATTATAAAAATAAATCTAAAATAAAAATGTTTTCACCCTCCATGCAATAAATGCAACTGTGCAAAAGGAGTGGTGTTCAAGAGGAGTGGTGTTTAAGAGTATAATTATAGTTATTTTTTAAAATAATTTTTATTTTAAAAAATATATTATTAAAATTTTTATTTTTTAAAAATTATTTTTAAGATTAATATATTAAAATGATTTAAAAATATTAAAAATATATTAATTAAAAAAATTTAAATTTCTTTAAAAATATTTTTGAAAGCAGTGTGGAACGCCCTCTAAATCCTAAGTGCTGCTAGACTGCAAAAACTATTAAAAAATTTATTTAAAATTTATTTTATTTTTATGATGTTTTGATATATTAATATAAAAAATATTTTTTAAAAAAAATCTATTTTTTAATATATTTTTAAATAAATTCATTTTAAAAATAAATGATACCAGAAAACATCACTTATCTATACACGCCCGTCACTGTTGAATTCACGAGTGACAAAATTAAGTGTTGTCGGTGAGACCAATTTTGTACAGTTGGCAAAAATGATGTCATGGATGATGTTTCTATGTCCTCCGGCATCATGCTACAATCAAAGCAAAAGTACGTTCAAACTAGCTATTTTACCGGTCGCGAGTTCGAATAATTTTGTTTTTCAGTTAAAAAAATAAATATATAGATTTTTTTAATGTGTTTCTTTTGTCATAAATTTTTTTTAATAAGAAAAAATTTATATATACATCTAATTTAATAAATTAATAATTATTTATGTCAATAAATATATAAAAATATTAATAATAAATAAAAATTAAAAAATAAATACAAATCAAGATATTTAAATTATCAATATTGAATAAGAATCAAGTTATACTGGTTTGTTTTTATGTTTTAAAAGTATTTTTTTTTAAATAATTTTTTTAGTTTTTAAGATTGTTTTAATGGGTTAATGTCAAGGATATTAAAAAAAATTATTTTTATGTATTTACAAACAAAAAATATTTTAAACAACAATTACTACTACAATATCAAATAAACATTTAATTAATTAACTTTATTTAATTAAAAAAATAAATTTAAAAAATAACAATAAATAAAAAAACTCAAGGTAACTTGGGTTATTTTTAAAGTCAACAAAAAAACCATATAAAGAAATTAATAGGGTTTAATGTCTAATTAAATAAATACTAAAGGATAAAACTAAAAAAGAAAAAAATATAAGTTTAAAAAGAAAAAACAAATTAAGCAAACTCATGTCAATCTTTTAAACTTGAGTTCATCTCTAAAATTTAGAACTCATAAAATCCTATAAAACTCAATTTTAAATAATTTAATGTTAAAAGATGAACAAAAATAAATTAATTTTTTTTTAAATAGCCAAAGTAAAAATTTTAAAAATAAAAAAAATAAAGATCAAGTATGATAGGAAAAAGACTTAAGGATGATAAAATTATAACAAAAAATTAATTTAAAACTTTATATCAATTCAAAAAAATAATAATAAAAAAAAGGAATAAATTTTTTAAAAATAAATTATTTTAAATAAAAAAACAATAAAAAAAATGCATTGACACCAAATTAAATAATTATTAGTAACACCTATCACCTTATAACATAAAAAATGTTAAGATAATTTAAATATTATCATAAAAAATAATATTTTAAAAATAATTGATGACGAACGCATCACCTAAATAACATTAAGATCACCAATATATCAACTATTTTTTTTAATATTTTTAATATTAATTATATTATAAAATTTTTCTAAATCAACCTAAAAATAAAACCAATTAAAATATTAAAATACCCTCACATGCAAGCAAAAGAAAACTCTAACTTCTAAACGAATATTTATGTTATTTTATTGTACTTGACAAATTAAAAATATAAAAACGGAATCAGTTTTTTAAAAACAAAATTAAGAATAAAGGTATGGTAGTCATTTTATTATTCATAAAAAATACAAAAAAACCTATTTATCCTCCATGAATATGGTAATACCTAGTGAATCCCTACGAAAAGACTACACTCCTCTAATGGCTTATTATAATTTGCACAGGATCTCATTCTCCTCCACAATATCCTCTAATTTTTTTTTTTGTTAATTTTAGATCATAATTTCCCATGTATATTATATGTATAATTGCAATCCTAAAAATTAAATTGGATGATTAAAAAAATTAATTTTATCTTGTTTAAGTTTTGTGTTTAATATTCTAAATATATTAGATCAATGTGATGAATATATTTTTAAAATTAAAAAAATAATTTCAATTAATATACAGGCTATTAAAAAATAGTTACACTTTAATTCAAAAAAATAAATAATAATTGGTTTTAAATATAAGAAATTATAAAAATATAAAGTTGATTTATTATGAAATTAAAATCATTGTATTATGAATTGTTATAGTATAATGATATTTTTATCCTTTTATAATGTATGTCAAAAAACAAAAAACTGAAAGAAAAAATAATTATTTCACTTGATATACTTAAATAGAGGTAAGTCGGTTTTTTCATATTTTTATTGAACAATAGAATGATTAATTTATCTTTTAAATAAAAAAGTTAATTGGACGCAGGGTTTTTTTATTTTTCATCCTTTTTCACAATACATTTACCTAACTATCCTTGTATTTTATTTCCTTTGACTTGATTATAAGAATGCTTTCATCATTTTATTATGTTTTTTTTATATAATTATCAAATAATTAATATTTATAAAAATATATCTAAGAATAAAATATTAGTGACACTTGAAAAGAGCTCGTGCCTTTTAAGCAATGTTTATAAGCTTTTTTGTCGACCAAACACTGCTTTTTATGGTGGCTTTAGAAGTGACATGTTAAGAGCCTGTCAGTGGTGAGGTGCATGCTGGCGAATAACTAATAGTGTGACTATGATGAATTTTTTTTCTTCTTATTTTCTCTTTTTTTTTTGTAATATACAAAAGTTTTCATTTATTTATTTTTTATTTATAATTTAATCCTTATTTTTTATCACTCTTTATCATTTCATTTAATTTTTATTTTAAATTTAGTTTTTATTTTTTTAATTGTTATTTATTGTTTTATCTTTTTTCTAAATGAATTTTTTTTTAATTTCATTTCTCAACATTTGATTTCAATTTATTTTTATATCAAGTTTTGTCTATTTTATTTTTATTACTATTTGTTTTGTTTTAGATTTTGTTTTTGTTATTTTTTGTTTTTTCCTGTAAATCTATCCCTCATTATTTTGATGTTGAAAATTTTACTTCATTACTTTTAGAGTTTTTCTATAGGATTAGTCATAGCATATGGCTAAGATCATGAGTTTTGAATATTAATATAAATTAAATTTAGTTTTTTTTTTAAAAAACTCATTCTTTAATATTTGATTTACTAGGAATGAGTCTTTACACTTTATTTTTACTTTTTTTATAAGGTGTTTCGAATCCTATATCCATGATTGTGGAGTCAATAGATTAAACCAAGGTGAATCAGAACTTTTTTTTATTGCTTTTTAAATAATTTTTCTTTTTATTTTTTCCTTTTAATATTGATTATTTGATAATCAAGTTTCATTAAAATTTTTTAATAAATTATCTTGATTCATGACATGCCGTATATTTGACATGGTAACTCAAATAGGATTGGGTCAATTTGTTTTACCTTCTTTTCTTTGCCACTATTTTTTACAAGTTTCTTTATTATCATTGCATTCCTTTTTATATTATAAAAATTATATAAACTTATTAAAAGTTTGTTTGGAAGTGTGATAGTTGTTGTTTTTATTTAAAATATATAAAAAAATATTTTTTATTTTTTAAAATTATTTTTAATATCAACACATTAAAATAATTAAAAAATATAAAAAAAATAATTTAAAGTAAATAACTAAAATGAAATCAATGATTCAAGTCAGTTTTTTCTTCTTCTTTATAGATACTTGCATCCCATTAATATTCATTTTATATGATGGGAAAATTTTGGGCCTACCCTCTAAGTAGTACGGGCACCTATCGCTCGAGAGACGAGCTCCTGGGTCAAGAATAAATTCATTTTTACTTCATCGCGGAACCCGTGAGCTCTACTATCTTTCTAATGGTAAGATACTTTTATTTATACATAATATTTGGAATAACTTTTCTTGATTTTTTTTCCTCGTATAATTAACAGAGAAGCTATTTCGAAATAAATTGTGGGCAATAATGTAAAACACTCATATTGAAAAGTATTGAAATCCCTCCTAAAATTAGCTGGCAGATCATCTTCTTTGGAGCTACTGGGTCTATATCCATTGTTTCACAAAGAATAACCCCACAATAATTCAGAAACTCCTCTTTAAGCTTTCAGAAAATAAATAAAAATGGTGGAGCCGCCTGGCTGCCTTTTAATAGCATCAACTTGTGATCGTCTTCACATGATATGGTATGTGATAATAAATTTCAATTTAGTTGGTGGCACAGCTTTATCGGTTGCAATGTAACCAAAATGGTGTCGAATCAACATCCATAAATTAAAATTTTCAATTCATTTGCAATGCTTCTTTCGTGAAACATTACCATTTTTTCCAGCTAACATGACTCCATTGAATTGGATCTAACCAATGAGATGTAGAATTTATATTTTGCATTTTCCGAGTTTGAAACTCTTTTTCTAAAAAGGAAAAAAAAACCCTGAAAGAATAGTTATTTTGTATTTTGTAATGAACTAGCAAACATGTATCTTTCATGTAAGACTCTTCATTTTGCTAGCCAACAAGAAATAATAGAAGGGAAGACGCATATAGACTTTAGCTGTACAAAATTGTTTTGAAAAGCCGAAATCAAGAGCAAACTAAGCATAAGCTGATTCTCATGATTTAGCACTACAGTCTGGTCACATTTTGGACAACACCGGATTCTTTCTTAGCTTTCTTGTCTATCAAATCATTGTAGTCCAGAAGCTGAGTGGTAACAATAATGGAAACTGCATACGTGCTTGCTAGTTTTCTCACCTCCTCCCCTGTAAGCTTGGCGATACAAAACTTTACGTAACCTATGGAATCAGTGCTGGAGAGGACACCGCACAGGAATAATTACTATTAAGCACCATAAAAGAAATGCTTACAACTGCATGGGAGTGAAAGAGGGCATTCATCAACCTGCCAGTGACTTTCTGTAATATATCTTTGAGGGTAGACGTCTAATTACGGGAAGACATGAAAATAATGTACTCCTGCATAGCCATTTGCCATGAAATTTATCACCAGCGACTCATGCAAATGTTCCATTTATGTTCTTTTTTTTTTTTAAAAAAAAAAGGTAACATCAAGCAATTCTAATCTGTTTGAGCCATTAATCTATACCTTTCTTTCCTGTTCATGATTGGATGAGTCAGCTTCGGCATCTATTTTTTTTCTACACATCATTCCTGCATAAATCATAACATGAACTACATTGCCAACATATATTAGAACAAATAAAACTGATAATCAGAGGAAAGAAGGCAACAACTTCATTACAGAAACATTTATAGAGAATTGCTGGGACTTAAGGTGACCTTCATGGAATCGAAAATGAAAGGAGAAAAAGCTATTATCAAAGGCACAGCAATTTGGTAGCAGCTAGCCGTCCTCGGGAGCCCTGGGTATATCCTTAAATCCAACAGAAGAAAATCGAAGAGGCCTAATAATTAGTCTCTTTAAACAAACTTTCAAAAATCTATATCTGATATGGTGAAGTCGATAGTGCGTTTATAGTCTTTAAATTTCAAACAAAAGATATTATCTCCTTTTTGTAGCTTCAGTTTTTTATATTAAATCAACTGAGAAAAATTAAATCTAAAAACTACCACAATCGCTAAACAAAAAATCAATTATATTTGTTCTCTTTACATTGAAAGTTTAAGTACAAAAACAATTATGTTTTGGACAGGATTATAGTGTAGTATTATGAATAATTTTATTACATTAAACTTTATTTTTACAAAACTAAAACATGCTTTTATATATATATATATATATATATATATATATATATATATTATTTTTGTTTAGAACGCGAGTATGGAAAGATGATAATAAGCTATGTTAACTTTATTTTTTAATAAAAAAGCTGTGTTAACTTGGTATTAGCTAGTTATGATTTCATTTGCAAGATTTTGTTGTTAGAGTTTATGTATTTTTATCTATATTTTTTTTATATGCTTAGAGATTATAAACTTGAGAAATATGAGATAAAAAAATAATATAATTCTAAATGAAAGAACAAGGTAGCTGATACGATTACGGAATGCATCATGCTTGCTCAATGCTATCAATTCCGTTTATTTAATGGATGGAGATGGAGGGAAGGAAAAAATTGAAGGTTTGATAAAAGCTTAGAAACTCTTCAAAACTAAGCAGGGAAAATTAAAAATTTACATAATATTTCTTGGTACATAATTATGTGGTTTGTTTTTATAGATTATTAGCTAGAAATATAGTTTGTTGTGCCAGGGAAAGCACATAACACTTATAGAGAATATTTGATATCAAAGTATAATGGATTTAGTTTAAATACATGAAAGTTAATTAGAGAATTTTTTTCATTTAAAAAAAAGAGTGATTAAGCTCCGCTTATCATTACAACAAAAAATCCAAACGGTCTTCAATTTATTTTTCACAACTTTTTCTTTCATTATAGAGAAAAAAGAAAAAATCTCAACAACATTCTCCAAAAAAGGAAAAATAAAGGAAATTCAAACATTAAAAATAAAACTAGAAGAACTCACTCATATATTGTAGATTTTAAGTTTTTTTACTATGCATTGAAGCACTATTTATTAGAGAGGAATTGATTGGTTCTCATGATAAATTATAAATGGTTTGGTTTTTGTTATTTTTTTTTATGATATGCATAGCGTGTTATGGGTTGTTGGGTTATTTATTATTAGTGGGTGTTTGGTAGAATGTTGAATAATACTTAAAAATATATTTTTATTAAAATTTTATATCATCATATTGCACTTAAAGTATCATTAAATTGTCTAAGTTAAGCATGTTTTATAATAACAAGTCTGAAAATATAAGATATCTTTAATTTATAGTAAATGCTCATTTCAAATGCAGGCATGCTTCACAATTCAAATAATTGATTGATTTATTTAACTATTGAAAGTGAAAGGAAAAATAAAGGATTAAACTTAGAAAAGAGATGTTAATTTAATTCAAACTAAAACATCACTCAGTCATTGGATCATATCTGGAGTTATAGATCTTGGGTTTCGGTTTGGTTTATATGGCTAGAAAGCTAAGACATATGCCTAAAACATTCATAAGAGTCCAAGACTCAATTCTACCATTTGGAAGTCTAAATCTTAGCATCAAAAGAGAAGTCTAAATATATTCGACAACGTAGACGTTGTTCAGTGTTCAACCCATATCTCGAGTTCTAAAAGTTCAAATAAGCTAATTCTTTTTTTTTTGTTGGAAAATTGAGACAAATGCCCAGAACTTTCATGAAGACTATCTATTCAAATTCTGATGTTATAAATGATATTTTATTCAAACATGAAGATAAGGGTTGTTACCAAGTCAAGAGAAGACCACCTACTCAATAATTAGTCATTAAATTAATAGTTCCAGATTTTAGCCTATAAAAGGAGGCATTTGCCATACATTTAGATATCTTGGTGTTCAGATCAAGATCACTCTCTCTCTCTCTCTTTATATTTTAATGTTCAAGTTTTATTTCATGTTATCTTAATCTCTTGTTTATGTTTTTTATTTCCTTTTATTTACTTAGTTAATATATATCATTATTATGTTTTTATTTTGTTTATTTATGTTTCTCATTTTCATTATGTTTAACTAAGTTTATTTTATCAAGATGAAAAGCATACACTAATGGTGTAGGGATAAATATAATATAAACTCAACATGAATTTTAATGTTTGATACTAACATATTTTGTATTTGTTATCTTACTTACTCTTAATATGTTGCTTGTTAAATGATTAATCTAGATTTGTGTTGTATAACCCTTGACACAACAAATACTTGATCATTTCATAACAAACTATATGATATAACTGACACATGTGTTATGAAAAGAATTTGATTTGCTATTAACATAAGTTATCACCATAAATACCTGACTACATTTACAATTATTGATATTACTCAATTAAGATAATTAATATAATCATGTTAATAATTTATAATTCAATTGAAACCTTTTTTGTGTGTGGTTTCCAATTGACATTACTCTAACCTTGATATTTTTTTTATCCTTGTTTTATCTTTACATCAATATCACATCTCAAAAGTTCTCATCAACACTTTTTTATTTATTGCTTATCATTTTATATAGTTCACCTATAGTGATTCGATCTCGATCTTGTCGGGTTATTTATTAATTTGACACTCCTATATTTGGAATAAGATATCAACTTTTTAATCATGTCAACTGTCATTCTCTTGATTTGTTTAGTATGAATAGGCTGGTAGCTAGATACATGTCTTGCTTATGATGTATCTGGCTTGGAAAAGTGTTGGTTTGGTATAATTGGATGTGATTTTGGTTGATTTTTCATGAGATGACAATGGTTTCTTTGTTGTTTCTCTTTTTTCTAGGCATGTAAAAGTGTTTTGTCAGTTTGCTAGCATGTTTATCTTAATTATTTTTTTAGATTTTACTGAATTTAATGGATTGCAAATAGATTTTATGTCTGAGATTGAATGGGGCAATCATGTTTTTTTTCCCTTTTATGTATTGATTTATATAATATTTAATTAATAATTCATTCTCACTCTTGAAGAATTAGACAAAGTTTATATAAATTTGCTTGCAATACTTGTTTTGTTTGTAGGGGCATTTTTCAGGGGTCTAGTTGTTTGGGTTGGATTACAATGTTTTGTTTTCTGTGGTTTGGGATTTTAGGGTGTTGGAATCTTTATGTTCTGGTTGGGTTGACTAATTTCAAGAAGAGTCTAGCATAACAAGTCAAATCAAGTCAGATTTTCATTGACCTTATAAGATGATTTCTTTTGCTCGAAATCCAATATTGTCAAAAAAAATAAAATAAAAATCTAAAAATAAAATGAAAATAAATTAAGATAGAATCGTTAACTATAAAGATAAAATAGGTGACTATAAATGTCTCTGACCAAGGCTTCATAGAAAGGAGTTTCCTGACGTGACAAGCTCTTTTCAAAAGGGGGCCCTTAGTGCTTTTTTTTTTTTAAGCTTTTAGGCTTTTTGTCTGTCCTGATGCCTTTTCTTCCATTAGTCTAACCCTGAAGCTTTCACAGCGAGATCAAGTTGGTCCCTAACGAAACTAAACTTGAGTAATTTTTATTCATTCTGTATACCATTGATCCTTTTGGAAAGGTTAAGGTTGAATGATACCCAATCGAAGAATAACCCTTTGTGACTCTCCATTTGACTCTGGAATTCATTGAATTGGATAATTCTTAATAAGTGTTATAGCTCGAGATATAACTTCTTCTCTTATATGTGGTTGTATCTGCTACTTGAGCTTATAGTCTTTCACACAATTCACTCCTCATGCCTTGATGTTCTCACAAAAAGAGAGGTCGTATGAAGACCTTTGATATTAAATCAAGAGGACCGTGCGAAACATAATATTAGGATGATGTCGTGAAAAAAGGACCATTCAAGACAAATTGAAATAAAGAGTCGTGTTGTGAGCAAAGGAGTTTGACTAGAGCATCTCATTAACCTCACTTCGAGAATACCTATTAAGACTAAGAAAAGCCTGAAAGAATCGATCGCGTTTAAAGATACTCGCATGACAAAGTTAATAGTTAATTATTTTGAGTAATATATCTAGAAATATCTATTTATTTCTTATTCACATTATTCTGAACACAACTAGTACATTCTAAAATAACCTTTATATGGACATCTTTACCATTAACCATAAACCTTTTTTTGGTTTTTATTCACTCAACTCTTCTATTTTTCTATCCAAAATGAAGAAGAAAAGAAGGGAAAAAAAATACAAGTTACTAACCTAAAAGCCTATCATATAATAAAGCACCTCCTTTCTGGCGAAAAGCCCTTTCCAGATGAAGTAAGTAGTCTATGGAATGTTTAGAATATGGCTCGACTAAAAGGTTTAAGAAGATGTGTACCCTTTAGTTTTGGGATTCCTTGAAGCCCCTAGATTGGTTCTGCTAATGAAATGAATGCAGAGCCTGTTCCGAATGCTTTTCTGATCCAGAACTAGAGTTCTCGTAAAAAGAATAAGATGTTGCTCTCCCTCCTTATCTTTTCTCATTTTTCCCCCTAATATGAGTGGCGGTGGGCACTAGTGACCTAAAAGAAGGGTTACCTTCTGTTACCCTTCAATCAACGACTTTATGATAAGCTAGTTTGGAAGGTTTTCTTCAAAAAGGAATGTAAGAGCGGGGCTTGGCAAAGGGTTTGAGAATCTCGAACATTGTTGGTGTTATTTTTTAGGTTTATCTGTTTTGCAGTTTAGTGTTAGGATGTGTTTAGGCTCTAGTGGTTGCTGTAATTTTTGGTTAATCAAGGTTCTTTGTATTGACTAGGTTGGTTTTGTGTGCATTTCCATTTTGTGTTGTGTTGCTTGGTTTCTATTTGATTTTTTGATTTTTTTGAAAAACTTGGATGTCAATTTTTGTGATTGAAATGCATGATTTTTATTATGTGATTAAACAACTGTTTTGGATTTTCTGGAGATTGTGTTGGTATGCTTTTTTTTTTTTTTTACATGCCTTATATATTTGAGTTTCAATTGCTTTATGTTTTTTTAGGGATGTTTTGATTGCCAGTGTTCATGGGCTTGGAAGTTAACTAAGTCTACATGATGTGTGTTTGACATGTTTGTTAAATCCATGTAACGTGGATCTTGCATGTTTTTCAGACCGAAGGCGCCTATGCTTGGCACCAGCCAAGTTCAAGGTGTGTTAGCTTGATTTCAAGGTTTATTAATCATCTTTCAAATGGTTGATCAATTGTTTCTTATTTTGAATACAATAATCATTAATAAGATCCAAGTTGCGCATGTGTACCCGCGAAGAAAACACTCATATCCGACTCATCAAATTTGGAGATGCTATCACTCTTTTTTACCATGTTGTTTTAATACTTAATTAATACAGCTTAACATTTTAATTTCTCATTGCCTTTGATATATGTTTCACTTACTTTCCTAAACATGGCTCAAACACAACATGTTATTATATTCAATCCCTTATTTATTTTTATTCTTGTAGTGCAAGAAAAAAAATCTTCAATCTTGCTCAAAGTTAGTTATTTTACGCGTAAAATCTAACAGTAAGAAAAAAAAATGCAGGATCGTTGGATTTTTAAACTTCAATAAGGGACATGTCTAGATATGCTGATCATTTCTCATACCATCTTGAATATTTTTATTTAATACTTCATCATAGTCTTAAAAGATATTTAGAGTTTAATTTTATTTGTTGGAAATGACTTTATTTTTATGATTAGCATTGCGTTTGAAATATAGATCCACTACAAACATGTATGTGGGTCAATGTCATTATTGCTATTATGCTTTATATTTGCATTGCTTCTTTTATATAAGAAAAATCATGTTAAAGCTATCAATTGTTTGTCTATTTTTTGCAATTTTTTATACGACAACATTCACAAATCTGTATACTATCTTAAAAGATATGTTTATCAAACCTAAGTAAACGTGAATTTAACAAATATGCCATATCCAAGTAACGCGGGTTTAGCATGCTTGTTAGACCTATTAATATTATTATTATTTCTGTATGATGGAAGGATTTTACTGCTCTTCTAGATTGCACAAACATTGAGCTTGCACTCCAATAAGCTTGACGCAAAGCCATGCCTCATAATTCATTATTTAAATTAAAATGAACCAAAAATTATTTTTGAATTGATGGGTTATTTTATTATTTTTTTAATTTCAACCGTTAGATTTATTGAGTAAGATTAGCTTGCAAATACACTAATTAATGCATAAAATAATTGTTTTTTTTTTAAATTGAAGATGTTTGTGCATTAAAGCAAAGCTTTTAGGGGAGAATTTGGTTTTGCATGTTACGTGTACAAGGACAAGGCCTTCATCATCAAAGTCACAAAAACATGTTTAATAACTATTTATTTATGCAGTTGGATCGTTTGTTAAATTAAACATGTTTAATAATTTTAAAAAGAAAATTAATTGCTTTTTTGTTTTAAATATTTATATATATATATATATTTTTGGATCGTTTTAACATATTGAAATAAAAAAATTATTAAAATGTATTTCTAATTGAAAAACAATCTCTACCATAATCTTAAACATGTTTGGTTGTTAGATAAGTAATGTGGGTCTGACAAGCATGTTAGATAAGTAATCTTAAACATGTTGGTTGGGTCTGGGAAGCATACCAGACCCATGTTCATGAGGTTTAGTAAGCATGTCAGATCCATGCTTCTTTGGTTTGGCATGCAGGCTTGACCCATATTGGTTGGGTTTGACAAGTTAACCTTGCCTAACCCCCGTTACTTGGATTTAATAAATATGTTAGACCCACTTTCCTTGAGTCTGGCATAAAAACCAAAACCATGTTGTTAGATGTGACAAGCTTGCAAGACCCCAACCACCCAGGTCAGATATGGTTGTCAGACCTAAGTAAATGTGGGTCAGTCATGCTTACCAGACCCAAGTAAAATTGGTATGGCATAGTTGTCAGACTCTAAATGCCTAGACTTGGTGTTAATCAAGTCCAAAGAGCATAGACGTGGTGGTCAGCCAAGTCTAAAGTAACGTAGGTTGACACGACTAAAAGATTGATGTCTTCTTCCAAGTGCAGGAGTGTCAAAGTAATAAATAACCAAGCAAGACCGGGGTCGAACCACAAGGAGGTTAATTGTACAAATTATAAACAACAATTATAAACAACAACAATAGTAACAATAACAACACCAATAATAATAGTAGTAATAATAATACTAGTAGTAGTAGTAGTAAGAACAACAACAATAATAATAATAATAAAGAAGAAGAAGAAGAAGAAGAAGAAGAAGAAAAGTTAATGAGAACTTTGAGATGAAAAATTAACGTAAGGATTAAACAATAATAACAATCAATATCAAGGTTAGAGGATCCACTAATGGTATGTCAAACAAGTATAGTATAAACTCTTATTATTCAATTGGAAACCACACATAAAGGAGGTTCTAATCAGATTATAGATTGTTAACATGATTACATTAGTCATCTTATTCAATTAATGCTAATACTTGTAAATTTCATCAAGCATTCGTGATTATAACTTATGTTAATAACAAATCAAGTTCTTTTCATATCTCAGGTGTCGGTTATACCATACAGTATGAACTATGAAAGTGTCAAGCATTTGTTGTACCAAGTGTTATACAACATAAATCAAGATTAGTCATTTAACAAGCAAAGTATTAAAGAGTGAACAAGATAACAAATATAAAACATGTTAGTATCAAACATTAAAGTCCATATTAAGTTTATACTATACTTATTCTTACACCATTAGTGTAACCTTTTCACCTTTACATAATAAACTTAGCTACACATAATGAAAGAAAGAAAAATAGATAAATAGAATAAGAACATAAATAAGATAAAAGTTAACTAAGTAAAGAAAAGGAAATGAAAGGCATAAATTTGATATTAATAAAAGCAAATCATAAGCAATACAAAAAATTACAAGAGAGAAAGCAAGAGCATGATCTTGATCTGGACATTAAGATGCCTAAATGCATGGTAAATGCCTCCTTTTATAGACTAAAATTGGGAAATATTGATTTGATGACTAATTAATGAATGGGTGACTAACTCTTGACTTTGTGACAATCCTTCTCTTCTTTTGTCTGCCCAAAATGTCATTGATAACGTCAAAATTGGAGCCACTTGATATGAAAATTATAGAAAATTCTCTCAGCTTTCTTGTGTAAAAAATACAGCTTATTTTGACTTCTAGAACTCCAGATATGGCCAAAATACTAAACAGTGTTTGGTCTAAAGGACAGATTCGGGTTTCTTTGTTTTTGCAACAATTTGGACTTGAAAATGGCATTTTTAGATCTTGGTCTCCATATGAAAGTTGTAGATTTATGTCTTACCTTTCTATCCATATAAAGTAGACCTAAATCTGAGATCTATAGCTTCAGATATGACCCAAGTACCGAACAGTGTTTTGATTTGGATTGTACCGACATCTCTTTTCTAAGTTTGGCCATCTCTTTATCCTTTCAATTTTAGTTCTTAAATTTATCAATCAATCCTTTCATTTATGTGATAGGCCTACATTTAAAATGAACATTTACCATAAATTAAAGATATCTTATATTATTAGATATATTATTATAAAATATGATTTAGCTACGGAGTTATTGATACTTCAAATGTAAAATGATGATATAAAACCTTGATAAAAATACTATTTTAAGTATCAATCATAAGTCTAATATGTTTGCTAGACCTTGGCTTATTAGGCCTATAAGCACCAAACTTGTTTATATATATATATATATATATATATATATATATATATATATATATATATATATATAGTTTTTTTAAAAAAACAATCTATGTGTATATTTTTTCAAATAAATTTTTTGTTTATATTTTGGTAGGTATGATTCATTTGTGATTTTTTAAAATTTTATATAGATTAAATTTCTTTTTAAAATATTTTTTTATAAGATTTTTTATATGTGCTGCCTTGCATTGTTTTTTATAATTATTGTTCTATAAATTTTATGTGTTATGTGCAACCTTACATTATTTTTTTTATATAATTATTGTTAAATACATTTTACATGTGTGTTAGTTTTTATTACAAATTTTATTTATTTTTCTATTATAAATTATTCTGATAGAGAAATTTATTAAACATAATCAAGTAAATTACTTGTGTTGCAATGTGAGATATCTTAATATTTATTTTTATTATTATTGATGAATTTTTTTCATTACTTTATATAATGTTTTTTGGGTTGTTTAATTAGATGTGTACATAGGTTTTTGATATGCATCTAAAAGTTATATATATATATATGGTAGAGAAAACGATTTGTCTAATGCTTGCCCAAGAAAGTTTAAAGGTTCTAGATGTTTTTAAGTTGCTTTCTCTTAAGGGAAAAAATTTACCTTCTAAGACAAGTATTTAAAGTATATGCCATACTTATTTTATACACTAAGTTTAGATACATAAATGAACATCAAATATTTTTATGGACACTTAACTAAGTTATTCAAATTCTTGTAGTAACAAGAAGTTGACAAATATTTGTTGCTCTTTACTTGCTAATAGTTGTTGGGACTTTACTTCTTACTTAAAATTTAGGCTTCCATATTGTTTTTATTCATTTTGTCATGTTTTGTTTTGAGTTGATCAAACAATGTCTATGTTAGATTGATGTGTCCTTTTATATTTTATAATTTGATTCTTATATGAAATTCGAGACAGTTTAACAAGTTTTTACATGTTACTTATTTGTTGCTTGAAAACCAAATCATATATCTTTTAATGCTACCAACTCTTGATTGCATATTTAGAAAGCGCTTTATTTTCCTTTCAATTTTCTTACAATTCAAAGTAACACGCATTTCCAGAAATAGCTTATGGCAATGTATAGGCAACCTATTTAGTTCATAGCTATAACCTTGAGAAAGTAAGCAATGAAACTGGATATTGGTTGATTTTAATAGCAGATTTAACAAGTATAATTACTTTAGTTGTGTCATTAACGTAGTTATTAAGTTTATGACTTAATCCAAACCTCAGCTCACGAATTAGATGAGTCAACATTAGTTGATCTAAGTTAAAAAAACAAGTTAAAATGGTTTTTTTAAATTAAAAAAATTAAAATCGGATCTCATTCTTGTTTTGACCTTGATTTGGTCAATACCCATCAGTTTTGACATGAAATTCAGTCCAAATCAAGTTTTAGGTTATTGGGTCACATGTTAATCCATTTGGCCAAGTCGAATTAATAACACTAAACACGAACGACAATTCTAACAAAAAGACAACAAGCTAGAAATAAAAAATTAAAACCAAGTAAGGTCATTACACAAAAATCTAATTCATAATTTTACCATTGAATATTTATCTCTAAATAGTCTATTTCTCTAATATATTTACAACTCCTTGAATAAACTAAAAAAATCAACTTAAACAAATTAGAAAACCTAAAAATAAAGGAAAAGTAATAAAAGTCCTAAAAAAACAGGAAAAATAAAATTATTAAGCATATTATTTATTTCTTAAACTAAATAGGAAAAAAATAAAAATGATTAAGGAAAAATATTTTTCTTAAAAGCATCATGCATTAGTCTCCTCAAGTTGAAAAACAATTATCCTTGAGCTTAAATTACTCTTGTCGTAATTTTATGAATGTCTAATCAAGGTTCCCTAACACCTTTTTCTTTCTTCACTTAGGTGTATACAATTTTAGACATTAACTTCAATACCTTAATCTTAAAATATGTATAGGAAACAACAATTAAAAAATTATTTTGTTTTCATTAGCTTCTATAGTAATAAGTTGAAAACCTCCAACTTGTTTAATTAATATGTGTTGTTTCCATATAATCCTTGAATTCATCTACCTTTGTGATAATAGTAAAATTATAATCATAGAATCAATATATCTTAAATCGTCGAGCATATTTCATGTTTTATTTGTACTCAATCTTTAAATTATCTACACAGACAGCGCTAATGATATCATCACTATCATTATTATCATTACATATGATACCATTATCAATGTAAATATTATCAAAATAAACATTATAAACTAGTAAAGAATATCAATTTACGTCTATCTCAATATAAATAGAATTACTAAAATTTTCACGATACTCATCTCGATCAAGAAGTTACCTATTATGCTCATACCTTTGAAACATGTTTTCAAATTGGCTATAAATTCATGATCACTTTCTTCATGTTCCTCCAATTTTCTCTTCTTCATTTTGTTAATTGATGAGATAATTCTAAAACTTGTTTTTGAATCATTGATCTTTGAGACCAAGTAACATAATCCTTAAGTTTGGAAGAAGAAATATAAAGTAATTAAGAAACGATGAAGGAGAAAGAAAATTGTTGGTTGATCATATTTCAACCATGAAAAGGTCATTATTAGTGTCCATGGGTTCTATTCGATGAGAGGAGTTTTATTATGGTGTTTTTTCCTTTCATTTTGTTGGATAAAATAGATTAGATTATGATAAAAAAAATGGTTTGATTTTATATTTTTAGTCAAATTTTAAGGTGTTTTGAGTTAATTTATTGGTTTATTGATATCATAAGGATGTTTATTAGATATTTTTAAATCAAAATATACTAAAACTTGCATTTTTCAGTCAAAAAAACCCAACCTGATTTTTATCACATGCTCGATGGTTAGAAATTGCAAGCAGATAGTGCATTGTCTGCCTTTAATTTTTTTTCAAAAACAATATCCATCCATCTTTTTGGCCAGTAAAAAATTAAAAGAATATATGTGCGAGCTTACCCTTGTAGGTCGATGTGTGTGGCCTTGTTTTAATGAGTTAGGCATGCGGGTATAGCCTTTGTTGTGTTTTTTTTCCCTAAACTTAATTGGTTTTTTAATATTGTCGGGAGGGCGACGACAGAGGCTCTCTATCTTGCCTATTGTTGTGGGGTGTTGTTTGTTGGAAAAATTATGATTAATTTTTAAGAGTCGCCATCTAGTATTATGGTCACTAGGAACCTATGGTCTACAAGAGTTTGAGTAAAAAATTAGTTGTGCATGGGGAAGACGCATCACCTCTAGTGCACCCTATTTAAGGTAAGCTACATTGTTATTTGATTGTTTTTTATGTTGGGTTATTATTTATTGGTCTTATATAAAGCTCAAGGCAAATGTCTCTTCATGAGAGAGTTTCTACCTTATCCAATTAAATCCTAATCGTTCTAAAATCTAAATTTTAGCATTTATTTACACTTTGTATCTTTAATGCTTAAAGGTGTACTCTATCGTGTAATTTTACACCCATAGATACTAAAGTCTACATCTGGATCCTAGAGAAGAAAATTGAAAGAAGACTTGTTTTGATATTTTGATCAAACCCTAATGGATGATCATAAACTTGTTATGATATCCATTTTTATGATTTCAAAACATGAGACATGTGCATTTTTTTATTTTATTTTATTTGTTTATGAAAATATGTTTGGAAAACTTTTAGGATTTGGTCGTATGCATGAATATAATTTTTTAAAATGAAAATTGATTTGATTTTTTTAATTTTTTTGAAATATTTTGAAGAAAACCGGGTATTTTAATACCGAATTTATATTTTACAGTGTAAATATACAACCTAATATCATGCAAAAGTAGTAGAAAAATATTTAACAAAATCACAAATTTTTTTAAAGGATTTTTGAATTTTGTTTTTGAATTTTTTTGTTTTTTTTAAAAAGAAATATATATATATATATAATACTATATATTAATTAAATATTATTAAAATATGGACCAGGCTAGCCCATATAACTGGGTTAGGCTATAAGCCTAAGAAACAATGGTTGGGCCAAAATTGACCCATTATATTTTTTTTCTTTTTTGAGCTGGGCCAGACTAGCTAATTGGGTTGGTTCATAACTGACCTGGCCCAAATTTTATGTTAATTATATACAACAACGTGAACACTCACGGTTCACGTGCTGCATGTAACCAAATGGTTGTAGAAGTTCCGGACAGGCAAAGGAGAAGGAGCTACTATCACTAGCCTGATGTGAAGTTGGCAGAGGTTTTGATAAAGCAAACGGTGGTGGTGTTGGCTGCTTGTGATGGAGGAAGAAAGAAAAGGAAGCAAAAAAAAGATATCTATAGAGGAGGAAGGGAGGACCTCGCGGTGGCTCTCGATGGTCAGTAGGTGGTCTCCTGTAGCGGGGCTGTTGGTGGCTTTGGTTGGTGGCTGAAACGACAGAAAGAGAAAGCGAGAGAAAAAATTGCATAAACCAAGCAGAGTGGCTGGGTTTTTGGTCGATTTTGGACCCGATTTTCTCCTCCTTCAGACTATCAAATTCATCTGTATTTATAGCTGATGGAAGAGGGTAATCTCGTCTACATAAGGGGAAAAAACTCAGCCCTTAATTAGGTCAGGAAGCATCCAACCCTTGGCTCAAAGTGTGTCTTATGAGTTGTTAAATCTGTAGAAAAGGCTGCATGAGTTGGCTACTTTAGGTTGGTGCTCATTGCCATTCAGACTGAACTGTTTATTCGGTGTTGTAAAGAAACTACACGGGATCATTATCGTACACATTTTGTTAAATTTGATGGAGCAATGAAGCATTAAATATATATGAAAAGTAGCCACCCGGGTAACAATTTCGGGCAAAATCAGGGAAGACAATAAACAATGTCGAACAACGCATCGTCTGATTCTTTTTTTTCTCCTTTTCTTTTTAAAACGGCGTCATTTTGGATTAATTAGGGATTTTTAATGATTTTCAATCCAGCCCTCCAACTTTCAATTAAACCCCTAATTAACTCTAATTCTTGATTTAATGCAATTAAACCTCTTAAGAACTTCAATTGGAATCCCGAGGTTACATGCCTTTTACAATATGATCCTTGACATCGGATTTTGTCAAATGAACCCCTAATTAACCATTAAACTTTTAATTTTTTTAATTTGGTCCTTAGTTTTTTCCAATTGAGCCCTTAAATTATGGCGAATTTTGCATATTGATCTTTGGTTTTGAATTTTTTCAATTTGGCCCCTAATTGACCCAAAAACTTTAATATTCTTACAATTTAACCCCTAATCTCAATCAATTAACATGGTAAAAATTAAATTTGGTCTCTTAAAATTCTAATCTTCTTAATTAAGCCCAAATTAGGCTCCCAAACTTAATTGTTTTACCAATTAAGCCTCAAATAAAATTAATTTCACCTATTTTAAAGTATAATTAAGTCATTACACTTAATTAAATCCTTCAATTGGACCCAAATTAAGTCTTAAACATAATTAAAATTTAATTTGGCCCATGATTAAATCAAATTGGCCTATAAAAAATTTAATTATGTCAATGGACTTGATTTTCATGTAAATTCGTCCAATAATCATTTAATTTGACTTTGAATTTATATTTTTTTTTAATTTTTAAGCACAATGAGGTATAATTGCCTTTGAATTTCCTCTAAATTGCAGCTTAATTTCCAGTTTACTTTCTCCACGTTGCCAACCATTATTTTATTTTTTATTTTTTTCTTTTGAAATTTTTTTTTCAAAATAACCCAGAATTGGGTTATGATAAATATTAATCAATAAATTCTTTTTGCACACACTTTGCATTAATGTTTTTATTTACATTTAAATTAATACAATTCCTCTTTGTATTTTTAAATTTTTTAGTTCACTTTTTAAAACAACATTAATATTTTTTAATCATTTTGTATGTATATAATATTTCAAAGCAATTATTCTAATTTGTCTTTAAATCTTTTGTTTTATAATTGATATTGAAATATTATATTTGCATGATGTGACTTATTCTTGGTAATAAAAAAATAATATTTAAGATAAAAAATAAAAGAATACATAAATTGAAATTAAAAATTGGGGTTAAATATTTGAATACTTATTTTTCTTTTGCTTTTATGGGAACTATTAATTTTTTATTTTAGCATTTAATTAACATTAGAAACTCTTTTGTCGTTTACCGATTCATATATTTTATATTTATTTCTTTAAGTGTAAATAACATCTTTATGTTTCTCAATTAAAAAAAAAAATTATAATACAATGAAACGCACCTAATTCTTATAACACACCTACAACATTAGCACATTTTTCTGTTATGTTAAAAACTTACTTGAGATCCTACTCACGTCGTAGTTTATAACTATTTTTGGTATTTGTTGATGTATATAATTTTTTATTTATTTCATTAAATATATGCATTAGCTTTTTTATTCATAATTAAACTTTTTTATGCCAAAAAGCACGTTGATAATGCCTTCACATTTAATTTTTTACGCTAAATGTTTTTTGAAGTCACAGTGAAGAGCAGGTTAATTAAATAATTGGTATTTAAATAAGAAAAGCCTAATTAACTTAAGCTAGGTGCATGTCCATCAATCAAGAGCATAGTTGTTTGGACTTGCCAAAAAAAAATGTATAGATCACTTAATTACCGAGTTAACTTGCAGGTTTTAAAGTTAATTATTATTATTAAAATATTATTTTGTTCCTTTTTTCTTGGTATTGATCCTACCAAGCTTGAGTCAGGTTTGACTAGGTCTATTAAATCATTAAAAACTCAATCATCAATCATATTAACTAAATTTCACTTGATTAATGTCTCATTTAGTCAATTATAAACCCGATCCAAATTAAGCTACAAATCTTTAATTTTTAAGGTCAATTTAAAAAATAAAACTGAGTTTAATAACTATATTATTAACAAACACTAAAAGGCATGATGGATTTATTATGCAAAATTTCACTATAGATTTTTTAACAAAATATTATAAGCTCACTCTTTATAATTTTTTTTCTTGTCCCATATTTTTTTTATCTTTACATAATCAAATTGTAACCAATTTAAGTTAATTTATTAAAAAGGAAGATAATAAAAGATATAAGATCAAAGTGAGGAAAAAAAAGAAAAGGAAATTGATGGCTTTTTTAAATTTTTGGTGAAATGTTCATTACAAACATCATACTTTCAAAATTATAAATACTGGTTCCTTTTAATTTTTATTTTTTAAAGTTAATTTTAGTTCAAAATTTTATTTTTTTTATTTTTAAGTTTTTAATTTAAGAAAAAAAAAAGAAAGTCATTGAATTTTAGTTGGTGAGAGTGTTCACACTAATTCTAGCTACAAAATGGTTAGTTTAGATGGTAATGGATTTTATACAGTGTCAAGAGTTTTATATAAATGTTTTTTCACTTTCAAATTACCTATTTAACTAAATCTAAGCTTAAAAAGATTTCTAGTTTTAAATTGATTTTAGGTTATTGTGTGTTATTTTTCAGGTTTTTTTAACGTTATTGATAAGTTTATCAAGGTGTCTAAAATGTTTTCTAGGTATTTTAAGTTAAAAATTAAACTTTTTAGATAAAAAACATGTTGGATCTGATTTTTCATCGACCCTCGATTTCTAGAAATTAGACAAACAAATAACATGTTATTTGCTATTTTTTTAAAATCAAAGTTGTTTATCTTTTATTGTTAGAAAAAAAAATAAGGGTCTAGCCTTTTTTCATACATCTAGCTTACAAGCCAAGCTTTTTTTATGGATCATAGGTGTGGGTAAGCCTACATATTTTTAAAAATTTTAAATTTAATGTATTTTTAAAATTTTAAAAAAAAGTACATATTTTTTTAAAGATAAGTTTTTGAAACATCCTTTTGTTATCAATCTTTCAAAAAATAAGAGCTATTGTTTTTTATTTCAATCCCACGTGTAACCCTTATTTTTTTTTAAAAAAAGATAAATTTATTTTTTTATATTAAAAAAGTCACATACATATGGTTGGAGTATAGTTAAATGGGATATACGACTCGGATCATGAGTTTATCAAGTTAATCTCAATTAGCTCGTATTTTATTTTACTATTTTTTGAATCGAGTATTTTTATTTTGAGCTTTATCATTTTACTTTTATTTTTTGCAATTAATATAAAAAAAATCATTGAAAGAGCCTGTATATTCATTCTTTTTCTAGAAAAATTTTTAGCTCATGGCAAAGTATGGTTATATGCTAAAAAATAAAATAAAAATGAAACGTATAGAGAATTCATTGCGCATTTGAACATATATTACTATTCACCATAACCATGTAATTACTATTTTTTTCCTTTTAAAAAATAAAATCAATGGCCTTGTTGCTGGGGTAGACTGATTTTGTTAAGGGTGTATTATTATTATGAGATTGATTGGAGAGAGTTCAATCTTTTTATCTTTCAAATACTTCAATATAATGAATATTTTCATAAGAACAATTAGATCTTTTTATGTTTTACAAGCACATTATAAAGATTATATTACCTTTACAAGCAAAAATTATAAAACTTACATGCATGAGCTTTTTTCATATATATATATATATATATATATATATATATATATATATATATATATATAAGCTGAGAAAAGAATGGTTTGGTATTTTAATTAATATAATTTTTAATAAAAAATTGTTACTCTGTGTAGGGCATGCAACCCACCTTTAAATGTTGTCTTATGAGGGCAATGTTGAAAGTATTTTGCTGTTTTTTTTTTTATTAGTGCTACATATGTGCATAGTAGCGAGGTGTTTGGATTCTGTTGGATTTTTTTCTTCTTTTTTTCTTCCCCTTGCTAAAATATAAAGGTATCATTTAATTTGTTTTTTGTTTTAATTTTGGTCTTTATTCTTTTAATTTTTATTTTTTTATATCTTTTTTTATTTAATTTCATCTCACATTATTTATTTTTATTTAATCTTTATATCAAACTTAGTCTTTATTCTTTTGACTAATGTTGTTTTTATTTTTAATCATTTTCCTACTTTATATTTTTCAAAATTTCATCCAACAATATTTCATTTCAAATTATTTTATATCAAATTTATTTCACATTCTTTTTATTTAATTTTTAGTGCATTTTTTCTCATTTTTATCCCTTAACATTTTGATTATTTGGAATTTCACTTTAT
The DNA here is from genome assembly GCA_026413675.1 of Populus pruinosa. NCBI lineage: Eukaryota > Viridiplantae > Streptophyta > Magnoliopsida > Malpighiales > Salicaceae > Populus > Populus pruinosa. The sequence continues at coordinate 38,218,901 of CM048592.1, read as the reverse complement.
TAATTTTTTGGGTTTATCTTCTATGAAATTAGTTTCGGGCTCATGAATAAAGTCACGGTTTTTAAAGATTAACATAAGTTTGCTTTGTTATTTTTTAGGTTTTTTTAAAATTATTTTTTTCTTTTCATCTTTCAACATTTGAATTATTGGGAATTAGTCTCCATGCTTTATGTTTTTCAATCTCCTTCATATAGGCTTTCCATAAATCCTATGTCTATAGTTACGGGGTTAGTCATGTGGTTAGTAAGCTAACCCGAGTTGACTCTTATCCTTTTTTTCAATGTTTTTTTAATTATTCTCACATTCAGTTCTACTTTTTAACATTGAATTGTTTGATGATTTAGTTTTATAGTTTTATTTAGTTTGCTTTTAATGAGATTATGTCGATATTATAGCCAAGTCACCAATTTGGCATTCTAACCTAGATAGGACGAAGTCAAGTTTTTCTAGCCTTTTTTACATTGTCATTTTTTTTCTAGTTTATTTGTCATATTTGCTTCTTTTTTTATTTGCATTATTGAATTAGTCAAACTAATTAAACATAATCTAGTTAATGACCTATTATTTTAGGAATACTCATGTTATCTTAGCATTTTTATTTATTTTTACATTGAAAAAAAATTAGATCTACCCACGTAGCGTGAGTCCTTATCTAGTTATAGAAAACACCAAATGATATGGTATTCTTATTTTATATGTACTATTTACTCTAATATTTTATTCTGAACTCATTACTTAATTTTTTTTTGTTCTTACTTTTTTATGCAATTTCATTTTTTTTTACCCAGATTAAAAGGTAAATGAGTCAAATTCATTGACTAGGGATAAAATTGAAAGAAGCAAGATCAAAGTGGAAAATGCATTATAGATAGGTGATGGTTTCAAAATTCTCACAAAAAAGTTCATTTTAGTCTTCAAACTTTACATGTTATATGTATTTTGTACCTTAATATTCTTTCAATTCAATTTTAATATATAAGTTTATTTTTCTTATTTTTTAGTCCATGGTTTGAGAAAGAAGAGAAAGAGAGGGAGGGAGGGAGGGATTCTAAAGGCAAAGAGAAAAAAAAATTATTTGTACCGATTTTAGCCATTAAAATGATTAATCTTTGTGTTAAATGATTTCATTTAATGAGAAGAGTTCAATTTAAGTATTTGTTTTTATCTTGAAAGTGTCTAAAACAATAAATCTGAGCTCGGGAAGTTTTTTGCTTTAGGTTAATTCTAGTTTATTTTTTTTAAGACCATAGATGAATTTATTAAGGTATTTAGGGGTGTTTTCTAGATGTAGTGAGTTAAAAATAAATTAAAAATTAGTTTTTTGATGAAAAAAATCCAATTTTGATTTGCCAACCACTAGGACAAAGTCAAATGACACTTTGTTTGACTTTTTTTGTCAAAAAAACATTGGGGTAAATGATATGTCACCCACTCCTAATACATTTAGAAAAAGACCCTCCTAAATAGACCACACATTGGCTATTTTTTTGGGTAAATTTGGTTTTTTATAAGAAAATCATATTTTTTTTATATGTATTTTTTTGAATAATTTTTTTAACTATATATTTAAATAAGTACCCATTTTCTCTCATTTTTATTTTTTATATATGCTTTTAAATTAGTGGTTTTTTATTTTGCATGTATTTAACTTTGGAAGAGATTTTTTCTAATTCATCTATATTTTTTTTATATTTTATATATATAATTGAAATTTATTTTTATAAAAAAATAAATATTTATTTTTGGATAGTATTTCTAATAAGTGCAACCTTGTGAGATATTTTTTTCCCTTTGATTTTATTTAATTAATTTTATGCGTGTCTATTTCTACTGTTATTGATTAAATAAAAAAATAATTTTAATAAACAGTGACAATAAATATAATTGAGTAAATGAGTCATATTGCGATATCAAATATCTTAACTTATATGTGTTTCTTGACCTTTTATGTTACATATTTAGTTATCGTTAATATTTTTTTTATTTGTTGATAGAGATGGTTCTCAATTTATTTAATTAGATTCATGCATAAGCTTTGAATTTGCACTTGATACTTTTTTATATAAAAATTGTCATAAAAGATAAAATATTTAATTTTTTATGTTGGAAAAAAAATATGGACCCCATGATAGAGCGTAGGTCAGATAACTAGTAAATACTAGCAGGTTCTATTTGTTTTTGTAGCTGGAAAGTGCTTTTATAAAAATATAAATTTATTTTTTGCTTCAAAATATATTTTTTTAATATTTTTATATTATTTTGATATGTTGATATAAAAAAAAATTTAAAATAAAATACATTTTTGGAAACAATTTGTTTAAAAAAATTTAATAAACAGAGACAATGAATACAATCAGATAAATAAATCATGTTGTAAGATAAAATATCTTAATATATATATATATATATATATATATATATTAACTTTTTATAATAAATATGTAGTTATTGTTCATATTTTTTTTATTTGTTGATACAAACAATTCTTAGTTTATTTAGTTAGATTTGTGCATAAGTTTTTGAATTTATACTTATATTTTTTTTTATAAAAATAATATCATAAAATCCAATATTTTTATTTTGTTTTATTGGAAAAAAATATCTAATTCATGATAAAAAGTCTATCAAATATTTAATAAATAATAAGATCTTGTTTATTTTTATAGCTAGAAAACACTTTTACAAAATATTGAATTTATTTTTTTATTCATAATATTTTTTTATGTTTTTATATTTATTTTCTGTAATAATATTAAAAATAAATTTTTTAAAATAAAAAATATTATTTTAATATATTTTTAAATAAAATACACATTAAAAAACAAAAATTAAAAATAAATACCAGCCAAACAAACTCCATATATCATTGATAGATTAGACCACATGCCGTAGCCCCTAACGGCAAATCGTCTGATTACAAAATTCAAAATCGACATGTTATTTTATAATCCACGCCAATCAAGCGCGCGTGAGAGTCGGACCATTCTACTTTGTGGTTTGCTAATCTCCAAAGGCAACCCTGAAGAAAAACGGAGCCCGGGCCGTCAGAAGTTCATCTTTTCCCTGCTTTTATTTTTATTTTTCTGTCTGCAGAGATAGATAGATAGATAGAAGGAGAAATGGAAATGCAAAACGACCTTGATAGGTTACTGTTCTTCGAGCACGCACGTAAAACAGCTGAAGATGCTTATGCTCAAGACCCTCTCGATGCCGATGTATTATTTTCAATCTCTTGCTTCATTTATTGGATCTATCTATTTTTTCTTTTCTTTTGTTCTTAGTTTTCTATTATTGATCGAGAAGTGATAAAGTTTGTAACTTTGGAAGGACCCAAGTGGTTTTGATTTTGTAGAATTGTTGGGGTCTTCGGATTTTTGTAAATTTATGAATTTTATGGTTTTCTGGACAGAATTTGTTGAAGTGGGGAGGAGCTTTATTGGAGTTGGCTCAGTTTCAGAGTGTTCCAGATTCAAAGAAGATGATGCTAGGTTAGGTTCTAATTTATCTTTTTTAGCATGAATTACCTTTAAAAGAGACTGTGCTTATAACTTCTGCTAAGAATGATGGAATCTAAATCCCATTCATGACAAGGAATTAGTTGTGGAATGAGTTGATTATTCGATTTTTTTTTTGAATGTTATAGTTAAATGTGTCAATATGGATGGGGTGATAGAGTTGAATATGCAGATGGAATCACGAAGCTGGAGGAGTCGTTGCTGATTAATCCCAAGAAACACGAGGCTATCTGGTACCTGGGAAATGCACATACTTCATATGCATTTTTGACTCCAGATCAAGATGTGGCTAATGAGAGTTTTGAAAAGGCAGTTGTCTACTTTCAACAAGCTGTTGATGAGGTATTTTTCTTTCTCCTGTGAAGTCATGCTGCAAGGGCATTGCTTTATTGTATGTTTGTTATTTGAATGATTATAAATGTGTGATGTTGGTTTTTCTCAGGATCCAGATAATGAACTTTATCGCAAGTCTTTGGAAGTGTCTTCTAAGGTACTTCTCTTTCTTTATCACTCAATCTAATGTGATAATATAAAAATGGGAAAAGAGAATTAGGTAGTATCAATATCTGGTCATTGGATTTTACCCTGATGTTAGATGTAATTGCTGTATAATATCATATTAGATATATTCTGGGATCTATTTACTAAGCTTTTTGCTGGGAAACAATACCTTTGAGCTGGATACCGTCACTACCTGATTAGCAGTGTGGTGTCTTGATAAAAGTGATAGGTTTCTGCATAGCACTTGAACTTAACTTTTAAATCTTCTCTCTCGTGCTGTTTTGAAAGTGGGTTGTGGAGTTCATTTTCCCAGGCTGTGTGGCATATTTATACCAAACCTCATTTTACTCGCATTGTTAAAATGGTATAAAATGTTAAGAGTAAGTTGTTCGTGATGAGTTTTTGGGTTGTTTTAAAACTTGATAATGCCATTTTTTCATTTGAAGTTTGAACAAGGCATAAAGTTCGGTTTTCTTTTAAGTTCTTGTATTGTGAAACTAGTAAACTATTATGACCTATCATTATTATGCTGTGAAAAAAACAAAAACTAGAAACCCCTAAGCAATTGCCAAGTAAGCATTCAACCATGCTGAGATGTGTGCTATATGCACCTTGATCTGCTTGAGTTCTATTAAGGTCTTCTATTGCCAGTAAATGATGAGCCTGGATTTCATGAGAAATGTAAATTTTGACTAATGAGTTATTTTTCCATTGAGGAGAGATATCGTCTGTAGTTTTTCTTTGACTGGGTTCTATTATTTTTTGTAATATATTTTGTATACTTTGATTGGTCTAACATTTGAATCTTTTGCATTCATAGGCTCCAGAGTTGCACTCACAGATTCACAAGCATGGTGGCTTAGATCAACTGGAAATGGGAGCTGCCCCTGCTTCTGCAGCTTCTACTTCATCAAGTGCAAAGGTGACCTTTTTCTTGTTCCTTTTTGCTGTGCTATGCCTGCTTTATCTCTCTTTCCCTCTCTTTCTAGTTTTTGTTGGATAATGAACTGTTTATGCTGGTTCAATGTCTTGTTGATATGGCTTCAAGCATCAAATTTCTTAAAATTTATGGAAATTTTTATCATAACCATTGTAGATTAAGAAAGTGTTTGGGAGTGTGGTAGCAGTTACTTTTTAAAGTGCTATTCGCTAAAAAAATGCATCAAAATACTATATTTTTTATTTTTTTAAAATTATTTTTAACATCAGCACATCAAAATGATCTGAAAACACCAAAAAATAAAAAATACTAATTTGAAACAGAGGAAAAAAAATAAAAAAATTTAATTTTTTCCAAAGCCCTTTTGAAACATAAAAACAAACAGAGGACCTTGTGAAGGTGAGGTACAAGTTACCCTTATTGATTTTTCTACCCTAACAAGGGTTGATATATATGTGTTAATGAGTTTTGGATTAGATTCTATTGGCAATAAACACTGTTTAAATTATACGGTGTTGCACATTGCATTGAGCCTGTTCATATAGTTTAAGTTTGCAAAATTACCATGAATCTAGTGTGTTGATTTTTGCATGTAAATATGGCATATCTAGGACATACAAAGACATGCAATGGAAGAATTTATCTTCTTTGACAGTCAGTATGTGATCCTTGAGATTTGTCACACTATTTTTTCTAGTTTGCCATTGCATCTATCAAGTTTAAAATATACTGATCCGGTGCCCCTACTCCCTTTGTTCAGAGTTCCAAGAAGAAGAAAAGCAGCGATCTCACGTATGATATATGCGGATGGGTTATTCTGGCTGTTGGCATTGTTGCCTGGATTGGATTTGCAAAATCCCAGATGCCGCCTCCTCCTACACAATAAGCACTTCATTTCCCAGAAACATCTAGCGTTGCTCCGAGTTGGTCTATGCAGACTGTTGAGGAAACATGCCATCTTTCATTCACACATTAGTTAATTTTAGCCTTAGCGAGGTTTTCCCATTGTAAACTGATAATAAGCTGCAAGAGTTGTCATCTTTAACGAGAAAATATTGATTTTTTCATTTGCCTTATGCTGAAGCTTGTCTTTGATATTGAAATGTATTTGCCTGCTACATGCATGCTAAACTTCAATTTCATTCTCTAGTACCTATAGTTGTAAAACCCGGGTTTGATCGGGTGAATTGATAGGGGAACTCATGACTCAGAGCCTGACTTGAAAGTTGAACTAGTAAAGATATTTACATGGCTAAATTTGTCTGTTCAACCTGGTTCGGTTTTCACATTACCAGCACTAAATAAGTCAATGTCTTGTCAAAAGAAAATTCAAACAATTAATTCAAATTTGTAGATAAAGATTTTTTTGAAGATTTTTTTATGTTGTCCTCGTTAAATCTAATTATAAAATTTATATTAAAGAATATGAATATAATTTAGTGCATGATAAGAATAACAATAACTAAACTCTTCATGTTCTGTTTTTCTTATCTAATCCTCATTAAAATCAAAATTAATTGAGAGATTGAGAACATGATTTGGTATGTTTTATTATGAGAGGTATAAATTTAAATCTCACTGTATATTTTATGATTATAATGAGATAATCTTGCCAAAAAGTTTTTATCCTTGTAGAATTTACTTATTAAAAGATTTCTACTATTAAATTTATGATATTTATTATTAGTGCTGTCTATCTATAAAGAAATCAAGATAGTTTAGTTCTAAATGATGTAACTTAATTAGTTAGGTTTTGAATTTATTCAATAAAAATTATTAGTTTGAGTTTTATAAACTTTAAAATTACTTAAAACTTATATAATCATAAAATTTAAATTTTAAAATTAATAAAATTAATTAGGTACACAACACATGTTAATCTAATAAATAATCTAAAAAAAGATAGTTTAATTCACAATGACTAAACGACCTGTCTTTTGATCAATATTTTTTTCAATAAATAAAAGGCCCTTTGCTTGTCTCTTTCCTTTCCCAGAAACGAACTTCCAGAGACCACCGCTTCACCACCTTCAAAAAAACCCCTCAAAAAAATGGCGGAAACAAAACTGTACGGTTACAAACTGACTCCATCACTCTCATCTCTACCCTCTTTAACAGCTGTACGACGACATGTCGCTCCATTTCCAAGCCTTGTTTCCTTTAACACCCCAAAACCCCCTCGCCTCCGTGTCTTATCCATGGCTATTAAAAGAAGCCCAAAACGACTCAAGTACTCTGCTCCTCGTTTTACCAAGGTCAATATCAATTTATCCCTTCCTTACTCTTTCTGGGATTTCTTGTTTTTTAATTTTAAATGGTGGGTTTTTGAGGTAATGCTAAATTGTTTTACATAAATGTTATGATGTGAGGATGGCGATGATAGGAGGACGGACTGCTTTATGTGGAAGCTGACGAGTTAGGATCTGACACGTGGAAGTTGGAACCTGTGATTGAGCTTTTGAAACAAGGAGCTGTTGGTGTTATTCCCACTGATACTGTGTATGTATGCTGTTTGCTTGACTGTTACATATATAAGCATCAATGGAAGTTTTGTGGTTTCTTGGTGGGCTTTTTATCTTGAATAATCTCTTCTTTTTTTTGACGACGTGGGTGTAGTAAACTGTATGGAGTTACTTGTGTGCTTTTTTTCCCCAGACTTGTTGAACTGGAGTAGAATTTATTTGGATATGATTACATAGTTTGATTGGTATAAATTTGAATTTTAAAATTTATTTCCATTGAATTGGGAAGTTGGAGATGTACAATATTGGTTCCTTTGCGGTCCCTGCATTTTTCATTACAATAATTGTGGATTTAAATTTGAGTGATTTAATTGTCCCTGATTGTGAATTTTGTCTGTATGAACATATTGCATGTGATCATTTCGTAATTTGGATACTTCTCGATTTACTTTCTTTGTTGTTGTTGTTGTTGTTGTTAGGTATGCGATTGTTTGTGATTTGAAAAGCAACTCAGCAATTGAACGTCTTCGTAGGTAGATTGTGTTGTACTTAACTTCAAAGCTTTATGCTTGAATCTTTTGTTTCTCAATCTGAACTCTTAAGGTGATATTGGTTTTGTATGTTTTGCATTGCAGAATTAAAAACATAGAACCTTCCAAGGCAAGAAACATGGCTTCTCTTCACTCACCACTATAGTAGGCTTTGATAGAAGCTCTGGATTTGGAATGACACTGGATTGGACATTAACTGATACATGTTTATTTTCTTCTTTCTGTATTCTCATGTGTTGATCAAATTCATATCACCCAACCTCACTGATTTTATTTTCTGTATTATGTTTTAACGTGCATCCTATTGTTCTTGCTTTCTGACTTGTCTTTTTATTCATGCAGCCCCTTAGCATCTTGTGCCACTCTCTGAGAGACATAGATACATATACAACTGGATTCCCACGTGGTGATGGTCAAGGTCATGCAGATATATTTCGAGCCGTTAAGCATTGCTTACCAGGGCCAGTAAGGATGTTATGTGATGTATTTTACTGCTAGTAGGAAGTAACCTAGGTACTTGTAAGAGTCATCCTTGAGCTAATATATTAGCCTCGAATCATTACATGCAGAAAGCATAACCAGAATCATGACTAGCCATTCAGTTGCTTTTCTCACATATTAGAATAATTGGACAACTTTCTATGTGACCATCTTGTATTTCTTTCCTTGGTGAATGGAGACACAACAGTATATTTTCAGAGGAAATTAATTCTAATCTCATGATTTTAGTTCTCCACCTTCAATGATATCTCCATTCCAGGGTGCTGCCTTTTTTTTAAGGCTTTGCATTCTTTCTAGGTGTCTCGGCTTGGCATTGTATGCAATGCTAGTGAACTTTTCATGTACTGGATGTTTTTGGGTAATATAGTTTCCTCACTCTTCTTAAGTGGATACTTCATTGAAGATGGTGCTTCTATGTGACAGTATACTTTCATCCTAACTGCAAGCAAAGAACTACCAAAACAGTGTGTGCGGTATGGGACTACAACTGCCAAATATGCTTCAAGGAAAAATGTGGGTATCCGAATGCCTGATGATGCTATTTGTCAAGCAATCCTGGAGAAGATGGATGCACCGCTTATATCCACAAGGTTGTTTTTGTTTTGTTTTGTGCTAGCTGTAAAAAACTAGGGTGTGTTTTGTGTGCATTTTTGTAGACGTTTTCTTTTTCATGTGGGTGCCAGTAAAGAAATGGGTTTGACTGCAGTGACTTTGGACTGATATCTGTTCATTGTGCCAGTGTCAGGTCGCCAAAGGAAAACGAGTGGATGATTGATCCAGTTGTAATAGCTGATATATATGGACCAGAGGTATGTTTTTTATTGCATCAACAAGGCTTGCTTGATTTTGTACTCCAAGACTAAAGAACTATATAGGTCTGGTGTAAGCTGGATACAGTGTTAATTTCTATTGCTTAAATATTCCAATGAGTGATGCTGTTAATAGGAATTGAAGAATTGGGTAAAACAATAATGCAAATAATGATAGTATGGCACCAGCTTAGTATTTTACCCATCAAAACATATTTTGCTTGATGTAAATTTTGGAACCAGAGATAAAAATTTAATTAAATGACTGAAATTGGTGGTCAGTTTTAACTAATGCATTCCCTTTTCTTCATGTGGCCCCAGTTTTTACTTTAATAACATGTTGATGTAAATAACAAAGAACACGTCCACCTAACCATCATACAGTAGAATCCAACTTCCATTTTTTCTTAACAAAAAATCGTTCAAGGTTTTTTCCATCAGAGTTTTACTTGTGCATGCTGTTTTCTTTGAGCAAATGCGAAGTTTCTTTTACATTTCATACTCTGGCTTCTGTATCACAAGAAGATTGAGCAATTTTTACATTTGAATTTTCATTTTTTACAATGGGGCTGGGGTCCTTATGCTATAGGGAAATTTTCAAACTTTTGTAACTCTCTGTGATTCAATTTCTGTAGGGTCTTGATTTTGTTGTTAATGGAGGTATCAGAGTGGCTGATCCATCTACTATAGTTGACATGACAGGAAGTTCTCCAAAAATTATACGGCAAGGAAAGGTAATCACACATGTAAATGGTGGGTTTTTGTTTCTCTCCATATTTTCGAGTCAGTCATCATGGTATATCTTATGATATTTGAAAGCTTTTGTTTATTAAAAAAATACACTACGTGGTGGGAAAATGCCATTTTTAGTGTTATTACCTTTTCTATGACTGGTAACTGAAAAACTTCCAGATCCTAATCAAAGAAAGCATGGATTCCATTTTGGGACTGCCTCTCCTGTTCTTTTTTTGTTATAAAAAAAACATCTTTTCTCAAACTTTCTGGCCACTTTTTTTTATGCGTGCCACTGGAGAGTTTTTGATGCTGCATTTTCTGAAGTAATTATGCTCAAAATATACAAGGAATGCTATACTTGCTGCTTTTGTCGCAATATTTGATTTCATGGGTTATCATGTTCAGGGGCCTAAATTACACTGGATGGTAGCTGAAGATGATGATGAATCTGCTTTTCATGTTGAAGATCTCATACCTTCGGCTACTTAAGGCAGCCCTGTATAAAATCATATCCCAGAACTCTTCAAAGTTGGATTGTTGCTTTTGCTGCTTTTGCTTTCTCTGAAGTTTCAGTTTATTGTTGGATATTTGGCACCTTTCACTGACAAATTAGCACAAAACGTCTGTGCTATGTAAATTTATAGCAAGTGCAACGATACGGGACATGTACAGAAATATATACAGAAGAGAACCTTGTATCATAGCCATGCTTTTGTGCATGTCACCAATTAAGTTTTTGAAGTTCTGAATTCATTTGATAAACCCTTAAATTTTTGTCACTCTCAAAGACAGTATTAAATGGACATTTATCACTCAACATTAATGAAGGAGCGGAACATTGATACGTGGAGGACCACACGATTCATCTATCATAAATTTTGTTTTGATAACGCGGGACTGCCAGTTTCTGCATACATGGCTTTTCTTCCACGGCATCAGGGCACCAGCCTAGGGCTTTGCGTCCTTTTGCATTAAGGGTAAATCCAATTTTCTCTTCATTGTGTCTTTCAGAAATTGCAAATTTTAAGCATCAAGCAGGTCAAAGATATGTACCATGGAGAACGTGGAAATTGAAATACGTTTGAAAGTAGAAATTGAAATCAGTAGAAATTGAAATCACTCAATCAATTAGCCAATATTTTTCCATGCATTGTAAAGTTTTGACCAGCTTTGACAACTTATGACATAAACTTTCCCCGTGTACGAAAAAGGAAGGACAATAAAAAACAGAAAATGGTACAAGAAGAAATGAAGAAAAAGATTATCAGGATTGGTCAAGGGCGATGGCTATTAATGAGGAAATGTGAGCATCTTTAAGTAAGAAGTAATGAAACTGACAACAATTGTTGGGGGTAGTTGTCCTCAACTCTTTCTAGCTTCTCAGCATAAATTTATATGGACGTTGGATGCAAGATGTCTTTTTATCCAAGCTCTCAACGGCTGTTATCTTTTTGCAGCAAACAAAGCTTGTCTCCCTTCTCCTCATTCCTCTCTTGATTCATGCTTAAATGTGAAGTGAAGCACATGGCAACTTCTGCAATTGGTTTACTCCAACTTCTCAAACTAGTTATGTGTATTGCAGTTATGATTTTTTGTGCATTAGACTCAACTAAGTCAATAGTTATCGTTAACTTTCATCAAGCTCCTCCCGAACAATCAAGGATCTCTACTGCTGTTTTCCAGTATTCAGCAGAGTTTCCAGATGGTAGCAACGCTTGCAAGAATAACAGTTGCCACATTTCCTGTGAGGTAACATTCCTGTTGAAACATCTTTCTTTCTTTCTCCTTAATTTGAACGGTAAAACTCCAGTAAATAGTAATGCTTCAAGTTAGCTTTTGCTCTTCTTGAGATTATTTAATGTTTTCAGGACTTTTTTCTTTCTTGATAAATTCATATATTGATCTGCAGAAGGTCCCCGAGTAAATAAATTTCCCCTTTGGAAAGTATATTGCTTGTAAAATATGATTAATAGCACTTATTTTTTCCGAGGCAGCTAGAATTTGTTTGAATAATTAAAAAATTTGACTTGAACACAGCTCGATGGCCGAACTTTGAGATCATGTCCTGCTGATATAATAGTATTCAAGAACTTAACTGTAAACCACAAACACAGTTTTCTTCTCAATGTCACAACTCGTAATGGAGAGCGAAACTCATCATCTTATTCTTGGTTCATAGGTAAGTAACTCTGTCCCTTTTCTATTCTTTCAGATGGCTAGTGTTTAGACAATGTCTGGTCTTGGAAGAATACTCACTGAAGTGTTTTTGTTTTTCTTCCAAGACTTTTATCTGCTGGGGGTTTACTTGTCTGTTTCATGATTGCATTGTCCAGACACAATTCCACCAACTGCAACAGTATTTAGTGAACAGAATTACACAAATGCTGGAAATATAACCATTGATGTAACATTCAGTGAAGCTTGCATCGGGTTGGGTGGATTCAAGTGTGCGAACTCATCAAATTGCGATGTAAGTGCATTTCCAGGTCCAAACTACTCTTTAGTTCCACTGCAGAAAACATGGATTTGTGTGTGTGATATTAATTGTTAGATGGAACTTAGATTGTTATCAAAGGGTCTAATAATGTGAACTCAGGTAACATTTCACTTCTGCAGGTCATTTTGAATGGTCCAGCATACCTTCATGCTTCTTCTCTACACATTATCAAACCTAATATAAAATACAGACTTGATTTGACTCTCTCCTTGAAAAGTTTACGTGGCCGCATCTTAGTCAGAATGGCAGATAATTTTTGTACGGATAAGGCTGGAAACTCTTTTACAAGGACAAACAATTCCTCTTTAATTATTCACTTTGGTGAGTTATTGTTCATCATTTGTAACTTGCCGGAGATAAATGAATAGATTTGCATATGGATCCTTCTGTTATTTATACTTCAATTTCTGTCTTAGATAGAAGACCAGTGCTGGTAGATTTGTGGATGCCAGTTCCATCCTATGTAATGGAGATCAATGGGGTCCCAAGAACTGTTCTGGCAACTAACAAAATTGGGGACTTGAAAATTTGTTTGGACTTCAGCATTCCCATTGGAAATTCAACAGAAGAAGTACTACATTCCTTGCATGTAAATTCAGATAATGTTTTACCTGTTCTTATTGGAAATCATGGGAATCGCAAGTTCTTTTTTGAAGTAAGCAGACTTTAAATGACACGAGCATCTTTTTTTTTTCAATAGAAATTAATAATATAAATAATAATATTAAGTTTATAATCACTTCCTGTGAAAATTTCGATAATACTCGAAAATCTAATTTGTATTTTCCAAACTCTAATTTTCATTTTTGTAGCTCAGGAATGCATCGAAAGCTGAAACCATTACGGTTGAACTAGATTCTGGATTAGTTGGCAGAACAGGCACTCCGGCTTCACAAGCGGCCTCACTGACAATTCTCTTTGGTACTGCAGTTGTCATTGTTTGTGCTTTCCAAACTAGTATCTTTCATTTCTTTTTCATAGATTTACTAATTCATGCGGTTTCTTTTAAGATTCAACAAAGCCTGAGGTGAGACTGAGCACCAGCTCACCAAATGTTACAAAGGCATCTGACATAAAGGTGATAGTAGGGTTTACGAAGCCGGTGTTTGGCTTTGAGGCCACCATGGTACAAGTAGGAGGAGGAAAAGTTACAAGGCAGGTGCATAGTTTGCTCTGAAAGCTATTACTGTTATAGTTCACAGTGCTCCAGAATTTCTTACAGCACAAACTTTCAAGAACTGCAAACAGTTTGAAATAGCAGTTTAAATACTACCTGACTCTTTGGTTTCTTTATCTAGGTTTAAGGAACTTTCAAGAGCTCTATACTCGCTGACTGTCCTTGCTGTTACTCCGAATGTGGTCTCCATCACTATTCCTGCCGGGAAAGTACATGATATTTCAGGAAATCAAAATTTAGCTTCTAACCTACTTGAAGTGAAACACTGTAAGAACAATGTACTGTTTCACTATTCCAGAGCTCAACTACTGATTTTGCATCTGAATTTAAAATCTAAACCTTACAATAGATTCAACCCCGGCAATATCAATGGCATTATACTCTTTTGTGACTTCTGGAGTAATAGCAACATCGCTGACAGCTGCTGCACTTTCACTGTCCACTGCAAATCTTGGAGCTATACGCTCTCTTGCAACCCGAGACACTGACAGTTTTGCTTCTAAACCGTCTACGAATCTGCATGTGAGTGTTCAAACACTGGCAGGGCCATAGCTGTATACAAGTTCTTTCAATAACTTTGTACTAGACATCATATGTCATTACTGAAGAACCGTTGTGTTTTGTGATTTTATTTGATAATTATGAACTTCCTCTATTGTAGGGATTTTTTGGACACCTTCAAGTATTTGTTCTCTCTGAGTGGCTCTCTGCCAGTCATCCAATTGAGTACTCAGAGACAACAAAAGGTCTGAGGTGGCTCATACCTCGTCAAAAGCTTCCATGGAAAGATGGTGGCACTTCTATATGGCCCAACCATGTTTATTTGGCTAAAGAAAATCTCAGAATCTTATCACTTGAATATCACAATTGGTTTAATACAAATTTAAATAGTTCTTCTAATATGGAAGATCAACTTCCATTTCAGACTGAAATCAACCTCAACTTTGGTTGGCGTCATGGATATAATACAAGCATGAAAAGTACTCCATATGGTCTACCCCTCAATTCCAGAGAATATTTCACTTATTTCCTGGTTGGTATTTACCATCATGCATAGTTGTATATTGTGATTTCATGAGAATTTTACATCAGCTGTATTCATCTGTCTTGCAGAGAGGGGAACCATCATCTGCTACCAATCTCATCAAGGAAACTGAGAACTGCAAAGGGTAGCCCAACACTTAACTTCTAAATTAGGATCTGCTTATTCAAACAAAATCACTTCCACTAACACAGAAGATTAAGTCTTAATACCTGCAAGTTATAAAACTGAAGCTGATTTTAACACATATTCATGGTTAAAACATGGATGACATTGTTTCTTCAATAGGTGGCAAGACTTGGAGAAGAACTTGTTCTGGCTTGGTGTGGGAGTAGGCAGTTTACTTATAATCCATGTGCTAACTTTGCTTTTCCTAAGATGGAGGACAGGAGCACCAGCTCATGGGATATTTTCAGTTCCCAGGTTTGAGCTGCTACTTCTAATTCTCATGTTACCTTGTATCTCTCAGTCCTCAGCATTTGTTATGAAAGGTGAGCACTTACAGATATTCTTTCTGATTTAGTTTAAGGCCTGTCAAAGATTTTCTTGAAATGAAGACTGCTTCATTTTCAGGCGGCTCACCTAGAGGAATCATCATCGGGGCTTTGCTGCTAGTAGTCCCAGGAGCATTTATTTTATCCACCATCCTTTTTCTCATAATTTCTATCTTCTCTGGGAGTTTTGCTCAGTACAAGGAAATCAGGGATATTGCTGTAGGGGATCCATGGTATAAAAAGTTGTGGTCTGTCTTTATTGGTAAGCAAGTAATTGGTAAATGGTTTTATAAGGAGGGATTGCCCACATCTCTCCTTCCACGCTTTGGAATTCTCTTTGAAAATCTAAGGGGTCCTCCATTATTTGTCTTTGTTGACCATTGTGACCCAAACACCTTGCCTACGTGGATTGAAAGTGGTCAAAGTGGAATTGGAAGAATGAGAGCTGTGATCTCAGATGACAGCAATGAAGAAACTAAAATGCCTTGGTCCAGGCGACTCGTGGGGTGTGCTAGATCTTCCTATGTTATTCTGGATCTTGTGAGAAGAGTCGGTTTGGGAATACTATCTGGAGCATACAGATCATCAGAATCAAGCCAAAGCCTTTCAGCGTTGGCAATCACCTTGATACAATTCATTTATCTGCTTACACTCAAACCATACATCAGAAGGAGAGTCCATTTGGTGGAAAGTATCTCTCTCTTATGCGAGGCAGGCATCTTCGGTTTTTCTATGGCTACAGAAAGATCAAATCATATGGAAGAAAGCATACTCGGATACACAATGGTGGCTCTCCTCTTTCTAACCTTCATTGTTCATATTGTAAATGAATGGTATGCGTTGGTAAAATGCCTTCTAAGACTTTCTCAGCCTCAGAGGAATTCTTTCAAATGCGGATTGAAGCTTGCTGCTAAAGGTCTTGTGTTGCCTTTCCTACCAAGGAAGCACTGGTCAAAAGTTATTCCAAATTTCTCCCAGCCAAAAACAGGCCTATCTGCTGTCCCTCCTCTAAGTCCAGAATCAGTAGATAGAAGAACACACCATGGTGATCCACTTTGTACTACATCTGCAACAGTGGTTCCTGTGCTCAGTCCTGGTTCGCCAAGTCCAGATGTTATTCAAGAAACAAGTTATACAACTGCAGAGACATCCCTTCATAGTGCTCAGAGCGTTGGGGAAGGAAAAGGTTCAAAGGGACTAAATTTAGAGCAAAAGAGTGGACTAAATTTAGAGCAAAAGAGTGAACTAAAGAAACTAAGGCAGTTGGCAAGGGCTAGTTTCTCTGGGAATTCAAAAGGTGAGGAAAGCACAAGCTACGCATTCAGGGACCAATTCTTCTCTCCTAAAACCCCAGATAGTTCTCAAGCCTCCACTTCTAAGACCAGACAGTAGTAATTTACATAGAAAAGCTACTAGATATTATACGAAATCCGTCATTGCTTTTTACTGATGTAACAGTATTAACTTTGTCTGTTCTTTTTGTTTGTTTTCCTATGTAGTGAAGATATTTATCTAAAAATGGAATTCAAAACCAATACCTCATTTTGTTGGAGGATGTAGATTTTATTGCTGATCAATTAAATTCATACCTAGCTCCAATAGTCCAAAGAAGACATTTTCTATTTCTAGGCAATCTACATAAAGAAGGTACCAAAAGAGTCGTGGGCAATTGAGAGTAATTTCTTCTTGACTCATTTGCTGAAGAGAGGGTGATGCTTTTGACAACTGATAATGTGGCTTCCAGGAGAGCTCAATGTCAAATTGTTAATCTCAAGAATACATAACAAAGAAGCCACAAAGGATTTATTGAAAAAAATTAACTGGTAGATTGATAACAAATTGGGTCTGCACAGGTGAAAGTTCGACATTAAGGTCGTCGTGGAAATTTTGAGAAATCTGGGGGTCTACGTTCCATAAATGCCGACTTCCCCTCGCTGCCTTCCTCAGTACCATAGTATATGAGTGTGGTATTCCCAGCAAGTTCCTGCATGATACAAGTACACATGAAAGAGTGAAAAAAAAAAAAGATAAGGCCATTTCTGCTGGGATGAAAATAAAACATTCAGTTAAAGTAGCTTGTAGAATACAAATACAAGTAGATGGTCTCAGGGTACCTGGAGTCCAGCATGACCATCATCAACAGCATTAAGAGCTGACTTGAGGACTCGAATCGCAGTTGGGCTATTCCTTAGAATCTCTCGACACCATTTGACTGTTTCTTGTTCTAAATTATCTAACTAGAAGATGTTGTTAAACGTTGGCAATATTTAGCAGCAAAAATAGAATGATGGTAATGGGAGAATCGTACAGTTTGGAAGGACACAGTTTAATGTTTTAATGAGTCAAAATACCAACAGATCCTACGCTATCTATTGGAAAAAAATAGAGAGAATGGTGAACTCACAGGTACAACAGTGTTAACAAGGCCCATTTTCTCTGCTTCAGAAGCTGTATAGAACCTTGTCAGAAACCACATCTCACGTGCTTTTTTAGGCCCGACCTGTTAAATTTTCAGATGCAAAACAACACGGTATAAAAGATATCAAATGGACAATGATCAGGAAAACCATCTACTTATTCTAGCATTGGTGGTTGATGAGGCAGCCTTCAAACTAGAAGGAGTCTTCAGAAGAATCAAATGATATATTAAAATTTCCTACTAGAAGGTAAAAAGTGATATGACGCCAAGTATTGAGTCAACCAAAGATATGTTCAACTGCTTACCAAACGGGACATGATGGAGCTTCCATAACCCGCATCAAAGCTTCCTACCTGCAAAGAGAAACAATACAGCAGACATTAATCAGATCTAGACAGTTTGGACCAAAAAAGAAATGGAACTTGTGAGAGGTAATTTGTAAGCTTCCTATACTATATTATACGATTAACCTAGCCTTATAGTCCTTCATTGCCAATCTTGGCTCAACTCAACTGAATCATAACTGAATTCCATACTAGAGCCAATCCAGCCCACAAATCAAAACTCTTAAGCCTGCAAATAACAAGAGAGACAGAAGACGACAAGACTACCTTTGGACCAGTCTGGCCAAATATAGCATTATCAGCTGCAATTGTGAGATCACAGACCATATGCAATATATGTCCTCCTCCAACAGCATAGCCTGCAACCTGATAATGTAATTTGCACGGAAAATGCAATGAATAAAACAGTTAGACTCTCATGGATTTGGATCTTTGATATAAGAATCCTGAATCTCACAAAGTAATTAAATATAGAGCATGGCACGGAGACGTAGTAATTCATGTTTTTGTTCTAATCATATCTTCCACAAACTCATGTCTTCTCATCTAGTTACCAAGTATATCCATGAGAGAACAATTGTGAAAAGTGAAGAATACCATACCATTGCTATTACTGGTTTGGGAAGGCGCCGAATTTGTACCTGCAATATGATTGAAACGAAGAATTGAAAACAGCTGTAATTTGGTAGAAGGTATGAAGCACAAAATAATGACTAGGATAATATATTGCTATATATGACTTCAGCTATTTCTGATGGCGATGAAAGTGGAACCCAAGAAAGCTAATAGATATCAAAAAGGTTAAAATTTGAATTGAAGAAATTGAACTGAAATTGAAATGGAAATGATCTTTTGAATTGTAGTTGCAGACCATGAGAATGCATGTATGTTAGGCAAGCTTCCCACAAATTTCAATTGGAAAGGTCCAATGCATGTACAGTTTACAAAATCTTCATACTAGTTTACAATGTTGCTAGCACCTGCAAGTCTAATACATTCAAGCGGCCCATGTCATTAGGATCAGCATAGCCATCCTTGGTTCTTAATGCCTGATCGCCACCGCTACAAAAGGCCTTGGTTCCCTACAGCAACATTGTATCAAATCAAACCTCCTTACAGAAACGAACATCTCGAAATCTTATAAATTTCACTCTTGAATCTCAGTATGCTAGATTCAAGGTTTATATACAAACTGAAAATTGCAATAGCAAACAACAAGCATGTTAATCGTTTCCAAGGAAAATGGCATGACTTTCTTGCAAGCAGAATAAAATGCGATAGAAAAGTTGCAAGAAAACCAGTTTTGCTTCTTAACTTAGAACCAGTATCTTGAATCTCAGTATGCTAGATTCAAGGTTTATATACAAACTGAAAATTGCAATAGCAAACAACAAGCATGTTAATCGTTTCCAAGGAAAATGGCATGACTTTCTTGCAAGCAGAATAAAATGCGATAGAAAAGTTGCAAGAAAACCAGTTTTGCTTCTTAACTTAGAACCAACCTACCAAAAGCTTTAAGCTGTTCTACATCCTTAACATTGCCTACAAAACCAAATTAATTACTACTATACTAATTCGTAAGGCTTGAAAAAGGCACGAAGAGAGGAAAACCTTGCCAGTAAGAATGATAACCCCCACAGAGCTATCATCCCTAGCATCATTAAATGCAGCAATTAGTTCCTTAATCGTCCGTGGCCGGAACGCATTTCTTCTCTCTGGCCTGTTAATAACAATCTACAAACACAGTAAAACCGACATTAAAACAAACAAAAAGGGAAAGACACAAGAGCCATGATCAAAGATATCACTGCGCTTCTGACCTTTGCAATGTCTTCACCAACAGCCTTTTGATAAATAATGTCAGTGAAGTCCTTAGTACTGCCATCAGAAGCAGCAACATTTCTCCAAACAACTTGTTTATTAGAAACATTACCATGGACTCTATGGTAGTTATCATTCATAGAAGCAGCATTCGGTACTAGTTCAACCGAGTCACATTTTGATCTAGAAGCTGTAGGAGGAGAAGGTACCATAAGATGGTTGGCAACAGAGGCCATTCTTCTCCTTACAGAGTAAAGCTCCTTCTCTGACAATTTTCGGGCCATTATCTGCAGAACTCAACAATGGACGACTTCAAGGTCTGCGCTTTGAGCTACTGTTATCCTCTTTCTTTAGGAACTGGGCAGGGAGAGACTGTGAAGGGAAGAAGATAGGGAATCATATCTGGTGTTGACTATTTAATGAAATTTGCGGGTAGAATAGGATAAGATTAATGAAAGTAGCGGTCAAACATTGGCCTTCATCTGTTCTACATCATCTTGTTTGTTGCCTTATTTTATTATTGTAAAGGTGCTTGGGTATTATACAATACCATACAATTTTTTCCTTCTGGTCAAGTTTTTGTTTTTAATTTTTTTATTCGACAATAAATGTATTTTGAATCAATTTACATGTTAATGGAGATTAAGTTTCTATAAATATCCATAAAAAAACTTTATGGTTTTTTTATATCATATCCACTTGTGTGACAAGCATTAATTAAGCTTCTTCTTTTTTTAATATTTGTTTAGAATTGTTGTTCAAATAGAAATTAGTTAAAATTTATTTTTTAAAAATAAATTTTTATATTTTTGAATTATTTTAATGTATTGATATCAAAAATAAATTTTAAAAAATAAAAAATATATATATAATTTTTATACATTTCAAACCAAAAAAATATTTTAAAAACCAATATTATCATACTTTCAAATAGCACCTTGATACCCCTTACTCCTTGTAGCTCTAATAACTAAAAATATTAATTTTCTAAAGGAAAAAATTGCATAACTATAAAAAAAATTGTGGCAGAAATTCAACTTAAATTTTTATTTTTTATATATAATTTTTTTAGTTATTATTAGTTACGTTGATTTATGCTCCACCGAAAGTCAAATATTTTTATTTTTTATAAAAATATTATATATACAAATTTTTTCAATATATTTTTATAGTTCAAAAAATTTAACAAATCAAAAACATTATACACATATATAATTAAATAAATTGAGAACTATATGCTTTAATAAATAAATAAATAATTATTAATGACACCTAAAAAAAACTTGAAAAATCAAAAGATATATGTAAATTAAGATATTTAATCACGCAAGATATGATATTTACCTGATATTTTTGTTATTTTTTGCTTATTAAAATATTTTTTTATTTAATCAAATAATAATAGAAATAGATAAGGATATTAAATTAATTGAATAAAATAAAAAAAGAATAATATGTAAGGCTACACATATTTGAAATACCATTTGAAAATAAATATTTTTTTATTTTTAAAAATATAGTTCACCTATAAAAAAAAATCATAGATGAATTAGAAAAATTATTTTAAAAATTAAACATATAACTAAAAAATCATTATTATTTAAAAAAGACTCTCTAAATAAAATAAAATAAAATAAAATAAAAAAGAGATGGGGTGTTAATATAAATATAATTAAATTTTTATAAAAAGAAGAAGGGAGGAAACAAAAAGCATTAATTGAAATTAAAACAAAAAAAAAAGGGTTAAGTACTGTTAGATCTGGCTAGACCATTTCACTAGGCGGGTGCTATTGAAAAAAAAAACAAATGACTTATTATTTATTTTCTTTTAAAATAAAGGTTTATATTTTTTTTTATCCAAAACACTTATAAATACCTTAAAAACCATGAAAAATCTATCAATGAACTCAAAAAACTGAACTCAACCCAAAATAAAAAAATTTAACTCAAGCTCATATATTTTTTCATGAACTTTTAAGATACAAAAATTTTTAATATGAACTCTCATAATCAAAAGGAATAATTTAACATAAATATCCTCTATTTTATTAGTCTAAATCGGTGTCAACAACATGTTTTTTTCTCTATTATTAAAATCCAACAATCTCTGTCTCTATCTCTCTCTCTTTCAATTAAGTACCAAAAAATAACAAAAATAAACTCTTGAATTAAATTAAAATTCGAACAATTTTGAGGAATCAAGATTGTATAATTTGTGTGATTATTTAAGGTGGAAGACCGAGTCCATCTTTTTAAATGTATGGTACGTCACCTCTATTTGCCATATTTTTTCATTTTGATTCCTTGTCTTTTAATTTTATTTTTTATAAAAGTTCAAATTCAATTACTCCTTAAATAAGATTAAATCATCCAAAATATAATTTTAGAATCAAAATTAAAAAATATAAGATTTTATATAGTCTATCCATAATAAAATAATAAAATGCAAGAGGATGAAGGTAAAAAATACACAATAAATATCTCATGCCGTTTAAAGTATAAGGTAATTAGGTTGTTTGGCTTTCTATAATTTGATTTTGTAAAATTAACATTTGTGAATCATAAAATAGTATTTGAAATTTTTAACATACAAAACAATTCGAGTGTAAAGAAATATTAAAAAAAAAAAAAGAAGCAATGTTAATGCAGCATAGGAAAAAAGACAATTTATTATAGGTTACATTAGTTACCCATGATGTTTTCCTTTTCTTTAATTATTTTGGATACTTTACTTTTTTATTTTTAATTTAATTTTTTTCACATTAAATTAATTTAAAATTAGATTTGATGTTTTGTTCTAGTTAGCTTCATATAAGATTCTTGCAATATTAAAAATAAATTTTAATGTTGAATTAAACTTAAATTGATTAAAAAAATTAATTTTATTAATTCAAACCAATTAAAACTTTAAACACCTAATTTTAAATTGAAAAAAAAATTATTTTTTTAAATAACATTTTTATCTTAATTTTCTTATTCAATCTTTGATTGAAATCTACATATTTATTATCATTATTTATTAGTTTATATAATTTTTAATTTATTTTATTCAACAAACATATAAACCTTTTAATTTCTTGTTAAATTTTTTAGTGATTGTTAAAAAAAAAAAAAAAAAACCTTTCAGCCTGCACCGTAGCATAGGGAATCAAACTGGTCTAAATTATAGTTGATGGAAAATCCCAAATATCAAGGATCTAATTGCCCTTTATGATGTCATAAGGCTTAATGTGACTGAGTCCTTAAACTTCATGGACCAAAAGACCTTTCTTCTTGAGATACTGACAGTACCCCTTCAAATTTTTTAGGGCTAAAAATCACAGCATACCCTTTTATTATGTCAATTTAGTCAAATTAACCCTTCTACAATATAGTTTTCCAAACCAACCCCTATACTTTTGATTTTGGGATAAAAATTCACTTCCTCCACCAGTGCTGTTAGTTTGACCAAAATCCATCAGTTGACTAAATCTGATGATCCTAATCATGTCATGTGTCGCTCACAGTCGAAGATTGAATTGTATTTCTTGAAGGACGAAAATGAAAAGGTAAATATTTTAGAGGGGACTTTTACAACTCTTTAAAAAAGGACCCCTTCATAGAAACACAAAGATCCTCAGATTAATCAATTGTTGATCGAAACCCTAATTAATAAATTCTAAAATCCCCAAATCAAACACTTATTGAAACTCACCTTCGCTAAAAATAACAGAAATTTGCACCCATTGATTCTCCATCTCTCTCAACTTGAGAGGATCGGGTACATGAAAACACATCACTACCCTTTTCAACTTCTTCAAAATTGGTCTCGCATGCTCATAGAATCTGTAGTTTGCAACAAACTGTGGAAGTTCTGCGGTGTAGTTTTCCTGTTGTTGGTCCGCGTCGGGAGTTGGATTTGAGCTAAGAATCGTGACGTTGTCTAGCTTGATTTGAAGTTTACTTACTTGAATGCTCTTCGGTGTTAGTGTTTGGTTATTGTTTTAAAATTAAAAAAAAAAATATAAAGTTGAAAGAAAATAAAACAGAGATAATAGAATAAATGAGACATGTCTCATTGTTTTGAAATGATCAAAATTCATTCTAAAATCATTTTGGAATATCTTTATTTTATTTTTTTAATCAACCATACTTTTCATCTTTTTTATATCTCTTATTTATCGTGAAACACTATATAAATACAAAGTTAAAATATGTCCCGTGAAACAAAGATTAATTCATGTTTTGTTTAACTAAAACCATTTTCCTCTAAAATCCAACATAAGTAACTCTAATTATATAAAAATCTTGCACTTAAGCAGTTATGGTTAGATTAAATGTTGAATATCAGATCATATGAAGGAACAAAAAAAACTTTACATTGTGTCAAAAGTGAAATCATGAAGTCCAAACCTGCAAAATTAATCTCCAGACTGTTCAAGAAATCTGCCGACTCTTATTTAAAACTAATTTATAAAACCTACCCAATCTTCCTTTTCTGATCAGAAAACAATCTAAATCTTCATAATCCCACTTCTAGTTTTAACTTTAATCCCTTCTCTCAAATTCAGCAGTACCATTGAATTCATTGATTTCAGAAAAGAGCGACTGTTGAGGAAAACTTGTCATTGGAAATTGCTTGTATGGCTGCATCGGCTGCATGGTTGAGGCAACGGATCTGATTGAAGAATCGGCATTATTAAACCACGTCCAAGGTGCAGGGTTGACATAAAGAGGTCCATTGCATGAGAGGTGTTGATTGTTACTGCTACTAGCCTGGCAACCAAATGAGTTGTTATGGCCCTGATAGCTCATTATCTTCATCATCGCTTCCTCAGTTGTATTTGTTTGTGATGGAGCCCTATAAGCACTCTGCTTAGATTCATAATAAACTGGCGGCAAAACATTCATTGGCTTTGGTTCGGAGTACAGAGTTGAATAGCCATTGTTATACGTCCTCTGATTCAATGAATTTGCATCAAGTTTAGCCATGGGAGAATTCATCTCAGTCTGGAAAGGGAAAGGCAGTCGGGCTTCGAATGACTTCCAATTCGAAACAAGCTGCAAGAAATCAGTAGAATCCATATTATCATTGTTGTTACCGTTTCTCTTCCTGCACTCTTCCACGTCGTGAGAGCTAGCCTGCATCCATGATGCATCATTATCCATCACATACTGATATTCTTTGAATATACTGAGTGTTTTATCAGCAGTTTCAATTAATTTAGTATCCAATTGACCGAGAAGTACCCTTAGTTGATCGCTAGATAAACTGCTCAGACGGTCATCCCACGCAGGATATTTAGCTTCAAGAACTTGCCTGTGTAATTTAGCGAACTCTGCATCTATCTTCTTCTTCTTGGCAGTAAAATAGTCCGAGCCCTGAAAACATTTTCTTGGCTGATCACATGCCTTGTACCTGTTGATAATACATCTGACTTCATCGGAATTTGAAGGCCAAGTCTCAGCAGTGGCAGCTGGTTGACCATTCTGATTTGGCCCAAAGATAATTACGCATGCATCAACACCACAAAGAACAGAGAAATCTGAAACCTTTTTTAGCAAAGTCGTCTTCCTTTTCCTGAAGGTAAGCATGCGGGACTTTTCATTCCTTATAGATTCTATTTTGATTCTTCCATTAACCATTATTTGATCTAGCAAAATGGACATACCATTAGAAAATATACATCTCTCTTTTTATTTCAGTAATTCAGAACGGTTATTATTATACACAAGGGATAGGAGCATTGCTGGCAAGCAAGATACAGTACCAAATCAAAAACCTGAGTTAGCTACCATCAAGGAAAATACAACAGACATCAAGACTGATAGATATGTGCAGATTTCCTGAAGCTTTATTAACATCAAAAAAGGCTAATGAACTTGTCCAAAGAATTGAGATTGTAGCAGAGTTAATACTGGCAACGACAAGCCAGAACTTCAGCAGATCCAGAAGGAGTGCATAGCAGCATGTCTCTGGTCTAACCAGAACAACACGTCTCAATTCATTATTTTATTCCCGACATGAATTCCATCTTATCAAATTCATCCAAAATCACTGGCTTAAGAAAAAGAATCACAATCCACACGAACATGCTTCTAGTCAATATATTTTCTTCTTGCAACAACTTGAAATAGAAAAGAAAAAATACCCTACAAGTTTTATTCATATATATATAATGATGAAAATTGAAAACCTAAGAAACCCATATATCCATTTTAACAAACAACAGTAAGTACCTGTGCTTATGTTAGTGCAGACTCTCTTTTTTAGTAATATATGAATTAATTTCATACTTTAAAAAGTAATAAGATTTTTATGCAACAGAAAGGGGAAACAACTAATACGTACCAAAGGATTGCATGTTACTTTGAACATGTAGAAAAATCAAAGAAAGGAAAAGACAGCAAAAAAAAGAAAGAAAACCCTTGTTCTTCCATAAAATATACATAATAGAAACCGAAGAAAGTACCTTATTTAGCTTCACTGGCACCTCACAAGACAGCTCCAAAAACCCACTACACCGCCCCGCTCAACGCATATTTGGATAGCTATTCATGAATAAACTTTATTGAGTAGGAAATTTATGGGATCTCCATGATTATAAAAATATATTTTGTTTCCTTTCCTGTTGAAGACACAAATTTCCATTAAAATAATATTCCTCAGAGGGTCCGGACAATTGTGGAGAATTAATTAGATTTCCTAATAAAACACCCCACCTTTTTATAGAAGTTATTCAAAAGGATTTGTTTTCCATTTAATTTAATGTTTTTTCATGATATCTTTTATTTTTTATTTCCTTTTCTTTTTCTATAAGTTTTTGTAAACATGATTTATGTTTCATTGTGCATAAATTTTTTTTGTTGAAAATTTATTTTAATTAAATAAATTATAGGTGAATAAAAAATCAATCTTAAATAATAACTAGTTTCCTACTAAAAAACTCTTAGATTTTTCTATATCATGATGATTAATTAAATATTAAAAATGCTGGGAATTAGTTTTTATTAATTCCTTAACCTTTTAACTTTCAAGATTTACTATAAAAAAAAAGCGAATAAAGAATTTAATCTAAAAATCTTAAAGATCTTTCCACACCTTTTCTAATCTTATATTTTAGTATTTTTATTATTATTTTATTCTTTGATTTTCTTCTCAAACCCTTACTTTAAAAGTCATTGTAGACCAAAGTAGTGTTGTTGGAATTTTAGAAAGTATCACATACATCCTAGTTATACAAGTAGTGATGAGCAATGAAAATAATTTATCATTAATAATAATAAAAGATTTATTACTTTAAAATACTTTTATAAATATTTAAATATTATTATTATTTTAATTTAAAACACAATTAATTTACATATTTTTATCTCGAATTTGTAGATTTAAATGTGAATAAACTCTAGGTACTCCTGCAATATGTTTTGTTTAGCATGCTCTTATAAAGATAAACTACCGATTCATATTAATTATTGTTTAACAACAATCTTTTTATAATAAACTAGATATATTCGGGCACTATATATATAGAAGCTTTGGCTATACATCTTGAACAAACAATTATTATAATTTGGGTTTTTTTAACATGTGCTTTTAAGGGCATACGTTAATTTATGTAAGTGAAATGTTGAACTTCCATAATAGAATGGATTAATGTGACGTGCAGAAGAATTAACATGGCATATGATCGATTAAAGAGTTAGCAGACATTTGCAGTTTGAAGGCTTAACGGTGCGATACAAGTAACACAGCAGTAATAATAGTAATGCAATTTGCAGGATTCAGCTAGTAGAATTACAGTTTGATGTAGAATTGTGTTCTCTCTCTCTCTCTCTCTCTCTCTCTCTCTCTAATTCTTCTTATTGATTTTGTTTTATCAATAAAATTTGATTGTCAATTTAGGTTTTATGTGAGAATATTATAAAGGTTAAGTTAACAAAAATGATTTCTTACTTGCAAAGTATAAAGATTATAAGACCCTCTTGTACTCTTTGAGCGAGTGAAGAATGGTATAGAACTTCTACAAGGTTAAATCTGGATCAAGACGAGGCCACCAAATCAACTAAAAAGAGATGTGCCGCGATTTTTTAATTTCTTTCTTGCTTTTCTTTAAAGGACTAATTAGCTCTCAAAATGCATAATGCAAATACAACAGGCTTGTTTTAAATTTAAGAAAAAATTTAACAATAAATTATAATAATTTCTTTGAGATATTATAAAATTTTAAAAATAATTCAAAAAATTTATTACTATTTCAAAATAGATAAGGATAACAATTTATAAAGTTTTCTCTCAGCTAGATCGCTTATTATTTAGTATCAGTCACTTTAAGTGATTAAAATAGTAGAGTTTTTTTTAACTTTTTAACTTTTTTTTAAAATTAAAATGACATTATATAAATTGTAATTAGTTCATTTTCAAACTCAAATCACTTTCTAATCAAGATAAATATAAAAAAACTAACCAAATAATTATCTAATAGGTAATCTCGTGGTAAAAAATTGGAATAAAAAAGTTTGTTCTCCTTGTAATCTCATATTCAAACTTTGTGGTTGTTAAAATAATCACCACTAAAAATTTATATGGTCGTTAATTTTAGGAGTCGTGAAATTAGTCACGATATATACAAACTAGTCAAAATACTCATGTCAATAAAAAAAATCCAACTAAATAAAAAATAATCATAAAGTTCTCGATCTACTTTTCCGTACATGTTCAAAGAACAACCACCTACTCAATTGAACTCTATTATTTAAAATAAATTCATTAACATCAAGATGAATTTTTTTTTTATTGGGTGGACCTTTTCTCTCTTATTTTTTTTCAATGATTTTTTGTCTTCTCTCTCAATAATTACGAGATGAAACAAGAATAAAATAAAGTTTAGGATCATAATACAAAATAAAAAATAGAGACCAAAATTGCAAAAAAACAATTGAAGAGCCAAACTAAAGATTGTGGCAACTTCTTAACAATGAGAGCAAAAAAATGGTTATGATATTTATTTATATTAATTTTAATCCTTTCTTTTTTCAATTTTTTAACAATAACATGAAACTCTTTTTTGTCAAATAAATATCTCATTTAACATCATAATATTCTTTAACATTTCATAAATACAAGAGCATGCAAATTGAAACAAATCTCAAAGTATAAAGCCATAACAATATAGCTTTTGAGGATCAAATTAAAAAAAAAAAATTGAATGATTAAAACAGAAGGAACTAAAAGTTTGCGGGATCTAAAAAAGAAAATGGCCAATAAATTATGAGAGAATGAACCATGTTTTACTTATATATTTATTAGTATTTTGTTATTATCTTGAAACAAAAAAGAAGTTGATAATGAAAACAGAGATGACATGTCCCTTGTACCTATTATTTTAAAATAATAATAAATTACTTAAAAGTTATTTCAAATATTTTATTTTATTTTTGTCTTTCTAATCAAATATGTTTGTATTTTTTTATATATGTTTTTTTATCCTAATACACTAACCAAACTCAGCATTTTAGTTTATTAGAGAATAATGTCTTGTATCAAGTGAATGCATGATTGGAAAATGATGTATGATATTGTTTGTTAACTCATGTTTAATGTATTAAACCATCGAGTTAAATGTAAATGATGGACCAATCTCAACAGGGTACCTTGGTGGTTAAAAATATTTATTTATTTCTTAACTTTTTAGATTTAAATATCAAAAGTTGCACTCATAAACACTTATAAAATTCTATTCAATACACCAAATTAGTATGTGTTTAAGGTCATTCAGGAAAGGAATTAATCTTAGATGATATATGAGTTTACCTGTGAATACCTTCATCAATCTTAATAGGTTGGCTTGATGGTAATCTATGCTTATTTCTTAACTTTCTAGATTTAATTACTGGGCTATTAAGCAGATAAATTTATTAAATTCTTCTCAATATACTACTAGATTAATGTGAGTATTTATTCTCGAATAGTATATAAGTAAGTTGATCTAAAAATATCTTTATTATTAAATAAAAACAAAAATAAAATGTAAATAATGGACTTGCTATAAAATCTAAGTGATTAATGACTTAAGCTAAACAATATTTTTTGTAATGAATCAATTATGCCCCTGGTTTAGTGTAAATGATGGATTCCAAGTGTTCATTGGAAAAGTTACTAGAAAGAATTTGTTATTTAATATTTTTAACACATATCAATTTAAAGATTATTAATTAAATATAGTTTTAAAAAAATTCCATAATATACACTACTAAAACAAAAGAAGTTTATGAATCTTCATTGTTCATATAAACAATAAAGCTACTTTATTCCTCTTTTTTATTTTTTTTCTTTGCAATTCCATCTTTTAATAGCTTTTCTTCTTTTAATTCCAATATTCAATAGCCTAATTGAATATATAATTAGGTTTATAATTATAGTAGAACAACCAAAGTAAAAGATTAAAGATTGCAAAGTAAAACATGAAGAAAAATATATGGCTAACCCTAGTCTTGTAATAATTTACATTTTGGTATAAAAAAACATTTTATTTATTTGTTAGCCTTTGGGTTAGAAAGAAGATAAGGAACCTCGTTGGAAAACAACAAACAAGAAAGAAAATTGATAGTTTTCATGGTTTTAATAACAAAAATAATCAAGTTTGATGTTAAAGAGTATCATTCAATAAAAAAGTTTGAGAGTGGTGGTTTTCCCCTCTAAACTTGGCTAGATAAGTAATTAAGTTTAATTTTAATTATTTTTTATTTATTTAATTTTTTTGAGTTATTTTAGGATTGTTAAATAATTTATTTTAATTTGTATGATATTACGAGGTTAAAATATATTAAAAAATAAATTTTCAACAAAAAAAAAATATAATCATGATTTTACAGCTGTTATAATAGTGATTAGATTTTAAATGAATCAAATCATGTGGCACATCGTTTTCCAAAACAAACAATATACTATTTGTTTCTTTTTTATTTAAAACAATAATAATAAAGGATAGATAACAAGTGGTCACTCTTTAAAAAAAAAATGGTTAAAACGACAGAGCTTGTCCCAGATCTGCATACCTAATTTTTTTTGGACACATGTTTTGGCTTTTATATATATAGGTTTTTTATTATTTATTTTAAATTCATCTTTAAATATTTAATTGATTTTAAATTAATTTTTATATTTTTTTATTAAATAATTGAATAAAAAATTATAAAACTTAATAAAGTTTTTAATTCATGTAATGATTACATGAGTTTTATAAATTAACCGAAAATATATAAATATATTTAATATATTATTATTTTAATATTTTAAAAAACAAAAGTTCCTTTGGTTTTTTTAAAAAAAAGCTGCAAGAAATTAACTACATTTTCCTGCCTCGTATTTTATTGTCCAACCCAAAGAGAAACAAGATTTTCTATTTTATCCATCGTATCAAATACAAATTAATCTTGTCTCCTACTGTATCTCTCCGACCATCCCATCCCCAACATATTATTTCCGAACCAGACCCAACCATAATTACAGTTAACTGTTCGAGGTCGTGTGTAGGCACTTTGGCCCGAAACTTGAAAACATTCTTTTTTCCAGGCAGGAAGCAATATAAAACTTGTTTAAATTAAGAATCTGAAAATTACAAGGAGGAATAATCGAGATTAGTTTTTATCTGCTAAAAAAAATCAAGTTTTAATAATTTTAATTAATTTAATTATTATATAATGAAAGATAATACCGTTATATAGTTTTGCAAATCCACCCTTTCCCTTTCAAATCTTTTACATTCAATTTTAAACCTCTTTGCTATTTAATCTCCTTTTTCATGAAGCCCAAAAAATAATAATTTCATTCTAGTTATGTGAGCCTTACAATAATTTGTCCACATGCCCATTATATCCTTCATCATATCTTGATTTACTAATAAAATTGTTAAATTTTATTCAAATTAGATTATTAATTAACCTTGATGAATCCTAAAATAACATCATTTAATTTTTTTAATAATATTTTTTATTTTTTAAATTAAATCAAGTTTTGGAAAATTTATCAAATCTTGAATTAACTTAACAGATTCCAAATCCTGATTAACTTGTAATTATTTTTTAAAATTAGCATGAGTTAAATCTGATATGAAACCGGATCTAAATGGATCCGATGAGCCGAGCCAAGTTTCGTAATACGTGGCACCACAAATCGCAAGCAAGTCACCAATAAAAAATGAAATCCCCAACCAACCCTACCTGGAAATCTAACATGAGCGTTTCAGGATGGCCATACCATCACCCATTAAAATCCTGGACTTATCACAACATTCAAACCTACCACGTCACCTATTCATTCTAATCCCCAATTTAGCCCCGGCCTCCAAGTTCATTCTCCCGCAAGCTTCTTATTAAAAGGAAATAAAAAATTCAAAATCCCCGCTGCTCTCAAAATTTCAAAACCTCCCTCGCTCCTTTTACCCCTATAAAAAACCACACCCGCACACCCACCTCTACTCACCACAAAGAACCCTAATTTCTCTCTTTCGAACAAAAACAAAACAAGCCTCCAAAATGCCTGCAATCCCAGAAGAGCCCCTCCTCGCTGAAAACCCAGACCGATTCTGTATGTTCCCAATTCAATATCCATCAATCTGGGAGATGTACAAGAAGGCTGAAGCCTCATTTTGGACGGCTGAAGAGGTCGATCTCTCTTCGGATCTCCGTCACTGGGAAAACCTGACTCCTGACGAGAAACACTTCATTTCTCACGTCCTTGCCTTCTTCGCCGCCTCTGATGGAATCGTCCTCGAGAATATCGCCGGGCGTTTCATGAAAGAAGTCCAAGTCTCGGAGGCGCGTGCTTTCTACGGGTTCCAGATCGCGATTGAGAATATCCACTCGGAGATGTACAGTCTTTTGTTGGAGACCTACATCAAGGATTCTACTGAGAAGAACCGTCTGTTTCATGCCATTGAGACGGTGCCGTGTGTGGCTAAGAAGGCGGAGTGGGCTTTACGGTGGATAGACGGAGGCGAGAGTTTTGCGGAGAGGTTAATCGCATTTGCTTGCGTGGAAGGGATATTTTTCTCGGGGAGTTTTTGTGCGATATTCTGGTTAAAAAAACGTGGGCTAATGCCAGGCCTGACCTTCTCGAACGAGTTGATCTCGCGAGATGAAGGGCTTCATTGTGATTTCGCGTGCCTCCTTTACAGCCTGTTGAGGAAGAAACTGAGTGAGGAGCGCGTGAAGGGGATAGTGAAGGAGGCTGTGGATATAGAGAGGGAGTTTGTGGTGGACTCGCTACCGTGCGCTTTGGTGGGGATGAATGGGGAATTGATGAGTCAGTATATTGAGTTTGTAGCTGACAGGCTGTTGGGTGCGCTTGGGTGCGGGAAGGTGTACAATGTGGCTAATCCATTTGATTGGATGGAGTTGATATCCTTGCAAGGGAAGACAAATTTCTTCGAGAAAAGAGTCGGGGAGTATCAAAAGGCTTCAGTTATGTCGAGTATTAATGGGAATGGTGGCAATCATGTGTTCAAGATGGATGAGGATTTTTAGAGTCCTTGCAGGCTACTGTTTTTATCTAATTATATGCTCTCCTTCTCCTTCGTTTAATTGTTTCTGTGATTTTTTTTTTTTTGCTCGAGGAATAGTAAATGGCAAGTTCCCGTTTAGACCTTAAATGTGTTTAAAATTATGGTGCTTTGAGTTTTTTTATTATAATGTATATGCAATGCTGTCCTTAATGGGTTAAAGGCTCGGGTTACGCGCTTGCAAGGTTAACCTTAAAGTGATATCACTCGATTTTTTTCAAGTTTTTTTCTATAAATATAACACCGATGTTGTATATACATATAAAAAAAAAATTGAAGTTTATGCTTTATATAATTATTTAAGTTAATTTTTTATATATAATATAATATTAAAGAAAAACTTCAGTAAAAAATATGTTATTTGGACCTTCGAAAAGTTAAAAGAGCCGGCTAAAGTAAAAAACGAGGGTGTGTTAAAATCCGCCAACCCTAAAAGCTTCTCATATCCTTATATTTTCATTGATAAAACCATCTCCGTTTTCGTTTTCGTTTTCCTTTTTTTTTACACTTGAAACGTGATTGTATAAAAATATAGTTTTATTTTTTAAAATTTATTTTTAACATAAATATATTAAAATAATTTAAAAATATAAAAAGATAGTTGAAAAAAAAATCTTTTTAAAAACACGACACAACTACAAAAACAAACAATTATTTAGCAGACACTAGGAAGATTGGTTGCACTATGTCGTGCGCTCCCTTTCAACATACTAGAGAAGTTTTTTTCAAAGTATTCATTAAGCATGCATTGAAAAAAATATACAAGTGTTATTAGTGCATTTTCTAGGGAGTTTTTTTTCTCCCAAAATACACACATGTTTGTTTTTAAATATTAAGATTATAGCATATTACATAAACATGAATTTACTCATCAAATATACATTCTAGGTGATAGACTTAACTTGGTTCAATTATTTTATTTTTTTAAAATTATATTTTATTTAATTTTATAATAAAAAATTGCTTGCAAAAAAGTCATAATTTTTTTTTAAAAAAAAAAGATGATGGATTGCACAAAAAAACTTACTAAAATAAAAAATAAAAAACTATAATATTATTTGAAAACAAACTAAAACTTTACTAAAATCTAAAAAAGTAACAACTAATTTTATTAAAGAAATTAATAAAGTGATATATCTAATTATTTAATTTTAAAATAAATAATAAAAAAAAATAGATGCACATACTAAGGAGGTCTAACACTCTCGGCCCATTAAAATTCAAGCCCGATGAGTGGGCCTAAGAGCACAAGCTTATAAGCATGGACTTAAATTTTTTTAATTAGCTCAATGGATTAATGTTGTGGATGACACATAGTTTGTAATAAAAAAAATATAATACCTTGATTTTATGAGTAAATGATGCTTTATTTACTAACCTAGTTTATGATCGTTGCAGAGATGGTTAGAAAATTAGAGCAATGTATTTTTTGTTTAAAAAACTTTTTTTTTATCTAAAAATACTTGAAAGACACTCTTATATTTATAATATTAATAATCTAATTTTTTAACTAATAAAACCTCAATTTGATTAAAAAACTTCAAAACAATTCACTCAATTCTAGTATACTTTTTCAGGCGATATCAAGAGGAACACTTTGATACAAAGTTTACTCTTGTTTCCATTGAAATCGAACAAGCCTACCTCTCTATGTCTTGCATTATTTTTTTTATAATTATTTTTTAAATATTAAAAAATAAAATATAAAAAATATTTTTACTAAACAGTTTAATTTTCAAATCAAAGAGATGAAAAGGGATTCTTAGAAAAATCCTAAGGCAAATTTAAGCAAAAGGCCATGACACCATTTTTTTTATATATAAAAAAAGGGCTCCCATGTTTCTTTATTTTAATCTTGGTCTCCTCATTTTTAATATTTTTCAAACAATAAAATTATATTTTTTTATGAAATTAAACATCAATCCAATGTTGATATTTTATTTTAGATTGAGATAACCACATAAAAATAAATAAAAATAAATTATCAATTATAAATCCAATTAACACAACATTAAAAAATGAAATAAAAAAATTCAAAGATCAAAAGAAAAAAAAGGACTAAAGTTGGAACCAAATTTTTTTAAAATACAAAGGTTTTCTATTTTTTTTTTTTTAATTTTGGTTCCCTCTTTTTAATTTTTTTTAAATAATAAAAAAATTATAAAATTAAGCACTAACCCAACAACAAGATTTTTTTTAAAGACCTAGCAACAACAAGAAAAGCAAATAAAAACAACCATCAAACTCATATCTCAATTAAATATAATATTGAAATATAAAATTAAAAAATTTGAATATTTATATTCTTTAAGGTATTCATTATGTGAATATTGTTTATTATTCACACATGCAAAATAAAATAAAAAGAATAATATATATATTGGAAAAATATAAATATTTCACACACATAATATTAATATATATATATATATATTTAGATTGAATTTAGATTAATTTTTAAATTATATTTGATAAAATTCAAACCGCAACATTATCCAACAAATAATGATTTCAGATATTACAAATAAAAATTTTAAATATTTATAAATAACTAAAAAATAATGACTAGTCATGAAAAATCTTATCGTTTGAATAGACTCAAGTGATATTAAATTATTATCTTTACTAATTTTGTCATTCTAACAAGTTTTTGATCACACGATATGTGAATATGGACCTTATTTAGAACAAAACATTTTATGTTTATTAAAATAAGTTAAAAAAAATATCAAAATATTAAGTTTATATTTTATGTATGATTGAAAACTAAAAAAAATATAAATATGATAAAATTTTCAAAATCCAATTAAAAACTTTATGAACAAGAAACAGTTTGAATCAAATTTCCAAGACAAATTTATTACTAGTGTTATTATATTCACATCAAATACATAATATTTAAAATATATTACTAAAAATCAAATAAAAATTTATAATATTATTTAAGAAATATGTTAAAAATAAAAAGTAAGTAAATGCAACATAATAATATTTTTTTCTTATTGCTAAAACAAATAATAAAAAAAATAAAAAAACAAATAAAAGGGTCAGACTTAGCGCTGGCCCTAGTATCATACCCAAATATTTATTTTTATTTTAACTTTTTTTATTAAGATGGATTATTTTAAAAAAATAAATAAAGTGAATGACATAATAGATGATGCACAATCCACTTACCTGTTTTTTGGTAGCCAAAGTGGTTGAAAACACTTAACAAACCTTCATAGATACATTCGTATCCTTAAAATAATGAAAAACTAGTTAAAACCCGAGGAATCAAATTGAAATCATAAATCTTTTCAAGCTCTAAATTTATCTTTTCCGGCAAAATGAGGGCCCAAATTACCACTATCAAATACTTCCCGTTAAATGAAACATTCTAATACTAAACTTGATTATTTTGTTTGCTGGAATTGCTACAATTAAATACTTCATCTCTCTAGTACTATTTTCTAGCATGTCACCCTCTCTCTCATATGGGTAATGAAAAAATAAAAATAAATAAATTTTAGTATCAAAATAAAATTATTCAAAGTTAGAATTTTTCATATATTATATTATCCTGAAGTTTTACATTTGGGTCTTTTGTCTTTTAATTTTGTATATCATAAATTTTAAAGCTAATTTTATCCGATTAGGTTAAAAAAAATTAAATTAAATTAAATAAAAATTAAAAATCAATAGCTTCACTGTTATTATAAACAATAAAGTTTTATATCAAACTCCATATGTTTTAGTTGTTTAGGTATTATTTATGTTGAACCTTATTTAGAAAAAAAAATCATGTTATTAATTTACTGTTAATATGTTGGATTTTATTTGTAATATAGTTTAAAACAACTATTGATTACTCATTTAGTTATAATTTAATTGGCATTAGAGTATTTCCTTGTTGCAAGAATTCATGAGTTTTAACCTCTCTTGAAAAAAACAAAAACCTACCAACCAAATTGCTTTACATAGAACTTGTACCAATTTGTTTTAACTTGCTGTGTTGATTTGAACTGATAATATAAAGAATTAAAATAAAAAAATAAAAAGGTTATTTAATCAGTTGTTTCTTAAATTTTCATGTCAACTTAATTTTTTTAATGATTTTGTACTGTTTTGATATGTTAATATTTAAAATAAATTTTAAAAAATTAAAAATATATATTTTTAAATAAATATTATTATATTCTCGAATATTCTAAGTTATAATATTGAACTTCTAACTTTGTATTTTGTTACAATTATAATCAAATCAATTAAAAAATAAATTAGAAATCGATTTGATTAACTAGTAATTGAGTTAAAACTTAGTTTAATTTATATTTTTTATAAGGCTCCGTTTATTTGTTAAAAAATAATTTTTTTTTGAAAAGTGAATTCTAGAAAAGTAAATTCAGAAAAAGTGAATTATTTTTTTATATTTGGTAATGTAATAAAAAATAAGTAGAAAAATACTTTGCAGTGTTTGATTATATCATGGAAAATGAGTTGGAAAACAATTTATTAATATTTTATTTTTTTAAATTTATTAAATAATAAGGAACAAACAAATTAAAAAGATGAATGAGAATAAAATTAAAAAAAATAATTTAATAATTTATCTCACATAAAATAAATAACAATCAAAATAATAGAGATCAAATCTAACAAATAAAAAAATTAAAAGATAAAATAATAATAATAATAATAATAAATATTTCATAAATTATTTCAAATAAAATAAGTAACAATAAAAAAAATAAGGACCAAATTTGACAGATAAAAAATTTTAATTAAAAAAACAAATAACAATTATAAAAATAAGGACCAAAGTTTAATATAAAAATTAAATTTTAAAAGATGAAATTAAAAAATAAATATTCAAAACAAAATATATATAGTAATTAAAAGTTTTCATGATCAAATTTGATATAATCAGCAAATAATATGATATCTTTTAAGTTTTCATGATTTTCAGAAAGTATTTTTCGTCCAAATATTTCAGGAAAATACTTTTTTGAAAACTAAGTCAAATTGTTTTTTATTATAAAATATTTTTTATTAACTAATTTTTTTAATAACAAATAAAAAAATAAAAAAATAAACAATAATTTTCAAAAACCATTTTACATCACCTTCTAAAACTACATAATTTTTATTTTTATTTAAATCTCTAAAACTGTACTAACTAAAATTAACATGTCTAATCTTAAACCCTCACAAATTAAGAAAAAAAAAAAGGTCAAAATCTACACAGTTTTTTTTTTAAATGAAAAACGAAAACATGGGGCCTCTCATCGCATGTTATTTCTGTGGTTCTAATTTGGGTTAATGATGGCCGTCGTGTCTAGTGTATAAAAGGCTCCATTTTGCCTTCTCTTTAAAGAGAGGTGAAGGGACAGCAATATTGTCTGTCGGATTCCATTTTGCAGAGAAATTTCATAATCATCAATGGCAACTTCACCTTTACAAAGCTCAGGAATGCTATCAAGAGAACAGTTGCTTTATCTCTTTAATTCCTTCTCTCAACTCACTTCCCAGCCTGGTAATTCAAAGGCCCCCCCTTTCCTTTTCTTTTTCCTTCATTGTAACTATAAATTTACCATTTTCATATAAATACTCTTTGTTAGATGTAAAGAAAAGGATTGCTGATGCCGTGAATGACAAACAGGTGAGTGTTTCTATAATAAAAAATGATGGGTTTGCCCTTTGATTAACAAGTATCGCTTCTGTTTGTCAAATTTTGAGATGGGATTCTTAATGCAGGAAGCTGTTGCTGCTACCACTACAATCCAGGAATCTATATTTTTGGAAATGGGGGTTGGTGAGTCTGTCCCGAAGTATCTTTGAATTTCTTAATATGTTTTTCCAAATGGGGGTTGCTCATTTTCAAAATGCTGGCTATTGGTCCTCTTGCAAAGCAAATGCGGTGAGGGCTTTTGCTAGGACAGGGGTTCGAGTCTTATCTTTGAAAATCCATTTTTCAATCTAAAAAAGTGATATGGTTGGTTTAGCTTGGTTGGATTGGAAAGTGCACTGTCGCTCGACTTGTATGTGCATTTCGCGGGTAACTAAATCTGTTGCACTTGCTTCGTTGTGCTTGGGCTGAACATACAGTCGTTGAGGCTTGTTGATAGAATGTTGTGTTCTTTCCTCGTATGTTCTCATGGGCTACAAGTTGCTGATGTAAATTTTTATTTGTTATTTTCTTTGCCTTTGTTACAGCAATCTCATGGAGATCTATCAGTATTTAGTCTTGTTCTTAGAGCCTTGGAAATTTTATTGCTGAACGACGCATCTCTTTTCTTTCTTGTAGATAGCGAATGCATCTGCAAAGTGAAACATTACCTCTAAGTAAACTCTTAATTGCAATTCATCTTAAAATAGGGCAAATGAAGCTCAATGTGATGGATAGTGCATTATAGATTTGTGGAGGGGATAGCTGCTATGCTTTCATAGCAGTTAAACTGATGTAGGGGCCATCTCACTTTAGACTTTTTTACATGAATAGTTTTTATCCTTTAAAATCCTGTTTTTGGTATTCAAGATACCAGTAGCATCTCGACTTGTATAGGTAAAGTGGTCATTCTCTTTTTGGAAATTGGCTACTCTTAGTTGGAAAGTTCTGACCATTTTAGCTTTCATGCCATGATGACAGACATTGAAAGATCCATTCAGTTATTCTGACTCACATTTGTTATTCTTCAATACTGATGCAAGTTTTGTGCTAAGAAGTTAAAGCAATCTGATATCATGAAAAATACTGTTTCAATATTGCAGATCCAAGTTTTGGTATTGCATGCTTGGGAAAAGTGAACGTGGTCTATGAAAATGATCAGGATTTGATGATTCGCTTTTACAAATTTGTTGCAAAGTATGTTGTCTCTCCGTCTCTGGTACAGATTTCTGATTGAGTAATTTTTGTTTAACGCATTGGACAATATATGAGTATTCTGCATTTTTTTTATGTGAACTATTATTACTTTTAAAGAGGACACAAACATATGAGATATTACACAAACCCGCCATTAATTTTCTATGATCTTATACAGGGACAACCCTCACTTTTTGTTTTTTGACCTGTGATGAACAGCATCATCTCTCCAGCTTCCACTGTAAAAGTTATTGTCATTTTAAGGTTTAGGCCTTTCACAAATTTTTTAAAGATGTAAAAAGCAGGCCTCTTTTTTTCGTAGGTATCAGTTGCTGTCATGTGAGCTCTTACATTTTCCCAAGGAGTTGGATGTAATCTTGAGCTTTTTTTCTCTCCAACAGCATGCAATTTTTTTCAACTTTCCAACATTTTTCTGGCTGAAATTTCCCTTTCCAAGTAAAGATACCATTGATAAATCTTGAACTCTACTGGGCCTATGGAAGATCGTTTTTCTCTTTGGCATGAAATGTAATTGATGTAGAAGATTCCTTTCCAATGGGGTTGGAAGATAGAAATGCAGTTTTCATTGCCCGGGAATGAAAAATGAACAACTATATGGATGATGGGGTTACATACATGAAGTTTTATGCATGATAGGGGCAATACTAATGGCGATTATGAAATAAAACTGATAGACAATTCAAATGCCTTGGATAACAAGCTGAATTGGTTGAGGGTCGGGGACTCTGTTTTACTCATCTCCTGTAAGCACAAGTTTAGGACTTAGTAAGTAAGGGTGTTCATTTTTGTATTTTCTAGTCACAATGGGAAAAACCCTGATGACATACTAGACCATTCCTTTTATATTATTGTCACTGACATGGATTTACTTAAGGAACATGACTTGTCTTTATCAATGCTCTCCTTATTGGAGAATTACATTTACTGTCTGCATTGTTTCCGAGTTCATTCCTCACAGTGCCTTTACTTTTTATTCCACAAAAGTTGATGTCATTTATGATGTCCCTGTTTTCATGAGTTGAAACAGATGTTCCCTTTACATGCACTGGTTTTTGCAAGGGATTGGATTATCTGATTCTGTATTTTTGGTGTTGATATGCAATGAAATGACAGCGAAGAAATGGCCTGCGATGAAGCTGAGCTGGGACCAGATGAGTTTGCCCGAAAAATGCACTATCAACAAAAACTACAGGAGCAGGTAAAATCTAGTTGAATTTTGGTATTAGAGGTTGGTTGAAGATGGATACAACTAAATGGTTGGGAACTTTTTTTTGCAGCAACTAGAGATGCTAAAGCACATGCGCAAATTTCACCTGGATGATCAATCTGCAATTCTTGAGAAGGTAAATGCTCTGATTCATTTTCTCATTCACTTCATCAGTTTTTTCTCAAAGATAAAAATGCAAACCTCAGGGCTGTAAAATTTATTTCATTGGACATCATTCTGGAGACATGTTATTTCATGTTCATTTGCTGCTCATATTTTGGATATTCTAACAACAATTTAGTTGTGAAACAATCGAACAATTTCACTTGAAAGGGACCACTTAACATCTGTCAACTCTTTCCCGTGCTATACAGTTGCATCAGCAGATGGAAAATGCCAATTTTGAAGGTGAGGCGTCGGTTTTGTCACCTGAACAAATTCAGGAGACTGTTCGAAGAAGGGTTTCACCGCTGTTTCAGCCTAGGTAGATTGATACCCAATTTGTCTGTATTCTAGTTTCGTTCTGGGCTGCGACGTTCCGCATGTTTCTAATGTATGCTATTTGTTGTAGCTGCTAGTTTTCGTACATAGTTAACTATTGCTGTTCGCTCCTTTATCGATCCCCGTTATTTCATGTTCTTTTTGCACGGGATCGTGAGGCATCTAAAGTGGTGATTGATGATATCCTGCATAGGCCTCAATCCCCGACATGGCCTAATTAGCAAACTAT
Source organism: Populus pruinosa (assembly GCA_026413675.1). NCBI lineage: Eukaryota > Viridiplantae > Streptophyta > Magnoliopsida > Malpighiales > Salicaceae > Populus > Populus pruinosa. Next base: position 38,176,750 of record CM048592.1, on the reverse strand, counting down.
TCCAAAATTCAGTTGACAATTGAAGTGTTTCTGTTCTGGTCCACACCTCTAACCTTTACCACTGAAGGATGTAGGCGTATCAAAACAGTGCTCACTTCGGGTTAATTCATGCAACATGGGTCATGCTAGATAGCTTGATGCTAATACATTTCGAGAGCTTTCATTTCCCAAAGCAATGAAAATTATGCAATTAAAGCACATCCAAAACAAGTGATCATATACACGTTCACTTGCTAAATGGATCAGATTTTTTTTTTTACTTGGATTCTCAAGAACCTACATAAAGTAAGAACATTGGCAGAGGAGGTCGTGCTGGGTTCAATCAATGGAAAGATCGTCAATTACTAACATCATTTCTAGCCATGCGCTCGACACCAATATTAAAAAGCCTACCTCCCTCTCGTTAATGATGGGAGCGCCTGTCATCCAGCCGCCACGTTGGGCTGATACCATATCAGATCGGGCTGAGTTCTCCCATCCCAAATCTCTAAGATGATCCTTGCGTTAGGATTCAGATGCCTGGTGTGAAGACGGTGGCAACTTCTTTATGTTATATATAAATAATAGCTGCCGATCTAATCATCAAGTTGAGATGGCCGAGTTGGTCTAAGGCGCCAGATTAAGGTTCTGGTCCGAAAGGGCGTGGGTTCAAATCCCACTCTCAACATTTCGTTTTACCTATTTTATTTTATTTTACATTTTTCTAATGATTCAAATTCACTTCTGGGTTCTAACGTGGGAATATTTTTTCATGCTGTAATCCCAAAATTCTAAATTAATTTTAGAATTAAGAAAAACTCAGTTGATCGGAGTATTTCTTCGGTGTCTAATTTCTTAGCAGGCAATTCCAAATCCATTGACCCTCAATTTCTTCGGTGTAATTCATCGCTGTTCTTGTAAATTAAAGAATGATCACGATAAATTTCAGACAATTTAATTGAAAACTTATCTTGAAAAGCATCGTACACCTTAAAAAGACAAGCATGACTCTCCTTGTTTTGCCTCAAATTGCCTCCCACAGACGACTAAATCATGACATGCACTCCTCCACATGAACAAACATGGTTATAAGAACATAAATAGACGGTCCATGTTCTATTTATATTAGAAAACATAAGGGATGTACAAGACATGAACCACCTGTCTCAAAGTAAATCACAAGTATAGTTAAATTCAATTTAATTTCAAATATGATTTGAATTAAATGGATAACTTATTACAATTTTTATATTTATAATAAAATTTAAAACCATATAATGAATTTAATTATATTGTTTGGAATGCCTGTAGAATTGAATTGAATTAACAATTTTAACTATTTTCCCCTTAATTTATATTCAACAACATAATTGAAAGGTTATTTGTTTATATTCTGTATCGTAAAAGATGTGTTTAGTTGTCTTCTCTTCACCCCATAAGATCATATTTTAAAAGTAAGAATTTTATTTTGTATTTATCAAGATTAAAGGTATTTTTTTTTTAAAAAAAAAGAGACAATTCATTGCACACAAAACCTTCAAGCAAGATTACAATGAAGTCTTGATCTAGTGGTTAAAATATCGCTATATTTGTCCAACAATAATAATAATATAAATTTAATCTTTAGAAAACTCATTTGTCGGGAGGAGGAATTACGGAATCTAAACATGACTAATTTTACTCTTTAAAAACGATGCGAAGATAACTGCCCCAGGAAAAAAAACAAAAAAACCCTTCACGCAAGGTGAAAATGACAATAGTTTATCAGTTTAGGCAGCTTATGTCAAAAATGAGAGACGACACCCGCTTCATAGTTGATGTCCCAGCAGCAATTCAGAGGAAAAGAACACATTCCCTGTTGCTACTTCTTCATCAACCTCCAGACAGTCCAAGAGCCGAAGTTTCTTTATTTTCGGAAGCAAAACGCTATTGCTTAGATAGTGTTACTTATTTCACGTAAACTCCTTGCTTGAAGATGTATTATTGCATCAGCAGACTTTGTTCCACAAAACCGAATCTTCTGAAGATGCACAATTTACAGTGCATGAAGTTTTTTGTTTTTTTTTTTGGTTGCAGAGAAGAAAAAGGGTATTCTTAAAATAGTATGAATTGATTTCCAAATCAGAGGGTTTCCTTTCATTTATTTATTTATTTTTATTGTTTATGATTTGAATTTATTTGTAATTCAAATCAACACCATCAAAATAATTCTAAATACACGAATTGATTTTACTCTTGAAATTAAAGTTAATTTCTAGGATTCCAAATAGTTTGAAACTGAATCTAATCTAAGAACACGATCTTAATGGGCACAACTGTGATTCTTCTTCCTCTAAGATCCGCTAGGTTGGTTGCTTTTGTAGGTCATGATATCGATGCATAGAGATGCTTTCGTCCACCGTAACAACATGATACTAAATACACTATAGTTAATTTTAAAAGGTGTAATTTAATTGATTAAATTTTAATTTTATATTTTTAAAATTATCAATTTGAATCTTATAAATCTCAAATTATTAAACACACAGATATATATATATATATATATATATATATATATATATATATATAATGAATGTATAATATATATGGATTTGTACCGACTAGAACTCTCAAATACACAACATTAACAATACTCAATTACTTTTTTTTTTTTAATTTCCATTTTTGATGAAATCTCTCAATTCTATCAACTATCAAGCAACCCTCCTCCTCCAACATGTTTGAACCCAAACTTGAAATATTTGAGCATGCATGTTTCATCAAAGGCTATTCGTGAACTAGTATAGTACATTCCCAACAAATTATTTACAATTATTTTTATAGAATTGGAATCTTGAATCATACAAGCTAATCTTGCAAAGCTTCTTATGACATATTCAACGCTAGTAATGGAGATCGGCAAAAGAACAAGAACAAGAAATATGGCAAAGGAGGGACCAGTATGAAAATCAAAAGAGTATAGGGATGAAATGTACCTTTACCCCCACCCCGAAATCTAATCCATCATCCTCTCACGTGAATACCTTTCAAAAGATAAAGCTCTCAATCCCCTCCCCTCCCCTCCTCCTCTCATCTCTTCTTCACTTGTAACCATAAAACAAACACTATAAAGCACTCAAAAAATAAGTTGTAAATCAGTTTTTAGTTTTTAATTTAATTCACCACATAAACCTCTAATTCTCATTTCTGGGTCTTCAAATTTTCAGCTTAAAAAGCAATAATGGCAGTCAGCTTCAATCTAATTGGTTCATTCAAATGCCTTTCTTTATCTTCAAGCTCTTCATCTTCCTTCTTTAAAGGAGATGCTGGGTCCCTTAAATTTGGTCTGAAAAGCTCTGCTTTGTTGCCGTTTAAGGCTCCGGTGAAGGCTCCATTACCCTTGACGATTCAAATGGCTCACAAGAAGGGAGCTGGGAGTACCAAGAACGGCCGTGATTCTAAAGGTAAACGGCTTGGTGTCAAGATTTATGGTGATCAAGCAGCTAAACCTGGCGCAATTATTGTAAGGCAGCGTGGTACCAAGGTCTGGCCTTAATTTCCTCAAAATTTAGGAGTTCACTTTTGTTTTGCACCTTTGTTTTTCTTATAGAAGTTTTGTTTTTGGGTTAAGTTTGTAGTTGTTATTAGTTATAAGTTCGATTCGATGGGAATTAAATTGATTTTTTTGGCAATGCTTGATTTTGTAATAAGGGGTTTCGTGTTCGGCAATTTCCTTAGTAATGTGATATCTAATGTAGAAAAGGGGAAATGGGAGAGCAAGAGGTCTGTATTTTGGACTGTCAAGGTCAAAGAACCGAGTATTTTGCTAGTCTCCAGCTTTCACCAACATGGAATCCACTAGTCATCCTGTATCCAAATTATCAAATCCATGACTGTAGGAACCCTCATTGTAATGGCGGTCCATATCATAGTAGGTCACCGGTGAAAAAGATTTGCAAGGCAAAACCATGTCAAATTAGCGAATCTTGTTTTCTCTTCTCTGATTTGCTGACTCTATATGTTTGATTCGTCTAGGAAGAGTGGATTGGAGTTTTGCTCTGGAGGGTGAAAGCTATTAACTCTGAATTTAGGGGTCATGGAAATGATTTCCTTTTGGAATAAGGGAATTTAAGTTTGATCACTTTGAGATGACTTCTCTAAGCATATTGAAAAATGCGATATTCTTGTTTCTAATATTGCTCTTTATGAAACATATCTGCTCTGCTGTTCTCCACTGTCATTCAATGTGCATTAAATAGTGTTGTGGCTAGTTTTTCATGCTACCACATTTGAGTATTTGTCTACATTTTCAGTTTCATCCAGGGAAGAATGTGGGGATTGGCAAGGATCACACCATCTTTTCTTTGATTGATGGATTGGTGAAATTTGAGAAGTTTGGGCCTGACAGAAAAAAGGTAGATTCTATATTTTAAACCTTACAGTTTGTGAGAGTGCTAAATATTCCAAATTGAGATGCATTATGGTCTTGTATGTTTGGCAGATTAGTGTGTACCCAAGAGAAATCCAGCCCGAGAATCCCAACAGCTATCGAGCAAGGAAGAGAGAGAACTTCAGGTTGCAGCGTGAACGCAAAAAGGCAAGAAAGGAAGGTATCGTTGCTCAGCCACAGCTAGTACTTGCCTCCAATGTTGATGCTGCAGATAGCAACCCAGTTTGCTGAATTTGAAAGTTACTGATCTTTTTTAATTGCTTTTGCTTTATGTTGTAGCAAATAGATGCGCGCCACTACAACAATTTTTTCCGTGTGCATTGTAATCCTAAATGCTTGTTTTTCATCTGTTAATATCTGGTTTATCAGGTGTCTTTTTGCTTTTTTACGCCCTTCAGTTTGAATTTACTACATTTCTATCATTATATCAAGATTGAAAACTACAAATACTGAGACACTGGTGGTTTGGACGTCCTTGTGAATGGTTTCAAATTAGCCAGTTTCATCGCATGGAGGAAGCCTTCGTTTGCCATGGCTTTATTGACGTGCTTCCGGCAATATACCCAGCCAATGGGTTTTCTATGCTCCGTATATTGGCACGCCTTTAAATTGGAAGAAAAAATTGAAGCCATTTTGTGATCTTAAGGCATCCCAGACTGGCTAGAGAGTTCACGATTGTGCTCCAGTAATAACTGGAAAGCGCAGCAGGAAAAATCATTTGGCATTTGTTAAGACCGTACCACCTACAATAGGTATTGAAGGGTTTGTGGGTGGAGGATCACTTGCAGTGCAGGTCACGACCAAAAAGTCGGTGTACAATTTACAAGCAACCAGAAATTGGATCCTGCTTAATATTTGAGATGCGAAAAGGCCTCCAACTGACCCCAACAGACAGTAATTCGTTTGCTCAGAAGCTCAGGGACAAGGCTGATTCCTACCGTGTACGACCGACCGAGGCCAAATAAAGAGTAGCAATACTTCCTGAACTTCATTTTGGGCTATATAATTAAAGAACATGAACACTTGTTGTTACACAATAACCAAGCGAGAAAAGAAAAATTGTAAATCCAAAAAAGCTACTAGATAAGAGGAACAAAAGTTTCATACAATATCCTGAATCCTACAGTTTTAAGACCAAGATACATCAAAAAGCAACATCAACAGTGCTAACATTCCATTTCACCACATTGCCATCTATCTCTGGATTTTGTGATCAAGCCTGGATCCGTCCATGCTATCCTGCAATGTCAACAAAATGTTACACTCCAACTCCAAGCCAACCCAAAAACACTAAAATTCACCAGCGGAATGTTTCATCACATTATTTTAAGGTTCTGAACTGCATCAAATTTAACATTTTGATATCAAATAAAATTAAGTGTGTTGTGCAAGCACATTTATGCATAATAATGTCATACGTATTCATTCTGTTTATTTTGAAATGACCATTCATTCAAGCAAGAGCGAGGTGAAATCTGATCCGAAACCAGAGGCAAAAAAGGCACAAAATCACCAAGTGTGAGCTAAAAAGAATCAATATACCCATCTCTTCATGCCTAATACTAAAACCAATACCTATATATAGCCTTTGGATAACCCGCCATGCTTCATTTTTAACAGGGAAAAAAGCCAAATGACATGCATTTTGTAACCCATTACAACCCAACCATGTACTTTACAGATGGACCCAATCATACACCATAGATATCTTGTAACATACTACCACCAACACCGTCAATGACAGCACCAAAGATTGAGGGCCTCGCCTTGCTTATTATTCCTATAAGTAACTCTCTTGCCCATACCAAAACAACATGGATTTTCTAGTTGGTGTCCAGGTTGTATCACAATTTTTTTTAAAGAAAAACAAAAGCAACCAACCTCAATTATTGATCATAAAAGGAAGAGATCAAATATAATTCAAACAAAATTAAGTAACAGATCTCAATTTCGCAATTAAAAACTTTCAATAAATAATAAAAAAGAATTATATTCAGATCAATCAAAGAATAGAGCTTACCTAAACGGATCCAACAATGATGTTGTTGATGGGAATAAATATGAGTTTCACAAAGAAACCTACGAATCCCATCACTACGAATCCTATCGCTGTACGGAAAGCCACCTTCGTGAACTCTGAAACAACAAAAAAAGGCGTCTTTTTAGTCAGAATTCACAACAAGATCGAATCTAAAAGAGAGAAAAGAAAAGGGAAAGAAAGGGTGGGTGGTGCTGCTAACCTTTGCGGTCGGGCTTGTGGCAGCGCTTGACGAGGCGAACGCTGTCCTTAGAGAACTCTCTCAATGGATCGAATACTGAATCGATGGCGTCCATTTCTTTTCGATTTTTTCTCTCTCTCTTTCTCTCTCTATTTTTGGTGGTTGTGAAGATGGTGGATCTGTGAGCTTCTGGTATTAAAGAGCGTGAAGAAGGACGTGATGACTTAAGGTATTTTTCTTGGACATGGATGCCCCTGATTCGTCATCTGGTTTGACTACTTAGCCCTTAATTGAAACGACACAGTTTAACTGCGTTGAGTGAATTCGATTTCCAAGGTGATGACAGGCCAGCTGTCAAAGACACAGGAATGTTATATCGTTTTCTGATAGCTTTGCTTTTTAGATGACTTTACACACGTTGTTTATTTGCAGGAACCAAGAACGAGACGGCGAGCCCTTCAGTCAGCTAGAACTGGAACCATTTACCGAATGGCATGGCCATTGGTGTTTGTCTCCTTTTCATTAACAGAAGGAAAGTAAATGATTTTACATGAAAGAAGATACATGCAGGCCTTGGCACTCTAAATTAGGCTTTCATTTCAACTCAAAAATGAATAATTTCACCTGTGGAATTGAATTCAAGAAAAATCATAACAAATAAATTAGGGGCAGTATGAATGCAATTATCAGAACCTAATAATGCATGACAAAATGTGGGAAGTAAACGAAAACTAAGCATCGGCTTTTCCACAAATTCAACTTTCAGACTTGCATTGTAGATGGCTATTTCCAACTCTCAAGTAATCAGTCCCACAATTACATGCAGATAAGGTATTTACAAAGTGTTTTGGCTATTGCTTCCCTCCTGTTGGCACAGAATCTGCCTTTTTCTCTCGCTGAACCGCTCGAGGGACAAATGTGAGGCCACGAGTGTTGCGGCGGCCAAAGCTGACTGAAGAAGGAGAGGAATCTGAAGTGCTTAACTTAGATACTGCTGAAACAAGGCCATCAATGGTTTCACCTTCTATGTCCATTTTGCTGGAAGTTTCCTCGCTTCTATGAATAGCTTGTTTGCGATGTTGCTTCTGTCTTGCTTTCTTGGATAGGTGGGCTTTCTTGAAGAATTCAAATGAACTAGGGAACTTATGTTTATCTACCAGATGCTGTTGCCTACCCTTGTAATTCTTGAATTTTAAACCACAACCTTCCACCAGACATTCATACTGTTGCAGGAAAAAAACAACTATTAGCATTGAACAACACTAAAGAGGTGAGAAGCTTAAAAGATGCACATTCAAAACGTTGAAGGATTTTTGTCAAGATTTCATTTATATTATAGATTCTAAGAACCACAAAGTAGATTGGATAGACTAGCATAACCTTGTGATTTCAGAAATGATCAGTCCCTTAAGCCTTAACTCCTAAGCATTGTCCTCTTCAGTTTTTATTTCAGCCCTTATTTATCAACTCGCCTTTAGTGATTCTCATTGAAAAATGGAATGAGGATAGTTTGGATTGCTTATCAAGTAATTGTAAGCAAGACAAATAGTCTACTAATCACCAAAAAGGAAGAGAAGTTGGATCAAAGAATAAACAATTCTTAATATCATACGTAGGGCATCATACAGACACTATTACAGCTAACAAAAACACAAATCATGCACCAAATCCTCTGATGACAAACACAATAGAAACTAAGAACGAGTTGACAGCATACTGATCAACTAGAATAAAATGACTGTTAGAGAGTCTTAGTGAAAATCAATTGAAAATACATAATGAAAAGGGATTCAAACCACAACCCTCCACCAGGCATTCATACTGCTGCAGGAAAAGACAAGAATTAACATTCAACAAAGACAATAGTGAAAATACACACAAGCACAAGCATTCAAACAAATTGAAGAAGTTTTATCATCTTGTGAATTTACAAACAACAATGGGATTCTAAGAAGACAGACAAGACCAACAACACTATGTGTTTGCATACACACTCACCTATACAACCAGTAAACATGAATCCAAATGAGTTCTAATCCAGCCTCTCTTTTTTTGCCATTTTCTCTCATTTTAGTGATTCTTGCATGTTCATTAAGGAGTAGAATTACGGGGCAGTTTAGATTGTCTATGGAGAAATTATATTACAAAGGAAGGGAAAATCAAAAAGGCAGCAAAGGCATTTATATTTCTTATGGTAGCGCACAGGTAATAACACCTTAAGCAACAACAAAAAATAGCACAAATTACCTAAAAAAGCATTGATAATAAAAAAGAACTAGACATCAAAACAGGATTCAACGGTACAAAAGCTCAATTAGAACCAAACTGTTATTTAGAAATTCATAATGCACTACATTTCACAAAGAGGGAAGCCGATAAAAGATACCATGGCATAACCGCGTGCAACTTTTGCCTGAAAGAAAGAGTCATGTGCTTCAGACACATGAATGCTGAGCAGGAGCGACGTTGGGTAAACTCTGGAGCAAACCGAACACGAAGCAGTGTGCCGTCCATTATAATGATCTTCAAAGTGTTCCAAGGATATCAAGTGCGCACCGCAACCAACAATCGGACAAACAACCTCCATACTATAGAATCATAAGTTTCAGTGCACAAACCCAATACAATTCAAACCTTAAATTTCTTATAAATGATGAAATCCTAATTCATAAAAAAATTCATACCTTCCATCCTCGTCTATCAAATCCTGCAGCCTATGCTTTTCATCTTCACTTAAATCTAACGCAACCTAGATTTTTTTTTTTTTAAAAAAAAAAAGCAATATCATTAAGTAATGAAAATCAAAAGTAAAAAAAAAATACCGAATTTCTGTAAAGATATAGTGAATTTAAGAGTGGAAGATGAAAAGGCAAAAAATGACAGAGTGATGACCTGTTTGGCGAGGAGTTCTCTCTCGATGTTGCCAGAAGAGAAGAAAGGAGATTCGGGGCCAAAACGACGGCGAATCGGTTTCCAGTACGGAAACCCTAACTCGGTTTTGGTGTCCATATCTACAAGCATCGCCATCGGGAAGATCACTGAGAGAGGAAGAGAGACAACGGGGGGAGAGTGTTTTGAGTTTGGATTTTGAATCAGTTTTACTCTAACGGAAAGTTTAGAGCAAGTTCTGGAGACGACTAGTGATCTGGGAAGTGGTGGGTATTTCGGCTTGGGCCTTTTGGGCTTTGAGCCTGCCCATAAAAACATTTTGGTAGCCACCATCAACAGTCGTCAAACATTTTTCCTTTTCCTTTTTTATTTTTTTATTTTTTTCATTATGGGGATTTAGAATGGTCAAATTGTAAAATTTAGACAACGTTTGTGTTCAATACGTACTTTGCTTTTCTTTATATGACGAACTTAAATGTGTCTGAAATTCAAATTTAAAAGGCACCAATCAACGTTAGATTGAATATTTTAATATCCTATTCAAATTTTATTTTTTATAACTAAATGTGTGTAACATTTTATTTGAAATTGGTCTGGATACGTGTTATTCTCCCCACTGTACTACTGATGAGAGGGATCAAGATTTCACTATTTAAATATTTAAATACTAGTTTTATTTTCTCATTAAAAATATTTGATTAATTATTTTTTATTTGAAAATGTATCAAAATAATTTAATTTTTAAAAAAACTTATTTTTAGAATCAATACATTAAAGAAACTAAAAACATAAATAAAATTAATTTGAAGCAAAAAAAAAATGCGCACACACATATAGATTTTTAATCAATTGTATTCCACGCATCTAATTTTTTTTGTTATTAAAAGCATAGGTTATCAATAGCCCATGGACTGGTAATTTAGTGATATTTAATAAATTGTGATTCCACGTATATAATATTTTCTAATATTACACTTGTTTAATGGTACTGAGGTGAGACTAAAAGCTACACTTAATTATCTATTATAACTAAGACAACGTTATTATTATTTCAAAATACAATAGGCAAAGATACTTGGGACTAAGTGGATTTTTTAGTTTTTTTTTTATCATTCCTCTTTTATAAAAATTTACTCTGACATTATTTAAAAAAAATCTAATTTATCTTTTCGTTTATGTTTCTCCAACCACCTTGCTATTACTCCTACACCTATCATTTTTATTACTACATATTAACCAAACATAATCACCTAATTAATTAGTTCAAATATATATAATATGGTTAGAGAGTATATGTTTGTATATTATTTTTGGATATTAAAAGCAATATCTAAATTTAATTCGATTTTTTTTAAGAAGTAGCAATAAATAATAAGCATAGATTATGTGCATTATATAAAAAATAAGAATGGTCAATGCGTTAGGTGATAGGAATTCTTTCCCCTGAAACTTATAAGATAACCTTAAGATTTTTATTTTATTTTATTTTATTTTATTTTGTACTTGTTTCTCATGGAATTAAATATGAAAAATGCAACTCTCATGACTTTAATCTTTAATTTCCCAATTAAATGGTTAAAGCGTTTTTTTTTTAAGTTTGTTTTACTTAAATATATTAAAATAATATATTTTTTATTTTTTAAAATTTATTTTTAATATTAAAACAATAAAAAACACTAAAATTAATTTAAAATAAAACATAAAAATATTTTCAAAAAAATAGTATAACCACATAAACAAAAAAAAAAATCAATATCAACCGTATTCTAAAATCAGACTGGCTTAGTAGATCAAGATAGAATTTAGTCAAATTTAAATTACTTCAATTTAAAAAAAAAAGTAAAAATAATTAATCAAAATAATATTTTTTATTTTTATTTTTAAAATAAATAAACTTTTCAAGTGAAATTTAATAGCTATAGTATCAACATACCCATATCAAATTATTAATCACGAACCTAGTTAGCTAGCATGATAACTCTCTCTCTTTATGATGTTTTTTTTATTAGAATAATCATATTTTGCATAATCACATTGCTAATCACTTTAATTAAATTCATTGATAAAGTTCTAATGTGAAAAAATATATATCAATAATTTTTATTATTATTAATATCAATATCTCAATTAAGTTGAATGTATCTAAATTAATTTTATAAATTTTAAAATATAATTATATAAATTTTTAATGATTTCAGAGATAAATTAAGTTTAGTTAATTAGGTCTCGTTTATCTAAAGATACTAACAACTAGTAAATTAAATTAATCTAATGGTAGATATACCCATTCAACGAATTGAAAAGGAATGAAGGGTTGAAACAAAGAATTAATCAGAGGGCTACGCATGCATATGACCCAGCAGAACTAGCTTGATATATGTATAGATAATGGGCACAACTTTCATAAATGTAACTTATGGCTTGAAGATTACGACATCGTGTTGTTTATTCCAACGCACATTGTTGTAGTAAGACATCAATGAAATAATGAAGATGATGTGGCTACATCTTATTGGATAGGTGGTCATAGAAGTTAAGAACTTAAATTTTACCCACCTGCATGCTAGATTACGACTACGTACAAGATAGCCAGAATAGTACTTGAACACTTATACGCACCGCATCGACTTGGCTCGCAAGGCAATTGCCTGCAATTATTTATATTTTAAAGGGTGGAAGCGTTCTTGTTTTCTTTCCTTCGCTCTCTCTATTTCCATATGTATAAATTAACACATTTGGCTTTTGGAGTATTCATGAGAAAGAGGTGATTGATTGTACAGCTACCTAGGTTCTGGAGGAAATGGAGAGAGGACGTTGCATGCTCTTGCTGATGATGGTTTTGATCATGGACATAGATAGGGGAGAGGGACAGCTAGCAGAAGACTTCTACAGCCTTACTTGTCCTAACGTGGAAGCTCTAGTGAAGGAGGCAGTTTCCACAATGTTTAACCAGACATTCACTGCAATCCCAGCAACTCTTAGTCTGTTTTTTCATGATTGCGTTGTTATGGTACGGTACGTATAGATTCTCTTTTGTTCCATTTTTGACACTTGTAGTTGATACTCTTTAATACATCTGCAGTCACGAATTATATAATCATCATCATTATCCATGAACAGTTGAGCAGTGCATGCAACTGATCATAATGCCCTTTGATTGTGTGTCGAAGCACTATAAATGATCATCACGGTGAACTAATTAGCGTAGTTATTGTACATGCAATACATAATAGACATGTAGTCATAATTGTTGTTAATTCCATTGATGAAAATTAAGTTCTAATTAAACCTCAGGCACCGTGTCATGAAAAAATGTCGAATACTTTCTCCCAAGGAATTGTCAATGATACCTCAAACTATAGGCGATCGGATGTTCTTATATTACTATCCCAATTGTTTCTATACGTGAATTGTTTGGCGATTTCAACTCGGCTTTCAATACTGCCGACTTCCATATGAGTTTCTCTAGGTGTTCTTCTTGTAATCTTACAGGGTTGTGATGCTTCAACAATGGTTTCTTCACCAAATGGAGACGCAGAGAAGGATGCTCCAGATAATCTCTCTCTTGCAGGGGATGGCTTTGATACAGTAGTGAAGGCAAAGCAAAACGTGGAAGTAGCTTGCCCCGGAGTAGTCTCCTGTGCAGACATTTTAGCTATGGCTGCTACGGATGTCGTGGTCCTGGTAAGGGAATGCACAAACTAATTATACATTTTTTGTCTAGTATTTCTGCGTGAAAGCAGAAACTAACCTAACCTTTGGGTTTTATGTGATCAAAACTCAGGCTGGAGTTCCTTCATTCAAAGTAGAATTAGGACGTCGTGATGGCTTGGTTTCCAAGGCATCACTTGTGAAAGGAAACTTGCCAGAACCTGGCTTCAATCTTTCTCAACTTAACGCTATGACATTTGCGAGAAACAACCTTAGCCAGATTGATATGATTGCACTATCAGTAACCCACACAGTAGGCTTCTCTCATTGCAGCCGCTTTGCGAATCGGCTCTACTCATTCTCCTCGTCCTCTCCTGTTGACCCGTCTCTAAATCAAGATTACGCCAAGTAGTTAATGGATGGATGTCCTAGAAATGTAGACCCCAGCAGAGCCATTAACATGGACCCTGTAACCCCGCAAACCTTTGAGAATGTGTATTTCCAGAATTTGGTTAATGGTAAGGGATTGTTCACTTCAGATGAGGTGCTGTTTACGGATCCAGCTTCTCAGCCAACCGTCAAAGATTTTGCTAATAGCTCGAGCGATTTTAATGGAGCTTTTGCCACTGCCATGAGAAAGCTTGGAAGGGTGCGAGCTAGGACAGTAGCCAAGGAAGTATCAGGACAGACTGTACAGTCATTAATTCATGAAAAATCAAACAATTATTATTTGAGGTTGCAAATTACTTGTTTTGAAGCATTGTTATCGTTACAAAAACACGTATAGCAACTGGTCAAGTTACTTTTAATCACTCTGTTTAACTTCAAAGTTTTAAGGTAATAATAAGTGTGATTTTTATTTTTATTTTTAAAAAAATTAAGATTCTTTCATTAATCAGGGAACAGAGAGCAATAAAATTAGCTTCTCCAATCTCCAAACTAGAAGGGACTTCTTCCTACTGAATCCTTTATTCCTGATAACAAGAGGGAAGTCTTGCTAGCTCATGAGCGATTCTATTACCTGGTCTCCTTTCTCGTGAACAAGAGAAGGAAACAAAAGAAAGAGTTAAAGCAAGGATGATATCACTAATAGTTCTTTCCAGGTATGAAGTATCTGTCTTGTCTGGAATTTCTGAATAACCCCAAGGATGTCGACTGTTACCTGCAGTCCTACACGTCCAGTCCAATAACCCTTGCAGTGGATAGGACATGGAATAGGGCGTGTGCTTCGGCAACTTCCACTCCTCCTACACGTCCAGTCCAATATCCCTTGCAGTGGATAGGACATGGAATATGGCGTGTGCTTCGGCAACTTCCACTCCACCTTGAAAATGAATTCGTTTAGCAGCAGCAGCCATGATGTTCCCTTATAACAACACTCAGAACAGCTTCCTCTTGACACAACAACGCACTATCAGTAATATTCTAATTGATCAATAAATTAATTTCAATTAAAATTGCTTCTTTTTTATAATGTTATATAATATAATAATACGATGAACATTCATCTTAGTCAAATAAAATGTAGCACATGAATAGATTGATATCTTATAACTAACAAAATATTTATGATAATAGCAATAATCAAGCCATGATGGGATGATTGGTTTCTCATCAACTCTAAAAAATTATACCAATCGTTTTGGTTAAATTAAATCCTCATCTTATTATAGACATAAGACTAGCTAGTTGTGAGTTGATTTTTTTTTTTTTGTTCACAATGCTCTATATATATAACTTCTTTTTTCTGTAAAACCGAGCCTGTAATATATTGAGGCTACCCGATTAACCCATATTAACTTTCAAATGCGCAATTTAGGTAATGAGCACGACCACAACGTGCTAACTGTCTCTGTTTTTGTCTCCTTTTCCTTTTCTCCCATGTCAGCTCTTTAATGGCCTCGGGTTGGAGAAATGCAAGACTAAATCAAAGAGATAGTAGAGAATCAAGAGCTAAATTAAAAGAAGAAAGCTTCATCATGATCTTGGGTAGAGTAAAAATTGGGACCCAATTGAAAAGAGATTATAAATTTAGAGCTGAGATTGCACGAAGGGAGAGGAGAATGGTTGGTGTTTATATTACTAGTGCGAGCGAGTGGGAGGAGTCACTGCATTTGGGTGGCACATGCGAGCTCCTCCAATTGCTAAATGTCACCTTTCCCGATGTAGTTGATGACCTTTCTCCTAAGATAGTACATGTAACATAGAAAAGTCTGTGTATCTTAGCAATCAATTTTTCTTGTCTCTCTTTTGTTGGTCTCTCCTTTCTTAATTTTTGGGTTTTTTTTTTTACGGAAAAAAGATGTTTTAAACCAAGATTAGTTTCAACTTTCATATTTTTAATTATTTATTAAACAAAAATAAAAATTATTTTTTGCAAATTAAATATAAATCAATACAGTAATGTTTTTCTGACATCATAGAAACACGCTAAAAAGATAATTGATAAAAAATATTAAGTCAAATTTAAAATTAGTAGCCATGAAAATAGTGAAATGGAAAGCAAAACATTTTTGGCTATCTAAAAAAATCCAAACATTCAATCCACATTAAAAAAAAAACCAATAATTAGTTGCTAGTTAACTGGGGATGTTAAATTCATTAGATTCATTGCGTACTCGATATCCCAATCCAGTTATGTCCAGTATATATTTGGTCTGATCAAGGTCAAAGCAGGTTGGGTAAAAACTTGACCGGATTTCACTTAGGTCGGGTGCCTTCATTTCCCCATCCCCCCCGCCCATAATATATATATATATATATATATATATATATATATATATCCTTTCCACATTGCATCCACATCAAGATTGCGAATAGCAGGTTGTAATTCTCAAGACATCAATGGATGTAATGGAATTTCACCATCCATGTAGCAGCACAAGTTAAAGTCCGGCCACCTAGTAGTAGTGATAAAATTGGTTTTAGCCACCAAGAATCAAAAGCATTCTTCTCTTCCAAACCAGATGGGGATAATATTTATGGCCAACTTTATTTACAACAGCAAATATTGTGTATCCGTAAAGAAGAAAAACTTGTTGAACAAAACTGACTTCATTGCCAAAAAATCACCATTGTGAATGTTCAAACAGATAGATAAAAATATAAATATACAGCAATTGCAAAATTCCAAGAATAACGTCCACGAAGTATTACTTGAGAGTTTAATGTAGGGAGCTTGACTCCGCCAGCTCTCTGGCAATGTGAATACACAAATATGAAGAAATTCATCAAAACCTGTCTATGAAAACACAGAAACTGTCGTAACTGGATGTAGTGTAGTTATAAATGCCTGCTTTAGTTCTCTTGTGAATATCATCTCCGTGATTTTCCATAGAGGTTTGCGTAGACAATCTTTGTCCGATGCACAAGAATCATGCTTAAGACAACCGCGACAATGCAAAATGCTGACATGATCAGAGAAGTAAGGAAGTAGCATATGGAACCTTCACACTTCAGCGGTTCATTCAGACCAAACATGCCTGAAAAAATTGATCCTGAGTTCTGAACGAGGTAATTGTTTCCATGAGCTTGCTTTTCAGCTTCACGATCATATATGCTGCTAGCTATTAGACCGGAAAAGACAAGTGAACCTGCTGGATTTGCCAGAGTGAGGAAATTGTACAAAGCCCCAAATTTTTTCAAACCGAACAACTCCGAGGCAGCAGCTGGCACAATTGCCCAGTGAGCCCCGTAGCCGAGTCCAATCAGCAGGGTACCAATGTGCAAAGCCCCAGGCCATCCAAATGCGAAGAAAACATGGCCAACTGCCATAACAAGTTGGGCAATGGCCATTGCCACTGGCCTTGGATAAGCATAGTCCCTGAATGATATTAGTTGGACAAGGGAGAGGAATGAGTCGATCTCAAAATTTGCATTAAAATCCATCCAGGATAGAGGAAACAAGAAATCAGTTTTTACCTGACAATAATCTCAGAGAAGTA
This sequence comes from Populus pruinosa, assembly GCA_026413675.1. Taxonomy (NCBI): domain Eukaryota; kingdom Viridiplantae; phylum Streptophyta; class Magnoliopsida; order Malpighiales; family Salicaceae; genus Populus; species Populus pruinosa. The sequence continues at coordinate 38,159,636 of CM048592.1, read as the reverse complement.
ACCCCCGCCAACACGGCCGAGGAAGTTCCAAATGCTAATCATGGACACAAATATATGTGTATTAGCATACCCTAGAGACTGGCTCATCTGACCAAGATTATCAATCACTGTCAGTCCAGATCCAGATCCCAATAAAAGTGAGAAAAAAATAAGCCAGAAGTCAGCCTTGATCAATGCTTGCATCAAGGTGAAATCTTCACCCCTGTGTGGACCTCTCCTCCTCTTGACCCTCACTGCTCCTTCTGCAGCTGCTTGGAACAGTTTTGCTTGCAACTGTGCAATCCGTTTTTGCCTCTCTGATGCTGGTAGCAAGTCTACTTCCTTGGGTTTTTCATCTTCAACCTCACTGAATATTACCTCAGGGGTCTCCTGCCCAGATTTTCCAGGTTCTTGTTCCGGTGTCTCAGGTAGAAGAGGCTCTTCTACTGGATCTCTTGGATCAAGGAAAAAACTCAATGACACTGGAATCACAATTGGAATCAAGAGGAGGATGAATAAAACTCCTGTAAAAATCATAACCGTGGTGTGACTCAAATCAACTAGATCTTCAAGAAGCATAACCCCCATTAAATATGCAGCCAGTAGAAGGCAGACACTATATACAAATGTGAAACTTGTGCCATCAGATGATCTGACTTGTCTGTGACCTCCAACAGGTCTGACGATGAACATCAAAGCAATGACTACCATTGCTGGCCCAACCGCAACCATAAAAATGAGAGATGCGTGATCAGGGGAATGGATCATTGCATATATTTGGGTCAAAATTGCACCACTTAATCCAGCAAAGCCTTTTAGAATTCCCACAACAGGGCCACGGCTTTTTGGAAAGTTTTGCACACAAGAAACTAGAGCAGCTGTGTTGAAGTAGGTTTCACCATTGTTCCCTATAAATATAAGAATGCACATCTGCACAAGTATACAAGTTAGCAACTTATCCCAGGCAAGCACTGCAAGGTTTCATTAAATCTTTGGACCAAAGATGCGTGCACATGATAGGATGAAAGTTTTATAAGGAGAAAGTTACTCTAATAGACAGGAATAGCAGAAGAGATTATGGCAACCAAGAATGCATAAGCCTGATTCCAATGAATATTCCTATTGCAAATTAGAAGCGGGGAATCCACTCAAAACAGTATCACTAAGTTAAGTGTTATTTAAAACTTTAATTACATCTCATTTTCTTTCAGAATTCTATGTCAAATAACTCCTCCTAGATCTTCAGTAAAATTATCTTTCTAAATCGATTCTTGTCACCATACCATCCTTCTCCTAAAGAGACGAAATCTGACAATGGGAAAACACATCCTGTGAAGCAGGTTTAATTTTATCATGGTATGATTAATTAAGCTGATCCAGAACATGTAGAACCCGATTAAACTTTATATTCTACAGTAAATCTGAGATTTCTATAAGTAGTTTTCCAGAAGGCATTGCGATCACGTTTATATACGTTTTCCAAGAAACCAATATGCGTATTTAAACTAAACCACCGCTTGCCTTTTGGTTTGGCAACAGCTAATTCCCAGCAAATGCCATGATACTTCCGACCAAACAAATTCAAGAAATTTACCTTTTGGTAAAGCATGCATGTTTCCTGGTCTATAGGTCATATGCATTTTGCATAATTTGGTCCCGCAAATCAAAACCCACATGATTAATGCGAGCATGGAAGGATATGCCCCCAAATCCATTAAAATCACACGATAAATTCTAAAACCATAACATCCTCCCTCAGAACATAAATCGCTTCGTCTATTCGGTGATTGATAGATCTATTGAAAGAATCATACCATGGTAGGCACAGGAGGAATAAACAAGAAGAAAAAAATTACATGTGAAGAAAGAAGAAGAAAATCAGGAAAAAAAAGTACTGCACCGGACGTTTATCTAACACTCAAGGTAAAAAAGACGAAATGAAAGATACTTTCAACTTCAATACTAAACCCTTAAAAAAATTTATAGATCATTCTGATGCATGCAACGTTAGGATAAAGAAAAACACAACAAAAAAGAAGGAAGAGGAACGATCCATTGCTGTAGAATTTTATCAAATATCATAAATATCTGGGAGACCAACTTGAACAGATGAAACATAAAAACTAAAAACTTGAAAGCATTAACTTGCAATAACAGAGATCTTCAACAAAAACAGAGATAAAGTCAAAATCAAAGCTAGATTTGCAACCACAACAATCCACCATAGGAATAAAAAAAAAATTGAATGCAGAAGATCCTTTTCCAGCAACGTAAAGTATCAAAAAGTCCCAAATTTTACATAAACGGACCAAACAAATCATCAACTTTAAACCATGATAAAAGTCAAAAGGTCAATAGATACTCACAGCCCATAAGGGCAAAACAGGAGCTCTGCCTGTTACCACAAGCCAAACCCAACCATATCCAACAAGATTCTGCACAGCACCAACTAACAAAGCACCCCATAAAGGCAAGATTTCTGATAAGCTACCAGCCAAGAAACCAACACTGTCACCAAGATCTTTAGCCACACCTAAACTTGCAAGCTGCCTTTGATTATAGTTCAAAGAACTCTTTATAACTGGTGATATGCTACCAAATAAATAACCGATCCCTGCACAAGATTGTATCCACATTGCAGCCACAAAAACTAGCCATCTATTATTGATAAACCCAGAAAATCTTTCATGTAACTTGTCCATCACCACCAAAACAGCAACAAAAAAAAGTTTCTTGGTATTTGTTGATTCTTTGTGGTTTCTTGATAAATGAAACGATGAAGTGAAATGGAGCAAACGGAGAAAAGGGTTTTGCAAAGAAGACTGGATTCGCTTCTTCGTTTAATCAAGAAAGGAACTTTTGAGTTTTTTACATTACAAAAGGGATAGAAAATATGCTGCTGATAATGATGATATATGCGCTGTTCTGGCATTTTTGGGGGTTATCGATCCTGAAGAGCTGCCCTGTCCTGTCTGGTTTTTTTTTCTATGTATAAACTTAAGCTAATCTTTTACTCCTTCTAATTTATTAAAATTTCTGATTTGACCTCTACAATTTAAAATGTACCCACATGGATCTAGAGTTTACAAAATATTCCAATATCAACATGTTCTATGAGCTGCGAAAATACTAAAGAGTGACTTTAACGTTAGATTTGACTCAAAATTTACTTTCATAAAAAAATGTTAAGAATAAATTTAATTAAAAGTATATTTGACAAAAAAAAATGAAGTAATTTCCATAAAAAAATGACATGGAATAGCTTGGAGAAATTTATTTTAAGAATGGTAATAAAATGGTTAAAATAAATAGATTAAATGACAAAACAGTCATGAAAATTTAGATTATCATGTGATTAAAAAAACCGAGAAATAATGATTTTTTATTTCATTTTATAGATGGTGAAACCAAACACCAGTTTCCCAATTGTCTCGCATTTCAAATTCATTAATTGTTTTTTATTATTCAATAATTATTATTTTTTTCTCGATTTCTCATTGAATTTCTTGAGAGATAAGTTAAAGGTGCAAGAATGTCAAAATCCGAGGCTGAGTACGAGATACCTAGTAAACTTTAGTTAGCAAAACACTTATTTGGACAGGCATAAGGTAACACCGAGGTTATCTAAAAATAAGATATTTTCTTAATTTTTTTTAGTTTATAATTTTTATTTGTATATTTAATATTATTAGGCTTTTTTAGTCTTTTGTTAGAATAGAGTAATTTTATACGAGAGGTTCTTAATTTTTTATATTATAATTTTTTTAATAAATGAGATGTTAATAAATATAATTAATTATTTTAATATTTTTTATAATTATAAATCCATTTAATCTCTCTTCTCTCTTCTTCTTCTTCTTCTGTTTCTTTTTCATTACTTTTGGCTTCTATGTAATAATTGCTAGTTCTTGTATCTTGGATTTATGCCACGTGGCAACGGGCCGAATCCATTGGCTAAACTTGACCGTCTGATTTTCCTGAGTTAAAGAATAGTTACGCCATAAACGCGAGGGCCCGCTGTCCTATGAAGTTCCTGGTAATGTCTGAACCTTTTTGAAATTAGCAAAAAATAAATGGTTGAACTTTTAGTGCTAACGACATTCGGACATCACTTTATTAAAAACAAATATTTAAGTATTGTGAATGTTTTTATAATAAAAAAATAATGATTTGAAAGCTGAATCAATGCTAACATATTAAATTAATAAGTTTAAACATAATTTTAATTTAAATAATTAATAAAAATATAATTTAATTTTTTTTAAAATAAAATAATATTAAAAAAACAATATTAAAAAAGCAATTTATAGCTTTATTCAGGTCAACCCTTATATAAAAAAATAAAAATAAATTATAAGGTCTTATTTTAAATTATTTTAAATTTTAAAAAATATAATTACAAAAAAATTCAATTAAAAATAATAAAAAATCAGCATGAATCAATATGATTTAGTATTTCATATCTATAATTTAAGTTATATGATCAAAATAATTTTATAAAAAATAATTAAAATAGGTTATAAAATTAAATTCTTAATTAATATAATATTAAAATATAAAATTAAAATTAAAAAATACATAAAAACAATTCAAGTTAACTTAGGTCAACCCTCTAAATTTATTATTCAAACTATAAAATGGAGATGATATCATAAAAAACTAATTGAAAAACAATTACCATAAAAAAAGGTTACATTACAAAACTTGTCATAATCTAAATTATAAAATTAAAATAAATTAATAAAAAATAAATTACAGAGGTTAATTCCTATTCTATTTAATATTAAACAGTAAAGCTAAAAACTAATTATTTAAAAAAAATCTTAAGCTAGTAAAACCTGAAATATAAATATTAAGATTAAAATAATTATATAAAAAATAAATTATAATAAATTAAAAAAATTTAATGTCTAATAAATGAAAGATTACAAATAAAATTAAAAATAATTAACATCAAATCATATAAATAATAAGTCAAATATTTTATTTGCGTGAAGAACATTTTACTGAGAAATATTTAACTCACGTTTTTTATCTGTTTCTTATGAATATTTTACCAAAAATACCAGTTAATATAAAATATTTTTATAGACAGTAATTTACTTACAAAGATTATAAAATTATTTCAAGTATTACTAATAAAACTTTTCATCATGATTAACATTACTGTTCGCTGTATAATTATCATCATCACGACCGTTACTTTATCAAAAGCTGAGCTACTGCTTCACCATTGCAACACATCTTTTTGATCATTCTACTATTATTTTATTTCTGAATTATCTATTATCAAATATCATAAAAAAATTATGTAAGATATTTTTTTTAAATATGACTTTTCATAATGAAACATATGACTTTTTATAATGAAAAATGAATGTTTTCAATTCTTGCATTACTTTGTTAAACATTCGAATCAAATGAACCGTACAATAATAGAAGATTTTGCAATTGAAAGTCAAATCATAGAGTATATCCCTGGAGAATTATTTTTGGATTGTTTGCTGATAAACATATCGTGCAGACACCGCGAAGAAAGTGAAGAAACTTCTTTTTGTGGCGACCAATTGCATTGCGGGTCTGTATTTTTTTTTTTTTGCGGAAAAAAACAATGTTTAGACATTGTACAAGTAATTCAAATAAATAGAAAAAAGAAATGTATTGAATTATGTTTTAATTGGGTTTAATAAATTAATTTTATTTTAATTATATAATAAAAATTAACCATAACAAAAAACATACAAAAAATATATGATAACTTGGACAAGGTATGAAAGTTGTAATTGAATTAAAATAAAGTATGGAGTGAATTCGGGAAAGTATAATAAATATATAAAATAATTAATAAAATATTAGTTAACTCATGTTTAGATTATAAAATAAAGGTAACTATATAAAAAAAATTAAGAAAACAGCAAAGTTTTTTTTTTAAAAAAAAACTAATCTTAGCAATGAAATTGTGAATAAAAAAACATTAAGACAGGAAAAGAATATTACTTCACATTAATTTTTTAAACATGTAATTTAGATCATTAAACTAAAAATATCAAACATAAAAAATAATGAAATTCAATCCATATTAAACCTAACATTGAATGATGAATTATTTTTAACATAAATTATTTTTATTTTTATTTTAAAAATTAATTAGTTTAAGTTAATTAATTAAAATTTTAAAATTAATTAATCTAATAATTATACACACACCTCTTATGAAATTACAATCTTCTTCTTTCCATAATTTTTCTCTTTAAATTCTGAATTTATATTTATCATAAATAAAATAAAATTTCTTAATTGATTTACTAAAGATGTTGCCTATAAGTTTGTGAATTTATTACATCTTAAAGTTATATTGTTTTAATCCAGCAAGAAATACATAGGGATAATTAATATCTATATAAAATAAGTTTTAACATATTCGTTTGGAATCTCTTACAAATTTTTTTATTACCCTATCTTTTATCTATCCTGGTAAACACAATGTCTTTAGCTATAATAATTATTCTTGTTAATAAAAATACATAATGATTGTTAAATCAAATTAAGAAAAAATATCAAAATAACATATCTATATTTTACATGTGATTGAAAATTAAAAAAAATCATAAATATAACAAAATCATGTTTAAAATCTATTTAGAAATTTCAAGAATAAAAACTAATCTAAATAAAGCTTTCATGAATAATTTATTATTATTATTATTATCATCTTGTACATAATAATTATAGAATTTTTTTAAAATTAAAATTTATAATAATATTTAAGAAACATATTAGAACTAAACAGTAAACAAATCTGATGATATTTTTTTGGAGTGCAATAAGAACCGAGAAAAAAAAATCAGTTAGCACGCGTATCTAGGCCCGTGACAGACGTCCTAGTCCCACACGCTATTCAACTGTAACAACGTGCACTTGTTGTTAAAATAATTAAATAAATATATTAACTTATTTCACTATTTATATAAATAGTAAAATAACCATCATTATTTTTATTTTCTTAGTGGTGTAGAATAATGGTTAAGATTCCATAGCTCACCAATCACAGCAATCACAAGATGGCATTTCTCACTCAGAGCAAATTAATCTGTGGGACTATAAAGTTAGATCATGATTTGTCGGGTTCTTCATAAATATAATAAAATCTCATGCAAAACATGTTGATGGTGTTATATAAACTAAGAGTAAATTATAAATTGGTCCTTCTAGTTTTTAGTTTCTTTAAAACGAGTCAATTTTTTTATTTAAAAAACTAATTAATTATTTTTTAAATAGTGTTGATGATCATGTTTAGTTTAGTTTTTTTTTTTAAATGTCTTCTTTTCTTATCAATTTTTTTAGTAGTATATACTTGGTTGTTTTCCTTTTTTATTTCTCAAATAATAAAAAATGAAAAAAAATACGGAATGGAAGAAAAGAATGAAGCTGTGAATAGATTTTAAAACTTAGGAAGTAATTAATTAAACTATAAAATTAAGAAAAATATTTAATTTATTTTGGAAGACTAAAAGGACTAATTTATAATTTAATCCACAGAGCATGTGGTGGCAGATAAGGATCACCAGATCGGTCAATGTCCTCTGCTGTATTGAAAAACACCTTCCTGCTAACTTATTCTTCGAGTAAATAAATGAATTGATACACTAACGGTCCTATCAGATATGACATAAAATCTAAAACTAAGCAAGCAAAATCCTCCCTCGTCATTCGTGATTTTCCTTGATTGATGTAGTAATAATTTTTTTTATTGACATAACTATTTGGGTTAATTTATATTTTTATTAATTTTATAAATATAAAATTAATAAGTATATAAAATTTTAATAATTTTAAAATTTATAGAAGTTGAAGGGGTGATTTATAATAAATAAATCTATTACATTATCAGTTAAGCTAGATTATTTTTTTAAGTTGAAATTTTGCATGGCAGGTCAACGTCATCTGCACAGTGACCTGGAGGGAGTCGTGCATGCATTGACCACTCCTCTTAATTTGGATTTTGGCGCCGTTGGCTAGCTTTGCAAGTCGTGTAGTGTGCCCTGGCCACCACTATATCCACCGTTTGGGAAGTGGGAACAGAAACCGTGTCATGTTATAAAATGCCCCTTCGGGCGGCAAGAGGTCAGATAGCATCCACGAGAGACAGCAGCCATCCCTCTTCTTATCCAACATGATTGGCAGCGTGGTCGGTTCATCGTCATCGGAACAAGATTTCAAGTTAATTGTTCAGCAAGTGGCCATACGGGGATATGTACTAGTTGCTGATCAGGATTTGGTGGGCTTTGTGCATCATGTTCAGATAAGTAGGAGTGTTAAAAAAATCAGTTTATTTATAATATTTGTATTATATGATATGAATCCACCCATTAAAATTAAATAATATAAATATTATATATGATAACAAATTAAAAAATTTAATAAATGGAGATTATAAGTCGGGTGGTGGGTTTGGATTTTTTAAACCCCATCAACTTGGCCAACCTGGTATTCTACACTCCTTTTGTTTTTTATTACAAAGTTCTTACAAGTGGAACTCCTATTAGATTTATTTAATAAAAAAATATATTATCTCTTTACTAGCAACGAGGGGGGGGATAATAGAATTGAAAAATGATATAAGATATAAAAATTATATTGGGATGTCCATGAAAAAATTAGCTTAATACAAAACATATAATATGTTCTTATCTACTAAATGGAAAAAATTTATAAAATATAAAAAGCTAAGTTGAATACAATAATAAAATTAAACCTCAACCATCATGACCATGAATAAAGTATACTGAAATATGTTTAGGAATGTGGTTATAATTATTTTATAAAATATTTTTATTTAAAAATATATTAAAATAATATTTTTATTTAAAAAAATATTATTGACATTAACATCACATTAAAATAATTTAAAAATAAAAAAATATTAAATTAAAATAAAAAAATTAAAATATTTTTAAAACATAAAACTAAACTGCAGATATATACAATTACTTTGTGACACCTTTGAAAGGATGAATCACATGGGTTGCGGAGGGTGTTCTACGCGTTGCACTAACTATTATTAAGGCTGAGCTTGATTATGATGTCTCTGGCCTGTACGATCCCAACGTGGATCACATGTGGTTTCTTTCCTATAGTCCGTTTCATTTGTTTGTTGTGTGTCCAAATTACAATCCACACTTACGTGGGCATTGCTTATAATATAAGGGAAAAGGAAGAAGAGGAGGAGGAGCATGTTATATTAAAGCCAACCTTGTTCCTTCTTTTCCTTTTTCTTTTTTCAGCAGCTTGAAAATCTAATCAGTAAAGGCTGACAACCAAAAATAATTAATTTAAAAATTACAACTTCAGTCGTTTTTCGTGGTTATTTTCTAGAGTCTTTTAATATATATATTTTTAATAAAATTAAATTATTTAGGTTTTTTTTATATTTTGTTAGATAAATTTAAAGCAGTTTAGAGATTTATTATCTTAATTTTTTTTTTATTTTCAATAATTTTTTTTTTAAATTGAGTGGTTGAAAAGTATAAGTTATTCAATTTTCTGATTTTTAATAATAATCTAAAAAAACTTTTAATGAAAAATCTTATAAATTTATATCTAGAAAAGTGATGGATTATTATGTCTAGAGTATTGACTTTTTATTCTATAATTTATATAATTTTTTTACTTAACAGAAAATTATTATAAAATAAGAAGTATAACTTATTATTTATAAAATAATTGAAAAAACCTTATAAATTAATAAAATATTAATTTATCTTTTAAATAATATACATATATTAATTCATGATAATTTCTTAATCAAGTTTTTATTTGATTTTTTAGGTCTAAAAATATAATTTCTATATTAATTATATTTTAATTTTTAATTTTTAAATAATAATTTTTAATATGATAATCCTTTAAATTTCTAAATGAATGTACATATCACTTTTATTTGATTAATTAAGTAGAGAAAAAAGAAGAAGAAAAAGTTCCATGCATGAATGGACGTGTCGACTTTATATGATCAATTAGACAAGTGTAGCAATCTGCAAGACGATTCTTCTCCACCAACTCTCATACCGTCGGATCGAGTGGGCGGCGGACCATTCATTTGAATAATGAACCATGATTTAAATATGCTAGTGAAAAAGAAACAATAGAAAACAAATTGGGTTTGGTGTCTTGTCGTCGTCGTCGTCGATTTTCTTGGATTTCTATTAAAATAATTTACAACGGTCCACTGTCGAGGATCAAAACTTATCTTCACATTTACGGTTAGCCTAGTGGGGTCAAACAGTGCCACTACCTAGCAATTAGCAAGGTAAATCTTCATGATATTTAATATTGTGATAGCAACTGTATTTTTAATATCAATATATTAAAATAATTTTAAAAAAATAAAAAAATAGAATATTTTTAAAAATAAAAAAATTCTTTCTAATTCTTCCTACTTAATCACATACCACAAGCCTTTGCACTAAAGGAGTTATGAAGAGTTTCTCAACTAGCAAAAAAAAACACAAAAATAAAGCTACCATACCACCTTTGACATAATGTTTTTAATTTTTATTTTTGAATTTCATTTATAATTGAAAACTTATTTTTCAATTATAAATTAAAAGTTTGAAATTTCAAATTTTAATTAAATGAAATTCAATTAAAGTTATCACTCAATTTAGCAACAATTTTTTTTTTATTTAGATAAAGATATTATTCATATTTATATTCTTTTGAATAAAAACCTAAAAATAATTTAAATTAATTTGCGAGAGTCATGTAAAATACAATGTCAATTTCTTATTTGAGGCAAATGTCATTGTGGAGTAGTTGCTTGATGGATATAAGTATAATAAATATAAATCAGGAACTTGAATCAAATAACGTCGATATGTCCGAGTGGTTAAGGAGACAGACTTGAAATCTGTTGGGCTTCGCCCGCGCAGGTTCGAACCCTGCTGTCGACGGATTGATTATATTTTTCCTCCTTTTTACCAAACCACATTACTAGTTCAACAGACCAATCTGCTCTTCAAACACCTTGGGCATCGCACGCTGAGCAAAAACACGCCAATTTGAAATACCCAGAGTCCTGTAATTTGGATCGTTGAAGAACCTCATGCCACGGCTTTCCTTTGTCGATATCGTCTTCAAAGGGGGATTCGATGACCACAGTCACGATAATGTAAAAATCTTGATTTTTATTAACATCATGTGACTCTTTCGGATGATTTTATCAGAAAAAGTCATGTAAAAGTAGATCAAAAACTCCCATGATCATTGCAAACTGGACACTTACCAATTTATATAGAAAAACGCTACATCATTCCCCTCTAATTTACCACTCAATAGAAATCCATCCTCTTCCATCCAAACAAAACAAAGTATTACAACTTAAGAAATCAAAATAAACAATAATTAACCAAAAAAAGAGAAAAATTTGAACCAATTGTTAAATTATTGGTTGAATAACAGCAGCAAAAGCCCGTCTTTTAATTTTCTTAATTAACGGGTAATGATGGGGTTTAAATGGGATCTTGAATTGAGTATGATCTTCACATGGCTCTAATCTATACCCTGAGTTTGATCTTTGCATGCAGGGATTTCGAATCGCTAAATGGTAACGGGTTGATTTGTTCATAGGAGGAAGTGGGAGGGTATAGATGATGGGGACCTCATTTCAAAGATTGGAGTCCAGGTTCTAATGGGCCATGATGGGGTTCTGTGGATTAAAGATGGAATGATCCACACCGGGGGACTCAATAATAAAAATCTCCTCTAATGATGGTTTCAACTAAAGCTTCAAGCTGATATCCATGAATCATTATTCTGAAGTGGAAAGTATTCATCAAGTGGGCTTTAGTCGTGTGGGACAGCACAACTGGCCGTGCTATTAGTCTATCCACATCTTAGGACATCGGTGTGATCTTGGGGGAGATCCACAAAAAGTTAGCCCTCTGTGTTTGCATCTCATAAGGTGCTTTTGAGCAATCCAAACGAGGTAGATTCAAGTATTTCGGTGGAAGTTTCCTTTTTAGTTGTAGCGCATGTGATGGAGCGCTAAGAAGATGTGAACCCGAATCTTGATTCTCTAGCCTTTACATTTCCTAGTCATCAATCCTTGTCCGTTCTACTTGAAGCGATACCTTGCCATTAAAATCCCATTTTCTCAAATCCACGATTTCAATTTAATTAAAGGAGAGAATTGAGACACACAGTAAGGAAAGCAAGAGAGAAGATGTCGGACTGGGGACCAGTATTTGTGGCGGTGGTGCTGTTTATACTCTTAACACCAGGTTTGCTGATTCAGATACCGGGTCGTCAGCGATTAGTTGAGTTTGGCAACTTTCAGACCAGTGGAGTTTCTATACTGGTTCACTCCATCCTCTACCTTGCTCTCATTTGCATTTTCTTGTTAGCTGTTGGTGTCCACGTGTATGTAGGTTCATAGCCTTCGAATGCTGATCTGCCTGTCACACAGGGATTAAGGCTTGATCGTTCTGATTTTCTTGAATTGTGATAACTCTGCTTTTCTTTTCCCATTTCATGATAGATGTTTTGAAACTGATTCGTGTAGCAAATCTTTGTACTTGATTTCTTTAGTTATATCTAATGCAGTTCTATCCTTGCTTTGTGGTTTCAAGTTGGAATTCCTGGCTAAATCAATTAACAGACTTGCAGAGCAACTTCATAAACATGACGCATATTTCAAGCACAATGGATTGTATATTTAGGAAGCTCTAGGCACAATAGGTTGGCTTTTCCTGTCACTGAAGAACTGTTGCTAGTGAGAGAGAAGCAAAGATTTAGGTTGAAGATGACTAGGGGTAACTTGAATGAAAGTGGATTGAAAAGGGTTGGAGGATCTGGAATCTTTGCATAAACTCGCCCAGTGAAGATAGAGACTGAGGGATCGCAAGGCAAGAAAAGTTTAAGGAACATATCAATTTTCTTCATGCTAGGTGCTCTTTGTGTACACCATCTATGCTTGATTGAAAGACCTGATTTTCCCGAGATTTGCTTTAGAAATCGCAACTTGCATAGCTCAAATGGCAGCCAGATGGGTATTTATTGTGTTGGATCCTTGCTGTTTATGGTTTTATCTATAATCTTCGTTGTTTGTATACAATAAACATCACCAAACATTCAGGTCCACGATCTAGCTGACAATTCTCTGTTAAAATGTGGAGATCAAACTGGTACATGGTGAGAGAATCAGGCGCTGCATTTTGAGCACTATGCTTTCTTTTTTCTTTTTCCTTTTTTTATGATAAAGTGTGTCAGATACCTATGATACCCTCTTGTCCCATTTCCATTTTGTCGTGATCCACAATCACCATTTTCAAAGTGATCTTGACTTCAGAGCTTTTTGGACTAACCAGCTATTGCTTTCCTGCATGTTACTCGTGATGCTGGGTCACAGAAACACCATCCTGTACACAAGCACATGTTTGTGTCATACCTGGGAAAGGTAAACGCTTTGTTCAAAGAGTTGCTAGAGATGTCTGCGAGCATAAGAACAACCCAAACCTACAGAGATTTTGTACCCCTTCAGCAAAATTCAGATTTTATATAGCGTACAACAATATGCCAATTGAAGAGAGAAGAGCAACCTAATTATAAAAATCCCAGCAGAGCATAAGAGCACTAAACACTGCATGTAGACTAGACATAAAGGTGGGCGTGAAGAACAACAAGAAACAAAATAAGAAGCAGACCGTAGATAACCAAATGAACAAACATGGCAGCTAAACTTGTCTTCATGTTCATGAAATCAAGAGGCCGTTCCTTCCCTGGCATTTGAAAGACCAGCCCTGGTGACAAAAATGCAAACAAAGCAGCAGCTATAAGAGGAGCAGCCCAATCCTTCATTCTAAAATCTCTAAATTCCTTCTTTTCAGCTCAAACTTTTGAAAGACTTGGGAGGAGGAGGAGGAGGAGGAGGAGAATGAAGCAAAGCATACCAAAAGGGCTTTGGTTACTATATTTTTATATCTTCTTTTCAACTCCCAGAGAGAGGGTAGTTCTTTAATAGTTTATTTAGAATACATAAAATTGAATTTATTAATTACTTTATATTATTATTGTTATCTTTATTTTATTTCTGTAAAGGTGTTTTTTTTAAATAGATGAATATTTTAGAAAAAATAATTTTAATATTATTTTTTTCAAAAAATTATAAATTAAAATAGTTGATATCTGACTTATTTTTATGGATTAAATTTTATTTAGCATTCTTAATACTGATAAAGATTCCGTATATATTCGAGAATAGAATTTCATGAACACTGTAGATGAATTATCTTATCAATTATTCACTTCATAAGCTTTTTTTGAGCTATTTGTATGGCTAATTGGATAAGGGAGAGCATCATTTTCCATTAATGTCAGGGCCATAATGGAGTAAATTGATTGGATTCTTATCAGTTGCAGACCAGATGGGAGAATGGTTAAACGCACCATCACCTTTAATTATATTCATAAGAGTATTTGATTGTGATAGTTTTTATTTTTATTTTTTGTAATTATAAAGTAAGTTATTTGATTAATTAAATAATTGCTGTTGTTATATTAAATCGCTTTTTAAACCTTCTTTTTATAATAGCTAAAATAATTAATTTTCATAAATAGATTCCTACTTTTCTTTTCATTAATAAATACTTATTTTTTACATATACAATTTTATTTCAATGAAATTTTAATAATATATATATTTTAAAAACTACAACTATTTTTTTAAATATATATATTTTTAAACAGGAACAAAAGCTATCTAAATATTACTTTTTTTTTCTAAAAGACGATTGCTTCAAGGACTGATCAAGCCAACGGATTGGAACTTTGTAGGTCCATCTGCTTGCATTATTGTCTTGGTGGAATTGGATTGCCATTATTTAGCCTTTCTTAATTTTGTCCACTGTATTTGAGTAAATTATAAATTTACCCCTCTTGTTTTAAGAAATGAATTAATTGGGTTTTTTTCTATCATTTTATGCTCTTTTCCAATATATTTTATTTAAAAAAGTAGAAAAAAAAAGATATTTATGGAAATTTACAATTTACTTCATGATCACGTTACCTCACTCCCTTGAAAGCTGGTGAATAGCCGTTTAGCATGGCTTTTAATGAGTTTTTCCATCACTGGGGCCCATTCTCGAGATTAGCAATCTGTACTGTCCTTATTATTAATATCAAGTCATGGGCCTGGGCTTTTCTTTTGAAGATTCCTTGCTTCCTAAGAAGAACGAGTGATTTACGGATTCAGTCCTTATAATATATTAAAAAAAGTCAATTAATCCTTATAGTATCAACAATTAATTAAATAGTCCTTTGACTGGGTTGATTGTATACTTTGTTTAATAGTTGTGTATGAAAAAATGAATTCTTTTATTATTAATCTTTCATTATTTTCCTTTTTTTTACCCTTTCTATTTCTTAAATAAAATGAAAAAATAAATCAGAAGAAAATCATGAAATGAATGAAAAGATTAATTTGAAAATGGGAGTTAATTATCCCTTATTATAAAAAATCAATTTATTTTTTTTGTTTTTATTTTCTATCTCTCAAAACAAAATGAAAGAAAAGATTAAATTTATATAGTTTTGAAACAACAAGAATCTATCATTTTTTTTTGTTGAAGAAAATAGGACGAGGAGGTTGCCAGAAACGACGTCGCTCATTCCTGTTTTGACGGTCACCGACCAAGGAAAATGACGCACACTGTTTTTCTTGTGCTTTTAACTACTGTTGCAGGTTCCCATATCCCAAAAGCCAACCTCGAAGCTTGACAAAGATAAAAAAGAAAAAGAAAAAGAAAAAGAAAACCTCTTCACTTCCACCTTCTTTCTCGCCATAGCCTCGTCTTCAAGCTAGCTTAACGAAATTAGCACTTCTCTTAGAAACAATTAAAAAACTAAACAACCCCACCTGTCTTTTGAGCTACATAAATGGCAGACTGGGGGCCAGTGGTAATTGGGGTGGTGCTGTTTGTGTTGCTCCAACCTGGTCTTTTGTTTCAGTTACCAGGAAACAACAAGCATGTGGATTTTGGGAGTTTGAAGACGAATGGAAAGGCTATAGCTGTTCATACTCTCATCTTTTTCACTGCCTATGCCATTCTCATCTTGGCCGTTCATGTTCACATCTATACTGGCTGACTGCTCGAGTACTTGGTATGTTTGTTTGACGACGTTGTTGATGGATGGGCAAGATCTATGTGTCTTTCTTTGTTTTTTCTTCCTTTTTCCCGCTAAAGAAGAGATAGTCTCTTATAGCTAATGATCATGATCTATTAGAATCTTGGCTGCTAATCCCAGTAATTTGAATAAGAAGCATGAAGCACTGATCTTCTAGTGCTGGGTTGATTAAATGATGCTTGAAATTGAATGTGTGGTCTGTTTTTCCATTGATACACGATGCATACATACCATCATCGATATTATTGGGATCCATTGAATGTTTAAAGACTTGTTAATCCTAGTCAGTGTATGTGAATCCTTCTAATTTTGTTGTTGTGGAAATTTAGTTAGAAGGCCCGTTGAAAAATAAATGCTGAAGGGTTCTTGTATAAAAGAAAGAAATAAAACCAGAACACAAGGAAATGCCATAGAGTTCTATTGCATCTGGAGGCCGATTAGAATAAAGAGTTACTGAAGATCTCTTGTTCGGTCAACATCAACCTGTGTTTTAGGACCAACTGGCTAAATGATGTAAGATTTTTATGCAGTCTGATCATTTAAGTAGTCAAAATGATATCTTATCTACGGAGTGAAGCAGTCAAAATGAAAATAAATAAATAAATAAACTATAGACTCCAGACTTCAGTTTTGGTGGTAGTGGCAATCAGTCAGCAGTCTCACGCCAAATTATAGAGATCAATTGTTCATTAGCAGGATCAATAACTTTATTATATTAATTGAGACAGATAATCAATAGGACAAAGAGGGACATTGCCAGTATCAAGCATCATTTTCAACGAGTTTTGAATAAAAAGAGATATTTTAGGAAGAGGCAAATCTATTCCCATTTTCCTAGCATGTTGATGCAGAACAGTCCAGACCAAGCAAAGAAGATTGGGAAAGTAATGGTAATACGGAGGAAAATAGAGAAGAAACTCATGTATAAGAATAAAATGAAAGCGAGCAATGATAATGATAAAGAAGTGGCCTTCGCCTGAGTGTTTCTGATTGATTACTCATCCCCGCAAACGAAAGGAATTCTACAATCACTTGACATGTATGTGAACACCTACTGCAATGATCAAGATGGTGATTATGCAAAAGTATATAACAGCATGAACAAGAATGGCAATCCCACTAGTGTACATGTTCCCAAATTCTACCACTCTTGTTCTTGCTGGTAGCTGGAACAATAGCCCTGGTGATAAGAGGATGAACAAAACCACTGCAACAACAACCGGCCCCCAATCGGCACTCATCTTATTTTGTTTTCTCTCTACTCTGATGGAGGTTTAAGCTTTCTGAGTATTGGTTCAAGGTTTGATAAGAAAAGACAACCAAGAGGGTTTAAATATGGAGGAGGGTGAATAGGTCTAATTTTCTTGGTGACTAAGGAGGCGGGGATGCGAAACTTAGTGAGAAAGAAGAGAGTTGAGTTATAAAGGGAGGGAAGGTATGCTTTAGTAGTGGGTTTTCTTTATGAAAGATGACAGGAAACGACTCTTCTTTCACTAACATCTAATAATTGTTCACTTATAGGCTTCTTTTTGCCTGCTTTAGAGATTAATGGAGGTGGAGCCTTTATAAAAGAAATCATAAAAGAAACAAATGGCTAGGCAGATGCATGTGTAAAGGGCCAGTTAACTCTGGCGGCATTTCAAATGTTTGCCTGTCTCTTTTTGTCTTTCTTAGGCAAGGCGAGCCACAGTCTCCTTGATCTATATGTTGAAGCCGTTACTTTTGGCGTTCGGGTCATGGCTTTTTTGACCCTTTGCAGGCAGAGACAGGAGGAGTACGTGCTAATAGATCCTCAAGCACATATTCTAGTAACTGGAAGTCTGGCCGCGACACTTAGGGCGGGCTTCTATAAACTTATTCTAGAAATTAGTGATCGATCATGAGTCTAGTCAGTGGTAAATAATTAGCAAGATGGTTGACAGTAACTCAGCTTCGATGGCTACGAGAGTCAGCATACGAAAACAGGGCAAGTTCCTATGGTTTATGTGTTGGAAGCTGATGAGCATGCTTAGGCCTGAAATCAGTTTGTTGATTACAGCTCTAGAACCATGGTGTAGTGCCCTAGAGCCGTTGTTCAAACTCGAATTCAAGCCTTCTCCAGATAAAATTGCACCCTGAACGTTTCGAAAAGGTGTCTTTCTACAAAAATCCCACTGTGTGCCTTTGTGGATAGTTGATAGATTTTGAATTCAACCTGAGGTTGCATTCCCATTTATATTCCTATTATTAATTCCTGTTATATTCAAGATTCACTAATTAACCTTAATTTCTACTCAACTGGAAGAAACTATGCACTGAAAATCGGAAGATGAGAAAATTCTTCCGTAAACTCTTTAACTTTACATTTTGTATCTTCCTCGATCTTGCTCTTCCGAATTGAATATGTAAATGAATACCAGACCTATCTTCTTGTTGGACCTCAAGTTGCCAAACAGAAAGAATCAACCAATCACCTAGTGCTGAAGAAAAATCCATGATGTTTACTCTTACTAGGAAATCAAACACCTACAGAATGAAATAACCAAGCCTCACAAAAAGATCTAAACGTTTCTCAGAGACATCCAGAGGAAAGAGAACTGCCACATCCTGTGCCGTCCATGGTGATGCAGGTAACAAAGCAGAGTCAAATCCAATGCCCCCTTCCGGATATTGACCTTTTCTTTGTCCTTCAGATTTCCATTCCTCCTAAGTTATTCCCCTCATGTCTTTCTCCAGGTAACTCTTTCGCCCCTTGTCTTTATAGTCCCATCCATCTTCTCTGGATTCCGTAACTCCTCACATATCTTCAGCATTTCTCCTCAATCCTCGTTACTCCTAGTGGGTAAGTAATAGAAGGCTCAGACAAAGGAAGGAAGCTAAGAAGACTCTGGCAAATGGCACGTTGGGGACCAGTGGTAATAGCTTTGATTCTGTTCATACTGTTGACATCGGATAGCCGAGTTGTGGATTTCTGTATAGACAAACCAGTGGACTCTCTATGTTTGTTCAAAACGTCATCTTCTTTTGCCTCAACCATTTTTCTCATCGCATTTGGCGTTCACATTTACACAGGATAATATCTTTGCTATTCACCACAACCACGTCACTCCCTCCTCCGCCTCCGATGCCAGCAGCCTTTAGGGTTCATTTAGAGTGTTGTAAGGTGTTGTAGAAATCAAGAGCGTAGCCATGAATTTTTTTCACCTGTATATATATAAATTATTAATTCATGAACTTAAATTTATAAATAACAATAAAATTTTAATAAAAATATATTAGTTAAAATATTAAAAAAAATAAAAATACATAAAATTAAAGTAAAAACAAAAACAAATTTACCATTAAAATTATATTTTTCGATATTTTATGAAATAAAATTCATTTATAATTGAATCTAAATAAATATATTCAAGAAGCTTTCGTTCAATATAAAACATTATAAAATATACCAAGAAATCCTTGTTTATTCTATTATGAAACATATTTTTAATATGGTTTATATTTAAAAATGCTCGTTCTTTGGTGATAGTAAAAATATATAAAATCAAAATAAGAAAAATTAACATATTAATCAAATGATTGTTTTAAAACTTATTTGTTTTGATTAATCCTTGACATAATTCAAAAATAGTAAATATATTTTGAAAACTCTCACGATGAATCATATTAATCTAATAATACTCTAGTTGAGATCTTAAATAATACATTTTTTATTTATTGAAATCAACTTTAAATGATTTAAAGTTGTTTTTAGATTTCAAAGCAGAGTTAAGTATAAAATTTTTTATTGTTCTATTATTGAATCTAGAATTCAACTCTTCCAATTAAAAATTTATTACTAAGTTAAATATATTATAATGACAATGTTAATAAATTGTCACCAATTCTTATTGTTGACATGAATAACTAGTAGTTTTTATATGAAGTATTTATATGGGATATATCAATCTCATATTGTGTGCAAATATATTGTACATGTATAAAGAAAATATTAAATTTAATATTTTTTAAAGTTTGAATTAATATTTTAATAGTTGAAATAAGATTGAGTTGAATTTGTGTAATGGATAAAAAAAAAAAATACTGCTTTTATTAAATTTAATGAGTTGAATATATAGAGAAACATTAAGTAATTTAGCATCAGGAAGGATAAGATCTTCAACTTTAACTCTCTTAATTTAATCCAAGTCTTGTATATAGATGCGTCCTTGGTTGGAACTGTTTTCGCTGATTAATCAGTATACATCACAGTTTTGTATAGTTACCCTTAAAACTCTCTTTAAACTTGGTTATGAAAAACTACAACTTAAAACTTTTCTTAAACCTGCTTTTCAAACTGTACACACCGAGTCAAATTTCATTCAGAAAAACAACAGCATCTCTCTTGGCTATAGTCCGCAGAAAAAAAAACCTCTCCTTTCATGAGCTTCTACTCTTTTCCCTACTCATGATGTGTTTTCCTTTTAGTCAATTGTTTTCATATTTTTCTGGTCAGTGATTTATTAAAAAGGATCCTATGTTTGTTGAAGAATGATTAAGTAATGGGATTGGATTTGTTGTGAGTTCTTCAGGTTGAACTCCAAGTCCCACTAGCACACAAGATATCCTGTTTCAAGCACACAGTTATCCCTTAAATGGCTGTCATCGTGATGCAGAGAGTTCAGAGGTACTCACGCAAGCATCCACACAAAACCACGCATAACTTTTGGAAGGTACAGAAATGAAAACACTCATACGAGGTTTTCTGTGTTGAAAAAATACCAAGTAAATGAAACAACGAACAATTTTCTTCTTTTCTTTCAGTTTTCTTCTCATACGATGTTTTCTGTTTTGAAAAAAATACCGAGTAAATGAAACAACGAACAGTTTTCTTCTTGTCTTTCAGTTTTCTTACAAAAGAAAACACGTTATCAATAAAAAAAGTCGTTTAAGCACTCTGAATTTACCTCAAAATTTTCATTCTCCACATCCTAAATTTTTAGATTTCTACAATCTGTAAGCACGCCCAGCTCATGAAAAACTCCACTCTGCACAGAGAGAGAACCAAACGTCATTGCTATAGACAGCCCTGACCATGATTTTTCAGAGGTCGACAAATAATAGAATGGCAAAAGAGGGTTTAGCTTTCTCACCAGGGACATGATGCCGTGGAACAGGGCAAAAGATGGACTTTCCAAATTCAGAGAGATGAGAAACAATAGCAGCAAAATGAAACAACAAAACTAAACAGAAAACCCGAGGCATCAATACAAAGCCAATGACAAACGTGACAGACCCAAAAAGCCAGGGAAATTCCAATTAACAATGACGCAAAAGCTGTTGGAGAGACCTAAGCCAGAGCCAAGGTGGGGATTGAGGATTTCAACTATCATAGAACAGAGGTGGGAGAGTGCTCTTGATTGATCATGATCATCTTGCGCTCCCATGTTACCTTTTCCTTTCTTTCTTGAAGCTAGAGAATGAAAGATAAGGGTGGTTTTTTTTGGTGGGAGAAGTCGCCGGAAAGGTAATTACGCCCGCAATTCGTAGAAAATGGGCATCATATTACGGTGGATCTTAAAATTCGTACATGTTCCACTGTACTTTTAAATTAAAGCTACTTTTAGCAGCTTATTTTGTTTAAAATTAATATTTAGTTAATATTCATTTTGCTTTGAAACTACACCAATTATTTGCATTTGAAACGAAGGTGTATCCCCATCTTTAATGAAAAGCATAATTGTTTATTGTTTATTTATTTTTTAATAATTAAAATGCAACTTTCTCTATATTTTTTTAATTGCATATTAGTATTTATGCAACTCCATTTCAAATTTCTGTTTATATCAATGATTGTATTGAATGATGCACGTCTATGTATAATCATCATATTAATTTTATTTTTTTTTTAAGTTTTCTGAGCACAAGAACTATTCTCTTAAGAAATATGGATATATCATGCAAGTTTAATGAATTATAAATCCTTTAATATACATAAAATATATTTGTTACAACTTTTTAATATATCTTTATTGATAATTGTTTAACATATCTATTGTTATTGTTATATTTTTTAAGGATATTTCAAAACCAGCTTGGATGTTAATATGAAAACATCAATGAAAATTTTTTTATTAGTGTATTATAATAATCTTTACTGATATAATTTTTTATTCTTATAACTATCGTTAAACACTAACAAAAATATTTAGTTGATATATACTGAAGAAATGACAAAGCAAAGTACAATAAAATTAAAAAAAATAACTTATATGGTAATGTGATATTTTTATTAATAAAATAATTAACAAAATTATTAATAGAATAATTCTGTTAATAATGCTATTGGTGATATTTAATTTATGATCTAATAATCAACTCTCTTCTCTTTCTCTCACATTTCTTTTTTTATATATTTTTTTCTACAATAAACAACCACCCCTCCCACAATCTTAACATAATTCAACCCCCCATAACAAATCTAGTCACCATAATACTCAATTTGTCACCATTCATGTTTTTAGTCAAATTTTATTGAGGATTCTTCACTTTTAAATAAGCAAATTTACCTTTTTGTTTATTTGAAAATTCTAAACTGTTGATTTTATTGCATATTTTATGGTGTATATTTATTTTGTATAGGTATTTACTTGTTTTATAGTTTTTCTCATACAAATTTATTGTATGAATTTATAATTTGTACATGTTATGGTTTGAGATTTTGTAAAATTATATTTGTTTGTAAATTAATGAAATTTATGTTAAACTTTGAACTTAGGTGTTTTGTGATGAAATAAATTATGATTTATTTAATTGGTCTATTTTATATTTGTCAATTTTATTGTTGAGTTGAAATTTTTTTTTTTAGAAGTGTAGGAGTTTATATAGATAATTGGATAATGAATTAAGAGTACTATTAAAATAGATTAAATAAGTTTGAACTAAATCAATATTTTTACAAATTATTTAGTTAATGTATTTAATGAATACATGTTGTTATCATTATTTTATATATGTTTGATATAAGAAATAGATGATTATTCATAGATGTGAATTTAAGTATTTGAAGGATTGATAGATAGACAATATAAATATAATTTAGCATCAGACACTGTTTTATACCGATAGAAATACCGACAGACTGTACATTACATACAAGTATATAGATAAAATATGTCCGTCGATATATTTCAAGGACCATGAGAATTGTTCCTTTTCACGCTAACACTATTCATAATATTCATTACATATGAGTATACTAGCAGAATGTATCCATCAATATATTCCAGATATCATGAAAATTGTTCATTTTTCAATGACATTGTTCACAGTGTTCATTACACTTGGGTTTGCTGACAAAAAAAATCTATCGATATATTCCAAAGACTATAAGAACTGTTCAATTCTCAATGGCATTGTTCACAATATTCATTATATATAGATATACCGATAAAATATGTCCTTCAGTATATTCTAGAGACCATAAGAGTTATTCACTTCTCAATGTGATGATAATTAATAATCATTAACTGTTCATTTTTTTCCTAATGAAATCACTGATGAAATGAAAAGTTATTGATAATATTTGGATGGGCTATTTAAAAATTTTCGTGCAAGTTGAAAATTTTCATTTGACTTTATAGACTGAATCACCAATAAAAATATTAAAAATATTAATATTTAATTTTTCTTTGATAATCCTATTGATGAAAACTAAAATAAAAGATTGGAATCATAACAGATTAGGGCTATTAATATTTAATTTTCCTTTGATAATCCTGTTGATAAAAACTAAAATAAAAAAATTGGAATCATAACATATTAGAGCTTCATCTTCATCTTCATCTCTTTTCTTTTTTACACGCATGTTTTTCTTTCTTTCTCTTCTTTTCTTTGTCTCCTTCTTACCCAATATTAAGATTTTTTTTCTCATACTAGTAAAATTTTATTTTTCATTTACTAAGAGATAATTAATTTGTATCATACTAGTTGTGTGATCTTTGGTATAAGATGCAAAAGAAAGCAAAAAATATACAAAAGACAAAGTGCTTCTAGGTTGGAATGATGTGACAATTTGAAAGGATTTCAAAATATCGTACACATGGAGGAATATATTTAGAATGTGATGTCTGCATGTTTCACTCGATGGTCACAGTTTAGTATGGATAACTGGAATTGGTGTGCTCACTATTTTATTACCACTCATACTAACAGCTTTGTACCATTCATTTCGCTTGCAAAGTATATGATAAGATTTTTTTTATTAAATTTATTTTTTATTAATTGTTTTTTTATAAATATATTTAATAGGCAATATTTTTTTATTGCAGGCTACGATTCTTGGACGCGAGCCAAGCTTGATGGAACATTTTGTTAAAATGCATGAGCGAAGTGATAACTATTAAAAAGGGATGCAACAATTCATTAATAGATGAGCTCAACACTTTGTGGTATGTTGGTTTTCAATCATTTTTTTCTTAAGTTATTATTTTCTTAAATTTGATGAATTTATTTTTTCTTTCCATGATAAATATAACAATCGGTTGAAAGAGAGATACGAGGACAATCCTTCGACCAATCCAAATATTAATTTATATTTATGGTTAGAAGAAGGATCATCCGGTATACCTGATAGAAATTAGGTGTACATACTTTCTAACATTCTGATCGAGAACTCATGGATGAGCTCTAATACTTTAACTATTGGATGCTTACTATTGATTCCAAGTATTCAAACTCTAGAGTTTGCAGTGATATTAGACTAATGACTACAAGATGTTCCATTTTAATGATAAATATGAATAACTTATTAATGATTATGAAGAACTCTGCTAATTGATAATGAAGATGAAATCACAAATGCGTGGTTCATGTACACCCTCTAATTGGCCCTACGGTCCCAGCGACGACCAACCTCCTCCTCATTTGGAGTGCTGTCTATGTTTTAGATTTATTGTATTTGAATATAAAAATATATAAATTTGTAGTAAATATTTTATTTTGTATACTAATTTATTTGATTTTAATTATTTTTTAATTCTGTTCAATATATTTTTTAATTATTTTTAAAATATTACTGATGAGGTTACTGATGATACAACCCTGTTGGTATATTTCAGAGAGTTGAAAAAAATTATTATAAATGCCACTATTGATGGAGTTACTGACGAAACTATATCATCAATATATTATAGCGAATTGGAAAGTAATTATTGCAAATACCACTACTACTGTTAACACACTGATGAAATCACAGATGATATTTTTTTTTATGATATGTTATATTTACCGATGGATATACCGATGGAATAAAGAGAGTAAATTTTTTATAGCATGCTTTGTCTATCTGTAAATACATTGATATATTTATTACCGACGAACTCACCAACAATCTATAAACTACCGATGTGATTTTTTTTTTATGGACTATTTCCATTCATGAGTCTATTAGTAATATACGTACTAACAGACTATTAGTGTAAATATCAACAAAAATTCTTATTGAACCATTGAATTTAATATTAATTGGATAAAAGTACACACATTATACTTTACTTTAAAAGGCAAAGGAAAAACACTATGCATATACTATGGATATAAACTCATTGCACTGTGTATCACATTGTAGACATAGAATGTTTGCACTATAGATGACAATCTAGTGCCATAATGACATTTTTCCCCCCTTTTTAGTTAAAAAGTGCTACTAGGAGGGCGTTGTCTTTTCTGTTTTCTATGCCAAAAGCTGATAGGTCTGGCTGTTATTGGGTCTAGCTAGGCTGCCATATATTTTTATTTTTTTTTATTTTTTTTTTCATTTCTCTTATTAATTTATTTTTTCATAAGGTAAAGAGGAAATAAATTGATGAGACTTTTTTTTATATTATACAAAAGTTGGGTGATGATAAAATAAGTTTCATTTGAGGTTGGATTAAATTTTCTTATTAAAACATATTTGTTTTTGCTTTTTAAAAATGCTATGAAGAAAATTAATTTTTTTTATGTTTTTGTATTATTTTGTTGTGATGATATAAAAATCAATTTTAAAAAAAAAAAATAATATCTTATTTAAAAAAATAACTATTATGTAATATATATTAGCTTGCACTCCATAGGGGGTCAATAAGAATTATTTTTTTATATGTAAAAATGCTTGAATTGGGTTAAAAGCACAAAATATATTTACATCATTACCATCTTGTAATAAATTATTTTCTATATTAACACTATGAATAGAAAATAGCATAGGAGTGCTTAATACACCGACAACTAAATTTTTTTTAATTTAAATTAATATTTTTTAATTTTTTTATATTATTTTGATTGATGATATAAAAAATCAATGTTAAAAATAAAAAATATTATTTCAATATATTTGTTAAAAAAATATTTTAGAAAATAACAATTATGTAATAATATAATACCTAGCATATTGGCCTGTAATAATAATTTTTTTTTCAAATGTAAAAATGCTTATGTTAAAAACACAAAATGTATTTGCACTATCACCATGTTGAAATAAAATATTTTCCATAGTAATAACAAAAATAACACATAGTAAAGCAGTGACCAATATACCAACAACTAATTCTCTTTAATTTTTGTCCTTTTAAGATATTTCCAATGTTATTTTTTTCTCCTTATTGGTTTTTATTTTCTCTTGTTGATTTTTTTTCATACTAGAAAGAGGAAATAAATTGATGTGATATTTTTTTTATGTTGTATAGAATTTGGGTGATGATACCTAATAATACAATAGTTAGCATATTGGCCTATGCTCTAAAACAGGTCAACAAATATTTTTTTGTAAATGTAAAAAATGCTTGAGTTGGGTTAAAAACATGAAATGTATTTGCATCTTCATTATTTTCAAATAAAATATTTTTCACAATAGCACCATGAATAATGCATAGCAGAGCAACGACCAATACACTAATAACTAATTTTATTCCTTTTAATTTTTTTTCTTTTGAGATATTTTCAATTTAATTTTTTCTCTCATTTAATTATTTTCTATACTATAAAGAAGAAATAAATTGATGGAAGTTTTTTTATATTGTACAAAATTTGAGTGATAATTTATTTTTCATTTGATGTTGAGTTGAATTTTCTTATTAAAGTATGCTTGTTTATGCTTTTCAAAAATGCTTTTAAATTTTTTTATTTTTTTACTTAAAATTAATGATAAATTTAAAAAAATAAAAAAAATATTATCTCAATATATTTTAAAAAAATATTTTAAGATATTTTTAATTTTATTTTTTTAGGATATTGCGTATGGTTTTGACAACCAAATCCAAAATAAATGAACAATTCTAAAATTATTGGGTTTGAGTAGGTTGTTATATCCAATGTTATCGAGTTTAATATTGCTCTTAAATTGAAGGTTTTGGGACATTGTTTAGTCTTCGATAAAGAATACTTAAAATATTTATAATAATTTTTAAATTTAAATTTAAAATTATTATTGATCTTTTACATTACGCGAACAATATGCTACTTCTGAGTATTGATTGTTGACTCACTGCATTTTACTATAGGTTAGACAACTAAAAAAGGTAGATTTTAACAAAGAAAACTCTTATTTTGCAAGAATGAAGAAGAGGTTTATTCATGTAATTGCTTTGAGAATCGAGTATTCTTATTATTAAAAAAATAACATGTCAAATTTACACTTTTTGTCTAATCATACCTTTATCTCAGGTGGGGGTCCCGAGAGTCAAATCCAAGAAATCAATAAAGAGAATCAATCCCCTTACCCATTAACACAAGATTATCATAATTATTTTATAAGAATAAATCCACCTTAACCACTGACCTTTGTATTCTTCTGATTTTGGCCCCTCGAGTTATTAGGTCAAACCAATTGCAAAAAGCAAATGGCAATAAAGGCGAGTTAAGAGCACAATTAATATGATCTTGATGGTGTGATTGTTTTGGCAACCAATGACCCATCTCCATCAAGGAGTAAGTGCACAGCACAGCACAGCACCATTTGGTGTGCAAGGAAAACTACCTTGCCCAGGTATATATATAATCCTCTAGCTAGGTCACCTTTCCAGGGTATATTATCTACCGGCTTATGTAGATATCATCATCAAAGGCAAATGCCCTTTGAAAATAGGAAAAAATATCTTTAAACCCATGAAAAAAAGGTCGCAGTCCCTCCGAATACTAGGAGTCAACATTTCTCCCTCTGCCGAGACACAAAAGCACACCTTAAGCAAGTATTAAAATACCAGGAATGAGGAGCCACTTACACTTGTCTGAGAAAAAGACAACACGTTGCCTATTCGCTCAGGCACGTACAAGTACTCTCCTATTGATCCTATACAATACCTTCTGAGAGAGAGGAGGAGGCATCCAAGAGCTTTCATGCATCGAATGCAGACACCCGTGCTTCTGCCAGGTTGACGATATCACCGTACGTCTAGCTAGGCTTAGCAATATCTCATCGAATATTCTAGAAATTCATCTCCTGATCATCATGCTTTGAGATCACAAGTGGCAAAGGGATTTACATCTATGCCCTGCTTTCCAACCAAGATAGCTGGGCTCCAGAGACTATATGAACTAGCCTCGAGGCAGGGAGGGGTATTCCCAATCTCTCATCTCTCAATCCTTGTTCATCCTCTTCTCTGGTATGTCATCTCTTTCAATACCAACAGTACCATTTTTTAGGCTTGTACTTTTCTTTTTCTTTTTTCTAACTTGGCTATCCAAGGATCTCGATCCCATCAGGACCGGGAGCTTGTTGTGTGAGTGCATCAAAGAATCTAGACACCATGCATCCTCCAATACTTGCCACATCAATCTAACCATGCAAAGAGCCACGTCATCCTAGAGGTTCTCCAACCTCTCACGAGTTTAGCATTTTTCATGATACTTCTCCATTGTGCATATGGCAGTTTCCCAGTTTCTATATCCAAAAAAGGAGATATATAGATGTCAGCTAAGGTTGTTTCATCGTTCTGGTCTCAGGGTTAGGGGCCAAGGAGGAGGAGACATGTTCGTCAGAACTATGGATGCCTTGTCATGTGCTTGAAACAACGATAAGCCGCTCACAAGTGTAAATTACAGGGCATTTTGCAAGAAATAGGATGCAAGTTTGCATATGACACCGTGTAGGACGGCCATTAAAATAGCCCGAGCTAGTCCCTGAGAAATATATATTCTCCTTACCAAGGCTACGAAATAACATCAATAACAGCTATTATTATGATCATAATAACAACAGTAGTCATGATAACCATCCTGAAGCCACTACTAGCTGCAGGGTCATCGGACCGGTCTCGCAATCCCGGCATCTACCCACATGCGTGGTAGAAATGACGAATGCCGTGCATGCATCAATTATTCACAGCCACTACTATTACAGCATAAAAGGGACCCAACTAAAGGGCCCAATCCTGAGCAGACATATATATATATATAGGTAAGCTGACGTGCCACTTGGTAAAGGCTTGTGCTTCCAACTGGCAACTAGTTACATGCTTAATAATTTGTTTTGACCACCACCTGGCACCAGGTGGGTATACTGAATGCCTATATATTATTCCCCACACGTAAGCATCCGGGATACGCCATCTGTCCTTTTGAGATCTTGCTAAAAGTGAAACAAGTCCAGCGGAGAAGGATGAACACAATCCGGATCTTCAACAACACGGCCATGCTGGCTGGCGAGGTTGCCATTGTTGATGATTGCAGATATCTGGTTTTCATGATACAGAGAGACAAGCTGATCAGTACATATCTGATATTAGGCGAGTAGTTCGTTTTGTTTTCTTTTAGTAGAATATTTTCAACTTAATTTACCTCTCTTTCTATGAGATTATTTTCATCTGTCAGATCTTGTTCCTGTAATTAGTAATAGCAAATGGGAGTTAGCAAAGTATCGATCCGTTTGTAACCTTAACAGCTTAAGCAAGAGCACTACGTTTATTAGGCACTTAAAACAGTAAGAGACCTAATCTTGGAAAATAATGACCCTGCCCAGTAGGAAAAAGTTGCACACCAAACCTTAAATGCGAAAGTGAAGAAGCAATCAGAAAAATTCCCATGTAATTTATTGACAACCTAGCTAAAAATTCTTAGTTTTGTGCTTTCTCTTTGCTGTTTTGAGTGGAATTATTAATTAGTACTCTCATAGTGATTCAAGGGGAAAACATAGACCTAAAGAAAATTAACACATCAAGCCTAAACTGCAAGAATGTGAGGAGAAAAGAGCACCAAATTTCTTGGGACAATCCTTTGTTCTTCTTATCATTAGGAATTGTTTTTCATGATAATTAATCACTCCCCATCTGTTTTCCCTACAGCAACTGTCTCTACCTGCCTCCTCAACCCCATTCCTCTGCCTCTCACATCTTCTAGAAAATGTTCACTTCCACAAAAACAACAAACTGAAACAGAACACATTCTACCTAGTATTCCTATGCAAATGAATTTTGTTACATGCCATATCAGGCTGTGGATATGCTCCTGACAAAACACCTACCATGCAATTATTTAACGCTACAAACTTGAATGATTTGTCCCATCTTTTGACGAACCCGTACGGATAGAATGTGACTATATGAGAGCCTTACAACACAGGCAGCAGTTCAATAAAGGCACCATTCTCTTCCATGCATTTTAAGTGCTCATCGTGTAACTAATATTGCTTCTAGGAGGAGGCAGCCGTACAGTGGAGAATGGCTTATCTGGTTTAGAAGCCATCAAGCACCCCCTCTTGCAACTGCGTAAGCCTCTAGGGGCAAGCAAGTCTAATTCTGATTATGTTAGATTAAATCCACCTCAGCTTATGGATCTAGGAGTCACATAAAAGTATTTCCGTGTCCCATCAATACTAAACAGCGCTTCGCTTTCAATCATGGTATCGTTTTCGTTCCCATCATTTTTATTGTTAGTGTATGCTGGAATCTCTTGCCTCAATTTACAGAAATGACTGGTACATGTATGCGTGGCAGTGGTAGATTTCATAGTTTGATTCCTACCTTTGTTCTTTACGAATGGTAGGGACAGGCTTGGACAGTTCCGATTCTTTCTTAATGTTCATCAGATAAACTTTCTTCATTTGCACATAACAATTCATGACACTTGCATGCAGTCACTTAAGAAAACAAACTTAACTATTGGTGCGCGCATAAATAAAACGAAAGTACTTGTGAACTTACAACACTTAATCCAGATCCACAAGGCTTCAATAAATATCTTCAATAAATATGCCCAATTTATTTGAAAGAGAGAGAGAATGGCATACCTTCTGATGGAGGGCTGTTACGGACTTCATCATTGCTTCTGTCTACATATCACCATTATTCAAATGTTTCAGTATTTCGATTGCTAAGTCACTCACATTTTGTTTAGGAGTGATTAAGTGTGCTAAATAGATGGAACATGGTATTAGTTAATTGCAGCAATGAAGAGTTTCAAGCTCTCACAACCAACAAACAAGGCTGTTCTGTTGATCATGGGTTTGAATTGCACAACTGACCTTTCTTCCTCTGGTGTAAACTAGTGTGGAGTCCAGTTCTCTTTCTAGCTGAATGAGTTGAGTTATATTTAGCTGTTCTATGTTCTTCCCTTCAAAGTACCTGCAAAAAAGAGCCAATACATGCTAGTGATAGGTCCAGTGGAATGCAACATGTCAATTTCCATTAAGCATATGACATGAATCTGAAGATTGATGATACCTTTGGACCATTTGGAGTGGGTTAGCATCCATATAGCTGGGACCCATGTATTCCGCGTGATGATTCTGCTGAATTTCCAAAAGGTAAACAAAATGAAAGCTAGGCAATATTGATTTCATCGAGAGGATCTAGAATTCTAAAAGGCAAAAAAAAAAAAAAAAAAGGTGAAATAAAATCTTCATCAAATTGCTGTATTTAGCTTTGTCGATCGAAGTAACTTTATGGAAAATTTGGTTGAACTTGGTTGAACTACCTCATGATGGCTTCTATCATGAGGTAGTTCAACCAAGTTTGGTAACTCAAATGCTGGATCATTGAACTAAAGAAAACTCATCCCACAAAAAACAATTATATAAACACGAAAATAAAAGACTAAAAACCTCTTGAACCTGATTAATTTGGAAGTTAATATTCGAGCCTATTAATCTATGGTTACTTTAGCAAAGCCAATAATCTTGAACAATCATTGCACTGCCCTATGACTATAAATCTGGTCATTAGTCTACCCTGTACAGCAGTGCCTTCACATTTCACACTTTCTTTTTCTCTGTTTTTCCCCCACTACAACATGATCCTCCTAGAAAAACACATCCTTCCTCCAGGAGCAGTGCACTGATCCCTGAAGTAACATGCATATTTGTGTCATAGGCATCCACGTAAAAGTGCACATACATGATAGAAAACATTTTAAGACATTAATACGGGTAGCCTGAAGAAGCAAAGAGCATCATATGCACCGTGTACCCCTATATTCAGCAACTGCATTCCAGTGTTGTTTCCCAGCAAAAGCTGCCATATTCTGGGTGGCTGCTTATAAGGATTCCACAAAATCTCTCTCCCTCTCTCAAAAAGTTCCCTTTTACTAATAGGTTTTGAAAACAGAGTTGAAGTAGTTTTTAAGTGACTCTTTCCTCCGGAGTTGGATCTCACGCAATTTTGCCTAAAAGATAGGAAAATGGAATAATCGAAAATCTGTATCTTTTGGAAATTTAGAGATTTCTAGTGCTATGCTCAAATATTGAATGCAATAACAAGTTTTGGCAAAATGATGAATAATTGACTAACCTTGGTTTTATCAACGTTCTTGCAGATTGCTATTTCTTGACTTTTAGTTTTGTGTGTGTCATAGCGCTCAAGGATATTTCTCAAACTGTACACAAAGGAACATTGCGCAACTCAGAAATCCTCAAACTGGGCATAAAGGAACATAGTACAACTGATAAGCAAGCAAGGAACCTACAAGTATTGTGAAGCAAATACCAACAGAGAATCAATAAAACGTAAGTATAATAATGAATACTCCAAAAACTGCATCATATTGTATCACTCATGGATGCTATATAAAGTCCTAACTTCAATTTCCGTGAAATTCTTTTATATAATTCTAGAACAATGAAAGTAGATGAACAATCAAAATTGCAACTCGGTAATTGATTTCAATTTGCAAATATATTTGAGGTCGTTTTGCTAATTAACTTGGATCTGTTTTGCTATGATCAGAATTGACGCTACAAGTGAACTTTAGCCAGCATAAAAATCCCTGACAATCCATATGACAGGTATTTTCCCATTTCTTCCATCTTCTAAAATTTACAGTGGATAATGGTTGTAAGGTTCACTTCTATGAGCCCTTGTTAGTGTGTGTTGTGGTTGTCATTTTTCATTTATGCTGATTGTATTCACTTATTTTCTTTTTGTATCTTGAAAGCATTCTAAGGTTAAGGCTTTCATTTAGACTGGTAGCCAACATGAAAGGTCAATAATAACCAACTCTTCTACGGAAGGCCTTGTATCGTCATAATTCTAGAACAATGAAAGTAGGTTATTATTGACCTTTCATTTATACTGTATGACAGTTTCTAGCCTCCTGCTGTCATACAGTAGTGGGACACATGCTGAACATTCTTTGCTTTTTAGTCAAGAGGCATGACTGATCTTAAATAGAGGATATATTGTCAGTTCCAAGGGTTTTGGACAAAATGAAGAAATGAAACATTGAAAGTATGCGATGTGGGACATGATTTTGATTTTTGCTAGTGTGACTTGAGGATTTATCATGATGAAAATCATGAAGGAATTTCCTTTTTTGGAGGATACCCTGTCCTCTGTATTTTCTTCATTTTCTCTTTCGTTGATAAATTTTTATTTGAACTTGAAAAAAAGAAGATAAAAAGGCTAGTAGTATTAGGGTGCAATAATAATCATGATAGTCAAAAGTTAGAAGATAGATTTATGACACTCAGCTATCTTGTTAGGATTTACCTGTCAAGTAAGATCATTAGGAAGAACAATATGCTAAGCAAAAATTAAGTTTTTTGGCCCTTACTCTTAAGAGTTTATTATATTTATTCTAACACCAAAAGATAACAGCTATTACTGAGATGAAACTATATGAATTTTCTCCAACTATACATGATAGCTTAGGTTCTCCACAGAAACTTTGCAATAGGTAACTATGCTTTTATTATTTATGGCCGAAGTGAGTTCAAACGGGTTCTTTTCCTTCTTTTTTTTGTGTATTGCAATAATTAACTACGCTTTTATCAACAGTATGTAACTATTGTATTTCTATTGATAGTATTATTCGATTTAGAAATATAGAAAAGGAAAAAGGAAGATAATGAGAATGCTTCTCTGCTGTTCTCATTTCTCTTCTTTCGATTATTTTGGAATTATAGTAGGTAACTTGAATGCACTATGTGTTTGAGAATATGTTGTAGTTCTAAAATGAGAAGAATTGCGAGAAAGAAGATAGAAAAAACAGAGAGAATCGAGTATTTGTGACTATGAGTATTTGCTTTGAACATTGGTGTAGATAGCTTTGCAATCAACAAAATCACCATCAAAACATCTCTGTGCCATGCTTGTTTCTGAGATAGCATACCTATTGTTTCTAAAAGAAGTCTCTGTAATAAGAAATTTTCATTATGAGTTCTATTACTACATGCTTGAATAAATATTCAGCTTAGAAAGCCTTTGGAGAGATTAAAGCCTTAATGATTGAATCGCCTGTTATTATGCTAGTTGATTTCAATAAACTATTAACAATGCAGTGTGATGAATTTCAAGCTAGATTTGTAGTGCCAGTTAATAAGCATACACAACCTTTCCAATGATGAACTATCTGGTTAATTTGGAATGGTCAAGTATGGCAGAATCTGAACTCTAGAAGAAGCTTAACAAGCCCTATGTCATGTGAAGTTCTTATGTTGATGAATTCATCATTGAAGTATAAAAGAAGAGAGTTTAGTGTTTGTAGCAGATGCACTTGGCAAGTGATTTTCCTTAGCAAGGCTAATGGGGAATACAAGTTTCGAGGAGTTCTTATTTCTTCCTCTTCTATTTTCTCTAAAGAACTTTATTCTACTTGCTCCTCTCTTAATATTTCTTTTTGCTACAATAAGCTCGGATTACTTTAGAAATAAAAAAATTCTGAACTCCACCCTAAACATAATACCTAATCAATCCTAATTTCATGAATCAAACCCTAACTCAAATTCACTACTAAAATTCCTAATTCTCTAACCATAGCTAACTATAAACCTTTTGTAGAACGCAAATCCAAATTCTTTCGTTTGTTTATGCTTCTCCAACGCCGTCCAAAAAACACACGTAGAGAAACACATTCCAAGTGGCTGAGCAGTTGCCGTCACTTTTGAACCAAGTTGCAAGATCCTTACTCTAAAGAAGCGATAATTATAATCTTGAGAATATCTTTTGATCATTTCAACTATATATATATATATATATATATATATATATATATATATATATATATATAAATTAAGGGTTTTCCATAAACCTTAACTCGCCACTATTTTGTTCCAATTTTGTTTGTTCATGTTTAGTGTAATTTATTATTCTTTCCGTCGGTTCTAGAGAGATAAAATCATTAACTGATATATTATATCATTGTTATTTATTCGCAATTTTTTAAAATACCTTTGTTTTAATTGCAGGTCTCTTACAAGATTAGAGATATTATACAAAAATATATGACTTGATATTTTGACAAACAAAAATAAAAAAAAAGTTAAGGCAATCACAATGGGTTTGACAAATAAAAATAAGAAAGTTAGACAATCACTATGGGGACGGATAGAGTACTATTTTTCTCTCCACACTGTTATGTCACTGCTGAAAATCTCATTGCTCTCTTCTTACATCCCTCTCCTATTGGATTACTTTTCAGACCTGATTTGACATGTTCATACGGAAGTTAGTAAATGCGATATTGGAGCTTCTGTCTATCCTGAACCCCATGATCAGTGGAGGACCCACTCACAAGTTAGGTTTTCAACAGTGGTGGACTACAATTAGTTGACCAGGTCAATTCACCATTTCCGCGACAACTTTGATCCTAGGTTGAATAAAGCCTTGGGCCTCCTCAAAAACCATGACTTCGACTGGCTGCTGCTCTGCTGGGAAATCTTCTTTCATGTTTCTTCAATTCCTTTCCTTACCGAGAACTCTAATTTCCAACCTCGGAAAAAATACCATTACTTAATCCCCCTCTTATAGAGAACCATTTTTTTACTATCTCCTAATTTGTAACCTACGTTCATGAATTGGCAGAGAAGTCAAACATGCTTTTAAATCCTAAATAACAATTCAATAAACTCATAACTTAACTTCTCTATATTTTGTTTTTGGAATGACTCAAACCAGTAGAAAATCGAGAAAACAAGTGCCTGTTATAGTTGTAGTTTTTTCTATCTAGTTTTGTTACTTATTTACTAGAGTAATTATGATCTAAAAATTAATCAGAGTAAGCATTCCGATCTATTATGATATAAGCACGAGGCGCTCAACGAATTTTTTTAGACTTTGAATTGATGTAAAAACAATTTTGTTGTGCAATATTAAAATATTTAAAGACATCCTTTATTTCTATTAATATAAGAGTAAGAAAATAAAATATAAAATCTAGAAAATATATATTTTCTACTATATATATATATCTGTGTATCATTTATTCTATTCCTATAAATACCAGATAAAAAAATCGTAACACAATTTAAAAAAAAATCTCAACTTAACTAAATAAAAATCAAATCTACTAGTAAGTTACATGAATTTAAAAATAACTTACTCTATTTATGTATTTTTTGTTTTTGGGATACCACATAAAAATAGCATTTTTCATTACAATCA
Organism: Populus pruinosa; assembly: GCA_026413675.1. Lineage (NCBI taxonomy): Eukaryota > Viridiplantae > Streptophyta > Magnoliopsida > Malpighiales > Salicaceae > Populus > Populus pruinosa. The sequence goes on along the minus strand of CM048592.1, from coordinate 38,122,668 downwards.
AAGTTTCAATTGTAATTTTACTACATACACAAACATGACCTTAATCTCTACTTCTACATATTAATATGTTTGTTCTCTTTTTTTACCTTGAATTTTGATAATAAACCTCTATACATTCACCTCCACCAAAAAGCTTAATAAATGCATCCATTAATAAACTTGACATTTACCTCCACTAAAAAGCTTAAACTTCCTTCTATATTGTTTTTGTGCTCTTAATAATCACTCATATAATACAACTTAAGAAGTACTTTTGTCATACTAATAGTTAATGACCTACTATACTCTTTTTAATTCTCATTTATAAATGAGATTTGAAGTGTAATTTAAGATTTTCTATAAAGCCTTCCCTTAATGAATTTGTACATATACATATAAGAAAATGGTTCATTCTCTTTTATTTTTATTTAAAAAAAATTATTTTTTTTCTTAGAGATAAATATCGTGGAAAATATTTTAAGAAAAAAATAATTAAAATGCATGTTGTTATGATAATGGTATGGTTGCAGTGACAACGACAATATCATGATGGTGTAAGTGATGGTGCTGATAATGATTTTGATGGCTATAGCAAAACAAATTGACTGGCTTGGTTATAGTTGTGTGATTTCGTTTTCAATAAAGTGTATGCTATAGCTCTGGGAGTTAGTGTTATCAAAATTGGATTTATTTGACTAGCTAAACTAAATAACTGGTGACAGGGACCTGAATCAGATCATTTTTAAAACTGATAAAATTCACAATATTGAATAAAAAACAACCTGATGGTTGAATCGGTGAACATTCGATTCAGAGCAATGATCCGAAATTGTAACTAGGATAACATTAAGGGTGACAGCAGTGTCTTGGAAGTGTTTGGGGGAACGATGGTGATGGGATTGTAGCAGTTTATGATAATAGGTGGCGTTGTGTTGATTTTCATGGTGGTAGTGTTGACATTACAATCTATGAATGGAAAACAGAGCACTAAATGCCATTTTTAAATATTTGATTCGGTTTATAAAATCATTCATAAGAAATAATAAATATAGCAGTTCAACAAAACTTGTTTTAAAAAAAATAAACCATAATGATACCAAATTCTACCGCCGAATTTAGGATAATAGTAATTCACGATCATGTAATGTTTTCATACCACCATGAGAATTCGATATTCATAAAATTTTACTTCTTCGAATTAAACAAAGGCAAATTTTAGCAATTATTTAAATTATATTGAAGTAATTCTCTTTAATGCCAGTTAACATAAACTACTTGATTAATTAAAGAATATAAAGAGGACATCAGAGTCGCCTCAATGGAGGCCAATTCAGTTCATGGTAGTAATGCTCTCTTATTCCATGACTACGAACCGTTAACACCATTGACTCTAGTCACTGATTTTAGACCATTGAGATCCTATCAAGTTAGAGTATAAAATGTTTATGCTCCATTTAGCATGTAGATGTTTTTGGACTCACCACGGTTTCAAAGTTATTTAGTTTTCATTACTTAAATATATTTTTAATCATACATATTGTAAAAAATTTGGTTGGAAAAAATTATAATTTATGATTTCTAATTAAACTTGTTTTTTCAAGTTATAACAATAAAAAACTATCATAATATCAAATATATATTTAGCAAACTTACTTTATTTATAGTAGGATTTTATTTTAAAAGAATTTATTTTTCATTGAAATGGAAGCTTTGATTTCAAAAGCATAGTTTCAAGAGTTTATAATAAATAAAAGTTTTGCAATGCTTCTAAATCCTTTTAAAAAGTTTGCAATCTATTTAGACATCATTTTTGCAAATTATCAGTAGGTCATCACCCATTACTGCTATCACCAGAGCAAGTTCAAGCATCGACCAACTAAATTTTGGAATCAAAAGCTTGATATTTACAGTAAGAACTTATAAAGCTATTGTTGAAGGTACAACTTTATTTCTCTGCACAATATTTGAATGAAGAATCCTACAATCCCACATTATATGGTATAGAAAGGGACAAAGAGCTTAGCCGCCAAGCGAAGGGGCGAGGCTAGGAGCCTAAATGGCTACTACACTATCTACTGCCAAGTGCCCATGAGGCGATGTGGCGCTATATTGAGTCTCAACTACTTGAAGCATCATAAAGCCAGCAATCAACGCACGACTTTGCACTATCCTAAATGATTCAGACGCATGTGTACTTCGCTCTACCACCACCTGCCTTTAAACTGTTATCATCATGTCACATTCCAAGTTCAAAACAAAAAAAAAAAGTAGATTTAATTTTTTTATACTTTTTTATGTTATTTTGAAAATTCAATACAATTTACGGGGATTTTGACTCTCATTGAAAATTGAACACATAATTGACCCCACAAATAACACAATTTAAAATAGAAATAAAAAAAAAACCTTTTGATTGAAAACAACATGGATGCAAGCATTCAAATAGGAAAACAATAGTGGAATAGATCTTTTAATAGAAAGAAAAAACAGGTATAAACATCCTAATAAATAAAAAATCAATAAGCACAAACGTTGATTTGTTCATTGTTTCTGTAATTTCCGGAATTAGGATGTGAATAAGATGTCCAACACAACGGCCCCACATTTTAGTGTCATATGTCCATTTTATGTATACATCAGCAATTTCTGAGTAGATTCTACTAAAAAATTGACAAGTGTAAAAACTAAGAGGAAAAGGTGGGAAGAAGAGAATAGGTGTTTTTAGAAGTTACTACAAAAGGATTTTGCATTCAAATGAAAGAAAAACAAAAACTCTTCCAAACTCTAGGGAATTGAACAATATAATTCAGGTAGATTGAATTATGAGTATGGCTTGCTGTTTAAATAATATGTGATTATGCTTAGTCATAAGTTTTATAGAATAATTTCGGATGAAATGGAATTTGATTCATTTATCAGTTTTTCAAATAGTTTTTAACTAGGAAGCATCTCAATTTTCAAATATAAGTCTACGTCAAACTAGCAATAATACAATTTCAATCAATAAGTTAAGAAACATGAATACTTACCATAAAAAAAATTATTGTATATATAAAAAATATATGTTGAATATAAATATAATTAAATTAGATATGTGGCCGCGATATAGCTATAAATAATAAGAAATACATCAATTTAATTTTGATTAAATAAAATATATTGTAAGATATTTGAGAGATATGATTAGAATCCATGAGAATATACGAGGGATATAAGTAAAAAAAACTTTTGGTGTTAAAATTTTTTATTTTAAAAAAATACAAATATAATTTTAAATTTTGAGTTTAAAATAATCAAACATTCAAGTAGACATAACTCTTTTTTTTTTTCCTTGTGGGTGTAAATCGGACTTAAAGTCCTGAATTAAAACGAGATTTTAATACATAATAGAATACAAACCTCCTTTAGGTGAGTTATTAATAACCCAATCCTCCCTAACAAATGGATTGGCCAACCTTACAACTCGCTTCAACCAATCATTTAAGTGTTAACTCCTCGTCACAATTAAGTATGATGGGATCAATGTTTAATTTATGTGAGTGTGTGCGCACCAAAAGCTTAAACTAATTATGGAAGTGAACTTTGCTTTCTTATTAAAAGAGTCCTGCATCAAGTGTCAAGTGCTCGTGAGCTGCACGGAGCACCATTGCAGTGTTGTAAAAAGTCAAGCAAGTTACTCTCGATCAATTACGTTCTTCTAAGCGAGGTTATGTAAGAGAGGAAATTTGCATTCCTAAATCGTTGCGCAATAATTTTGCTTAATTCTAGACATTGTGGTGTTCTAGGAAATTTTACTGAAACCGATGAACTTTCAAAAAAAAAAATTGTGATGGGGCTTTTTTATATAGCGAGAAAAACTACAGTGTATGGTGAATTTGGATATTGGTTTAACTATTGGAAAAATTATTTATGCAACACTAATTTTTCATCTATATATTTATGTTCCTTTTGTTAGCATGGCATTATTTTCTTGGAATAGAAGTTAATACATAACAAATAATCATTTCTATCTTGAGATAACAAGAATATTTCACTATAAAAACATATTTATATTTATATATTCATTTATGTTTCTCAAACTTTTTATACAAAACATAATATCCTTAAATTTAGAGGAACACACAGAAAAATACGAGGTGGGTTGCTAAATCAGAATTCCTTCGTGTAATTTGCTACCCCATGGATCTTGCATTTATAATCCATACCATCCTCGTAACCTATCTTGTCTCCTTCTAGACAGTAATTCCTGAAATCAAATAATAAATAATAAACCTAGGCCTAGACGTGGCTGATAACCCCAACACACACAACACAGCACAACAGCACGAGCATATGCAAATCATGGCAAAACTGGTGGTATGCATATCAAAGTCAGGAAAGTGACCAAGGCCATAAGTGGACAAACATTTCCAGTAGGAGATCCTGTTGATCTTTCCAATGAACAAGGATATACCAAGTGAATCTCGCTCCCTCTACAGTGACAGTTAGATGATTTGAAAAGGGTTTTTGTCTCTGAGTGTGAGTTTCCAACAGCCAAGCAAATATATAATATCATGAAATTCAAAGCATATCTCTAGCAAAAATATCTTCCATATGACCACGATCAAATCAAAAACGAAGAAAAAATAAAATTTAAGGCAAGCTAAAAATGGAAAGTATAAAGAGAAAGAATTAAGGACGTGCCTGTTGCCACTGCAAAACTCGAAGAGCTTGCCAGTGGAGGAGAAGATGATGACCGCCATCTCAACATCACACAGAACCGATAGTTCTTTAGCTTTCTTTAATAAACCTCTCTTTCTCTTTGAGAAACACACTTGTCGGCTGCTTTTGTCTTCGATTCGTTGTAACTGCACCTTCCCTCTCACCATGACCGATCCACCAAGGAGTGATCTCTGCGTTCTGTTTCACAAGAAGAAAATGAAGCAGTGTAGCTAAGTCAGAGAGAAAATGAAGAGACGATTGGGGATTCTTATAGATTTGAGCAGAAACAGTGACGAATCGAGTTGGGTGAGTTGGTGATTCCGGGTTAAGAAGACTATAAATGACTGGCACGTGGACGCATATGATGGCTTCAATTTCCTTATTTGTTTTCGGGCTTGTTCACTACTTAAAATGGCTAATTCTACTTTTGTCCTTTGTAATGCGGTTTTTTCCTTTAAAAGCCATAGCTGTTGATAATGGTATCTGTGCTGTGTATATTTTATTAGTTAGTGTTAAAAAATAGTTTATTTTTTATGAATTTCAACCATCATGGTCTATTTTTTAATTAATTTCAGTCAATGATGTTAATTATATTGGGATTTTTTTATTTATTATTTTTATAGATAAAATATCTTTCATTTATTTATTCCTACTATAATATTTACAGCATGTAGCCCATACTTCGGTCTCATGTAAATAACTCCCGGGTATTTACTTAACCTCACATGCTTTTAGATTCTATTTATTTTTTTATTTTAAAAATAATTTATTTTTTTAAAATTAATGTTTTTTTTAGCATGTTCATATCATTTTAATACATTAATATTAAAAATAATTTTTTTAAAAAATAAAAAATATTATTTTGATATATTTTTAGATAAAAAAATCACAATTATATTATCAAACATGTTATTAAATTAAAGATGTGTTTATTTTTACAAAACAAATATTTACCTTCAATTTTATTTATAAAAAAACATTATCTTGCAAAACAATGAGTTTCACTTTTTTTTCTAATGTATTGAGAAAAAAATATTTTTTTTATGAAAGTAAAATAATTATTTTAAATTAATAGTTATAATTGAGCAGTGGTGATGAGACAGGAGAAATGAAATGTCACTGACAATAATGGTAAGGTTAAAGATGGGAGTAGAGGACTCCACACGAGGCGGTCATGGTTATATTATTACCAATAATAAAGATATTTTTCACTAAAAAAAAGTATATTAAAATTATAACTATTTTTCATGAAAAATCAAAATAGTAGTTTTTATTTTTTTAATTTTTGTGATAATATAATTATTAAATATTTATTTTATTTCTTTTTATGAAAAAGTACTTGTTAACTCTAATAAAAAGTATTTTTATCCTTAATATTAAAAATATATCTATTAACCAAATATGAAAATATAAAAAACATAATTTTAATCTTATATATTGATAAAAATTATTGTATATAAAAGAAGAATATTGTATTATTCATCATTTATTTTTCTTTTTCATTTATAAGAAAATGAAAAACTTGTGAAAGAAAACTGTGGAAAATATAAAAAAATAACTTCTTTAAAATTAGAACAAGTAATTTTTTTGAAAGGTAATACCTTTATTGGGTTCAAATGGGTTTTGCATTTCTGGTCTTCATAAACAAAATTAATTGATTGGATTGATGAATCATCAGATTTTCAATGTAATTAATTAATCTTGTTCGAATTTAATAATTATAGCCTATTTCTTTGAGCAAGTTGAAGATAACTATAACATTTAATTGTTTTACTATAGAATTTTTTATTGGTGTGAAATATGTATTCTGATGTTAATTAATTTACTAATAAAATTATTGATGAAAATAGTAATTTTTTGTCCGTTAATAAATATATTAGTAATGAAAAAATTATTACCGATGAATTTACTAATAGAATAGACACATAAAAAAATTATTAGCTTCATTTCATTGGTATATCTCTTGAAAAATACCATCGATAATTCTATCAGTAATTGTTTAAAAATATTTTTAAAAATCTATTTTATAAAATTTTAAAATAATAAAATTAACATAAATCAACACTCTATAATATATACTCAAAATGCTTAGAAAAAAGAATAAGAAAATCAACTCAAATAAATAAATGAAGTTGCAATTGCTAAAAAATTAAAAATTATATAAATAAATCAACTAAAAATTGATCTCATATGAAAAAAAAATCTTACAATAATATTTATACAATTAATAAGAACAAAACAATAAAAAATAAAATAAAAAACAAATATAGTAAAAAAAATAATAAAAAAAAAAGAAAAATCTTACATTAATGTAGTTGTGAGTGAAGTTAAGAAAAGAAAAAAAATCATAAAGTATATTATTTAAAACAAAAGGATAGAAGAAAAAAAAAAGAAAAAGACATAGTCAAGTATAGAGGAGAAAATAGAGGGATGATGATAGAAGAGAAGAGAAATAAATAAATATTGATGTTTTTTTATATAGTGAAGAAGAAGAAAAAAAATGAGTCTGTTTTTTATTGGGGCATGTTAGCGATGAAATTACCTATGAATAATTAAATATTGATATTTTTTAATTTTTTTATCTATAATTTTGTCTAAAATATTTAATTTAATTTTTTAATTTTATAAAAAGTTTTTAGAATACACCAACAATCACTGATGATTTTTCAATCTATCGGTGATTCTATCAATAATATTTAAATACATATTTAAATTAATTGAGTTTTTTTAGAAAACTGTCAAATAACACAAATAATTTTTCAATCAGTTAATGATTTTATCTGTAAAGAACAACAATTAATAATGTAATTGGAAAGTAAACAATTTTAGAGCTTTCTAGAAAATACACATGGAAAAATCCGTCAATGATTCTGATTGATATGAGGAATAATATTTACCGTTTGTCAACAAATTTACTGATAAAATTTATTCTATTAGTAAAAAATAACATATAATTATTTTTTTAAAATTTTTTTATTATAATTCTCTCAGTATATATCAAGAATTGACAAAATAAATTCTGTTTGTATTTATAAATTTTTTAGTAATGGATAGAGTATTAATTGAAGATCTTAAAAGCACATAAAAAAAAGCACTATCAAATTAATCACATTAAATTGATTTTAAATTATGTATAAGAATGAAGTAATTGTTAGCAAAATACAATTACCTATTTACATTGATTATGTTTCATAAATACATGAAGTATATGAAAAAATCAATAGATCAAATGAATATTTATAATAAAGTGAAATACTATATAATAAAAATTAAAAGATTGTGTAACATGCTCAGATCGTATATTTATGGTTGAATAACAAATCATGACATTTTTATAAAAGAGATCATGTCATTAAAAATAACAAACTATATTTTGAAAAATATTGTTATGAATAAATAAATGAATAAATAACTAGATAACCAGATAGTGTTTAATAAAGAGACAAGACATCAGGGATGAAAATGGATGGTACGAGATGCTAAGTTGTAATTGATTTGAATTCGGTAAAGTGGATTAAAAAATAAATTTTTGCTCCTATATTTGTTTAATGGTAAGAGATGAGAAGCAACAAAATACAGAGAATATTTATTTTATACTTATAATAATTTTGTTTTTGCATGTTATGTTTGACATGTGATTTAATCTTCTTTTAACATATTTTTAAATATATATATATATTCTTCAATAATTAAAAAATAAATGCATTTTTAATCTAAAAATTAAAATACTAAACATGCGCATTCACGCACCCACATTCATATAAATTATTATAACTCTCAACTTCATGACATTTTAAATGACATAGGAACCAATGTTGAAAAACCTTGCAGCGTTGATTAACTGTGATAATGGATTGTATGATGGTGAGGTTTTTTAAAGTAATTTTAATTTAAAAATATATTAAAATAATTTTTTTATTTTTAACCGTGTATTTTTAACTTTATTATATTAAAATAATTTAAAAATATTAAAAATAATTTAAATTTTTTTTAAAGACATGTAAATGTTTATGAAAACAATAATTGCTTAATTTGGATGATCGTCGCTTGTGGTTTCTAAGTCGACTTCATAGCACGCTTGGAGCACGTGATTAGTTAAGACGGCAACTATCATTACCATTTTTATTGTGGTAGGTTTAAAGGCCGAAAGTTAGACACCTGGAACCCTTTAGCATGTCAGATATTTGACGAAATATCCTCATAGGCTGGCTGTTCGTCTGCGAATATGGTCTCATCTAGGCCGAAGGTCACCGCCATACGGAGATATTTTTGTCAAATTTAAGGGGCATTTATCCTGGATAAAATATTTTATAGAAAAATATATATATATATATATATATATAAACTGGCTATCGGGAGCCAAAACCCTTGTATAGGGTTACAAAAACAGAACGCCGACTATTATAATAAAAAATAATACCATAAAATTTCATGACAAAAAAACAAAAGATCAAACGGTATTTAATAAAAAAAATAACTGAATAAAATCTAAAAACAATTATCAAGGGTTGTGAAAAAAAACACTTGCTAATATAAAAGGCAATGATTCCATAGAAAAAATTAAATTTCAATAAAAGAAAACTTCAAATTATTTGTTAGTCAATAGGATAAATTGTAAAGTGCAGAAAGACATAAAAAAGAAAAAACAAAAAAACAGAATAAGCCAACTAGTGCATGGATCTAAGTGTTTGGCCCAATCAATAGAGGGCTAGCCCACATATAAGGCCTTTTTTTCATATAGAAAGGAACCGTGAGTTTTTTTTTTGTTAAAGAATTCAATTTTAAATTTATTTTTAAATTAAAACACTTAAAAAATATTATCTCCATCTTCACCACTATCATATCATTATCATTACTTTCATGACCTCATCGTTATAACACATCATTAATCATTGCAGGACTATTGTATTTTTACACATAATTATTTAGCAAACATTGTGAAAAACAATTTTAATGGAAGATGTTTCCATTCATGAAACATTTCACACAAAACAAACATCCCACTAGACTATGTTTAATTCTAGATTAAAATAAGTCAAATATTAACATTTTATACTTTGATCGCTTGTGTACTATCAACACTTGATCCCTTAACGTTTAAGGTCTTGTTTTTATTCTTCAACCAGACACAACCTTATATGCAATTTTTTGATTTTCTATTTTGAATTTCATCTTACTTCAGCTATTTTTCAATCAAGTAAAACAATATTAGAGGCTTAGGCCGTTGGTAAGTGGATTTGCTCTCTGTATTATCATCACTGTTCCGATCTTTAAAAGAATAATATATATATATATATATATATATATATATATATATATATATATATATATAGCATCATATTCTATTTTTTTTTTACTTTCTAAAAAACACAATTTATGAATTAGATAAGTGAATAAAATCTTAACTATCTCAGACTCTTATAAAAAATACATATTTTAAATCAAATTTAAAACTTATTGTAAAGATTTTATAATCTTTATCACCACATCACATTTCTTTTTGGGACCATTATAACTTAAATTGAATACCATTGTAACTTAAATTGAATAGTAATTTTGCACCTTTTAGCCAAAATTTAATTATCTGGTCTGAAAAACTAATTGATAAGTTTTAATTGCCGAACGGTTAAGTTCCGTTCGTCAGTCTTTGCTCCTAATCATAATGGGTTTTAGAATTTGTTTAAGAACATTATATTATTTAAATCAGAAATTAAATAAAGCTTAGAAAGAGTGGAAAAAAAACATGCGATTTTCTTCTTTGCAGTGTAATTTTATCCGTCAACATTTTTATTTTAATCATTTCGTTTTTCTTGCCTTTCTAATTTCTATTGTATTTCCATTTCAAATCATACTATACTCTGAAAAACGGAATTTGGTTGTCACCAGTTTTTTTTTCTTATTTCATTTTCAATTTTTTTTCTAATATTTATTGAACAGTGTCGCCAACCCTAATGAATGAATGTAACAAAGATAAAGAAAAAAAAAATATATATATATATATATACACTCAGCGAATAATGATTTCATTATAAACACATAATCTCAGATAATAATTTAATTTCAGTAAAAAATGTAATATTTATTCACTAATTTTTAACATAAAAATTAGCGTATTATTTACTCACATCGACCAAATCGTCGATATCGAAATCAAAGCACCAAACGTCGGATCTTTCGGAGTCCCTAACACACACCAAAACAAGGTAACCAATCATTAATAAATCTGACTTCCATGCTAGAGCCTAATTGCAAACTGTCTTTTACATTCAGAGACCAAATCATGATTTCTCATAACCAAGGGACTAAACCCTAATTTTACAAACCGGGGACCATATTGTAATTTTGTCGTCTTCAACCTCGCAAATGGGTTTGTCTCTCCAGAATTTCAAAACTGATTATTCCAATTTCTACCTATTTTCTTGTCACTATTAAAATTCCTTAAGAGCTCTAACCATAATACACCAATTAAACAGAGTCTCATCTCAAATCAATTGTTTCTACCATTAAACCCATGTCACTATCAATTTAACATGAAAACCATAGAACTCAACTTAACCTTACCCGAAATTAACTTCAAAGACCAAACCATCTCACATCCTTACTATCAACCAATATACCTCCTCTAAATCAATTCTTGATCATCTTCAAATCCTTACTAATCAAACAAACTTAACATATATATAAAGCCATATTAACAACAATAATCACGCTTAACAACAGTAATCTCACCTTAACTACTTATTTTCCCCGCCATCCATCTCTTTTCTTTTCCTTCTCCCTACCTCCCTTCGCTCGGTTCTTCTTCCTATTTCGGGTTTCATCTTTTTTTTTTTTATGACTTATATATAATAGTAAATGATGACAATGGCGTAAATAACTCAAATTAAATGAAACGTCCGATTTTCCCACCAGTCATTATTAACCATAATTATTTATAAAAGGGCAATATTATTTTTTCAATCCTTATAATTTTATTCTTATTTCACTCCTAAGTCCACAATTTATTATTAATTATTAGACCAGAGTATTCAGATTGGGTGCAATGGCTTCCTCAAGTATTGAACCTCTAATAATCCTATAATTATTTAATTGAAAAAAGGAAATTAATTAATCAAATTGAAATTATGCAATTTTATAAGCATGAGCCTTTGAGGAAGAATTTTATTAGACTTCTAGAGTTGCTTTATTTGAATATAAGCTCTCACCAACAAGACTTTAGAGAATTGACTTTGTGGTTAAAGATATTTCTTGATTTTAATATAGCCATTTATTATTTTCATAATATTTCAAATGATCCCTTTATATTTTAAGTTTTCATGCATACCCTCCTCCGCATGAATTAAAAACCAATTGATAGAGGTACAAGATTGCTACGTGTGCTTTGATTGTGTAAATGGAGTGTTACAGTAGGGTTGTATGCTCTAGGGTTTTCTTAGTGTGAGTGCCATTATATTTTCCAATACTCATTTTTCTTTGTATTATTTTTAGCAACCTAGGACTCTCCTTGTGAGTTTTTCACATGCATATTATTCTTCAAATACTCATTATATTCTAGTTTTATTTTCATTATTTTAAGGCACAATGGATGGCAAGCTTTGAGAGAGAAATTGAAGAAAAGAATTTGCCATTAAGTAAAAACCTCTTTGGTAGTAAGATAACAATTATTTTTAAAAGTTTTTTTATTTGAAAATATATAAAAATAATATATATATTTTAAAATATTTATTTTTAATATTAGCATATCAAAACAATCTAAAAACATAAAAAAATAAAATTCATTTAAAGCAAATAAAAAAAATATTTTTTTTTAAAATATTTTCAAAATGCAAAAACACAAATAAAAAACTATTTAGTTTAGAGATCAAGAATAAGGAACTATATAAAGGAAAAATAAGTATCATTTAATAGTACCGTACCTCTTGAAGGGTAAAAAAATCTTCTCACGAGGTCCATCTATCATTCTAGAATTGTCTGGGGATATCTCAATCCTTTTATAATTTTTTAAAAAGTTAGATTATTTGGTTTTCCTTAAAAGCAAAAAGCAAAAAACAGGGGTATTTTTTATAATTCCTCTCGCTTCGCAAAGTATGATTACTCTATTACCCTTGAAGTAAAAATTTATTAGGCTTGGTCTTAGGGGCATACTAGTCATTTCACATTGCTTTCGGCAATAATCATGTCGTCCTGGGATGATTTAATAATTTAATTAAAAAAATGCTAGTCTGTTCCATGAATGCGCCAGCAAATGAACCTTCATGTTGTGTGTAGTGGCTCACTGAGGTGAAAAATGGGTTTCTTATTGTTTTTTGATTCTCGTGGCAGTTAAAACCTTTTATAAATGATGTGTGTCACTGTATGACCTCTTATTTGGGAGTGATTTTCCTCTTTTCCTCGGATTTCATTTAAAGCCTTGTAACATTTCACATTTACCCTTCAATATATTTGGTCTTAGGATTTTGTCTTTGTTTTTTAAATTGTTATTTTAAATATTTCAATTAATTTATAGAATTGTGCCCTCTATTGTTATTTTTTTTAATTTCAGACTTAGTCTCTATTTTTTTTGTTTAGGATGTTTTTAAAATTGATTTATTTTTGCAATTTCATCATTTATTATATTTACATATATGATTTTATCCTTATTTTTTTATGTTATTTTTTTTCTTGATAAGTTTTTTAAATTGATATATTATTTTAATTACATCTTTTAACATTAAATTGAGTTTTTTGATTGACTCTTAGTCTAGAATGTAAGAGGTTGCAAATTTGAAAACTTGACCCATATTTAGAAGATTTGCTTGAATTTATTTATCTATTTATTTTAAAACTCATATTTTTCAATGTGATTATTAAATATTTGATTTGATTGGATATTGAGTTCAATAATCCATTTATTTGTTTTCTTTATGTGGGATTTTTTAATTATTTTAAAAATTACTCAAGTTATCCTATTTTTTTATTTGTTGTGTTTTGTTAGATTTATATTTTTTAAAAGATTTTTTTTAATTAAATTAAATTGGTTGTTCAATGTTGTTTTTTTTAAAATATTATCTAGCATTTCAGCTTTTCTACTTTCAAAAGGTTAAACAAAAATATCCAACCCGCAGCATAGGGCTAGGCAAAAAATCATTTGTTTCCTTTTTTTTCAAGTTCATGTTTTTTTTATTTCATTCTTTAAAATTTTAATTTTTGAAGATTGGGATCCATAAATGTTTTTTTTTTTACTTTTTTTAATTTTTTACTCATTTTAAAAATAACTCAAGTTATTTAAGTTTTTTTTATTTTTTATTTTTTACTAATTTTTTAATTATATTATTAAATTAACCTAACTTAATTGATGTAATGAGGTCAATAAATTTAGCATCCTTTTTTTTTTTAATGTTAGAACCAATTCGGTAGGGGTCCGAGCATACTACGAGCCTCAAGTCCAGGCTTGCTTAAGTTATTGTTTTAAGTCTTCTCTTTAATTGATTCTGTTTTAATTTTAGGCCATGAATATTTATTTAATTAAAAATAATTTTTTTAAATTATTTTGATTTAAATTTCATAGAGTTATTAGGAGATTATACCCTAAATAGCAAATTAAATATGACTGGTCTGAATTAATTTAGTCTATCAACATTTTAATATTTATATTTTTATAAAAATATGTTATCCAATATGCCATTATCATAATATTTTAAAAAGGTTTTACCATTATACATCAAATTCTTAACATTTTAACCCCTTTCAATTTTTTTATAAGATTATAAAAAAATAACTCAGTCTGCAGCGTCACGGAGGTCAAAAGACTATTCTTATCTAAAGTAGAAGTCAAAAGAAGAATATTCAATTTTGTTGTATCAAACTACCTAAACCTGTTGGATATTCAAGAAAAATGGATAGTGAGAAGAAGAGGAAAACGTAAGGGAACCCGATCCAACATCCTAGGAGTACCTAGTACCATGCATGAAGCAAATACATTCACGATAAAACAATTTAAAAAATGATATCTAGAATAAAAGAATAAAATAAGAATATTATTTTTACAAATATTCAAATGATTTTGTATTTTTTTTAAATAAGCAATTTAAATAAAGAAAATCTATTCACATGAGGCAGTAGAAAACTTATCAGACCAAGGACGGAGATTAAAAAAAAAGAAGTATGATCCGAAGTCCGAACACGCTTGAATCAACAAATCCAAACAAGCATACCGCATCAAAGAGGAAAAAAAGCGAAGTAAACATATAAAAGCATCTTTTATTTATTTACTCATGATATAATTTATGAATAACTTAAAAAGCTTATATAAACAAGTAGATAATGCATGGTTTAGATTTCTGATATGTTTGTTGATGTGGGAATCTTGTTGTTATTGTAGTTTATGATTAAAAATGAATTTGCTGAGAAGTTTCTTTTTGGATAAATTTCAGGAAATATGTTATTTTTATCTTTTATTATTTTTAATTTTTTTAGTATATTGATGCTTGTTCTACATGGTAGATTGTGTCAAAATTTTCCAAACATATAAAAAAATAAATTATGCAACACCAATATTTTTTAAGAAAACAAGAAAAATCTAAGATATAAGTTATTTATTTAATTGAGTTGAATAAGATTATTTAATTTAATAAAATGATTAAAAAAATATTGGATTTAATAATTTAACAGATTCATGTTTATTTGAACTTAACAAATAACTAAATTTAATTACGATAAATCTAGCAACTTATCAAATCAATATCTATTTAAGCTTAATATATAACTAAATTTAAAATTATTAAATCTGAAAATTTACTAGAATGATGTATACTTGAATTTATCATTTAGTTGAATTCAAAAATGTTTTGTCACGAAGAACATCAGATATATATCATCTAAGTTAAACATTCTGCGAAATCTATATACTATATACGTTATCATACTCTTTTTTACTCTTCTAAAAATAAAGTTAGACTAAAACTAAATTTTAAAATATATTGATGCATCAATCATAATAAACAAAACCTTAACCCATTAAAGTAAATATTTTATAGCGCCTGCAGTTACAAATCAAATAAACGCATAGAGTAAAGAGTGAAAGGATGAAATAAATTTCTGATTGGCCACAACTTTATTGGTAATACATGAGAAGCCTTGATGGCTTAAGACACGCACTATTCCTAAAAATTAAAGATTCAGTTTAAACAAATGCAACACGCACAGTACCTCTTTTCACAAATGGAACTATACGATCGAGGTTTTATTAATTCACGACTAGCTACCCAGCGGGCAGAATTAACCATCCATGCATATTAATCCCTACAGCTTGTCTTCAAGCTGCTTTCGTTCCGAGTTGATTCGCTCAAGCTTGAAACGTTCTTGAACAGAAGAGATGTAACTAGCAGCCTTGGCATCTACACTTACATCACCAACAACCCCGAAGAACTTGTCGAACTGGCTTAACTTGTCACGATGGTTGTCTGCAGCAGGCACTATAAATGAGACCTTCTGCTTTTGTGGAGCAATCTTATAATCATGGTTAACATAACCCACTGAAGCTGTTGTTGTAGATGTCTGGCTTGGCTGAACCTTGCTGCTATACTGTACATTTGAGGAAGGCTTCGGTGATGAACGATAGAAAAGCATCAACTTGCCCTTCGTGAACCCTTTGCGCTTGCGGTTGGACTCCATGTTTGCTTGCAGATCAGGTAAAGCACTGGATACCAATTGTGTGATTATTTCAGTGGAACAGGGGGTGTATATATAATAGTGGGAGTGGCTACTTTTGCCTCTCTCTTTTTTTTCTCCCTTGTGTGCGTGCGTGTTAGAGGGGGCTACAGATAGACATGAAAAGTCCAGATGTGGTCCCTCGGCTTAAATATCTTGAAAGCATTATCTCCTTCAAATCTAAGAGGACTATAAGGTACTTAATCCAGTTATCAATTAAACAGTTAAACCACTTTCCAAGATATGGGAATTCATTAATCTTTATGTCTTCCAAAGCAATGAACATATAATTTTTTAAATACCACAGCCAAAAGATTTGAGTTCTATCATATATTTTATAGGGATTGCAGGTGCTTACCCTACACACATGTTATGGGAATTTGTCCCCGGGAGACAAAGTGCCCTTATCAATTAGGCAGCATAGTGGATGATTACATAAGGGAGAATAATTTGTTTCCTTTCTGCATTGCTTGCCAATCTCTCTCTCTCTCTCTCTTTTATAGTATCTTGTACCTTGTCACTTAACAAATGGATAAAATAACATAGTACAGAAAAAATAATATAGTACATATTCCCCCTTGGTTACAAGTGTCATATGTCATAATAAAAAAAAAAAGAGATGAGAAAAAAAAATAAAAATTTAGAGGTACATAAAACTTACAAAAAAATCTTTTATGATTTTTTTAATATTATTAAATTTATATCATTAAAATCTTTTTAATGATATCAATGATACCATCACTAGAGTTTTAATATGCTTTCAAAAAATTTTTTATTTTTATTTTTTTAACTTTTTTTTTACAAATTACAAGAAGAAAAGAAAAAAAATTTAAAAACATATATGAGTTTCAATAATAATATTATTATTAGATGAATTCAATATATTTGGACAATTTATTTGGTTTACTCCATGGTCTTTTTTTTCTTTTTTGTTTTTTTTCCTCTTCTCTCTTCTTTTTTTAATTGTAAATTGTGTTAGTTTATTTTTAATTTTAGAGATAGAGGTATCATATATGACTTTTTAAATTGTATTATTTTTTAAAATATTTTTTATACTCTATTATTTTATCTATTTTTTTTAGAAGTGCTAAGAAAAACTCTTTTTTAGGACTTCAAAGTAAGTCACTAGCTGATCTAGCAGTGCTCAGTTGGGCACCAAGCCGCATCCCTCCAATGATGTCCAATTTGAAGAACAGAACACAAACTATAATGCCTTACCCTGGTGAGGCTGCCTTAGGTGTTCTTCTCTTCAGCTTTTGGCCCAGGGTGGCTTACATCAATTGCAGGAAGCACTTTCAGGGACTTCAAAGGGGCTACCTTGATGGAATAAAGGAGACTACGCATAATCAAATCCTAGCTAATAATTCCATAATTGTTTCATTTCCAAGAATATAAGTTAAAATAAATAAATAGAAAAAAAAACCTTTTTCATTTTTCGAACAAAATTGCTTAGTCATCGAGGATAAGGAGAAGATATTGGATAATGCATCTTCCTGGTCAACTTGTAAATTACCAAGTGGAATTTAAGTGTTAATGGCTAAAACTATTACACCTATTTATTCATAGGTTTATATGTGACTTGGTAGTCAATTATGTTTCTTATTTTGTTTATTCACTAGGCATATTCGGATAACATGTAGTATATGAGGATTTTCTTTATCTTAATTTTATTTTCATATAATTTGTTGTATATATGTCAAAAAAACCTATTTAGAATTGAATAATTAAAAAACAAAGAAAAAAAATTAAAGATCAAGAATAAACTATCTTCTATAAAATTTAAATCTTTTAAATAAAAGTTTAAACTCAAATATCTAATATAATATAGTATAATATCAAAGTTTAAAATAGATCCAAAGAATTACCAAATAATCTATAAATTAACTATAAATTAAAAGAGGATAAGGTTTTATTGTGCACTCCATTGAAATAGTATTTTTTTATTTAGTTTTTCAATTAATGTTTTTTAATATCATCCTTTAATATTATATATATATATATATTATTTAATTATCACATTATCATGACATGAATATCAAGTTTGATGGGTTAATCTGGTTTGGTGGATTAACCTGATTGACTAAGATTTTTTTTAATTTCATTACCTAATATTGACTTAATTGAATATTAAACTTTATAATTTATTTTATTTACTTTTCATTAGGTTATTTTTGTCTCATGACCCGAGAATAGTGTTTAACTGGTTAAACTAAGTTGATTTGGATTTTTCTTATATATTTTATTTAATTGATTTTTTTTAAATTTTATCATTCAACATTAGGTTGGCTAGGAATTAAGTTTCATAATATCTTTTTATTTATTTTTTTATAAGAATATCTTGGTCTCATGATCAAAATCACAAGTTTTGACATTTTAACCCTAGTTAAATCAACTTTTTTTTTTCTTTCTAAAAGATTATATTAGTCTCATGACTTAGGTCACAGTTCCTTCAACATTGGACTTGGTTTTTATTAGGTTGTCCTCATCTTATGACCCGAGTTAGTATTTTAACAGATTAACTCATTCTCTCTCTCTCTTATTTATTTGACTTTTTTTTTCCAATTTCATCCGCTTTGTATTTTTTTCATTGATTTTTTTCAATTAATGTTTTTTTTGTTTAATTTTATCCTTTAATATTATATATTTTTTTCTATTTAGTTATTATACTCTCATAACACATATCCTATATTTGACAGGTTAACCTAGTAAAAGTCTAAAAGATGATCGCAAGTGAGGGGAGTGTCAAAGCACTTATCATATATCAAATAATTATAGTATAAAAGATTAAGGATATATCACCTATCATAAGGTTTGATTTTTTAAATGTAACCTTGAATCAACTAATTAATTTAATTAGCACACACACATATTGTATACCAAACAATTTAAATTATTTCACAATTAAAATAAAATTGAACTATTCTTTACAAACGAGGTAGATGAAAATAATGTCTTTTTAAGCACTTCCCCGCTCTCATTTAGATTATAGATTACTTACTATATTTAGAATGAAAGTTTAAGGTTAAAAAGATATAAATAGTTATAATATACTAGGTTTAGGGTTCGTGCGTCACTGTGTGTGTTAAATCAAAAGCAAACCATTGTATTAAATTGAAAAGTTATAAAATAATTAGAGGTCAGATTTAAAAAATATGTCATATTATATCGAGCCTAATAAACCTAAGTTAACCCATGAATTTCATGGGTCATGGACACAATCCAAATCAGGTAACCTATTCGAGCAACATGTCTCTTTTTTTTCTCATACCTTACTCTTTTTAGGCTTTAATTAACTACATGTCAGATGAAATTCAAGATTAAATTAAAGGGTTATAAAAAATTTATAGACTAAATAATAAAAGACTTAAATTTTTAACTAAATTGAATAGGCATAAAAGAATCAGAGGCAAGAAAATAAAAAAAAATGTTAAAAAAATCTAAAAAAATCCAGACACATATGCCTAGTGACCTATGATACCTAGACCTTAAAAAAAGAACCTAAGCATGTGAGCTTTTCAACCTAAGCCCCTCCCTCCTACACACACACACACATCCCACACACATAAAGGAGTAAGGTTTCACCCTTTTATTAATGTAATTTTTGTTTTTGCTAGCAAAGGCTAAAAACATGGCTTTGTGGTGGATCTTGAAGATCAAGGTGACTGGAATTGATTATTGAAGCATATTATAATTGTGATTTTTTATTTATAGAATCATGCTTTGTAAGAATTTTTGATCTTTAAGGGATATGGTAAGGTTTGGATAACAATTAAAGAAAATTGATTCATTGCATATGCTAGACTTTATAGAACTCATTAAAGAGTCTTGAAAATTTTGAAATTTAGCATCTCTTAGTACTATTAGAGTGAAAAGTATTGAGACCTTCTTTAGTAAGGGGTTTGATTTTAACTTATACTATGTCAATATGAATATATTTTTAGTTTTGATCTTGATGTTTTTGCAGGGATTTTTGAGAAAGGAGTTATTCTATAAAAAATAGAATCTATGATTTACAAAGATAATTTCAAAATACAGGCCATAGTTTATATGGGTTTCTTGCCTTTTCATCTCTCAATGGAACTTACAAATATTTAGTAGCATTCACATATACTTCTAAAGTTTTTCATTCACATATACTTCTAAATTTTTCCTCCACATATATAGTTTTTTATAATACTATTCTTACCTAGACCCCCAATAGGCTTAAATACCAATAAAAGATATGAGATACGCAACCAATAAAAAATAAGAAACCAAAGTATTATAAGAGATAAGAGATAAGAAACCAGTACATGTCATTGTTACACTTGAAAATGATCTAAAGATCTGGTCATAAGTTTCTAACTAATATACTTGATTTCAAAACAAAACAAATTTTTGATGTAAATGAAGAGGCAAGTCAAAAAATAAAAAATATAACCCTTCCAGTACATGTAGCAATGCTGAATACGTGTTGGAAAAGGAGAATTTAGAAATAAATATTATAAGATATAAGAGACCAGAAACCAATAAAAAACAAGAAACCATTATACTATTCCTTAATATATATAGGAATAGTGTAATTGGTTTCTTGTTATCCATCCTTGTATTTTTTAAAAACAAAATCAGACAATATATCGTCTAATAAAGTAAACAACATGTCGTCTTTTTATCCATATTCTAATCACTATTATGGTGGCTAAAAAATTAGGGTAGAGCTTTTGTTTGTCCAATGAACCCATTTCAAGGAAAAAAAATTATTAACATTATTAGAACATCTAAAAATTAATTTATCAACCTCATAAACCCAAAAAATGTTCAAAAACACGAAATCAAATTGGGTTAAATTTTCCTTCCTTGACTTTAATTTATTTTCTTAGGAAAATTGAGATTTTAAATAATCTCCATTAAACTCATTTTATCAAATAGAACTCATAAGCACCGATATCAACTAATTTACTAGTCATAATTGATAAAAACAATGACTTTCACGTAAGAACTTGACGATATTTTCTCTTTCCTTTTACAAATTAAAACTAAAAAATAATAAAAATATAGTCTTTTTAAAAAAATTGAATTTGAAAACAAAATTAAGGGACCAAAAAAGTATGATTTTATAAATTGAAGAACTAAAATGAACTTTTCATGCCACCTTCAAACATGCCACTGATTTTCAGCACTTTTTCCACCTTGGTTTCCCTTTTTTGAATTTTCCCCTAACCAATAAATAGAAAGCAATTAGCAACCAATTTTGCAACTGAAAGATTGAATCAATAAAAAAAAGAAGTTTAAGGAAAAATAAAATAAAAAATCAACCCATTGCACAACACTAGAGGGTGAATAGTGATTTTCTATTTTGTTTTTTTTTTTTTCATGTAATGTATAGTGAAAGATAGAATATAAAACCCTTTCTCAAGCCTTAAATTATAAATTTAAATTATAGTGAAAACTATGAGTCTATAGATTCCAAATGTTAGTAATATCAAATTTGATAATTTACTATGAAAAATGACATACAAAATTATTTAAATATGAGCTAAAATTGTGTTAGTTAAGAAAATCTAAATCAAATAAAATCATAAAACCTAATTAAGAAAAAATAAAACAAGAAAAAAAAAACAGCATTTTTTGGGGTCTAATTTTAGCATGATTCCAACCTTAGCTAGCTTTAGAATATGCTTGCAAAATGTTAGGGCAAATTGCAAAACTTCAATTCTATTCCACAATCATATAAGAAAAATTATATATATATATATATATATATTGTAAGAATTATCGTTTCACGCGTGTTAACTTTTTTTTTTTTAAGATTTAAACTTATCAATATGATTCATGAACGATGCTGTCAATTATTACACAGCCGCGTCAGCTGTTGAAGTCTTATCGAGTGACTGCCTGCGTGTAAGAAGATAAACTCCGATGCAGATAGCTGTATTGCAAGCATGTCATGAACTAGGCGGTTAAGTTTAAACCCTAGGAATATTTTTATATTGAATTTAAAGTAACCGAAGTACAATTCTTCGGCATAAGAAATAAATTTATTTTGAATATTTTAGAGTATGAATATGGATAATTACTGGAAAGGGCGAGAATGCAGGCGTGGAAATATCCTGAGAATGTTAAAACGGAAAAAAGGTTAGCGATAGAGATCTTTTCCAGGTGATAGATGCAGCAGCGGTTAAGGATACTCGAGGAGTCCCGCGGTGGTGGATGCAAGTTGTGGTGGTTTGCTTTTCCAGGACATGTACTAGACGGTGATAAAGTTTTCTTTGACCGGTCACGAGGATAAGATATTCCCACCAGATTGTCAAGCTCCAAATCACACCTCCACTTATGAGAAAAAGCTATTCAAGTGGAATACTCTGGAATAGTCTGGTGTACTACTTATGTTCATAGGATTCTTTTATAAATCAGAAAGAAACGGATGAGAAATGATAGCTAATTAAATATAGATTAATACAATATAATATATTCTAACGTATTTTTCTTATTTATATCAAGATATAGCTTTTTTATTTATATTAAAACACTGTCAATATAATTTCACATATGTTTCCTCAAGTTAAAAAGTAAATATTAATAACTTCTAGCTTGCACATTAGCTACTTGAATCTTTTTTTTATTAAATTTTTGTAAATATATCTATTAATTATTACAAAGAAATTATATATTAAGTAATAATTTTACCTCGTAAAATTTTGTTCCATGGAAATTATATATGCCAAGTTATCTCATAGAACAAAGAATTTTTTGTAATATTTTAGGTAACTTGATTATCACAATAAAAAGTACTAGAATTTCAAATAAACATGTAAATCCAATAATAAATTTCATAACCAAATAAGCTCACAACATGTACTTGTCATTGCTCTGTATTCAGCTTCCGCATGCATTTGATAAAAAAACTATTTTTTGACTCTTGGTTCTCTATGAAATTAAGGAATTTCTAAGGAATACATAATATCCAGTGGTGTAACGGCTAGTGATAGGGTAACCCGCCCAATTAGAGTCACAAAATGTCTTTAAGTGTAATAGGTTATTGGAATGAAGAAGCAAAACTTGACCTGGAGTTTATTTTAAATAACGAACAACTCGAAGAGCAGTATCCATATGAGGTTGACATGATTCATGCATGAATCGGCTAACAATGTGAACTAAATATATGATATCAAGTCTAATGATAATTAAGTAAATCAATCAACTAACTAGATGTTGGTCTGCATAAGGGTTTATAAGTAATTCTCTCTTATTTTAAAGTCTGCATTCTTCTACAGAAAATTCAACCGGCTTAACACCCATGTATCCACTGTCTTTGATAATTTCCAAAGTATATTTTCACTAAAAAATATAAATGCTTTTATTGGAATGGGCTATTTCAGTGCCTAAAAAAATTTTTAGATTACAAAGGTCTTTAATGTGGAAATAAGTATGAAGAAACTGCTTTAAAGCTTTGATGGACTCAATGTTATTTTTGGTTATTAAAATGTCATCCACATGGATCAATAGGATAGTGAGAGATGTATTGTTTTTTTTGATGAACAAGGAATAATCGGCTTTTGATTGTAAAAAAAAAGCAGTAAAAACAACTTCTGTGAACTTAGAAAACCATTGTCAAGAGGCTTGTTTAAGGCCATACAACGACTTGTGAACGCAACATACAATGTTCTACCCCTATCGCCGAAGACCAAGAGGAAGAGACATGTAACACCCTCAAATTATAATATCATGAAATCTCAAATATTTCTTTACTAATGTTGAGTATTGAATAACATGTCTAAGATTATGGAATTTTATTTTTGAATATTTTGGTAAAGTTTCATTTTGTTTTCTGATATTACTAAGTTATCAACTAAATTTCATTCAATCACAATACTCAAAACTTCCATTTTGATCCAACCATCCTGGATCATATCCCATCTCATCATACAATATTTCACATAACTATATTTCAATGTATTTTCTCAACCTTACATTATCAACAGATAAAACATTAACTACAAACAATTATAAACTCAAAAGAATCATATTGAATTAATTATTACATTAACATGCATCAATATTTTAAACATGTCTAATTATAATTACTAAGTATTCTTTTTGAATAGTTTAATAATATTAGTTACTTACTCATAATTTTTAAATGTATAAGTTTCAAAAGCAAATATCTTCGTGATACATATATTAAAATCTACATATAATACAATTACATATAAAGCAAATATATTACATCCCACAAAATAAACAGATTAAAACACAAGGTTCATATTTAATGCTCTGCATCATCTTATGAAAAACCTGTATACATAACATTAATAAGAAATAAGAAAGATAACACATAAAAATGATAAAGCTATTATGTTCTTGAGTCTTCAAAATATATCAAATGATTTTTCATCACTAACTTATTAAATATGAACGTTAATAACCCATCTATAATTTTTTAATTCTATAATTATAGGACCTTTATAACCAACACTCATTGTTTAATTTTTAATTTGGTAATTCACAAGTTTATCTCAAACCTGGCTAACCCTCTTAAATAGTCAACAATCAATACATATTATCCAACATCTGACTATTCTTTATCAATAGCTAATATAACCGGTAATTTCATACGAATTACCTAACATCTGGCTATTCTTTATAAATAACTAATATATCCGGTAATTCCATATAAATTACCCAACATCCATCTATTCTTTATTAATAGCCAATATAACTGGTAATTCTATACCAACTAATCAGTAATTCTATCCTAACTGGTAATTCATACTAACTAACTGGTAATCCATACTAACTAACTAGTAATTCCAATTATAATACCAGTAGTTTCTTCTTCTACTTCTTTCATAACAACATGTCATAAACAAATCATAATTAATAATAAAACTTTGAATTTTAAAAAAAAGTGATAAATCACCTACTGTCTGCTCGTAATTGCCCATCTCCTTTTACCTGATGCCCTGCTCTCGGTACAACTCTTGAATTAATCAGATTGTATTATATTATTAATCCATTATTATTTCTTCTACATGCCTAAATTTGAAGCACATAATATCTTTTATTTAATTGGGGTTTATATCAAAAATTTTATTTATCTGTCACCTTATTTTTAACATATAATTTTAATCAATTTTCTTTCTTTAACTCATTTAAAGAATCCTTCCATTAACTATTCCTACCATTTATTTATTCCTTCTTTTCATATTCTTATGATGTTTCTTCATTTATTCATATTTTGAATACTTCAAATAAGATAAAGAACAAAATTCTCAAATTCTCATAAGAAGCCTAAGTTAACAAAATCAAGGATATAAGAAATTAAATCAAATTTAATTGTCATTGTTTGATAACTTACTCAAATAAACCCAAAAACACTTCATTCAAGTAAAAATCTAAATTTTTCATGCTTACCAATCTAAGTTCTCCCAACTTTTCTTCTCCTCCTAATATGGCCAACCTTGAGTATCTGAACATATTGACCCTAAGTTAAGTTGGACAAAGAGACTTGGAGTTCCTAAAAAGTGGAATTGAAATCCACTTGATTTGTAATGGCGTTACTAGATGTAGAGTTTGAGCTATGTTTGTCATATCCTTAGTATTGGTGTTATGCCTTTTCTTTACTCTAGATATGACCAGAAAGGTAGCCAATTAACTTGTAGCAGGTTGCTTTCCTATGACATATATCACCATAATAAGTGTACTGAAAAAACCCTTTATTGCGTGAATTATTAGATTGATTCCTATGAACTTTATTATTTTGCTGACCCTAATTTTCATACACAACCTAGTTGTTGTATTTGATGACATGGTGATAGCAGACCCTAACTCTCGTTGTTTTTCTTATTGCATAATGAAGGCATAAGCTTGATGAACTAATGGTAAAGGTTTCATTAGTAAAATCTAACCTTTTGCACTTGAATATGACTCATTGAGTCCCTTAAAAAACTGTATAAGCTTGGTTTGATTATCCTACATATCACAAGTACATGTTTCTGAATTAAAGGATACAAGCTCGTCCCATAAACTCTATTATTTTATATAATACGCTGAAACAGACATCTAACCTTGCTCAATCCTATAGATGTCTCGCTGAACCTAAAAAATACTAGGAGCGTTCCTTAAAGAAAACCTTTCACGAAGATCTTCCCAACTGGCATTAGGTGTGTTACATGAAAGGACATAATCGACTAACTCTAGCTCAAGGGAATTAGGATCCATGAAAGTACCAAGTTATAACAGTGCTACCAAAGAGCATGTTCTTTAAGGTTTGAAGCCTCATGGGGTTCTTTGATTTTTCCATTAATAAAACTTATCTTATTCTTGTTTTCATTGCATGATGCCAATAATTATAGTTCTCATCGTTCAATTGTTTTGAAATAAGAAGTAAACTAGGTTGATTGAAGTGATGAGTGAATAATAAAAAACCAAGAGTATTAGAAATAATAGAGGATGAATCATCAAAACTAACAAATTTAATATCATTAGTAACCATGATATTAAAAAAGAAGAAATTAGAGACAAGCAAAGATGCAACAAATAATAGATGCATTGAAGAAAAAATAGGGTTAGAATGTAGCCAACTCTGATATCATATAAGAAAAAGCTATTCAAGAGAAATATTTTGTTGTATTGATTATGTTTGTTATATATACAAAATACATTAGGGTTATCCTATAAATCAAAGACCAATAAGGAATGACAGCTAATTAATTTCTTTGAGTGAAACAAGTTAGAGTTTTCATGATTAATGCCCGAATTTGTTTTAGCAATGTTATGATCTGTCGACGTGGTCTATAAACTGGACTAGGATTTAAAGTATTTCAAGTAGAAATTGACTTAGGTATGAACTTGTTAATTTGATTGACTTGTTTAAAATTTAATTTATTTTTTAAAAAAATAGAATTAAAATGAAGAGTTTTAGTAATGTTTTTTAAATCCATTTGTTATTTAATTAAACTATTATAAAAATAAGCTTATGCATGAATTCTAAACTTTTTTTTCTTATCTATGTATTTCTTTATTGTTTGAATAAAAGTATTTTTTTTATTTTTGTAGGCGTTGATTTTTAAATAAAAATCTATTATCATCTCAAAAGTAAATTAAAAATAATATTAACATACTATCATTTTTCTCAATCACACACACACATATATATATATATATATGATTGAGAAAAAAATAATGAACATTATTAAATAATATAAAAACATAGAAAAGAACCAGGCGTTTGAGCCAAAAAATGGGTTAGCCATCCGGCCTCATAAAAAATTAGGCTAATGTGCAAGGGTTTGCAAGATTAAGCTCGTGTGCTTCTCCTTCAATTTTTTTCAAAGGTGGTCAACATGTCATCCTCCATTTTATTCTTTTAAATAAAAAATCATTGCATTGTTTGCTATCCAGGTCCAATCATCAAAGAGATTATTGTAAAATTAGGTTAGGATTTTTTGGATTAAAAAATTATTTTTTAATTTATTTTCATCTAAAAATATCTAAGGAATATTTTTAGAATCTCAATCAATTAATTTCTCAACTCAAACACTTTAAAATTGTTTTAAAAACATAAAATTAAACTTGAAATTTTTTTTTCTCAATCTTAATTAATGTTTTTTTTCTCCATGTAAAAATAAGGTTTATTTAGATAAAGGGTTGGACGAATGAATTTATAGATCATGTTAACTTGGGTTTTACGTTATTTTTTTTTTTTAAAAAGGATTGCATATTAAACCACCTGTTCCGGGCCAGGTAGAGCTCCAAGTTACTAAGTTAACAAGATGATCCATGAAGCAAAAACTGGATTTTATAACTATTCATTCGATTACCATAGTGTACTGCAGTGCATACTTGCTGTATGTGGTTGGTGGTTCATGTTGATACTTTTCGACCAGCATAATTAACTAACATTCATGTAATGATTGATTAAACACCAAGTGATGAACTTTGTAGATAATGATTATCCATGTGCAAGGTCACGCACGTCCTTCATCATCTTCGTCCTTGTTCTGTAGAAGGCAGAATATATTTGTGGACCCAAAAAGTGAAAGTGCTTTTTATCCAAGATTTCTGAATCCAAGATTAGATTAGAACTTTTACCCCAGTAGATTATACGTGAAGAAAAGTAGACTATGCCGGCAAATTAGAAATAAACAACGAATCCCGTTTCTCCCATTATCTGTAAATACTAGCACAGCATCATGGGCTTTCATATCGCCTACGTTTCTGTTGGGTCTCTGTCATTAGAAAATTCTTTCGACCCCATCGATGTTTTTATGAACGATCCCTCGCTTTTTCATGAGTTCTTGCAAAAGAAGGGATTGCAACCATTGGTAGAATGTGAGAAAAGATGGGCAACTGTATGCCCATTTCTTTCTTACGACCACAGATTCGGACCATCACGATCACCTGCAGATCGAGTTGTCGTTGCCAGTTTTCCTTGATTTAAAAAAAATCCAGTGAAAGTGCTGTTTCTGCTGAACAAATTCCCTCTCCCAGCATCTTTTTTTTTTAAAAAAAAAGACTTTATTTTCCGATACACAGACCAAAAGTGTGGTTGGCTACGTGTTCAACACTTTTGGAGGCCTTCATGCCAAATGCAAAAGGATCAATAGGAATCTGCACTGGAAGATGAAAATACAAAATGGAATGCATCTGATAGTTTAAACGACTTTTCATTGTACATTCAAGCACGTAAACTGCAACTGATGAAACCACCAAACGACTGACGTTTCTTGTTGCAGCATATGATATGGTCAAGTCTTTACTTGCAGGATCATGACCATTAACAAAACGTTTGTAAAGCCACTTAATTCCATTTAATTAAATCCACATAATTGATAGGGGATGAATTATTAGATAAAAATAAGTGGGAGATGAGTTGTTGATATAATTGATGGAGTATAGGTTAAAATAAATTGTTGATATAATTTATGGTATGATTAGTATCATGATTTATTACCTTTATCTTTTTATTTTTATCTATAAATAGATAATATATACAAATCTTGGATAAACATCAAGATAAAGAGAATAAGAAGGGTGTATAAAGAGTAATCCCATAAAACTATAAGGTATTTGTAAAAGAGTAAGTGAGATATTTTCTTCTAATAATAAAAAAATTCATTTTTTTATTATTTAATTAAGAGAAGTTATAGTTACTATATTATTTAATAAAATCCTTCTCTACTTATTTACAGATATAATCTAATTAGATAAATCATATAAATTTTTATATTTTATATTTTATATTTTATTTTATTTTTTATTGTTTTATTTTATCTAGTTTACAAACTAACATCCCCGTAAAATTCACGTTAACAACGAGAACAAAAATAAAAGATTTAAGGTCTTTACTGTACACCCAACTTTGCACACGCTCGAAAAACACAATTCATTAATTATAGTGTTAATTCTACTATTGTATTTTAGTCCCCTGGGTTTTAAACTTTTATGTTTTAAGTATATAACTTTATTTCAATTACATTTAAGTTACTAACAATTAAGGGAGGAGAGAGCGTGTGCAAGACAGAGTAGAGAGAAAAGTTTTGATTGGTTATATCATGATAACAAAAAAAAATATCGATTTTAGTACCATAAAGCTCATCTTTAAGAGGGGATAAAAATAGTTTTAGTCTTAAATTTTGTCAAGAAGATGATTGAAATCTAAAAGGTGTATTTTGATTTTATTTTAAGTTTTTAAATTTATTAGAGTGTGTTTCTAGGGTTGGTAATGAGGTCTCTAAGATTTTTTTTAGATGAAAACAAGTTAATATTTGGATTTTAAAAAATAAAAAACCCTTGAATTCTAATTTATGAAAAAAAATATATTTATATATACATAAAAATACATAAACCAGGAAAGAGAGTTGTAATAAGAGAAAATTTTGTAAGAAAATCATACAAAACTATTTGCCTAGTGTCTCATAGTTTCTTAATATATATATATATATATATATATATATATATATATATATTTGCATGCTCAAAATTAACATGTTGTTCCCTCCTTTATTATAAAAATAAATTAGCCTCCATATATATATATATATATATATATATATATATATATATATCAACTTATCATGAATAGTAAAATGGATTATGCATATACACCAAATTTTTTCTTTAGATAAAAAAAAAAAACACCATCAGTTTTTACCATCTACTCCTTCAACGTATTCATAGAGTAAAATAGCAACTCGTAGTTTGGAGTGGGCAATTAGTCTAACAGTCACGGTACTATCTTGTAGCAATTAGAAACTAATGTATTTTTTATAGGTTTTTTTTCGTTTTCCTAATCGTAGAATATAGTAATTTCATTGAACCAAATATAGATAAAAAAAAACATTGTTATTTTTAAAATTCAATGGTTATGGAAATCATAATTTAATAAAAGAAAACAGATTGAACAAAATAACCATAAAAAATAGTGAAATATACCTTCCAAGTCAGTACTATTCTTTTTTTGACGTGCAACTGCCATTTATTTTCACTTTTGAACAACTTTATTCTTATTTATTATATAAAAAAATTAAATATCAAAAAATTAAATTTAAATTTAAAAAAACTTAAGAAAACTGAAAAACCTTGAAAATTCAAAAAAATGAAAATAACCCATTATATATATATATATATGTGTGTATATATATATATATGTATATATGTGTGTGTATTAAAGAAAACTAATAAAATTTTGAAAACCCACATCTTGCCAAGCTGATGTCACATATGTACAAGTCTTTGTGAACATAAATATAGTTTTTTCATAATTTATTTTAATAAACAATACAAGAATAACTTCAAAAAAAACCCACAAGGGAGGAAAAGAGAGCTCGAAAGAACAAAAGAAAATCAAACTGAGCATGAAAGCAAACTTTGAAAAGTTTGTTTATTTAGCTTCTTTTTTTTTTCACGGTTGTTCAATTTATTTATTTGGTTATTGTAAGGATATTTTTATCAAAAAAAACAATAAAATGATTTTAAAAATATATAAAAAATATAAATTCTTAATAAAAACAAAAGTGTGTTTAAAAATAGTTATGATTATTTTTTAAAATATTTTTCATTCAAAAAAATTTATTAATAATATTTTTTATTTTTAAAAAAATATTTTTAAAATTAACATGTTTTAAAAATATAAATAATATATTAATTTAAAATAAAAAATAAAAATATTTTAAAATATTTTTAAAATACAGTACAAAATACATAAAGAAGATCCTAAAGCATTTTTTAAAGCCCGTCCTAATATACAATACGAACATAATAGGGGTGACATGTAAGCAATGGCTGAGAAGACCATTGTGTCCCTAGTATTTTCATAAAATCACTTTAATCCTTGAAATCTAGGCATGTTTTTATATTAGGCCCTTGAAAATTAATACGAGCCCCTCCCCGAATTTTCAAAATATTTCGTAATATTCCCAAGGCCATGATATGTTTTAGTTTGCCACCCCCATGGTCCCCAAATTTAAATCCCACCTCTGCCACTAATTATAAATCTCTCCAAAAAGAGAATTAAAATGCTTCAATACCACAAATGAAATACAAATAGAAGAAAAGAACTAATCAAGAGATTTGTTTTTCAATAATAATAATAGTGGTTGTTCATGTGATATATCATGGATTTATCTATCTTCACATTTAATTGTATATTCAAATATCTTCACATTTAAATGTATATTCAAATAGTTTAAGAAAAAAAAATATGACCTGATTATCAAGAAAAAATATGTACTGATTTTAAGTTATTTTATAAATGGTTCTTTAGGAATTCTCAAGTTCTAACTCAAATAATAAAAATACCATCTAAAAATAATAATTAATATGATAATTTTTTGACATGTTCTTATTACTTTATATGTATTACAATTGATTATACATTTCATCAATTTTAAGGGAAACCTCATAATTAAAGAAGAATGCTTTTTTTAAAAACAAATTTTTTACTCTACTATATTTAACAATTTTACTAATAGAATATTTTGTCGGTATTTACTTTACCATCTTGTTGATATGAATTTTACTGACTGATTCACAGATAAAAAACATCCATATATTTTTTTTCCTATAGGTAAAACCTATGGTTTTATAGACAAAAAAATACATGTCAAAAAAAAATTTTAGCCCTTAAAATATACCGATGGAATTATTCCATTGGTAATTGGCAGTGGCATTTGGAGTAATTTTATTCCAACTCCCAATAAAATTTCATTGGTGATTTAAGTGGCATGTGCAACAATTTTTTTTTTAACTCTTTGGAATATACCAACAAATTAAATCCATCAGCAATGTTGTCCGTAATAATTAAAAAATATATTTTAAAAAATAATCTATTGAACAAAAAAAGAAAATAATTAAAAAAAATAAAATTATGTAAAACTCAAGTATGCAAATTTTTTTTATCTTAATATAAAAGCCAATTATTCATTTCAAATATATATGTTCAAATAAAATTAAACTAGAACAAAGGTGGCGCTAGAGGAGGAGGAGGTTGGTTGTTCCCGAAACCATAAGGAAAAAAGAGAGGCGCACACGTATCATCCATTTGTGATCTCATATTCATAGTCATTCGATGAAGTTCTTCATAATCAATAGAGAGTTGTTCATATTTTCAGTGAGATGGGTTGTATGTTTATGCAAGGTTGTGAACTCCTAAAACTAGGTGCTTGATATCAATTGCAAGCTCCCAATGGTTGAGACATTAAAGGTCATCCGTAAATTCTTGACTATAGTATTGGAGAGTCCATACACTAAATTTTTATCAAGTTCACTAGATAATTCTGCCTCCATCTACAAATCTAGATTAGAATCCAAGGGGGTCAAAGAATTGTCCATGTATCTCTTCCTTAACTAGTTATTATATGTCTCCTAGAAATAAAAAATAAAATCATCAACTTCAATTTAAGAAAATAATAACTTACAAAAAAAAGATTAAATGAACATACTACAAAGTGTTGAGCGTGGTTGTCAATGAACTGTTATGCCCTTTTTTAGTAGTTTTCACTCTGTATATGCATCTCCATAAAAAGTTTTATTAGGCTTGACTCACCTCCAAGAGTCGTAGCCTGTAAGAAAATACATATTGCAAGTTAAATATATTTATAAATAAGAAAAAATTAATTAAAGATAGATGTGATTAAAATTAATCTTATCATTCATTTCACATATGAAATGAATAAAACGAAGACTTTGGTGTGCGTGGTAATCTAATCGTGAATTTGTTAGCTCTAGTTCCCCGCACTGAACTATGAGTGTCGTGTGAAACGCTCGAACATCATGTAATGAATATATTCCACACATATATTCTCTGAGATGTATGATGGCCTGAAATCCTTCCAAATCGTTACATCATTTCAGCCTCGTAGAGCGTTTTCTCTAGCATATGGTTTATATTTGCTTGCACCTCATACCAAAAATCATGCAACCTATATGATACAAACATATTCTATATGAGTTAACAACAAATAAAATTTTAATATTTAAAATTTTAAAAAAATATATATTTTTTAAGTTATCTAGATGCAACGTGATTCTTTTAAACTCTCCTCGCAACATTATCATTTGCTCTATTCCACTCAAATTTAGCCTTGCATTAAAAATTAATAAAAAATAAATCAATAATGTCAATAAACATAAACAAATTAACATAAAAAATAGATAAAATTTGAAGTTAACACTAACTTTAAATCTTGTAAATCATGCATTGATACGAGGTTAACACTAACTTTAAATCTTGTAAATCATGCATTGATATAAGGTTTCCAATAAGAATGTTTGAAAACCTAACTCTATTAAAACAATAAAATTTCTATCGATGACTTAAATGCTGGTGTTATTACTTGAGCAATTTTAATGTTTGCGAACCTGAAAATCGATAAAATTAGTGAAATGTTAGTTGTTCATAAATTGTTAAATACATACCAACCTAAAGTAAAACAAATTTATATTGAAAGGTCATCCTTCTAATGCACCTTATATTTGTATGTGAATGGATCCTGTTGTGGAGAAACACTGTCTCTGCATTATGAAATCACACTAAAAAAGACAGCATCATGAATCGATGCAGGTGTCTCTTCTTGGTCGGCATCTAATGACACGTTGTTGTCATCATCACTACTAAAAGAATTAGTTGTGATCATTTGCTCACAACATGCAATATATTTTCCGTTATGCATATACATAAATTTGATGAATATTTGCATAATCAATTTTTATTTTTAAAAAAACTTTTCAGCACCACTTTCCTTATACTGACAACTACCTAGAATTTTTAATCCTGTAAATGTAAAATATATATGCCACAAACTAATTGATTTTATTTTATTTTACCAACAATTTTGGATTGTTCAATTTCATCTCATTTCCAACATGATAATGATTTTAATCTAAATTGATAAGAATTTTTTGTAATTAAATTTAATCTTATATATTCAATTGATATTTATACTACAAATTTGACAATAATAATTAAAATTCAACAAAACAATAAAATATTATTGCAATGTAGATAGTACAATAGAAAGAAATATAAAACAAAAACAAATATAGGTTTTAGGAATGAAAGATTCTTACCTTAATAGTATGCTTACTTTTAGAGTTTATCTACATATGATACAGAAAAAAAAAATATATATTGTTAATCGACCAAAAAAAAGATGATAAATAAGAAGAAAATACATCAAAAGATTCACCATGTATACTTGCTAATTATGTTGAGAGAAAAAAACCTTAAATTCTACTACGTGTAACTACAATTAAGGAGATGGGAGGAAGAGAAGAGGGTTTGAGAGAGTGAAAGTGATTAAGGGAATGAGAGAAAAAAAAATGAAGTTATGATGTCCTCGTTGGGTTTTATACTATGTTTTAATGAAGGAATCTTTGATAGAATGTTAACCATTATTATTTTAAATTATT
Organism: Populus pruinosa; assembly: GCA_026413675.1. Taxonomy (NCBI): domain Eukaryota; kingdom Viridiplantae; phylum Streptophyta; class Magnoliopsida; order Malpighiales; family Salicaceae; genus Populus; species Populus pruinosa. The sequence continues at coordinate 38,087,409 of CM048592.1, read as the reverse complement.
CCATTAGTAATTCCCTTATAAAATTTACCTTAAAATTTTCATTTCGCACTAAATTTTTCAAAGAACCCTCCAGATTTTTCGAGGCCCATCCGTGATTTCACTGGTAAAACTTTAAATAGCACACACAATCAGAGATGCATTAATTACAAGGGCGTTGCAATTTGCAGTTCGTTGGTAATTTCGTCGGGAAACTACCATTCAGTCAGTAGACTTTAATTGTGATCACCAACATAAGAAGAGAAACAGTTTTCTTCGCCTCTGGAATACATCAACAATTCATGTCCATCGGTATTTCTATTGGTGTTAAGTACCCGCATGGAATTAAACAAATGTTTTTAATTAGCAAAAACAATGAAAATATATTTTTAATTATGTTATATGTTTTATCTCTAAACTTTTGAATGGATACATCCATCTATACTGAATTAATCCTCCAACTTTTGCCTCATACGATAAATTTATAGGTAGATGCTTCATCGAGTCAAAAAATAATGGAAAGAATATCATCTTAAGTTTTCATATTGTCTCGATGATATTCATGTCAAGCCTTTCAATGTGTTGTGTCTAGAACTTGTTGGAGCATATTTCTCTGAAGAAATGACTAATTTTCGTGATTGTATTTCATATTTTCTTCGGTAATAAATCATGAGAAGCTAATAAAATGACAGTTTGTATAAACATGTGGTAGTAATGATTCATTATTCCATACAATCTACAATTCTCCAATTAACCAACCTTGATATGTTTGAGGCATGCTCATTGAGAAAACACTTACTCTTAAGCCATTGGTAGATTAGTAATTATATTTTTTTTATAAGGCAAAGCTTGTTTTAGACTTTACAACCTGTGACCACGCATAAACCAACTCTATATTCTCACAGTGACAAACAACATATCCATTTTAACCTTAATGTTGTTTTTTGTCTTTCCCTTTATGTCTATGGTCGTGTTGAAAATGTTCTAAAACATGTTTTTTTCTTTATACATGATGTCAAGGTTATGGTGGAGAAGATTAATCTTTCAATAAGAAAACTCCCAGAAAATATTTTACTTTACCCAATTATGGGTCAAACAAAAATTAGAAAACTTTTTCTTACTGGATTGAAAACCAAATACAATGTCACCATGCTCTAACACCACAACATACAATTCTTCATCAGAAATATGTGGGGGTGCAACATCCTTTTTAATTACAACTGGATAATAAAATTAACAAAATATAAAACGGACCCGCTAAACAAGCCATTATTTAATTAGTCACAACATACCTAAGTCGATAAGTCGACATAAGTTTCAACAATTTTCAAATAAATACAATATTATAAAATAAAAAACAAACCACAACATATATAAAATCATAAATCCATACAACAAGTTTGTTTGAGAAAAAAACAATAAACAAGTGAACACCCAAACAAAATATATATACTAAAAAAATATGCAATAAAAATATTAAAATTATGCTCAAATTAAAAAATAAAGGTAGATTTACTTATTTAAAATGGAAATCCACAATAAAATTTTAATCAAAACATAGATGCTATCAAATAGAGTGCTGTTGTGACCGGAAAAGTTAAGAAATGATGAGTTGTGTTAAGATAAAGAGAGTTGAGGAGCTATTTATTTAGTTGCAGAGGGGGATTTACCAATAATTTTTTTTGTTTGTCAATCCATTGGCAATTCTTTTGGTATAAGTGACACATCACTATACAACCTTTCCTATTTGAATCCAAGTATAATTTCATTAGTAAAAATATCCGTAAAAATTTATATGTCATCGTATTGTTTGATTTTTCAAAAATTCCTTCTATTTGAACTAGGATTCCCTCAATATATATAAATAAAATGTTTATGTCAATAAATACTAATAGAGTTTGCGATGGGAAAAGTTCAATCAATAAATATCATCTTAAAATCCTAATAATAAAAATTCATTTGCGATGCCATTTGAATTGATAGATTTTCTAGTAGTACTTGATTTAAATCTTGGGACTAGCATCCATGAAATTTTTTATTTTTTTCTCAAAATACACTATGTTGATGTAGAGGGTTCATCTAGAAAGAGAACTTACTCTCAATAATACACATCTTATTTTTAAATAAAAAAAATGTATACATTGAATCACTATATTAGAGTTTATATACTTTTTAAATATAAAATATGCACAATCACAATATTAACATTGTTGATTAATTTGCCCCCCAGAAACCTTAATATTCTGCATCTGCCACAAATAGCAATCAACTTCTTCTTGACTCGTTCTCATTAGTCGACCTTTTTTTCTATTATTTATAATCTTATTAAAAGAGCCTTAATCATAACGTACCTCTTATTCATTTTATTGGCACATTTTTTTTCATTTCGTGATTTATTTTTTTGCATAGTTATTGTAGGAATGAAATGATTGAAGAAGAAAATATACTTATTGCGGCATTGAAGTTACTCTAGTGGCGCTACCTTTGTCTAGCACTAAAAGAGGAGGAAACCATCTATAATCAGCTTATGTACGTTATCTAACCAAACTCATTTCTCTCTTTGGAGAAAAAAATTGCACATGAAATGGTTGAAAAATGGTGGGCTGCCTTTGTAATAAAATTAACGGACCACAGTGTTGATAACCTTGTTGGGCCTAACATGTAGTGAATTACCTTCAAAGTTTTCAACTGCTCTATTGCCTGCATGTTGTGTGGCCCTATGGGTGTTCCATCTTAGTAAATTTTGGGGGAAGTTTCCTGCAGAAGAGATGTTATGTATTAGCACCAGTTGCTTCTTCTCCTCCTCATTTTTTTATATATCAGATATGTTTTCATGTAGAGTTACAGCTGCCAGCACTAAAATCATACTCTGTAATTGCTGCTTTTTTGATAGCTGGAGGCTTCTTTTCCAAGTGTGGCCTCCACTGTCACTGAGCTGAGATGTACATCTCCATATCCAACAAGCATGATGAAGGTGGTGAGGACAAGAAAAATAGGCGTGGATAGTGATCTTTTAACATCCCACCACATAACCATTAGTGTTTGCCATTGCCAACCCAATACCAATAATTATTCTTCAAAGGCTCTCCAACTCCAGAGTCTATGTTGATGAGAAAATTTATGGATTTCTATATTTATAAGGTTATTTTACATAGAAAAACATGTACGTCTTGCTAATAGTGAGTGGAGACAGTAACGACAGGGGATGGAAAGATATATTTGTGAGAATAGATAGGGAAATGAGCTCTAAGGTTGTGGGAAAATAAGTTGCAGAGATTTAATAGGCAGTTCTTGAAGATGAGCGTGTAGACTAGCGAGCCACAACCCACGGGCCACGAAGAAAAGTAACTAATCTCATAATTAATATCAATTATGAATGTGAATAATAATACTAAATTGATAATCTTTCATGAAAAATAATATATAACATATGAAACTATTTAAATAGAAATTAAAACCGATATATTTAATGAAATTTAAAATAAATAAAATTTTGAAATCTAATTTAGAAAAAAATGAGAAAATAGTTGGAAAAATAAAGAAAATTATGAAAAAAATGTCTTCTAGGCTTAATTTGAGCATGATCCTGACCTTGGTACCATGGTTACACGCTAGCTGATTTTATTATGGTTTTCTTTAAACCTAAGCTTGACATGCCCTATTTTTTTTTTATATTATAGATATTGATAATTACAACTTAAGTACTATTATATATAGATTGTCTTTAAAAAAAAAAAAACAGATGATTTATAAGATTGAGCAGTTATGATTTAAGACGTTCCAGCGACAACGATGATGATGATAATTATATAACAAATAATTATGACAATCTGTATAATTTTTAGCTACCTTTTTTGATGCTTAATATCGTTAGTTGTAATAGTAGAAACTAATAACATCAATCACTATTTTCTATAACCAAATTCACAAATTGAGTCTGCATCCCACTGCTTTCCTAGCTATATAAGGTACTGTTGGGTGATCCAAACATTCAAACACACATAAAATTTACGTGGTTCGGCAACTTGCCTACTCCACGGAGCTACTGGTTTGTATTAATCAAGCTCAAAAGCAATACAAACAACAAAACAAGGAGGAGGAGAAAAAACTTCTCAACTCAACTCAACTCTCACCCTTAGCTCTCTCTCTGTGTTTCTCTCTATCTCGTGGTCTATCTCAGCTATCAATACATCTTCTATTTATAGCTGAGGAGGGAGATGATTGTTCAACAATGGTGGGCAAGTTAGGCACCTACCATTTGACTATAGTTTCAACCATGGCTGCCACCAACCATGGCTGCCACCAAACATGGCTGCCACCTACCATGGCTGCCACCGTCCATTTGTGTCCACACACATAACAATCTCCCACTTGGACACAAATGGTGTTAGGTCTGTCTTTTAATCTTCAAGACCCACTGAAGCTTTACACAGCTTCAGTTTATCGAGAGTAACTCCTTTGGTTAACATGTCGGCTGGATTCTTGCTTCCACAGATCTTTTCAAGTAACAGTTGTTCATCGTCGAGCAATTGCCTGATGAAGTGATATTTGATCTGTATGTGCTTTGTTCTGGAGTGAAATGCTGGATTCTTGGCAAGGAAGATTGCACTCTGACTGTCACTATACAAAGTACCTTTTCCATGCATCTTGCCCATTTCTTGCAGGAAACTCTGTAGCCATACTATCTCTTTTGCAGATTCTGAAACTGCGACATATTCAGCTTCTGTCGTTGAAAGAGCAACTATCTTTTGCAAGGTAGAACTCCAAGAAACAGCAGTGCCTCCTAGAGTGTATATATAACCTGTAGTACTCTTTCTGCTATCAACATCTCCTGCTAGATCAGCATCTACAAAGCCTTCAAGTTTCAAACCGCCAGCTGTGAAAATAAGACATGTCTCCGATGAGCCTTTTAAGTATCTCATGATCCATTTCACTGCCTCCCAATGCTGCTTTCCAGGGTTGCTCATATATCGGCTTACAACTCCCACTGCATGGGCAATATCTGGTCTAGTACAGACCATGGCATACATCAAGGAGCCGATAGCTGAGGCGTATGGGATCTGGTCCATGTATCCACGTTCTAGCTCAGTTTTTGGTGACTGGTCTTTACTGAGCTTGAAATGATTCCCCAGAGGTGTACATACTGGCTTAGCATTATCCATACTAAACCTGCTGAGAACCTTCTTGACATACTCTGCCTGTGAAAGCTTTAGTATGCCTTTGTCTTTGTCTCTGATGATTCTCATGCCAAGTATTTGTTTAGCAGCTCCCAGATCCTTCATTTCAAACTGTTTTGACAACTGTTGCTTTAGCTTGTCAATCTCTTCCATGCTGGAACCTGCAATTAACATATCATCCACATATAGCAGTAGAATGATATAGGAGTTGTCAAAATGTTTGACATAGCAACAATGATCAGCCTGACATTTTGTGTATCCCGTACTACTCATGAAGTTATCAAACTTCTTGTACCATTGTCTTGGAGCTTGCTTCAAACCATATAGACTCTTCTTTAGTTTGCAAACTTGACTCTCCTTTCCTGGTATTGCAAACCCCTCTGGTTGTTGCATGTAAATGTCTTCCTCCAATTCTCCATGAAGAAATGCTGTTTTTACATCTAATTGTTCAAGATGTAAATTTTCTGCAGCTACTATCCCCAGAACAACTCTGATTGTTGTAAGCTTCACAACTGGAGAAAATATTTCAGAATAGTCGATCCCCTTCTTTTGCTGAAACCCTTTTACAACAAGTCTTGCTTTGAACCGTTTGCTTCCGTCATGCTCAGTCTTTACTCTGTAAACCCACTTGTTTTGCAAAGCCTTCTTTCCTTCAGGCAGTTTGGTTAACTCCCAAGTCTTGTTCTTCAGTAATGACTCCATCTCGTCCTTCATGGCTAACTCCCACTTGCTCGAGTTTCCATCTTGTAAGGATTCTTTATAATTTAATGGTTCACCACCATCGGTCAGCAAGATATAATTCAGTAGAAGTGTGAACCGTTGTGGAGGCTTTATAGTCCTTGAAGACCTGCGAACAGCTGGTTCACTTGGCTCTGCACTATCTTGTGTAGAAGTGGTGGGTACTGAAGTGCTTGAACTGTCTTGTGTGGACTCTTGAGTGGTAACATCAGGAAGCCCTTCTAATTGTATGAATTCAGATTTCTGTGGACTCGTATCTGAATCAGTTATCTCTAGTTCTGTACTTGATTTGTCTTTGTACAAAACTTTCTCGTTGAAGATCACGTTCCTGCTTCTGATAATCTTCCTGTTCTGATCATCCCAGAACCGAAATCCAAATTCTTCATCTCCATATCCAATAAAGAAACATTTCTTTGATTTGGCATCCAGCTTGTTGCGAGCATCAGAGTCTACATGTACATAGGAAACACACCCAAAGACTTTTAGGTGAGCAAGCTGTACTTCTTTTCCTCTCCAGACTTCCTCGGGCAGTCTGAACTCCAAAGGTACTGATGGTCCACGGTTGATCAAGTAAACTGCAGTATGAACTGCATCAGCCCAGAATGTTTGAGGTAGCCCAGAATGCAACCTTATGCTTCTAGCACGTTCATTGATGGTCCGGTTCATCCGTTCAGCAATACCATTCTGTTGTGGTGTGCCTGGAACTGTCTTTTCCATTCTGATACCGTTGACAGCACAATACTCCTTAAAACCTCCATCAATGTATTCTCCTCCATTATCAGATCGTAAGCATTTCAGCTTCAAACCTGATTCAGTCTCAACCATAGCCTTCCATTTCTTGAATGTGTCAAACACATCAGATTTATTCTTCAGAAAGTAGACCCATACCTTTCTGCTAAAGTCATCAATAAAAGTGACATAGTACCGAGAACCGCCAAGAGATGCTACTGGAGCTGGTCCCCATAAATCTGTGTGCACTAGTTCTAGTTTTCTTGGTCTTAAGGTCCTTCCAACCTTTAAGAAACTGAGCTTCTTCTGTTTTCCGAGAACACAGCTTTCACAAATGTCTAGATCAACATTTTTTAACTCTGGCAGCTTTCCCTTTGACTGAAGTATCTTCATCCCCTTTTGACTCATATGGCCGAGTCTACAATGCCATAGCTGCGCTTGATTTTCTGCTTCAGTAGAGGCAATTATATCTGCTGATCTTGTGGTCATATACAGAGTGCCAGTTTTCTTTCCACGAGCCAAAACCATTGCTCCCTTTGATACCTTCCACATTCCTCCAGAGAAAAGGATTGAATGGCCACTATCATCAAGTTGTCCGACCGAGATCAACTTTTTCTTTAGTTCAGGAACATGCCTTACATTTTGCAAGTTCCAAATAGATCCATTCATTGTCTTGATTTGCACATCTCCTATACCCACAATATCCAATGGTTGTCCATCGGCCAGATAGACTACCCCATAATTTCCAGCAGTATAGTTTTGCATCATTTCATGGTGTGATGCACAGTGAAATGAAGCTCCAGAATCAAGAACCCAATCATCAATAGGACTATGTACTGCAAGGATCAAAGCATCTTGTACCTCGTCTGTAGTGGCATTTGCAGAATCAACTTCAGGTTTCTTTGGTTTTGTGCAACTCCTCATGAAATGACCAGGTTTGCCACAATTCCAACATTCAACCTGCTTCCTGGGTCCAAACTTGCTTTTGCTTCTGTACCTGGATTTTGATCTTCCTCTGGATAAGCCTCTATCTTGTCTCCTTCCTCGAGTGTTGATGTTGAAAGCTGCACCTGAACTTGAGCTTTCACCTGAGTCTTTTCTTCGTACTTCTTCAGCTAAAATCAGGTCTCGGATATCATCATACTTTAATTTGGATTTTCCAGCTGAGTTGCTTACGGCTGTTCTCATACCTTCCCAACTGCTTGGAAGTGAAGCTAGCAAAATAAGTGCTCGGATCTCATCATCAAACTCAATTTCAACGGATGACAATTGATTTGTGATGGTGTTGAAATTATTAAGATGCTGTGTAACAGAGGTGCTTTCTGTCATCTTCAGGTTGAACAACTTCTTCATCAAGTGCACTTTGTTATTTGCTGATGGCTTCTCATACATCCCAGACAAGGCTTCCATCAATCTTGCTGTGGATTTCTCTTTTGTAACATTATGAGCAACTCTTCTTGACAATGATAGCCGGATAATGCCCAAGACTTGTCTATCAAGTATTTGCCAATCTTCTTCTGACATGTTTTCTGGCTTGCTCCCTAACAGAGGAAGATGAAGTTTCTTCCCATATAGATAATCTTCAATTTGCATTTTCCAATATCCAAAATCAGTTCCATCAAATTTTTCAATTCCTGCAGCCTTTATTTCATCAGCCATTTTTACTCTTTCTCGGATTTGAATCTCAAAAATCTGACCTTACAGATGTGTCCGGAATGGCCAAAAATGCTGGAAACGACACTGAGATCACCCAAATCGGACTTCGGATGGCTCCGATTTAAGCAATCAAAGTTTGGGATAACTGGACGCTGCAGATGAAGCCACGTGGCAGGAGGAATAGTCGCTGCGCCACACCGGATCAAAACCCAGATATGCTGACATGGCAGGATGACGTGTCAGACACGTAGGCAATGCGGGGCCCACCTAATCTGACGTGGCAGATCCGCGGAGATTTTCGGCTGACGTGGCAGTGCTGACGTGTCGATGACGTGGCAGAGATGACGTGGCTGGTTGACCGGTCAGACGGCTGACGTGGCAGGAGCGCGCGACTGCTGACTGTGCTGGATGGCTGACGTGGCTGCTGACGTGGCAGTGTCGATTTGCAGGAATTGGCGAGGAAGACGCGTGACGCGCGTACGGCGCGTCTGTGCGCGTGGGCAGTCCTGGTGGTGGCGCGTGTAGGCGCGTGCGGGCATGCAGGACGTCGGATTTTCGCCGGGTTTTCACCAGTGGATTCCTCTCGTCGTCCTCTTCATGGTGGTATGTTCAAAAACACGTTTTGAGAACTTTGATTTTTGAGTTTGGATCAAACACCCTCTTTTTCAAGAACTTTCAAGAACAAGCTCTGATACCAGTTGTTGGGTGATCCAAACATTCAAACACACATAAAATTTACGTGGTTCGGCAACTTGCCTACTCCACGGAGCTACTGGTTTGTATTAATCAAGCTCAAAAGCAATACAAACAACAAAACAAGGAGGAGGAGAAAAAACTTCTCAACTCAACTCAACTCTCACCCTTAGCTCTCTCTCTATGTTTCTCTCTATCTCGTGGTCTATCTCAGCTATCAATACATCTTCTATTTATAGCTGAGGAGGGAGATGATTGTTCAACAATGGTGGGCAAGTTAGGCACCTACCATTTGACTATAGTTTCAACCATGGCTGCCACCAAACATGGATGCCACCTACCATGGCTGCCACCGTCCATTTGTGTCCACACACATAACAGGTACATATTTGGACGTCCCAACCATTCTTTGCCCCCTCTCTTTATCATTCTTGTTTTTCCCTTTCTCCCGGTCTTCTGTACTCGATCACTCGCATACCTTTCATGTTCCTTGATCTTCTTGATCAATGCAAGGAGCGGCGGCACACGGGGGAGACTCGATTCTGGCGGGCGTCGACGCCTTCACATGAAATGTGCATATCCTTTACAGGAGCTATTGTTTGATTCTCTTATTGCCAGTTTCTTCATCAACGGCATTGTATTTGTTGATCCTCGGTGGAAGTTTGATGTTGGCAAAGCTCAATCAAATCAAAGCACTCAGTGGTTGGGTTCTTTCATCTGATTGAGCCGTGCCAATATCGCATTAAATCTCTATTTATCACATGAGAGATATTGACATCTTGAGTTCTATTTGATTTTGCGGTTCCAAAATGTTTTTTAAATTATTTTTTATTTATAAAAAGCTTTAAATTGATGCTCTTGTAAATGATTTTTAATATGTTTTTATTAAAAAAACCTTTTACAAAAACAGACAGCACACGTTACCAAAAATACACTCAGCAAAAACCAAAAGATAAGCTACTCATTTTGGTTTTACGTTGTATCTTCTGATAATCCATGGCTTGCGTTGTGTACTGCTATATTCTCGGATAGCTGTCAAGTGTTCATCGAGTCATGTGGCTGGATTGGTCTGATTCTTCGTCAAATAGTGGAGGATTGATTATATTTCCTCGAAGGGATTCGTAGACATCTCAGTGCTGTGAATATTGGGAGAAAAGAGAGACATTTTTAACTTTTGAGCAGAACTGATAGAATGCTACACAAAATTAATGCATGCACAAGTTGCTATTTTAAATGTGGATTCTTTTGAACCGTTGAGTTCCTTTCTTCCACCTTTCCAGAGAAGAAAAGGGAGAATTCTGATTCTGATTCCGTAGAATTACAAGGGTCCCAGCTGAGCCGGTTGTAGCGCAATTATGACTTGTTTTTCTTCTCCCTTTTTCTTACAAAAATACAAAGCTTTTGAAAAATAGAAATAAAATAATCAATAAAGTGTTAATACTATTATACTTCTCTCTCGATTCAATAATTACACGTCCTTTACACGATATATTACATATTTTAATTAATCAGTAGTTTGTTTTATAGTTAGATTAGAATTTCGTTCACTAGGGTAGGTATAGAGATTAAAAAATCTATGCTTTTAATTTGTTTCTAATTTAATAAATAAACCGCATAACTTTGAAGGAACACCTCTTATGGAATTGAGAGAGAACATTATTTCATTAAAAAACATTACTCATTGTCTAATGACAATCAACATTAGTGGGGCTTAATTCGGTTTTTAGGACAGTACTTGAAGATATAGTGAAAAGAACAAGTTCGATTGTGCTTTGTAATAAACTGTAAAATCACGAGAAGACCTGGTGAAAACACTTCCACGTTAATGAAAACATTATTAAAACTCCATTTTCCATCTTAAATGTCCTTATTTAGTATATGAAAAGGAATAGTTAAATTAAAAACTTACAAATTAGGGGGGGTGGGGGATTAAAAAAAAAGATATGATTATTTATTCATGCATGAACAAAATTAAATTTATTATTTAATTTTGATCAATCCTTTTGAGTTACTTTTTAAATATTATTTCTATGATTTTTAAAGTTTTTAATTTTATCTATTTGGTTCTGAAGACGACTCCCTCCATCCCGCAATTTACAAAAAGAAAAAAACACAAATTTTTAAGAAACATCAATTAATTTATTAATTAATATCAACTATAATGTGTTTGGGCTAAAAAACACATGCCAACGTAGATAGAAAACGTTCACGCGGAATAAAGAGGCATAGTATTTTTACCTAACAGCTGCCGTTTTTGTAGAAGAAAATACAAAGAGAGTGATTGACCTGTCGGGCTCCATTGCACCGTAGAATTGAAAGTGTAGGCTACAATCTATGCACAGAACCAGCTGACTGAAGTGATTAGGATTCCAGCTGAGGCTCGACATTAATTAGTAGGAAATATCTGCAATGAAAATTCTCATCAAAATACTTAAAATACAAGAATTAATTTAACTCTTAAAATTAAATTTAGTTTCAAGAATTCTAAATAGCCTCTAACATAAAATCTAAGTCGAAAATTGAGAGTAATTATTAACTATGGTTTCAATAATTTTTTCATTTTATATAGCAGAATATTTTTTTTTCTAAAATAAATGACTTGAGTATTAATATAATGTACAAATTTCAAATAGATTAATGAAGTGGAATGCCTTTTTTTTAACACATGATAAGTGTATTTAATGTATTCATCAAATATTATCTAAATTATAGTTTTAAAATCTGGTTTGGTTTGGCAAATATATTTAAGGTTGAAATAAAATTATATTAAAAAAAATAAAAAAATAAATATATTCTAGTTTATCTAGCAAGATAACATGACAAAATCCGATAATTAAATAACTTGGACCTTAATATAATTATAAATTTCAATTTTATTATTTAACAGCGCAAACTTTTTTTTTTTCCTAATCAAATGTTTTTTGAGATCATGTGAAATACGTGCTGACATTATAATTAAATTGAGACGTTAATATGATGACAGATCCGCACACGTGAATGAACATTTCACTTTATTTTTAATTGAGTATATATACTTTTATTTCTTTCTATTTAAGTGCATGTACTTTTATTCTTTTTATTTGAGTGTCTGTATTCTTTAAAACTTACAAAGGAGTGCTATTAGTTTTAAAATCTAATAAATTTCTATTCAACAGCGTAAATTTTTATTAAATAAGGTTTTAAAATATAATTTATATAATTTCTAATATATTTTTTTAAGTAAAAGATTTTTAGGTTAGAAATTTGTATAGAAACACATTACCTTATATTTAATTTTTATTAATTAAAAAGAAGATGATGAAATTTAAATTCATGACTACTTGATCATTAAAACTTTGATACCATATTAAAAAACTATATGTATCTAATAGCTTAAATTATTAAGTAATATATCGAGGTATGATTTATATAATTCTCTAATAACTTAACAATTTAAATTTTTAAGTTGATATGATTATTTAGTAAGATATCAAGACTTTAATGACCATGAGTTCAAATCTTATCATTGTATTCTAATTAATAAAAAATTAAATATAAAATAATATAAATATCTATAAATTTTATAGTAAAAAATAAAATAAAATAATCTTTCAAAACTCAAGCTATTAGCTAGATAACTTTAATAGCGGGGTAAATGTTATCACTTTTTCTTCAAAATTCTAGTTATATAACTTTAGTCTTATTTATTTTTACATTTTAAAAGTATTTTTAAAAAAATTTAAAATTTATTTTCTTTACTTTAAATTAATATTTTTTAATAATTTTAAATTATTTCAATACACTAATATAAAAACTAAAATTTTAAAAATAAAAAATATTATTTTAATATATTTTTAAAATAAAAAAATATTTTAAAAAATAACTATAAACACTACTTTTACCGAGCGGTTTACCATCTTCTCCTGGGGTTTTTTAGCAGTCAACTTGCACATGCGCAATCATCGGAGGTGAAATGGGGTTGAACAAATTTTCCGAGGTAGGATCTTTTCTAGTTTCTTTTTTCGATATCCCAAAAGTAGCTTTGTGACATGACCGAATCATTAAATAATGCAATGTATTGAGGGAAATTGAGATTGCCTGACATGAGGTTTCGCTGATTTTGATAGGATTTCTTCCTTGAATACAGACCTTGCATTTACCTTTAGTTGGCCAGAGGAGACCTCATCGATACCAGGTTTTATATATATATATATATATATATAAAGCTAAAGTATACCATTTCAACTGATCAACGTTGTAATTCTTAAAAAAATTATTTCAATTTAAACAATTAAAAAAATTTTAAAATATATTTTATATTATTCTTTAATATATTTTTTCATGTAATTTTTTTTTTAATTTATATATAATTTTATGTTTAATTTTTATAAAATAAAATAAAATAGTGAAATTTAAATTTTGAATTACTTGATCAATAAAATTCTAATATTATATAAAAAATTATTTTAATTTAATAACTTAAATAATTATTATATAAAATTTTAAAATATAATTTATATTATTTTTAATAAAAAATATCTTTTCAGGAAACATTATAACATCTTGTTATTTCCAAACATGATACGTTGTTTTTTTTTTTTTTTGAGAATATGAGTCATTCTTATCATAATAAATGATATACTCAAACATGTATAATAATAATATTTTCTTATACTTGCTCATAGCTTAAAAACCTTCTTAACCAAGTAAAAACTAATAAACATAGGAAGATTTTTTTTTTATATGATGATACATTCATTTAAATCATAAATTTTTAATGTTCTACAAATTAAGAAGAAAGTTATAACACTTTTTACTTAATTGAAAGAAATTAATTAAAACATGTCCTATATTATGTACAATGTACAGTGGCGGAGCCAAAGTTTTTTTAATGAGAGGGCAAATTATTAACGAATATTATATTATATAGATACGCATTAAAAATCAATTCAAAATATATATACTAATTTATATCAATTAAAATTTATTTAAAAATACTTTGAAACTGAAAAAATTTACATTATAATTGTTTTCTTCGAGTTTTTATATTTTAAAACTGCTTCACAATAGCTTTATTGTCAATCTCATCGAAGATATATTTCTTAATGTATACAACCAAACTATCATTCATCCACTTATCTCCCATCATATTCCGCAATATACTCTTGACAATATGCATAGTAGAAAAAACTCTCTCCACTGTAGCAATTGTAACTGGTAGAAGTAATGACAATTTGATAAACATATATACTAATGGAAATATCAAATTCTTCTTTGTTTTTACCATTTTCTCTGCAAGACTAACAATACCTTCAATACCAGAGAACTCATCATCATCACATAAATCAATAATATATGTATCAAGTTAATCACTAAGTACCATAAGATCCACTATAGAGAATTCACTAGGATAAAAAAGAGCAAGGCAAAAATGCTTTTCTTTGTTAAAAGTAAAGAAAAAGTTCCTTGGATTTAAACATGCTACACAAAGAAGTAACTTTGTACTCGTCTTAGTAAAACGATCATCCAACTCAGTAAGTTGCGTGTCAATGATCTTGTTAAACAATTCGTCACGAAAATGATGTAGGTTTGTAATCCCTTAAGATTTTTACCTTGAACGCCTACAAAGCTTGTACTCTTCATCCATGTTTAGAATATCAATATCATGTTTGATGCAAAAAGATGACACTTTTTCCAGTAAAGATTCCTAATCATTCTCTCTTATTATTTTGAATCGTTCTTTTGATATTTTCAATAAACTCATAACATTTTATATGTCTTGATCTTTTCTTTGTAATGCTTGTGAGAATTCATTAGTAACTGCTAGTATCCTTCTCAAATAATGAAGCATGAATACAAAATTAAATGATTCCATAATATCTGTTAAAATGACTGCTTCTGTTCTTTGTTCTGAGTTCATCCCATCCTCCCTTATAATCTCAAGCACATCAAGAACTAATGAAAACATTACAAGTAATGAATAATTGTAACATAGTAGGAGCTTCAACGAGTATCACCATACCTTCTAAGAGAAGTTTCTTAATTCAAGCCCCGTCTAATAGAAATTTCTTCATTTTCAAGTCCTTCAATAATTATAGCCTATTGTTTTTCTCTAATCACCTCTATACTTTTGCATGATGCTCCAACTATGTTTATAATGCTAGAAATAAAATTGAAGACATTTCCAACTTTATTATGCTTCTTTGTAACAACCATAAAATTTAATTGAAGTCTATGAGCAAAACAATGTATATATTATGCACTTGAATTGCTATTTAAAATAAGTGTTTTCAAGCTATTAAATTCACCTTGTATGTTACTAGCTCCATCATATCCCTAACCAGGCAATCTTGATATGTTTAGTCCATGTTTAGAAAACAAAGCTTCAATAGTTGTTTTGAGTGAACTAGCAGTTGTATCTCGCACATGTTGAATATGAAGAAAACGTTCAATTATATGTCCATTGTTGTCTACATATCATAAAACAACAACCATCTGTTCCTTGATTGATACGTCACGTGACTCATCAATTAAAATTGAAAATAATAAGTCACCTAGATTTTTTATAATCATATTTATAATCTCCTCTGCAACAGCTTCAGTAATGTCTTTTTGAATATCTGGAGAAGTCAATTTGTTATGTCTAGGAGCTTCACTAAAAGTAACATTTTTAATAGCTTTATTATTTCTGAAAAGAAAATACAAGAGCTCTAGATAATTTCTTTGGTTGCTTGAACATTCATATTCATCATGGCCACAAAATGGAAGTCCTTGGTGCAAGAAAAAACAAGCACACTTTATGGAAGCGTCCAATCGAGTTCGATAATAACTTTGACTCTTTATTGTCTGCTCATATAACAGAGTAATGATATTTTATTTTTCATTCATCAGATTCTCACATTTTATCCGAGATGTATTATGACAATTATTAGAATTTCTAATATGAAGACCAAATCTTTTTTTTTTTAATTTGAAAACCCTTCACCCACAAACGAATCAACACCCCCTTTTGACTTGAAAAGATAACAATACAAGCAAAAGATAACATTTTTGGCTATGTTGTACTCTGACCATGTTAGGTATGCACCAAACTATGCTGGATTAAAGCGTTGTAATGTTGATATACTCCTAAATTGTTTTTGAGAGAAATCACAGTGTGAAGATTGACAAGGACTTTTTCATAGATAAGCTCTTCGGATTGCATCCCTATCATTTATATGATATTTATAAATTGGTCTTCTTAAGCCAGGGTCAGCAAAGAGAGTGTCAGGGTTGATTTCAATATGATTTTTCTTTGAACTTGATTGAGTTACATGACTTGAAGCTTTGATTGACTCTTCATCCTCGAGGGATTTACGCTTGAAATACTTGTCTAGTAACATGTTAATTTAATATAAACCTGCTAGATTTTTTTTATCATTATTAGTGTCTACATAATAACTAACACAACTACACAATAATTCACTGTTAAATAAAAACTAGTTGAAATACACAATAATTTTAAATCTTTCATATGAAATTCATAGCAAAATACACATCAATTCATCAAAATCAAAACCCATTTCAATTCATATCTATATATATACAATAAGTATGTTGATTGAATTATACTTAATTATTTCTAGATGTTTAATTAAGGAGAAATGCCTAGTACATGTGTAAGAGGAACAATTCTTGAAAAACATGCTTTCTACTTGATATTTTACTTACAAACAAGTCATGTGAAAATATTAAATTTCAATAAACTACTCTACCAATACAAGAGATGTCAATAATAGTGGTTTTGCATGAATATTAATTTATTCTTTTATAATAAGAAAAGAAACATTTAATTGATTAAATTAGTAGATTTAAGCATTTATTTTGAACATATTCATATCAAAACCCCTAAATTATCATAAACACTAATATTTTTAGTAACTAATTATAAAAGAATAAAATTAAAATTAAACAATGAAATAAAGAAAAAAAATAAAGAAAATTTACCTAAAATATAAAGCAAAAAGCAAAAAAATTAATTGCTTAACTATTCTTAATGAGAAATTTACACACTAGAAAAGCAGAGAATAACAGCTCATGAAAAGAACAAAGCGACAAAGATAAAGAACAAAAAATACTCTTTGTCAATAAGGAGATTTCATATTTTTAAGATTATAGCATTGATTTGATATAAAAACAAAAGGGAAAGGGAAAGAGGAAAAATTTACGAATGAGCTGTTGATATATATTATATTATATTATATTATATTATATTATATATCAAAAAAAAATTATTGAATGAGGTGTGCATATATATTATATTATATTATATTAATATATAAATCAACAAATATAAACAATTACAATTTCTCTTTTTCCTTCCCTTGCAACAACAATTTTCTAAATTAATATATTAATATTAAAAAAAAGATTAAGGGGACAATTATCCCTTTTTATCTCTTAGTAGCTATGTCAATGCCACTGATTATGTAGACTTTAACCAATATGATATTAAGAGAGTGAAGACTAAAAATAATAATATATTTTTTAATAAAAATTCTTTATCAAATTATCTCATGAGTTTATTTTTTGATAAAGTTTATTGATTCTAGAGTAAGTATCATTTGAGAATGAAATTGAGTTTTATTTGATAATGAAATTGAGTTTTAAACTGAGATGATTATTCCTCCAAAAAGTTAAGATCAAATATATATATATATAATTTCAAATTTTAAAATTAGTGAAAATAAGAATTTATTAGATTTTTAGGAGTCAATCATTGAGAGATGTTTTTTTAAAATATTTTGTTAATATCAATAATGCAAAACGACCCTCGTTAAAATAAAATAATAAAAAAAAAAAACCATCATCGAGGGGATCATTGTTCAATAAATAACTAGGTATAGTTTTGAAGGAGAACTACAGGGCCAACTTGAAGCCCGCGTGTCTAGGCCACAACACAATAATAAGTTATTCGGACCAAAACCAGGCGCTTTACAAGTAAAGCCCATTTAACACCTAAAAAATTACACAAGGTGTGTCTATCGTCTTCTCCAAGCCCTCGCATGGGTGACTTACAAACCCACCTTGCCTCTCCAATTTTCAAAAAAAATTAGGATTTAAAAGCAAAAAATTAATAATGGGATTGACGAACTTGATTATAACGGTAGCTGGTGTAAGTGCTGTGATTCTTCTACTAAGGAGCGATGTGAAGCAATCTGCTGCTGTCTTTAGACGCAACGTCAAGCATATCCGCCACTGGCTCGAAGAAGAATCCGCCGCTGCCTCCAAGTGAGCTCTCCCCTTATGTCTCTATGAGTAGAAGTGATTATGATGTTTTTTAGAATTTGTAGTAAAGCGTGATGGTCATTATTGATATTTATTAAATCGAATGATTTCTGATTCTGACGGGTTTAGTTCGCTGGTTCTTGGGTTGTTTATAGTATCCTTTATCTAGGAATCTAAATTAAGGAATTGGGTCTTTTTTATTTTTCGCATTGAGGATGTTTAGGTTGGACATGTTCAGCTAAAAATTTGATGGACTGAACTGAAACAAAATTCCGTTCATTTTTGCCATTAAGAATTTCAATATCAGATTTGGAAAGAAACATTTAATTAATTGGGTGTGATTGTTTGTGTGTGATTTTCAAATAGCGTTTGGTTACTGGCTCGGAAAACTTATACTTCTTGTTTTGATAGTATAGAAATACATTCTAAAACTGCCTTAAAAATAGAGAGATGGAGATAGTAGGGATGGAGGAGACCTGTGCTTCCTATTTTGATAGGATAGAAATTCACTTTAAAACTGTCTTAGAAACATAGTTATTTTAGGTCTTTGTTTCTGTCTTTCAACCAAACACATTTCTATCTCGTTTTTATTTGTCTCTCACATTCAAAGTCACTAACCAGACACAACCTTAGTGATTTATTTTTGAGATATAAAATTGGTTTTCTGACATAAATTTGAGTCTAGCATTGGGTTAATTAACTTAAGGTATTTTTGTTGTAATGTTAAACAAGTTTAGGATAGTATATCAGCTGGTGCTTATGGACTTGAAGTGGGAATTGGATGGTCACTTCAATGAGCCTGGTCGGCATCTTTTCATAACTCTTGCCCTTCCTTGATCTAGGAATTTAAATTAAGGAATTGGGTCTTTCTCATTTTTCACATTGAGGATGTTTAGGTTGGATTACTATTAAGAATTTCAATATCAGTTTCGGAAAGACATGTAATTAATTGGGTGTGATTGTTTGTGTATGATTCTTAAATAGCGTTTGGTTACTGTCTTGGAATATAAAAGATAGAGATATTGAGGATAAAAGGGACATGTATCTCTGTACTTCACGTTTTGAAATTGCTGAAATTCACTCTAAAACTGTCTAGAGATAGATTTATTTTTGGTCTTTGTCACTATCTTTTCAACTGCCCCTTTTGTATTTGTCTCTAATATTCAGAGTCACTAGCCAAATGCAACCTTTGTGTTTTATTTTCGAGATATAAAATGGGTTTTCTTGACATAAACTTGAGTCTAGCATTGGGGTAAATAATTTAGGTATTTTTGTTGTAATGTTAAACAAGTTTGGGATAGTAAATCAGCTGGTGCTTATGGGTTTGAAGCCGGTATTGGATAATGACTACAACAAGCCTGGTCGGCATCTTTCCATAAATCTTGGCCTTCATTTGTTGAAGGCTACAATATTCGTGTTCTGGCTAAGTTATGGAATTGTATTAGATTCTAATGAACAAGTTGCATATTATTCATACATTGCCATTTAGCCTATTTTGATAGCTTGATAATGTCTTTAAACCAAAACTAGATTGTTTCACCATGAGTTTAAAACCTGGATATAAATTGTTGACCAATGCAAAACCTATTATTAGGATTTAGTTGTAGGAAAATTGAACAACTACAAACTGTTGAATCGAGTCTATTCAATTGGCCTGTGTTTACTATCTTGATAGGAGTTTATTCCTCCATTTTCAGTACTGAGAATTGGTTGTTGATGTATCTTATTTCAGGGCTGCAAAAGAGGCACCACCTAAGGAACTGGAATCAAAGGTCCCCCACAAGGACATTCCGAAGGAGGATAAGCACTAGTGTCTTATCTCAAGGATATGCTGTTGTTTAAGAGATTTCGTAGTCTTTCCTTTAAATTTCTTGAATATGATGCTTTGGTTACAATAAGTCTGTAGAATTGATGATCAGAGAGAGTCTGAAATTTCTTAATTTTGTTTTATCCTTTATTCAGTCTTTAGTACGCTGAAATGTATCTACCAAGAATTTAAACTACGCTCATGATGTTGGTAAAGGAAGTTCTTTTTATATTTCGGCTTCATCACTTGATGACTTCCAAACCTCCTTTTAGCCCTAAATTTTGACGATTCTGAAGATTTGTCAATTTATTTCTGCTGTTGTTTATTTTCAGTCTCCGAGGCAAATCTGCGAATCCTGTGACTCTTACGAGGGAGGGCCCGGAGGGGGATGCCCCTGGGTGACAAGCTCATTAGGGATTAGCTGTTAGCGCTGTAGCTGTCTCCTTTGCATCCAAACCGAACTAAAGTAGTTTTTTATTTGTGCTCTAATCCATTACTGTTGCTTGAAATGTGGATTGAAAAAAACTGTAGGGTGCTTAGACGTATAAAGCTTATTCCTTCGACTTGCATTAGTCGTGTATGTGGCCAGTGTTCAAAGATCGACAAGGATATATAGCTAATCAATTGAAGCTGTAAGAACATGGTTTTCTTTGTTTACATAACTTGGTTTTCTGGGGTTTTCTTTTGATTTTGACATGTGTGAGGGGCATCCTTAGCTCAGTTGCGTAAGTGCATACCATTTATTGATCAGAACCTAACCCTGTCAGCACACTTGAAGTCTATTCAAATAGGCTGTGTGAAATACGCCAATCGATTCCATTAGTTGGCCAAATGTCCATCTGCTGTGTTCATGGTTGAAGGGAGGAAAAGAGAATGGATGTCGATGACTTGACTCTTCCTCAATTATGTACTTTCGTTGTCAATCACCTCACTCGTGGAAACATGAAAGGCCGTGGAAAACAAAGCATAAAAACCACGTCTTTTTTCTTCTACACTTTTCCATCTTCATGCGTTGATTAATTGTTTTTCTAGAAACCAAATTTATGCCAAGAAATGTGATTGGCACTCTTCAATCAGTGCTCACACCAATTTACCTTTTACATGACACACCAATTTACCTTTTACATGACAGATTAAATTCAAAACCAACCCGCAACTGCTTAGATGAAGCACATTAGTCTCAAAGTGGAGCGCCATAAAATAAACAATGAAGTTCTTTCACAGCCTTTTGGCACCTCGCAACTAGAAAAAGGGTTAGGTGGATTACAAGATCATAAGATCAATGCGTATCGTAAATATTTTCAATATTTCAAGACCATTGACTATATCAAAGGAGCCAACTACTTCGGCAATATTGAAGGGCCCTTTTTCTGAGGAAGTCGTCACCAGACTGGAAACATTCCATTGTAGTCATTGTTCGTTTCTTTAGCATCCAAAACAAAAACTGACCCTACTGGGAAGATGGATCAAAATGGAATGCACCAAGTGGCGCAAATCAATCCAGGAAGTCTGTTTTTTGTCGTGTTGACAGAAGAAAGAGAGCATAATTTAAGTTGATGAATTGGCTACAGCTCCCATCAGATTCGTGGCCAATCTTTAATTTTCTAATAATACAAAATCATCATTATTTTTAGAAAATTAACAGATATAAATAGATATATCAATAAAAAAATTTCATTGAATAATAATATTTATTGGCAAAATATTTTTCTTGTTATTTTTATTTATATACATTGATAAAAAATTTCTATCAAGATATTTTAAAAAATTCAGTAGGAAAAAAAAATATAAAACAAATATATCATTATTATAGATGATATTATCAAAATAATAAGCTAGTCACTAATATTTATTGGTGAATTCATTAATAATTTTTAAGTTATAATTTAACAATCAAACCCCTTCTCCCTTTCCCCAATTTATTCTTCTACTTTTATTTTTTTGTTTTTGTTTTTAAAAAATAATAAAAGATCACTACTTACTCCCTCAGTTGGAGTAGTAGCTAACCTAGTCATTTAGCTGGAAATTAAGTCAACAAAAATACCCTATTGAGATGTTGTTGAGGAAGATACACAACATATAAAGATGTTATTGTTCTATAATTAAGGTAATAATAACATTTAAGGATGAATTAAGTGTTTTACTAATAATAATAAAATATTACAATTAAATACAATTAACTAATAATATAATTTAAAATGCTTAAAGTAAAGAGTATAAGAATAAAAATTACAAGCTCAGTTTTTAACATGGTTCAATAAGCCTATATCCACACTTCAAGTATTAAACTAGTTTTAAGTATTATATTCTTTACTAATCCAAGCTAAAGATTGTAATGTTCTTAATAAAACCTCACTCAGTCCTTTTTTCAAAACTTGAAGAAATAACTTTTTTAAGATTTCTCATCTTGGTTGCTTGATTTTTAGGTGAGGCTTAGAAAAAATCCAAAATATTCTAAAAAAAGATAATTTCCATACTAGAAAGACGTGGTGGTTTAAAAAATTTTCATATCTTCATACATCTCGAAGTTTGTATAGACAGAATATGTTCAGCAAGTGATATTCGGGCATTTTATGCGGTCACAATCCGATGCTGAGAATCAGAACAAGCAGATTCACAATTCCATTATTATGCACATCAACAAATCTATTCCGTTTATTTTGTATATGAAGCAGATACTAAGATTCTTCTTTATTACATCCTTTTTTTTCAAAATTAGTTTTTATATGAATATGTTTAACTAACAATAACTTTCTTTTGCAAGCTACAATTATTAGACTTAAACCAAGATCAATAAAGCTTTTTATAGAAACGCATATGTGAAATGATGATTGTCAGAAAGGGGTGCAATAGCTCATGGATAATCGAGTTTAGTACTTTATGGTATGTTGGATTTCAACAATTTCTTTTCTTAAGTTGTTATAATTTTGAATTTACTGATCTATTTTTAAGAAAACATATAACATCTGGTTATAAAAGAGATACGAGGATGATCCTCAACCCAACAAGAAATTGATCCAGAAATGTAGTTGGAGGTACGATCATTTAGTAGACTCAATGTCTCAAACATTATGGTTGAGAAATTATGGATGACCTAAAGTGTTTCAACTATTAGATACTTATAATTAGTTCTCAGCACTTAAACTTCAAAGTTCGAAATGGTTTTAAACCAACTAATTTATGCTCGGATGACCCACCTTGTTATTGAGACATAACGACTTAGTGCTGAGATAACCGAGCTCTAATGATTGTATATGGAGTTTGTAAACAAGTAGGTGGTATATATTCTCCCTTTTATTAGCCCCATGGTCTTGGCGAAGACCTGCCTCCTCCTCCTCCAACTTTTTTATTTTAAATGAATTATACTTGAACTGATGATTTTTTAAATTTATAACAAATATTTGATTTTTATTTTTATTATTTTCTACTCAGTTTATTAGATATTTTTTTAAAAGATGATATTTTACTAAAATAACTAACGGTCTTATCGATGTATTTAGTTTGTATGTATATTCCAAAAAGTTAAAGAAGAATTACTGGAAATATCACTCCCACTATTGAATCATCGATGAAATTAAATCATCAGTATTATTATAAAAAAATATTGATGAAATTGAAAAAAGTCTCTTTTTTGTGGTGAAATGTCCTATTTATCAATGGAAATATCAATAGAATAAATTATGTAATTGTTTTTTTTGTCATGTATTTTTTTATTTTCCTATAAATCCATCAGTGATTACATTGTCGACAAAATGACTGATAAAACAGGAATCAATGGGAGAATTTTTTATGAATAGTAACTGCATGTGTGCTTGTCAATAAAAATTGTGTTAATGGAATCATTGTCAATGAAATATTTGATCGGTAAAATGTAAAATTCTTGTAACCGGCAGAAAGCAATATTGAGGGCTACATGATTGTCTATTTATTAATGTTTTTTATATGTCTAAATATTTTCATCCTTGTAGGTCCAAAATAGAGGTATTTGGGTATCTTGTTTATTCAATATAGACACCTAAATGTTATTACAAGTCATTGCTTGTGTTTTACCATTATTTGTGAAACATTGAACTAAAAGAATCAAGTACCAAACCGATAAAAAAAAATCTCTAGGACTAACATAATTATCTAAAGACAAGAATAAGGTTGAAGAAAAAGACAATGAATGAAAAATATATAACTAGGAAGAGAGAAGATGGACTGAGGAACTTGTCATGTTAAATGAATTAAGATATTTAATTCTATTTTCAATAAAATAAAATAAAATAACTTAAAGTCTACAAATGTTAATTTTTTAAGTGAATATGCCATATAGATAATCAATTGGTCACACATATGTAAAATATATTTATTATTAATAAAGCTTTCTTTATCTTTAATATTCAATTATATTTGATTAATAAATCTAATTTGATTAATGAGTCTAGAGTAAAGAAAAAGACTATGAAACAATAACATTTTGCATAAAAAATTATAAAATTGTTATAATTACAAGACTTCTAATTCATTAAAGCATTATTCTTAGTCGATGTTCTATTAAGACTAGACATTAATTAAAGTTATTAAAACTGATGTATATTATATTTCTTCCTTCATGAAACGAAGCAAATGCTCTCATAAACCGAAGTGTGAGCGATACTTATAATTAATATGTAGGTCCTTGTTAGATGACATGTATAATAAACTAACTTGCAATAAAATTACATATGGAGAGATCATTTATGTCTATGGAAAAGTTCACGTAACAGCAATGTAAGTGATTCTTAAACTTCATATCACTAAGTTATTATATATTTTATGTTTTGATTTTGATCACTTGTCCTAATCAAAGGAAAAAAATAAACAGATATAAATTATATAAAGATATTGGAGTAATCAAGAGATAATTTATCATCCTAGGTGAATAAAAAAAAAGTAATACCTATATGTTCTCAAATAATATTGATTGTGAAGTTATTGGTTAAGGTGAAATGAGTTTTGAAAAAAGTTTCAGAATCTTATTTAAATAATTAATTTTTATAATGTTGAGAACTAAAATTATTTAACAAAGTAGATATATTACATGCTATAATGTCTAAATCAGAACATTCTTGATGAATAAATAATAATTACATTAAGAAACCAGTCACTAAAAGATAAAGTTAAACCACTTATGATTTTATTTTTTTAATATTTTGAAGGATCATAATAGGTTGTTAGACATTTTAGTTGATCTTCAAATATATGTCAATTAATTATTAAATTGATAATAAATTAAATTTTTTAATTTATTTAATTTTATTTTATTTAGGATTATGATTTATATTTGAACCAATTTATTAGAGAATCTAATAGGTCACATATAGAAAAATCATTGGTCAAAAACTAAATCAAGATGATTGATCAAGTGTACTTAATTGTAAATAAAGTTTAGAAATTAAGGATCATAATATAATTAATATAGAAGATTATAATTCTAGACCTAAAAAAAATCAAGTAGGGACTTGAATAAATTTTTATAATTATTCTAAAATAATATATGTGATATTATTTAAGGGGTGAATTGATATTTTTCCATTCAAAAATTAAAGGTGTTGAGGAGATTTCTCACTAGTGGTTTGAGTAGATTATTATTAGAAGTTGGAAAATTAAACAGCTTATGGTTTATAACATCTAAGTCTTAAAGCAATTATTAAAAAAATATAGTTTTAAAGTAATCTACATACAAATCTTTAAAAACTCTAGATTTATCTAACAATATCCTCAGAACTTCTAAAATATTTTAAATTTAACATTTTTATTGTGTATATGTATTTTAAGAAATCCAATATTTTTTTTTGATAAGAATATTACAAATAAAGAGTAATGCATTTTGTTTTAAATATGTATTATGTGACTTTTAGCCAATCCTCAACAAGAATAGTATCCTACCTATCTTTAACAATTATTTTTTTTTGTTATTAAGAGAAAACTAGTTAGGGGTATCTATGATATGGTGTGGGTGAGAATTTAAGCTAATTTGCAAGAGATAAAGCATGTAGTATTGTGGATTTTTGCTTTAAATATAATTTATGTAACTTTTAGCCAATCTCCAACACGAAAGGTCCTGCCTACCATGATTAATTTTATTTTATTTTGTCATTTAGAGAAAACTAGTTACGGTATATGCGTTATGTTATGGGTATGATTCTAAGCTTATTTTCAATACAAGATATAAAGGCTCAAGCACCATTAATATGTTTTTTTGGTCTCGTAAAAATTTTTAATTGAAAACTAAAAAGATGATGTTTTTATTTTATAAAATGAATTAAAAAATATATCTAAATAAAAATTACAATAAAAAGTTGATCTTCATTATAATAAGCAAAAAATAGATGTATAAGTAAATACTTGATCTTCATAACTTTTGATTTTTTTTTATTTAATTGTATGACAATAAAAATAGATATCCGTAAGAAAGACAATAATTTAAATTTTAGAGAAAAAATAATATTATATATATATATATATATGAAAACATGTATTTTTTTAAGTATTGTTTTTTAAATTAAAACCTATTATAATCTTAAAAGGAAACTTGAATAAAAAAATAAAAATAAAAATCACAAATTGATAATTTCTAAGTGAAATATAAAAAAATATAAAATCTAAGAAAAATCATATAAAAATGTATAATAAAAAATATATTTAATTATATATTTTATCTACATTAAATTTTCATGAAGGGAATTGTTTTTAACAAATTAAGCAATTAGTTTCATATATAATTATTACTATTACCATAAGAAATTATAATATTATTTGAGAGCCATGACATAATTAATGATTATTTAAATATTATTTGAATAAGTTTATTTAAAAATAATTCGTATTATAAAATGTTAAAAAATAAAAATAATTAAAATCATTTAAAAAAATTAAATATACCTGAGTAAAAAAGATTAGTTAACATGCCTTGCCCATAACTATAAAACCTAGGCTTAGAACCTTTTTTGTTTTTTAAAAAAGAGCATATGATGTGTCATTTACCTTTATATAAATATCCTCAATTATGTGTCATCCATCTATAAGATTTTTTTAATATTGGAGATAGCTCTAGTGGTTAAAAAATCTTAGTATAAATTTTTAAATTTCAAAAACTTAATTTCTAATATTTTTTATTTATAAATTTAAAAAGAACAATCATATAGATTTTTAGAACCCTATTTAATGCTAACCAAGTAATACTAAGAAATTCATTATAGATATTAGGTGATCTGGTAAAAAGATTAAGAGCTAAAAAGATTAAAAAAACTTTTAATTAACTTTTTTAAATACATGAGTTAAGGTGAACTTTAAAAAAATATTAAATAATAAGATATAAACCTTGATTAATTTAATTAATGTTCAATAAGAATTTATAAGTGGATATTCAAATATTACAAATAAATTAAAATAAAAAGATTCAAATATGCTAGTTTGGATATTTCACTACTATTTTGGTCATCACTTAAGCTACATAAAAAATGTTAATGTAATTCTAATTTTATTGGAAAGTAGATATTCATATATTTTCAGTGATATATATAACATATTCTAATTATTTAATATAAAAAAGAACCATACGTTTTAAGTTTTGATTTTATTAGTAAATTACAAAAACAATTTTAGTTTTATTTAAATTAGTTGGGGTATTTTTTTATCTTTTTGTTATTATTAGGTCTTTCAAAGGTATTAGGCTTGTATTTAAAACTTTTTTATTGAATTATTATTATTTATTTGGTTTATCCATATATCAATTAGAAATATCCTATTATATTTAGGATTTTTTTTTTATTATAAATACACTTTTGTAAAAATTCTTTTCAAGAAAATACTACCTGTAATAAAGAAATCGGCATTCTACCTTCCAATTAAGAAAAGAGGGCCTGAAACTTGTCTAGTATTCAAATCCTGATATGGTTACTTTATTTGTTTTAGTTCAATTTAATGTTTTTAAATTGAAAGCCAAAATCTATCCAATCAATTCTAAATTAATTTAATATAAAATGATTAAAACGAGAACAAAAAATGATTGAAAAAATTAAACTTAAAAAAAAAACAAATTTACGAGTCCATAAAATTTCCTCTCACAATGGATTATACATAACGTAGCTCTTTTGATTTATTTTTTTTTTTATTAACATGCTTCCTATGTTGCCATGAGAACCGAAATAAGATTCACTTTTTCAAGACAAGGATAATAGTTTTAAAAACAATTCCAACTTCACCGTATAGTACTTGAAGAATTTTTTAAATGTTTTTTTAATGGGTGAGCAGCTTGATATCTCTCTCTCTCTCTCTCTCTCTATATATATATATATATATATATATAGAGAGAGAGAGAGAGAGAGAGCTTGTTGCTGAACATTGAACAAAAACATTTTAAAAAATTATGAGTTTGCTCTCATAAAAATATTAAGAAGAAGAAGTGAAGTAGCTGTTGACCAGTCAGGTGGCCCGTCAAAAGAGAAAGGAAAAGGCCAGTCTTAATACGAATTTGGCTGTTTAATTATTCGTTAGTTTTTAAAGTTGGAAAATATTTTTATAAAATATTAAAATATTTATTTTAAATTAACTTTGTAATTTTTTTTATTATTTGGATGTTTAAATGTTAAAAATAATTTTATTTTAAAAAATATATTGATTCATTTCAAAATAAAAAATATTTTAAAAAATAATAGTTATTATAATTCTAAACAAGCTTAAAAATAATAATAAAATTAAAATTATATATATTAAGAGGTTATTTGGCTCTCCATTTCAACGTGTGTTTGATTATATTTTAAAAGTATGTTTCGTATATAAAAAATATTAAATTAATATATTTTTTAGTATTTTTAATAATTTTAATGTGCTAGTATCTAAAAATAAAAATAAAAATTTATTTTAATATGTTTTTATATAAAATATATTTTTTAAAAAATATATTATCACCAATAAACATTAAAAAAAAAACCACGTGAGGCCGCCGGTCAGCAGAACTGCTATATATAGATATATATATATATATATATATATATATATATATATATATATATATAGACACACAAAGTGTTCAACAATTTCGCCCGAGATGATGTGGAGGCCTCTGAATACCACCTTCATGGAAGACAAATTAAGAGCCCAAATGTATTTTTGCTTCTTTTACACGTGTGTAGAAAAGACAGCCACAGATAGATAACACGTTTGGTCAAGATAAGGTTAATCATTCCCTTATGTCACACGTTGCGGCCATTAATTTCCGCAGTGTGACAACTGCACAACTGGTCGTGCATGCAGCCTCAGAAAATAATGTTGCCATAACTATATACGTGTCCTAGTGATAAAAATTTAAACTTAAAATTTTATTTTTTTATAATTTTGAATTTAAACTTTATAATCCCTGATATAATAAAAAATTATTTAATTATTAACTTTAAAATTTATAAAATTAATTAAAATATCAACTAGATATTAACATTAATCAAAATAATAATAATTAGTATACTATTTACATTAAGTTTGTTTTGAAATACAATCCTTTTTTTGTGGTTTGTTTTTTTGTATTTATGTATGCATAAAGTGAAATAAATTTCGAAGAATTCAAGCTCGGTTTTTTTTAAAAAAAAAAATGTTGCAAGAAATACAATTTTCTTGAATTTACCTTTAGCCCCTTTGACTTTTCTCTTTCAACATCGATTCTGGAAGCTACAATAATTTATCCGAATGCCAGTGAAAATAACTAGATATTAAAGTGGTTAAAAAGAATTAAGTTAAAATGCTAATTTTCTTTTTCTTTATTTTGACAAATAAGTTAAGATCCTCTTGTGAAAACATAATTTTGTTTCATAATATATTGATTGAAGAATCAATTCAATTTAATAATTTAAATTATTAAATATAATTTTAAAATATAATTTATATTATTTTTTAATATATTAAAAAAATTTTAAAACGCTGAATTGACAACGCAAATGTGAAAAATTCAAACCTTTTGAAACTATCTCATGGGATTGCTCTTAAAACAGGACCAGGCATGTTCTTCCCCTCTAAACCACCTTTTCATGTTTTCTTTTTCTCTTTTTCTATTTTTCTCTAAATATTATTTAAAATTAATTTCTCCCTCTCTTATCCATGCCCTCACATTCATGATTTTTTTTGTATTTTTTGTATGCAAACAATAATCTCAGAATTATTAGGAAATATATAATTATTTAACTTCCATATTCCATTTTTGTTTAAGGAAAAACATTTAGAAATGTTATAATTTTCATTTTTATAATAGTTATTAGAATCGATTGAAATTTTTGTGTTCAAAATTTCCTTTGTTATTTTCAAAATTGTTTTATTATTATTATTACAATTAATTACAATATTAAATGGGTCTGATTTTGTTTAATTTAATTTTTTTTATTATTTTATATTTTATATTTTTTAATAAAATTAAAAATCAAAATTAGCTATTTTTCCTCTTTAACTTCAAAATAAAACATAATAATATTAACAAAATTTAATTGGACTTGAAAAATTATCTTAGCTCCAGACACATTAACATTATTCATTAAAAGAGTGTTATAGTGTTTTTTACTCTTTATCTACAAAATTTACACTAACTTGTAAGGATATTGAAGTCTTTACATATGAATCATTTATTATTTTTATATTGACTAAGAACAAATACATATTTTTCTATCTTGATTGCAAAATAAAACCACATGAATACTTTTGAAAGCAAAAAAAAATTAAAATTGACATCAAATGGTATTTTCACAATGATTTTTTTATTATTGCAATTTAAATTGTGGAGCAATTTGGTATTTGATGAAATATAAAAAAATAAAAAATAATGAAAATGTATAGTAAAACTACAAAAACATCCTTAAAATAAATAAAAAATCAACTTAATTAAAGTCACTTTTGTATTTAGCTAAATAAAAACAAATACAAAAAAGAACATGTGTTGCATACTTGAGGATGCACAAGAAGCGCTCATCTTTCAAGTGTTGCATATGGTGCCTCTTGTCATCAAAAAATGCTCTTTCACCATGTATTTGGAAGCACTATTATATTCTCTTCTTGTTGGTGCAACAAAGGTTTTTGATAATGGTCTGATTTATCGTTAGTGAATTTTTTTCCCCTTTCTTATCTCTCTTCCTTTAAAAATTCTAGATTAAACTTCTTAGTTTTTGGTATTTCAACTTCAATCCCTATTCTTTTGGCTTCTTATTTTTTGTCTTAGTCCTTTCATACAATTTTTTTTTAAATCACTTCCTTAAATCCCAATTTATCAAATATTATATTTTTTAATTTGATTCCCATCATTTGGATTTCTAATTGTTTTTTCATCTTGATCCTTTTGTAAAACTTTTATTAGTTTTTATGTTATCCTTGAATTCAAATTAATGGTATTATATTTTTCAATTTAGTCCTTATTATTTTGATTTTGATTTTTTTGTCTTTGGCTCTTTTGTGAAAGTTATTATTTTTTTCAATTTCATTCTTTAATTATAATATTGTTTTTATTTTTACATAAATTTTAAGCCTTATTATTTTTTAAAAGTTTTTGTCCTTTCACTAAATTGATTTGTTTTAATCTCACCCTTCAATTAAATATAAAATTTATTTTGTATATTAACTTTGAATCTTATTTTTTAATTGTTATTTATTAAAGTCCTTTTGTATAATTGAATTTTTTTTTAATTTTATTATTCAATATATGATTGATTGGGAATTGGATTTCATAATGTTTTTAGAACCGGTACTTTAGGTTTAATGACTTGAGTCATGGATTTAAAAAGTGAATATAGTTTTTTTAGAAAAAAAGCTTTATAATTTTTTTTTATAAAATTATTTTAATCACATGATATAGGTTGCAAGTTTGGTAAAATATCTCAGGTTTGTTCAATCCTAATTAGTGTGGTTACAGGTTTGACATAACTAGCCTTTTTTATGTCTTTTCTTACTCCATTTCAAAACCTCTTAATATTATTTTTTATAGAAAAATAGTTTAGTCCTACCTTGAAGCACTAGCATAGAGGCTAGTTAAAAACTAAATTAATATCTCTGAAAATGTAACATATAAAGAAAATATAATCTTAGGAAAAACCACAATTTTGGATGCTACCTTTGATATGTGTACCATATTAATATTAAGATTAATTAACAAAAAATAAAAGAAATGGTGATTTCATTGTGCACCACCTAACAAAAAGATATTCATTGTAATAGTATATTTCTTTTCCTTTGATTTTTTTTTTAATTTATATTTTCCTCTAATTTATTCCTTCGACATTTGATTTGTTAAAGAATGAGTTTCATAATTTATTATAGTTTGTATGTGGTATCCTAGTCTTATGACCCGTGTCATGAGTTTGAAGGGTTAACCTGAGCTAATTTGGATTTTTTTTTATTATTTTTTTTAATTTCAATATGAGTTGATTTGAAATTGAGTTTTATAATTTATTTTAATTTGCTTTCTATAGAGTTATATTAATCAAATGACCAAGAACTTGAGTTTAACAAGTTAGCTAAGGTTGGTTAAAGTCATTTCTTTTATTTTTTTAATTGATTATTTAATATATATATATATATATATATATATATATATATATATATATATATCCTTCAACATTAGGTTATATATATATCCTTCAACATTAGGTTGATTAAAAATATTTAAACTTTCTAATTTATTTTTATTTTTTTATAAGAACTTATCATGGTCTTAAAATCCGAGTCGATTCAATATATTATCATCTTAATATTTTTTTAAAAAATATTATCATGAATTTTTGTGAATCAAAATATATTTTTACTGATCGTCTAAGTTATTTTTTAACTAGTCATGTCAATCAAATCATATCAGATTAATTTTTACATAATTTTTTACTAAAAAAATATTAGTAATTCCTGAGTATTTCTTTTTACACCAAGAAAAATGACCCTCTCTTTTTACATTAAGAAAAATAACCCGACGTATAGCATCTATAACGTAGCATGGGTCAACAATTTTGTTCACGGTAAAACTGTCAAAATATACTATTTTTTAAAAGATTGTTAAAAGCAAATGAGTTGTGATTCAGCTAGTATAATTGTTTTCTTCTATTTAAATTCCGAAACCATTACATAAAGAATAAAAAAAAAAAAAAAAGAGGGATAAGATGAAGGAAGGAGATTGAGATAACTACTTGCGCGATAAGGAATTTCGATTCTCTTATTGAAGTTGAGCCCACCTTTAGCTGAATTATTTACATCATACAATCCCACCAATGTGAAAGAAAGAACTGAAAAGTAAAGAAACTGACAGATTACAATATATTTGCCAACTGAAGAACATAATTCCATAAATTTTAATTAACCATGCTGATCTCCAGCCCTTACTATATATATATATGAATCCAAGCTTATTAGCATACGGAAAATACACTACTTGATATATATGTATTGTTACAAAGCATACATGATTTTGACCCATTCAATGATCACTTCAAAAGGGAGTACTGTAAATTTGCATCTGGCTCAAGATATGTTCAAAATTATCATTTGGCTTCTCTATAGGATGGGTGTGCATTCCTTCGTAAGTAGTCACTACAACACCTTCGTCTTTGGTTAGGCGTTGGACTTGCTTCTTTACGTCACACCCTTGATACGTGCATCGGTAATAGCTCCTGAAAATGAGAAATTACAATCAGTGAGTTACTTCCTCAAAAACATTCTTGCTAATGTTAAAATCGAGAGTTATTGCACAATAAATATCGAGGCAATGATCATTTGTAGCTTAACTTCGAGCCCTCTTTTAATTAGTAATTAATCAAGAAAAACTTATATAATATTGAAGTAAAATTGTTAAAAATCCGAGTTATGCGTCATTAGCAATCTTATTCTCTTCATACTTCAAATTTCAAATCATGATATATCAAGGCATATGTATGTAATCCTTAGACCTAAAGAGGTAAGCATCATTTGTTGCTGCAACTCCTCGATTAGACCTAAAAGGAAGGAGAAAGAAAGAAACATGCATCTCTTTAACCACTCAACCTCACCGTTTAAATTTCTTTGATGCAGTAATTAAATGATAAATGTATATAGCCTTCATTTGAGGCTGAATCTAGGGTATAGCCATCAAAATGCAAGTGCCTGAACTTACCTGATCATCAAATAAAGTGTTACTATTTTAGTTGCTTTATGCATCCATATGATTTATACAGAATATACTGGAGGAACTAAGTACTACTTTACTCTTCAATGTGCTAGCATTTCAATTCAAGTTTAGGCAAGGAATAAATGTAAGCTTATGTTAATTAATACAAGATTTGGTTATGTTTTTTTCTTTTTTCTTTTTGATCATAGATTTGATCGTTTTTGACAGACGACCTTCTATATGAAGTATTTAAAATTGATCAAAGCTCTCCTGAGATCTACTCTTGTACGATTCATAGCACAAAACATCTTTCTTTTGATATACTATACCTATACAATGCATGTAGAGAGACACTTCAAAGGAGGGCATTCTTCTATTGAAGTTATTATATATCAATAAATATCCATACATCAATGCAAAAGAGTAGGTTTAAACAAAAGAAATCTGCAATCCTTATTTATTTATTTTTTTTTAATAAGAAATCTGTAATCCTTGAAAATTCATTTTGATGGTTGAATTCCTTGATTTCATTTTACAATAAGATTCGAGGGAGAAGGGGCTCGGCAAAAGAAAGAAGAAACCCTAAACCAAACTAATTGTTATAAGGATCAGAAGATATGAACAACATATTTGCACTTCGAAGGATTATTAGAGGAGACTCACATCAATGCAAAAGGATTCATGCATGCGTGTATCAAAGTCTCTCATCCATAACCCTATCTGAAAGGAAGATTTTCCGTAAACACCTTCTCATATCTAGTGGGAGATCCAGCAGGATCTTGCTTTCGGCCAAGCCGTAGGATAAAACTGCTAGTGGGGTCTAGTAAGAATTTAATTGCATAACCATAGTCTTAACAAAAAAATGAGAAGAAAAGGCAAATGTAATTATCAAACAGAAGTTTGACATAGCTAGAGAAATCAATATATATAGAGTACCTTGGGAATTTGTTGTTCTTCACTGCCTTTTGTCCATACTTCCTCCATCTATAACCATCATCGAGTATATCAACTTGACTCCTAGTTTGAAAAGCATACTTGGGCTTTCTAATCTTCTTCTCCCCTTTCTTCTTGGCTGCTTGAGGCTCAGTTTCAGACCCGATTGCAAAGCTTGCACTTTGAGAATTTAGGTCTTTATTCATTTCGGGTGATGTTCTTGGTACTGGGTGTTGAGTTTCTGTCTTCAATCCCAAGAACCCACCTGAACTATCTGCTTGAAAACTATGGAAAACATGAGAACTATTTGTCATGCTTGAAGAGACAGGGTAGTTCGGTGATCCTGTCGACGAAAAAGGAAATAACATTTGGAACTTTTCCATGGAAAAACCAGCTCTTATAAAAGAAGAGGAGGAGCGGAAGAAGGAAAAAGGGAAGGTCTTAAGGCGTAGAGAGCACACCATATATGAAAGGAAGGGGCGGCTTGGTGGCTAAAAGGCACGAAATAAAAATAAAAATAAAAATAAAAATCCAAAGAGATATGCAGTGTTTTTTTTATTTTCTTAAAAAAACAGTGTCGTAAACGGCACGAAAATTCTTCCAAGGAGAAAAGAAATTAAGCAGCTTCATTAGCGGGTTGATTAGGAAAAGTAAGGTGGAAAATAAAGGCGGCTTCATCATTATGATTAAGACAACAATTTGTACGGTGATTCATATTAAATACATTACCTAAAAGAATATTTTGACCTCCCCATTTGAATTTTAGTTTTGATAGTATGAGTTTTAGATGAATTAAGATTAAAAGTTTTAATGGTTATGAATTTTTTAAAAAAAAATAAAAATTAATTAAGAAAATTACCTTGTCATCTTATAATTTATTTAAAAATACACTAATTTACTAATTTTTAAAAAATTACACTTTACAATTTGAACTTTGTTGTTTGTGTATCGATTTATGAACTTTTAAACTATGATTTTTTAAGAGTTAGTATATAAAAGATGTTGGAGGTAATTTTTTAATTTTTAAAACATTAAATTTAAAAATAAACATTTATAAGAATTAATTATTTTTTGAAAATAACAAATCAATATGAAAAAATACATATCTAAAATTACTAAAAAAAGATATTAGTGCCAACTAATATTTAAATTGATTTCGAGAACATGCGAATATGTGTTTTTTTTAATAAAAAAAAAAAAGAGAGGCTAAAACGAGAGGCAGCTGGGATTGGACTGGCTATTGCAAGACGACTCACGTGTAATAACTTTCTTTAGGCTTTTGTTTGGTGGGAGCAAAATGCTGCTATGGTGCATGTCTGCGTCTGATGCCTCGCGTAGTTTCCATGAAAGTGCTTCAATATCCCTCGTGGTGAATGTATTTGCCTCCATTATTTTCTATCGTCCACCACAAAAGTAACATGAAATCTTTCTGAGTAGATCAGTTTTGATACTGAACAGTTTACCATTGATGACTCAACAGGTTTTCTAGCTAGGGAGCTGGCATTGTTGATTTGCTGAAAGAAACACGAAATCTTGTCTGTTTATATGTTAGATTTAACATCTAGATTTCATTCTTCTTCTTTGATTCATATTGCTTAAACTTGCCCGTGATGCAAGAACTTGCTGTATAAATTATAAATATTCAAGATTTTCAGAAGAAACTCGCCTGTCATCCATGTCATAATTAAAGGGCCAATTGCTGTCCAAAGGGTCATCTTCTAGCATTGGTTTTGTTGGAAGATTTTTCAAATAGCTAGCAACCATTTTGATTGTCACATATTCTTGTGAATACCGTGTGAGAATAGCAATCATCTATTTATACTTATAATTCAATGTTAATAAAATTATTATTTTCTTTTTTAAAATAGCTGATGTATATACACACACTAAGTTTTGTTTATAATTTATATATTACTAAAAGACTGGTTATTGTCAAAAGATCATCATTAATCATTGATGTTGTCAAAAGATGTTTTCAAATACCAAATAGTTTGATTTTTATAAATTATCATGAACACCGCATCAAAATAGTAAATCCTCTATTAACATTTACTCGGTATCAATCACATTGTTATTTTCTTTTCTAAAAAGAAATGATGTGTGTACGTGTTTGTCTACACACACACAATCTGAAGAGGAAAAAAAAAGATTGTATAGTTTTAATATGTATAAAAAAGATAATGCTAGAGATTCTAAAATAATTTTTAATAAAATATTTTTGGTGATAACAGTAAATATATTCTTAATTAGGTTTTCTCACAAAATATATATTACAAGTTATGAATATATAAATAAATTATTGATTATAAAATGTCTATAATGATTTTAAAAAATCACTATACAATATACCATAACAAAAACAATTTTGATTTCCCAAAGCCTAAAAAAATTCTAAAATACTTTATTGCATTAGTTTGTTGCCTTTATTCATCAAAAAATTTTAAAAATACTAACTGAATTTTGTCTTGTACCTTTTTAATGATCAAGACCGACATTAATTATTTTTCTTGTTTTTTTTTTATTTTTCAAGGCAATTTGCTCCCAAACTCAAATTTTGTAAATATATCCTTGAAATAAATAATGTGAGAAATTTATTAGGGAGCTAATAGATAATTAATTATTCATAAAAAATATTTAGTGAAGTTGCATTTTTATTTTTATTGAATTTCAAGGTAATTATTTTTTAATTTAAAGTGAATTTGCTTCGTAATCAAATTTCACATATAATAAACTACCAAAACTTTCATGGGAAATTGAAGTCTATAAAATATTGTTGCCCAAAATTACATAATTAATTAAACAAGCAAGCTTAAAATTTTAGTTAATAATAACAATGTAAACCTAGAATTCACAAAACTAACATGCTTGCTAAGAAAATATATAAATTTGCATAAAAGATTAAAATATAATCCTAACATGTATATTGACATACATATAATTATGCATAAGAGAATAAAACTAACTCTTACTATATATTCTAAGAATGCATGGAAAATATACTTAAACAAAACCAATAAATGATACTTTCTTGTTCTTGTTGAAGTATATAGTATATAACTAATCTGAAAATTTGTTGTTGTTTTCAAGGATTAATTTTTTGTTTTTATGATTTAATTAATCCTTATTTGATATAAAAAAAAACTTGCTTCAATAAGTCTTTCAGGATTTTAACTTCATCTTTTTATGTAGATGCATTCCTAAACCAGATCCAATAAATCAAGAAAATAAAACTTAAAAATTTATCTACAAGGACTAAATCTATACTCTAGATTAAGAGGCAAATAAAAAGCAAAACCAAAACTTAAAACAAAAGGACTACAGTGGAAAACTAGATGAAGAAGAGTGTCAAAGAGTATGCAGAATTTGTAGAAAATTTAGGAACCAAAACTTGTATGGAATTAATTCTGATAATTGAAAAAGTAAGTTTATTATATCAGCTTTGATTACCTACCATAAAATAAAAATTAAACCGGGATGTTTTAACTTTAAAGTTTTAACCTTAAAAGTTGATTAACCTCCCATTGAATTTAATCTTAAATGTGATCACTAAACATGTTTTAAACAAATATTTCAACAAATATAAATGTGTTTTTCATTAGGTTGTCTAAGAGACGAAAGAAAAAATAAATAATTAATAAGATAAAATGTTAAAGAGGTAATTGATAAAGCACAAACTTTTAAGAAACTCATCTAATGTCTTGTGTAAGACATGGAATGAGATGAACAAGCGAGTTTTGGATCGCAAATGTGGGTTTGAATTGGAAAAGGAAGATCAATAATTGAAGGCTCTCTCTCTCTCTAGTCCGCGCAGCCCTTCTTCACATGTTTGCAAAGTAAAGCATTTGTTGAATATCTAATAAAGAAGGGGAAAGAAAAAATCTTAAAGCTTGGATTATTCAAACTTATTTAGAAATGTCAAATACTCACATCCCTCTGGATTATCTTGAAAGGTCAAATCCAATTTACCCAAATGTCTCCCATCGTGCATCATACTATAGAAAATTGTTTACCTTAGGGCACGAAGTTATATTAAAGTGATTTGAAGGTTTCGGAGAAGAAGAGTATTAATTTCTGCAGAACTTAATTATGCAAGTCTTTTACAACAACCCTCGGATCTGTGTTGAAAGATTAATTGCTGATATATAGCTATTAATTAGTAGCTAAAGATTGCAATAATCTGACGTTCTTCTTTCTTTTTTTTAATTTCAACATTACTTTTATCCAATTAATCACATTATAAATTCGAAAAAGATATCACATCTCTAATTTTCCGATCAAAGATTCAATGGCTAATAATTTACGTATTATAAGCAATGGTTTTAGATAAATTGTAATGTTCTTGATGATTCGTTACATAATAATTTTGAAGTTCTTTTTTCCTAATTATTATATCATTTGACGATCATTAATTACGTCAACTAATCTCTCAAGAGCTCTATTTGCTACTTGCGAGAAAAAGAAGAAATAAGAAAATATTGAAAATTTTTAATATCGGAAATTTTGCTGGTTTAGCTTGGACTCAAACCATATATCCTAAGCAAACTTTACATTTTTTTCTTTTAATTCTTTTAAACAAAAAGTCCAATTGATTTTGAGATACAAAATGAAAGGAGTCCTCTTCCACTCATATAACCGTTCCGACATCATCTTGAGGAGGACTCTTCAACAAAATTTACGAACATACTAACCTCGTTAGAAACTTCAACCGTGTTGAAAACAAAAATCCAAATCTAAGTGTACGATCTCTTTAACTCAATTGGGACCATAGAAGTTATGTTGAAGAAATTAGTGACAGAAGCAGTTACGTCGTAAAAGACACGAAGACAAATTAAACAATAAAGTGTTGATTTTCTCACAAATTCCAAACAAAGAAAAAAAATTTGAAAACAAGACTAATACTGGGATTCTGGTTCAAATTAATTGCGTGTGTTTAATGCTTCGGGAGGAAATAGACATGTATAGAAATGGATAAAAAAAATATTTAATTAAATTGATAGAAATAAAAACATAAAATAAATTTATTAACATAAAAGATATATATGGACATATCCTCCCTATTTATTCTCTTTGTCTCTACTTGTTTAAGATAATAATTAAACAATATCCTAAAATCCAGCCAATCTTTTAACTTAATTAAATACCTCGTAAAATTCTTCTTGATGAAAATTCGCCCTTTCCTTGTCTCCATTGTTTAATTTCAGATAATAATTAAACGATTCCCTCAAATTCAGCCAATCTTTTAACTTAATTAAATACCTAGTAAAGTTCTTCTTCCCGTTGAATTGATGAAAATTCGCCCTTTCCTTTCCTTTTTGTGTTTTTGGTCTGTCACTATGTTGTTTTAATGTTTTCAAGTTTCATCTTATGCCATGGGGTTGTTTTTAGATTGGAATTTTATTAAATTTTAATTTTTTTATATATTTCTAAATTGTTTTAATATTAAAAAAAAATTAAAAATATTTTAATATATTTTTAAGCAAAAAATAATTTAAAAATCAATATCAATTACAGTTCTAAACATGTCTAAGATATTCATAGATAGCTATAGGGTATTAAACAAGTTTTTTCATCAGGAGAAATTGTGTACAACTTTATGACTGCAACGTTAAAACTTAAAATATCTAATTTGACTATAAATAGTTTTTCTATATTTAAATAAACATACTTGTTTTTTCAATAACAAAACTATTAGATCGAAGTAGATTGCACAATATCATGTAAAATACTATATCTACTAGTCTCATTTTATTATACAGTTATATTTAAAGAAAACATTCTTTCACTGTGTGTTAATGTCGATGGCGTTGTTCAATTAACACTGCTTTTTTTATTTTTATTTTGTCACTAAACTTTATTTTTCATTAATTCCATCCTTCCATGTGCTTTTTATGATATTTCAGATTTTTTTTTTGTTTTCATATACTTGAGAATTTAAGGTGTTTGATCAGACTTTATAATTTAATTAGAGGGTAATTTAATGAAATAGATTTTAACCTTGTAGTATAAAAAAAAGTTAAAAGAAATGGTGAGAGAATAATAATAATAAAAAAAAAACAGGAGGGCTTTCCTCAAGTTTGCACGGAAAAATTCATTTTTCTCACAAAAATTCTTTGTTTACTTATTTTTTGTTACTTTAATTTTAAAATTTTATATTTGTATCTTAAACTTTATTTTATTTATATTTCAACTCCTGGTTTAAAGAAATGAAAGAGAAAATCATAAAAAATTAATAATTAGGTGACCATATGTCAATATTAATGTCATTACTTGATAAGAAAAGTGCAATTGAATGTTTTGAAACTTTTATGTTATTAAAAAAAGTAGGTTGATTCTCAAATATTTTTTAATTGATTAAAATATGTTTTAAAATTAACGATGAATTTATTAAGATTTTTAAAGTATTTTATATAAAAAAAAAGAGTTCAAAATGGGTTCTAGAATCCTAGAACTTAGACCTTGACATTATAATGATTAAAATCTTTATCATAGACAACATCTATTTGCCACTATTGATGACAGAAAATGCATGTTCAACTTGGGGATTCAAGCCCGAAGTTTGAAAAGTTATAAAAACATTTAAGTTCTGATAAACATATATTAATAATTGATTAGACGACGACGACAAACACTATTTGCACCAAATTGGCAAATAGAAAGAAAATCGTATATATTTATAAATTTAGAAATGTAATTTGGAAATTAAACATGTTGTACAAAACAGAATTATAATTGAAAGGACCATGTTAATCGTCTAATTCAAGTAAATAAGAAATAAATGCAAGAACAAGAAAATCTCAAATCAGATTTGTATATTTAAATTTTTAACATGTATGAAGTTTTATTTTTTTCCAGCAGAAAGATCCTCAAGTTCAAGGGAAAACAGGATGATCTCAGCCAGGATCACCATTCTGGAGATGAGGAAGCGGGTTGGTTTGGCTATTATGAAGTGAGATTGAGAGCAGTTGCATACACTCGAGAGAGATAGTTTCGTTTTTCTGATTGTGGTTGGTGACTATACGGTGAAATGTAGAATTATTTTAGGGTTAGGTTAATTGGTAAGAATTTAATATTTATAACTTTTTTTTATTAGAGATATTATATTGTTTTTTTTTTAAGTTTGGTTCGGTTTAAATTAAACTAAACAAAGTTTATTTAATAATTTTTAAAATTAATTTAATTGATTTTTTT
Source organism: Populus pruinosa (assembly GCA_026413675.1). NCBI lineage: Eukaryota > Viridiplantae > Streptophyta > Magnoliopsida > Malpighiales > Salicaceae > Populus > Populus pruinosa. The sequence goes on along the minus strand of CM048592.1, from coordinate 38,045,147 downwards.
TAGATGAGTATTTTTAATTAATTTTTTTTGTTTACTCATTATTTTTGTTGATTAATTTTTTTGAACATCTTCTTGTTATTATCAAATGTTCTCAAAAATTTTAATAGCTTGCAAGGAGTTTTTCTTTAATGGGTTTGGTAGTGCGTCCTGTTTGCTCATTACAAGTGTATTTATGTATATGATAATGGTTGTGTTTTGAAAAAATCATAAAAAATATTAATTTGGTTAACGTGATAGCTAGAGTTTTGAAAATACGAGTCCCATCAAAAAATAACATAGAAACATAGTTTTAGAAAAAACAATATGTAACTGCTTTAGCATACTATTTACTTTTGTTAAGTAAATAGTGTAGGGTAAATTAATTTTAATTTATTTATTTGTATTGTTTATATAAAAAGTAAAAAATTAATTTTTTTAATTATATTTTATTTTAAAAATTACTATTTAATATTATTTAATAACACTATATAAATTAGAAGGGGATCACTTAATGATGTAACATTTACAGAATTTGATCATAATTTTAATTTTATTTCTAATGATATTTTACCTGATTTTGATGATATTTTACCTGATTTTGTTATTCATTTAAAAAAACTATAGAAATTATAATCCTTGTCGTATGAGTTTCATGCATGATGAAATTACAGATAGTTTAATGGAATAATAAAAACAATATTTAAAATATTATTTATTTCATGATATAATAGTTATAGTTAAATTTATAATATTTAAATTAAAAATTATCGATATTAATATCTATCACCAAATACATTAAATTATTTTTTATTCAATTTCAATTTCAATTACAGTTTTAACCAAATATATATAAATAACAAATCAACCTTAACAAAAAAATAACTCTTATAAAATAATTTAAAAAAAATTAAAATAACAAAAATTATTATAATTTCAAACACATTCTATACCATGATGATTTACAAATGTGCTATAAGTTCTAGCAAAGGAAATCAACATTTGGAAATGTCATTGAAAATGGTATTGTATTTATACCTTCACTAATAAATTTTCAAATAACTATTTTGCATCAATATAATAAAATACTTTTTTGCATTTTTAAAAATATACGTTATCCATTAATAAATGTCGTCATAATACACACGTTATTATTATTTTATATATACTAGATTAAAGTCACCATTCCAAATTTATATCCTAGCAAATACATATACCTTAATTTCCAAAAGCATTTGTGTTATTATTAGTAAAAATAAAAAATAAAAGAAGGTGCGTTAGTTTAATATAAGAAATTGAAGTATTCTCAAGTGCTTGACATCTCAAATTCCCATCATTTTATAAAAAGAACTACATTTCCATCTCTCTGTCCAAATAACTTTTTCAAGATAAATCTTGACCCCGTAATATCTTTTAATCTTAACCATTTATAAACCCTCTCGAGAGCTCCTCGGCAAGATTTACAAGCAGGCTAGGTAGCTCAGAACTTCAATTGTGATGAGAAAAATCTTAGGGAACTATACATTCACATGCACACAAACGTACAAGTACATTTAGGTCCTAATGTTTTAGGATTGTCAAACAAGTCCTTCAGAATTATGACATAGATATACTCTCTTTATATATATATATATAAAACAATCTAAATAGTTTTCTAAGGTATTAATTATTACCCGCACACATAGTACCCTAGCTCCCCTACTGATTCCAAGGAACAGCTGCCATTGTTGAAAAACAACCGTGGCGTAATTGGTTCTGCGATAAATTTTACAGCACGAAGTGACAAGGACGTAGGGATTAGGTTTGGAATTTTTCCACTCTGTACAGTGCAACACTATTGTCTGGGTTGCGATATCCAATGGTATCATGAGATCTGAGTGATAGCCAAAAATACTTGCACATGCATTTCGTTAGAGCTTGATTGCAGCAGCAATTAACCTGTAATGGTGAAATGGACTGGTGCTTACCTCATTCGCTGCCTCCAAATTTCAGAGATGATCATCATTGTCATCTTGTATATACAAAAGACGTTCTTTGTTCATTTTGATCTTAATGCTTATGTACAGTACTGCCTATTCAAAGGGCGATTGAAATTTCACGAGGGTGGCACAAATTAGTCTACTTTAATCATTCCCTGACCTGAAAGTAGACAGAATATCGGCATCAGATAGCCGATTGGCCTTCTCGCCAGACCGTCTTTGAAAATTTGAAGATGATAAAGATTATGAGTTGTTCTACCAAGAAAAAGCATGTATCATGGAGCCTTGAGTGTATTATTATCTCGCTCACCAACTGTTATTCCGGGATTCCAAGGCGTGACCTCAAAGTCCAATTGATTGGAGGCAACCAAAATTAAGTTTAAATTCAAACTCCAAAGGTCAAAAGTGATTTGCTCCTACATTTATCATCTCATGTCCGGATCCAATACAGAAGATTACAAGAAATTGTTAGTGCAGCAGCCTGGATTAGGATGGTCTGCCTAAGAACCAGCCCAAAATTTAGTTTTGATGTGCATAAACTAGTTCAAGATTACTGTCATGTATCAATAATGTGATGCGGCGCCACTGATTGGCTTGTAGTACAAATCACAAAACCTAGAAGTCGAGTCTGGGTCCCAACTGAAGCTATCTGTCAATGATCCATAGAGAAAATTCTTGATGGTCGAATTAGTCATTACCAGAATTTGTCCATTGTTTCTGAGCCTAGCTGTGGTATGTTTTTAGCCAGTTAAGGCATCCGTGGGGAAAGAACCAGAAGAAAATCACTTTGTCATTGATCCCTTTTACGTCATTCACTTGAAGTTTTACAAGGTGGCCTTCAGAGGAGAGTACGAGATGTGATGAAAATGGGAATTACTAATGAATTAATGTTAAGAATGACAGCTAGTTTCATTTTTGCCTGGTGATCAAAGTCACTCGGACAAGAAACATAAATAATCAGCTGCTTCACTGGCATACTTTTGACAGGCCGCTGATAATAGTAAACTACCAAGCATTCACAAATCCCTGGGGACATGTCTTTCCCTTCGAAAAACTGATTGATTGGATCACCCCATGATTCCCTTCTTGCTCCAGGTTTTGCACCAGAAATAACTCCTACATGTATGAGCGCATCCTAGGCCTTGTCAAGGACTGCCCCCCGTCAAGAAATATGGTTGTCCCAGTCATGTATCTTGAACCATCACTGATTAAGTAGATGACAGTTGATGCTACATCCTTCTTGGCATCAAGCCATCTCTGCATCGGCACTACCTCTTTCACCAGCTTCTCTGCCCTCTCCTTCCCTTCTGAAAGAGGATATGCATCTTCTAGGTGTAAACCACGAGCGATTCCATTAACCCTGATCTTGTACGTTCCTATCTCCATAGCTGAATGCTGGAAACAATAGCCAGAAATGCTGGTGTAAAAAAATTATGTTCTTTCATGATATGACAAAAATAGCATTGCATCAATAGTCTGATGAAATGCAAACCATTTATGCTCCATGTCATTGCTCAATATTGAACTCAAAAGATGCTTGAAAGCACAACTTTGAGTGCCCATTCAATGTAGCTGTAACCCGACTTCACATGGACTTGCATACATATGACGTATCAGAAGAAGACAGTTGATGTTATAATCATTACCTTGATCCTAGAGACAAATTGGATTCAATTATTCCAATTAGTTGTGTCCCACTTGAATTCTGTTTTTCCATTCAAAAGTTATTGTTTAGGAAACCAGCCAAATAAACCAACTTTGCTATCCAGAACAATGTTACAGAAAACCAAACCAATCCATCTGTATTGACAGGAGGCTCCTTCGATAAATTATTCATTGAAGAAATAATGCAATTCCTAATAGCATAATGAAACCAATCTTATCCAGAAACATTGATTTGATATTAGCCATTATTATCATCCAACACAAAGTACACCATGGAATTTATTTTCATTATCCCTTTCCTTACCACCTCAACCAGCATTCCTGGTCTTGATCATCCTAACACAGGAATACCTTCCTCTTCACACCAGACCACTTCTCGCCATGCATTAACTTCTTTATATCGCAGATGCAAAAGGAGAATAATGCATGACATGAACACAAACAAAAACAACCAGAAACTCCATCATTACTGCTAAATGCAGATGTGCAGCTAAAGCAAAGGCTGGTCAAGACAGGCTTCAGGAATTCAAGGTGTTTGCTAGGGTTTATCTGTAGTTAAATGAAGACAAACAATGCCTCACCTCCACCATATGCTTAGCACAGGGTGGAGGCTCAATATAAAGCATAAATAGTGGCATAAATCATGCCGTGATTTATGGCATTTGCTCCCAACTTGATCTACAAGTAGACACATTGAAGAGCTGAGGAGAGTGTGTTAGAGCAGAAGAAGATAGAAAGAGCTTAAGTGAGAGTGAGTTGAGTAGAGAAGAGTGTTTTTCTCCTTCTCCTTTTTGTATTATTTCTTTAATTGATTAATACAAACCAGTAATTCTATGGAGTAGGCAAGTTGCCGAACCACGTAAATTTGTGTATTTGATTTCTAGAATAACCTCACATTATCTCACTTGTATATCTACATTATCTCACTTGTATCCTTAAGATAGTGAGCATGCATGGCTTTGGACCCTAACAGAACTGTAAACACACAAAAATAAATATGATTAAATACTAATTGATTCACTTACTCTAACTAATTGCTGTATTCCTGCTGAACATGAACCATATGCAGCAGCCCCTGGATATAGTCCTCTCTCAGCACCAATTATAGAGGTCAAGAATATAATGGAGCCTCCTGAATTATAGTCCCGCATTTTTTCCCCAACAGCCTTTAGCAGAAACCATGGAGCCATAAAATTTATTTTCACTATTTTTTTGAACTCATGTTCTGTTACTTGCAGAGGTTCTTGAATCCTTCCTGTAGCACAAAATTAGAAGTAATAAATTCACTTTCTTGCTTCCAAGTTCCAGCTTCATTTCACAAACCTCAGTATAACAAATACATCAAACTGATAATGTTGAAGGGAAACAAGAAAATGATAAAAAACAAAAAACAGAAAAAACAAAAATGTGACTTTAAGTCTTTCCCATTTTCTATCCCATCATCTCCACTTTCCACTCCAAGAAAGACGAGCTATTTATTTAGCATTGACATAGCAAAGAAGAGAGTCCCAGGTGAACAAGCCAGAGGTTAAACTTCCTACTTCTAACAAATTACAGGATGGATATAAAGGGATTCAAGAGCAGGCCTTCTACTGAACCAAGAAGAAAAACATGCTACGAAGGAGAATAATGGTTTGAAAACTTCAGATTCCACATTTCTTAGAAGATGCTAACATACGTTCCCAGTATAACCTAAGCCAACCAAGCTACAACAGAACAGTATGTGTACAGCATATATGATATTATTCTTTCTGTTGAGAAACACAAGGGAGGGGAAAAAAGAATAAAGCACATGTCTATAATACTACAGCACAATACAAAGATCATACACAAAATGCTCACAAATACACAAGGCATTATCTACTCTTACTGCCTATAACTCTTATATGGAAAGTGGAGCCCTCTCATCTTATAAACACACATAGAGCACACCTCTCAACTCAACTCCAATATATGTAGCACTCACATTTTAGACCCCACACACACAAATGAACCAAGCATTTTATACGAACTTAAGTCAGTGACATAAATCCAGTTCCTAAGGCACAGCTGGATGTGAAGATAATGTACAACTTTGTTCAAAGCAGATCTCAATCCATTTTCTGCAGCCTTGTTTCATTGTTGAATTTACAAACTATCACAGCTGGCCATTGCAACCAAGTTCAACCGATACCTGTTTTTAATTCATAGAGTTGGTTTCTCCACCAATGACATTAGAAACTGAGCCAACCATGAAGCACAATGCAACCTATAGTACAAGAGACCAATTAGACTAGAAGTGTACAATTTCTCTACCAACTGTCTGGTAACTGATATCTCTTTTTATATTAGAAATGGCTGACAGAGGGGTGGATTCAAACTCTATACCTCACCCATTATTGCTTTGTAAGAATACTGTTGAGCTATAACTGGTATAACCAGCATTATAAGGGAGCACTATAACAACAATTATTCAGTCCTCCTGGAGTACTCCTCCACTCAACAAAAAATGGGTTCCACAAATACGTAACATGGTGGGGTTCCACAATGGGAATATCTTATATTTCCTTTCACTTTAGACACTATATACTAGTATACATAGGGAACATGGGTTCAGTTTTGTGCTAAAAATATGAATGCTACATTACATATGTCAGTGTGTTCCTTCAGTGCGTGATGGATGGTGAGTGAACAGAAAATTAAGCAAGCTAGTCTTCAACTTTGTACGAGTTGCTGATAGAATTTCTGAGCAATTTTTCATTTCTATATTTTCAATGTGCAAAGTGCCTGTGTTTTCCCAAATATAACAAGAGTGTTTAATTTCTTATTCTTCCACCCTTGTATTTCTCAACACTTCCAACTCATGGTAATTTTTGTTGCCACCACCCTGAATCACAACTATCCTACTTATGCAATGTTACTATTCTAGAGACCAAAACTACTGCCAGCACCATTGCTCTATGCATTAATCCTGCACGCACAAAGCCAAGAATCTCACGTCTATCTTCCAGTTGAAAGAGTAACCTGTGTAGGAGGTCTGATCAAATTAATGGCAGAGGAAAAGGGCAAGCACTGCTCCAATTCAATTGTAGCAGTGCTTGTTCCTTTCTAAACATTATGACTCATATGCGTCTCTTCCTTATCAACTTCTTAATAAATAAATTGATTGATTATTATGGCACCAAATACAATATTTGATTGTAATAACTCTACTAATGTCCTTTCCTGTATTGCCATTAAGCTTTGCCAATTCCTTCAATACTCCAAAAGGTAACTTGAAGTTCAAAATGAACAGAACACGAGTTTCAATATGGTTTCATAGGTACTTATAGAATTCATTTGGTATTGGATTGAAATTACATTAAAAGTCAATGTGCAAGAAAGGGTCCAAAATCTGCTGACTTCTGGTGAAGTATCAACACTAAAATCTATTTTCAGATGCGGGTTTAACCAAAACAGATGCAGTTCACAAAACAAAGTTTAACACAAAGTCAAATACCAAATATTGCCTTAGTGTTTTAGCTGTGATCCATTACAATATGAGTTCCAAATCGTAGTCAATCAGTCACTACCATCCAAGAAAAGAAAAAAAAATTGAATCACTCATGAATGATGACAGAACGAAAGATTGAACTTATGACCTGACTTTCCTAGTCTCTCTAATTGTACTTCAAATTAAAAATTCCAAGTAACACCCAGAAAACTAGGAAGTTATGGTTCAAATTCCACCTAGTGGAACAGGAAATTCAATGGAAGCAAAGAATAGAATAAACGAAGACACAATACCCAGATAATCAACCAAACAAGATAACGAAGACACAATACCCAGATAATCAACCAAACAAGATAGAAGTATTATCTACACCGTGGAGAGAGATGTAAAGAGAGACAAAATTACCTTCATATGTATAGCAATGCACAAAAGCATCTAAATTACCCAAAATCCCACATGCCTTGTCCACTGGCTCTTCAAAACTTGCCTCCCTTTCCTCTTCCATATCCATTTCCACTACCTCCACTGGCAAAGCACCTTTGATTGCACTTGTTATCTTCTCACCGATACTCCTTAAACCCTTTTCATTTCCCATCAAAACCAACCTGATCATACATTAACAAATAACAAATTATTCAATAAACCAACCAATCTTGTTGGATTGTTATCTGAATATAAAATTGAACAAAGAAAAGTATATTAACTGTCTTCTATTTTTTTTATAAAAAAAAAATGTCTTTGCTCTGTTTTTATAAGCATAATAAAAAATCAACTGTCAATTGTAGACGGCCAGGATTCCATTTTTGTTTATAGAACACGCGGGAATATTACTTAAAAGGTACTATTCAAACTGTGGATTTCATTAACCAAAAAACAACCGAAACTGATTAGAAAATTATAAAGAATCCAAAACATATCCAGCTTTCCCTGCCCGAAAATAAAAAATTCATTTCCTTCTTTTCCTTCTCTTTTCTCAGAAACCAAACACAATTGAAAAGCAGTATTCAATACCTGAAACCTCTTTTCTTCCATTTCCTTCCCTTTTCTCAGAAACCAAACAACAAATCAATGAAACTATAAAATTCATAAAACTGAACCTTCAAAAACCCAGAGAAACTTGTAGAAATTTTTTTATAAAAAAAATCTCATTTGTCTTAAAAATAAAAACCTTTCATTTCAAAACCAGTAAAAAAGAAGGAAAGAAAAAAATCCATTTTCTGTCATTTCCTATGAAAGACTGAAACTATAATTTGGTGGCATTTCCTTTCGTTTTCCTTGTCTAGCTTCGCTCCCAGGGAAAAAAAATGACACTAAGAAATTCAATTAAAAAAGAAGAACAGAAACTCAACCTGCATCCTTGTTTAACCAAATGAAACGCGATATTCTGCGAAATCTCATCTCCATTTGAAGTAAGCAACACTTTCTTCACGCCACTTCCCATTCTCCAATTTTCCAACTTCAAATTTCAATACAAACCGTGTCAATAACAAAAACAAAGAACAAATTCATGAACCTAAACACACACAATTCACGTAAAAAGAGAAGAAATGAATTATCTATCACAGACGGTACCTGGTAAAAAAAAAAAAAACTAATTGAATGAAGGTAAGAAAAAAGAAAGACGTCTCGTCAAATGAATGTTACGTGCTTCAGACCTCAGATATCTTTCGGCCACGAGTTGTCATTTATATATCTGTGCTGCTGCGCTCGAGCACAATTTTGCAATTGCAGTGTCTTTCACGCTTTACACAGAAAAAATGGGGGTAGTTAAGAAAAGAAAAAAATTAGTATAAAATTGTATAGATTTATTTTATTTTATTTTTCATTTCTTTTTTTAATTAGAAAAAAAGGAGAAAAAAATTGTTGACAAATAAATAGAAATGAAACAGAGGAACTAGACATCTCCTTCTTTTCACGTTCTTAAAATAAATAAGGGTGTCCTTTTGCACGTGCAATGAATGATAGTGTCACGTGACATTGCACCGCCTCAACAACCACTAGCGTGGCGCCATGCTAGGAAACCCAAGTTGTAAAAATTGTGGACAAGCGCGACGTGATTAATTAATTTTTCCGCGTTTGGTAATGCGATGTTTTTTTATTAAAATATTAAAATTAAAAAAACATTTTAAAAAATAAATTCAACTGAGAAGTTAAGATCCCCGTGAAGGTAGGTTTGTTTTCCACTATTGAGATCGTATATAAACTTAAGGAAAATATCTTAATTAATTATATATTAACAATTTCAATTAAATAGTAATTAATAATATAATATAATATAATAAAAATAAAAATAAAATAAATAAATAAAAATTCTAAACACTTTTATTTTTATTCATATTGATTCCTCTACTTTTTAAACAAATTAACTCATTTATTTTGTCATTTGTAAGAAATAAATCCTTTTAAATTTTGACAGACCATTAATAATAATTATTTCAAAGATCAAACATGTTAATTTACAACTTTTATTCTATATATTTATCAGCTAAAACAAAGTAATATATCAATTGATATGTTAATAGTTTACATAAGAAATTATGAAGAACAAATAGGTAATTTAATTTTATAAAAATAAAATCCACAAACAACTTGTATCGTTAAAAAAATTATAATAATTATAGTCAAAATCAAGCCCTTGATTATCAAATTGCATAATTTTTACAAGATATAAATTTAAAATAATAAAAATATTAAGGTATAAATTACTAGAATACATAATTTTATATTTTTAAAAAACTCGTAAAATTAGTCAAATTTTATTGATTATACCGAATTTGAACACATTTGATCGATTTTACTAGTTTTTAATTTTTAATCTGATTTAATATGTTAGATATATATTAACTCATAAAATCATAAGATTTTAAGAATCAACTTATTTTTTTAATAATATTAATTGAAAATTTTGAAATTATTAACCAAAATCATTATTGGTGGCAGAGGCTTGGAGCTCTTGAAAATGATTGTTTCTTTACTTTTTTTTCATTTTATAGTAATTAGTGAATTGATATTCTGTGTAGGGGTTGCGGGCTACATCAAGTTTTTTTTTTAACTTTAAAAAATAAATTAAGAGATAATTATATTTTTGATTAATTTGTTAATAAAATAAATTTGATAATTAAGTTAAATTTTAATTATTTTGATAATAAGATAAAAATAGACAACAACAAAAAATAAAATAAAATAAGATATTGTTTTTAGGTAAAATTGGGTTAACACACGAAATCCATGACCTGGACATAAGATATGTCCAGATTATGTATCTATCATGTATTTTAGATAATAAAATTGTGATAATTAGATAAAAAAACTAATGATAAATAAAAATAAAAATAAAAAATTGAAAAATAAATTTAAATTAAGATATTTAAAAGCACAACACGAGTCATTTAGTAGATTATGTTTAATAAATATATTTATTAAAATAAATGCTTTTAAAAAATCAATAAATATATAAAATTTGTTAAGTAAAAGAAAAGGAAAAATTATTATGTAAGGTCACAAACATTAAAAATATCATAAAAATTTTAAAAAAATTAATCTATGTGAAATATATAAAAAAATTATATTAATCTTGTAAAAAGTAAAGACACCCGATATAATTAAAAAATTATTATTATTTAAAAAATATAAATAATAAAAAAATGATATGGGAGGGGTATTAATTATAAATAAATAAATAAATAAAATATAAAAAATATTAATTGAAAAAAAAAAAGATATCAAGAAAGGAAAAGGCTAATCACATGACTTTCAAGCCCGGTATTTGAGCCTCCTATTTTTTTTTATTTAAAAGAGTGAATGATCTATTTTTTTTAATAAAAAATAAAAGACAAAGACACATTGTTCTTGTAGTATATGACATGTCGTATACTAACCCAAATTCAAGCATAATTTTAATAGCTATAAAATCAGATCTATATGTTTTTTATTTGAAAACTCATTTTTCAACCATAAAATATTTATAGAATATAAAAAAATTAGCTTGTCAACCTATCAAACCTAAAAAAAATCTAAATCACAAATCAAACTAGAAAAATAATTCATTCTTAATTTAGGTATGATTTTTTAAGCTACATTAAAATTTAAAATAATCAAAATAAAACTTTTCTCATACTCATGTATGCGTTTAACAAAATTATTTTTTAATTATATCATGTAGTTATTTTTTAAATTTAAAACAATAAAAATATTAAGGTATGAAATAATTCATTACGGGGGGTTTTCTCGTACTCGTGCATATAAAAAGCAATACTTCTCTTAGTTTCTTTTAATATTATGGGTAAACCACAAAAAAGCCTCTCGAGAAAGTTTTCTCTGAATTCCTATGATTATCATTTCATCCTGATTGGATCTTTCATCCATATTCATGCACGCTTTTAAAAAAATTATTTTTTTAATAAAATGATACCATTTCTTTTATGAAATGTTATACAACTGGGATATAAATTATTGACCAAAATGTGTGTTTTTTTCATTAAAAAAAATATGACGAGGACTTAATTGAGGATTTAGTAAAACCTTAAGGATCTAATTAGTTTTGGGTGTTTGGGATTGTAGTGCATATTTTTTTTAAATAATTTTTTATTTAAAAATATATTTAAATAATTCTTTATTTAAAAATATATTTAAATAATTCTTTAATTTATCACATCAAAATTATTAAAAAATACTAAAAATATCTATGTAATATTTTTTATTTAAAAAAACATAAAAACATAAGCATAAGCAGTGACAAACAATCACTATACTTCTCGAGGATTCAATTGACACTATCCCCCTATGGTGAAAGTGATTTTTGAGGTTTGCTCTTTAAATAAAAACAGACAGGGGAACATGTTCCTGACACGTGAGGGGAAAATCAATGGTGGTAAGCAATTGGGCCCACTTAGTGGAATTTCATGGTGATTTCTAGAGGTGTTATCCCAATGAAGTAGTGGTGAGATATTTCTTCTTTTTTAAATAGTCATAATTGCGTTAGAGTGGCATTCCTCGGAAAGAAATATCAGGGCAGCATCCTACAAGTGGGGTTGGTAATGAGTAATAATCATCAGACAATGACTTGGCTCAGGATTGAAAGACTACAAAACCGAATTTACCACCTTTCCAGCCAGTTTTCTACCCCCAACAAATCTTCTCTTCCCAGCGATAGTCCCCCCTCCATGCCGCCCCCACCAACCTTTTCATGTTTCATGGGCTTTTCGTTTTTTTTTTTAAAAAAAATATAACAAATCATTTAAATTTTTTATTTTTGATTTTAAATTAATTTTTCTAATATTTTCATATTATTTTAGTATATTATAAAAAATTATATTAATAAATTTTTAAATTAAAAATATTTTAAAATAGCTATTACTGTACTTTTAAAAATCTATGAATTACATTCTATCTATTTTAATATGTGTGATGAGAGCGAGCTTATGAGAAAAAAAAAAAGATGATTGAAACTCTATCTAATCTTATTAGATTAGATATGGAGTTTTTGAAAATAATTATTTTATAAGATATATTTTAATTGAATTTAGTTTAATATTTATATATATTTAATTAAAGTTATAGTTAAAATTAAAATTAAAAAAAATAGTTTAATGTATTTAGTTAATAATACTTTTTAAATTAAAATTATATATGTATATATATTAATAATTTAAAATTTAAATATCATAAATTTAACTATTATTATTATATTATAAAATAAATAATATTTTTTTATTATTCTATTAAACCATTCATGATTCTATTATATTCAAAATTCATTCGATAATTAATATAGTTTTTATAATTTTTTAAGGGTATAATAAAATTAAGATTACAGTACAAATAAATTTAATTTAATTTAAATTAGCTTTACAAAAAAATATTATTATTCACATAAAAAATTACTAGTTTTTTAAAAAATAGCATTGTTAATATAAAAAATGCAAATAAAAAAAGTGAACTAAATTCTACCTTTTTTTAATGTTACTAGACAATTGGTTGGTTGTGATTACTTCAAATGAACTAAATTATTTTTAGTTATTATTTTATAATAAAAGGTATGAATATAAAGATAATATATTTGGTTCTTTTATCGAGAGGGTTGAAATTGTTATTAGATTACTTTTTTTTAATATTTTTGATAAATATATTAAAATAATATTTAATTATTTTTAATAATAAATATCAAAATAAATAAATTTAAAATATAAAAAATTCAAAATTTACTAAAATTTTACTATCATATTAAATAATTATTTGAAAGTGTGATTATGATTTTTTTTTAAATATATCAAAATAATATTTTTTATTTAAAAAAATTATTTTTGATATCAGTATATTAAAAAAATTATTAATTTAAAAAAATTAATTTTTTAAAAATATTTTTAAAATGTGAAAATAAATAATTTTAAATTAAAAATTATAATATATTAATAATTGTATTTGAAATGGATATCATTACGGGAAATCCCAAAGTCAAAGATCCAGCCACATCGCAAAACCTAGGAGTCTTTTCAAGACTTCTCTGCAATGTTGATGTGATTATATCTGAATCTAAATTTTCTTGCTTTCCAACTGGTAGGTGCAAGTTAAATCACCACCAGACAAAATGCTATTTATAATCAGACATGAGAGACAAGGATGGTAAGGATTTTGATTTTCTCCTCTTTTTTTCGAAATACAACTGGTCATAATTATTATGATTGAGTTTTTAATTTGAAATAGTTATTTAAATTGAATTAACATAATTATTATATTTTTAAGAAAATGGAAAAAATCTCAATCCAAAATGTAAGAAAGAGTGTGAATGAGAGAGTTTGCGTGTTCAAGATAATTTAGCTGAATACTAAGAGTATATCCTGAATTTTCATGCTGAAGAACGACAATGGTTAAAATGATATAATAATAATGACCTTTTTGTGGAAGAAAGAACCAACACTCCATTGGTGGACATTTGTTCAAACTTCATTCTTGCTTATATATATATATATATATATATATATATATATATATATATATATATATATATATATTCATCAATGATCCACTTATCCCTCTATAATTTAAATTTTATAACCCTATCTTTTTTTAATTTATAATCTAGCAGGAGGATCTTGAAGAAAGAAAATTAGAGAAAAGTAAATAAGCTGAGAAAATTGAAAATAAATATTTAACAGTAAATGGTAAAATGAAACCCTTTTAAAAACCATAACTTTCGGACACTTCCTATTAAAAAGAAATTACATTTGTTCCCAAAAAAGAAAAAAAAATGATGTTTCTTCTGTGTTTTCATTTCATATTTTTCTCTCCTATTTATGTTATCTCTCTCATACACTGTAAGTATAACATGTAATTAAAATCTAAAAACCATGAGAATAATATGAAAAACATTAAACAATAAGAATATAATTAAATGGGACATCCATAAATTTAAAATGACAAAACTATGAATTACCCTTCACTGTTCCTTTTACTTTTGTAGATAAAGACGCAAGTAGAGTTGGTGTCGGATTTGATAACTGATATAACGAGCCATGTGGTCTTCCCTTTCCACTAGAGGACAAAGCGTGGTCGGTGGCATGGTTCGAAGCTCTCGGCATCTTCAGATTCTGGACTTGGTTGTTGAAGGGCAGGAAAAAGATTTTATTTATTTGGATTTTTTTTCTTTTTTCTTTTTATAACAACGTTTGCATTTTTTCAAATGAAATCAGTGGATGTGGCCTGCCTCGTTGATGATTTAGAAATCGTTTGATATTGGAATAATGGTTATTTTAAAATAAAATATATTTAAAATTTTATTAATTGTAAATTTGAGATTTGCTTCTCCATCCCATTTTACTCATTAAATTTTTATTATTATGTATTTATTGTTGTTTATAGTTTTTGTATGCATCAGAACACTATTTGTTATTGTTTTTAGTTTCCGCATGCATCAGAAAACTACGTGCTTCCACCAGGAACATGCTTTTCAGATTCCACCATATGGCAAGTAAACTATGAGCATATGCAACGGATGGAGGAGAAGGAATCTTGAGTTTAGAATTACATAGAAACTTCGTAGGTCTCAATTACTGGAAGGTGTTTGGTAACATATAAAATTATGTTTTATATTGCAATGCCTATTAAAAAATTGAGTTTGAAATAAGATTTTGTGAAGTAATTTATATATTTATTTTTAATTGAATTTCATAAAACTCTATTTGTTTTTAAGTTCAAAAATAATTTTAAAAAATTTAATTTTTTTATTTACTTTATTTTTTTTATTTATAAAACACTACTCTAAATAACTCATCTAACCATTTAGTTTCCAGTTAACTGTGAATTTTATGATATTGATTTTTGTGTTAAAGACTGAGCAACTCGAGAACCAGTAATTATAGGATGGCGAAAAGTGATCCTTATGCACTAGTATTATATTTTTCACATTGTTTTAAATCCGGCTCTTCATAAATATGCACTTAGGATATCCTCAGTTTTTAGCTCTACAATTACATAAAATGAAAAATTGATTAATTTCATCGGAGTTATAAAATCTGAATGCTTTTATGAAAACTTAGTTGACTTTTATAAAAGCTTAGTTGATTACCATTTTCTAGTTCTAAACATTCAAATACTATTATCATTGAAAAAACTTATTCTGATTCATGGGGATCTATACTCTTGTGTTATCAATTGGATTTTTTTTTATGATTTTTAATTATTTTAATACATTAATGTTAAAAATAATTTATTTAAAATAAAAAATATTATTTTAATATATTCTAAGTAAATTTCTTTTTAAAAGCAGTTGCAACTACACTTATAAATACAACATTCATATTTTGTACTACATATAAACTTTAATAATAAATTTTATAAAACATGTATCTATCTAAATACAATTAATATACTTTTTTAAAACTTATTATTTTTTTTTTAAATTACAACCATAAAAGTTATATAAAAAACATGCATAGTGACCGTTGTTTCCTGTTAAGCTTGAAACCTCATTTCTATTTTATTCAAATGACCTCATGGATGGATTCCATTGGGTTTTGAAAATGTTCAGAATTTAAGCATCCGATAGTAATCAATGCTTGATTGACTCAGCTGGAGGTGCCAAGACCTCCGACCACCTCCATTTAGGAATGCCTTCCTATGAAGTCACCGGACTTGTACATCAGATACCTCTGTTATTCTTTCTGGCTTGTTGCTGGGATGAAAAGTAAGCAGATTATATTCTCCGATCAACCCAGCCTGGCCTTAAAGCCTGCATATGCTGTTAGCAAGCTTATTATTTTTCTGCGGTGGATATGTATGAATAGCTTCACTGTTAACCCTATCTTTTACCTTCCAAATATAACCAACCAAACAATCTCTGGGATTGGATTACGGTATCGAACACCACCATTCTTCTTTATATCTACTTTAGAAATTAATTTCTCTCATCTAAGCTCTCAAGTTTTGTTTTTAATTTCAGGTTTAGCATTGCATTGTGATCATATTAATAAGAAAAGAATTATCCAGTTATATAAAAAAAAAATATTTGATTTATTTAATTATAAATCATATGAAATTTATTAAGTTTATTTGTTGAATAGGATAATAAAAACACCCTTTACTAAAACAATGTAAAATCTAATAAATTATTAAATCTAATATATATAGATGTATATGAACCAATAACAATTGATGTCATTGATAAATATACAACCTTTTCTTTGATAATCATATTAGATATGGCCGTGTGTATTTGATAAAAGTTTGAATTATTAAAAAGTTCAAAGAATTCAGGAAAAAATTGAAAAACAAACTAAAAAGAGTATTAAGATATTTCAATTAAATTGAGATGATGAATATTACAATCAAGATTTTTAAGACTATCTAAAAAGAAAATAAGACTTCCTCACAATAGACACTTCCTAGAATACCACAATATAATAGAGTTTCTAAAAAGAGAAATTACATCTTATTATATATGGTGTAGTCCATCATGAGATATACAAACCATTCACATTTCTTTTAAGGTTACCATATTAGGTATGATCGTGTGTATTGAATAAAAGTTTGAATCGTCTAAAAAGTTCAAAGAATTAAAAAAAAAACTAAAAAGAGTATTAAGATATTTCAATCAAATCGAGATGATGGATACTCCAACCAAAATTTTTAAGACTATCTAAAAAGAAAATAAGACTTTCTCACAATAGACACTTCCTAGAACACCACAACATAATAGAGTTTCTAAAAAGAAAAATTACACCTTATTAAATATAGTGCAGTGCATGATAAGTTATACAAACCATTCACCTTTCTTTTAAGGTTACAAACAAATACTTACCCTTGAAAAGGGTTCCATCAAAATCTATTGGTAAGATTTTATATAAGATATGAAATGATAGGAGACTAGTCTTATCATATTTAAGGATTCGAGATATAAAATTTATGTGAAGTGTATTGTATCTGAAAAGCTATAAGCTAAGTTAAATAAATATAAGCTGGAATATCTGAAAGAAACTATATGATATTATTTATATTATCCTGTTAAGAAAAAAGTGTTTGTCTCACAACATTCTACATTTCTAAATAAAGACTTTGTTATTTAAATAAGCTATGAGAGGATAATAAAACCTGAAGAAGTTTAGGAACCACAAATTGATATCTAAATAGAACTTAAGCCTAAGGTTATAGCATTTGATATTTAGCCTGAAACTCAAGAAATATAAGAACTCTATAAATGTGTTATGATATATTATGCACTAATACGATATGGACTTCTTATGAAAGCTGAAAATAACAAGTTGTTCATACTTGATGAGCTTATCGATTATATGAAACTAATATATGATATTACTTCCAAGAAATAGCTTGAGGCCATAAAATCTGAAATGGATTCCATATACACAAACCAAGTATGGACCTTGGTTGATCCATCTAAATGGATAAAACTCATTATATATAAGTAGGTCTTTAAGAGAAAGATTGATATAAAAAGCAATGTACAAACATACAAAGTTAGACTAGTTGTTAAAGGTTACAAACAAAGATAAATAGGTTGACTTTAAAAAATCCTTATTATTGGTATTTATGTTGAAATCCATAAATTGGAATAATATAATTATAAGATCTGATGAATAGATGCCAAAAATGTATTCCTGAATGAAAATCTTTAAAAATATATGTATGTAATATAACTTGAAAGTTTTGAGTCTAAGGAGTTTGCCAATAGAGTATGCAAGCTATAAAAATCTATTTATGAACTTAAACAAGCTTTACAGCGTTGGAGTATCTATTTTGATAAGATAATTAAATAATTTGATTTTATAAAAAAGTATAAATGAGTTCGGTGTTTATAAAAAAAGTTAGTAGGAGTTGAGTTGTTTTACTAATATTATATGTAGACAAAATATTGTTAATAAGAAACAACATTTCTTTACTCTAGTTAGTAAAAATTTGGTTTTCTAAGAATTTCTCCATAAATAATATGAGAGAAGCAACCTATATATTGAGAATAAAGATATAACTAAATATAATTAAAATGTTACTTATATTATTCTAATCCATATGTATAAACAAAATGCTAAAATAATTTAGCATTGAAGAATCTTATTACATGAAAGTGCATGACGAATGCAGCCTCGAGGGTTAAGGAGTCACTACCTAGTTTTTTGGTTCAAGGTTACTAGAAGACTCGGGTGCATCAATCTTATCAGAAATGCCAAGGGTAATGGATTGATTGTGGTTAGAAAAAGTATTAGCACTCTAACGCATCTTTATCAAAACACACTCTTAAGCTAAAATCCCTTTTTATCAAAATAGTGGCAAACCAAACAAAGCCATAAGTATTCAACCTGATTTTCACATGACCGAGTCAACTTGAAAATACTTAAGCCAGAATAAAAACCAGGTTTTAACCCAAAGCCAAACCAGAATATTAATTTAAATCAAAACAAAACCAAAACTAAAAATCATAAGATTTTTGACACGACTAAAAGATTGATGTCTTCTCCCAAGTGCAGGAGTGTCGAAGTAATAAATAACCTGGCAAGCCCAGAGTCGAACCACAAGGAGGTTAATTGTACAAATTATAAATAATTATAAACAATAACAACAATAATATTAGTAGCAATAATAATAATAATAATAGTAGTAGTAGTAGTAGTAGTAGTAGTAATAATAGAAGAAGAAGAAGAAAAAGAAGAAGCTAATAAGAACTTTGAGATGAAAGATTAACGTAAGGATTAAACAATGATAATAACAAATGTCAAGGCTAGAGGATTCACTAATGGTATGTCAAACAAGTATGGTATAAACTCTTATTATTCAATTGGAAACCACACACAAAGGAGATTCCAATCAGATTATAGATTATTAATATGATTACATCAGTCATCTCTATTCGATTAATGCTAATACTTGTAAATCTCGTCAAGCATTCATGATTATAACTTATGTTAACAACAAATCAAGTTTCTTTTATAGCTCAGGTGTCGGTTTTACCATATAGTATAAGCTATGAAAGTGTCAAACATTTGTTGTACCAAGTGTTATACAACATAAATCAAGATTAGTCATTTAACAAGCAAAGTATTAAAGAGATAGAGCTCTCATCAGTCAACAAAATACTGTCAAATTTTAATCTTTGTAATTGTAAACCTCAACCAACTTTTGACCATTTTCTGAGCATTCTAACATCCCTTTTTTTACTGTTATTATTTTTAAATTAGTTATTATTATTTTTAGTATTATTATATTCTTCTATATATATATATATATATATATATATTACGCGAGGACCCAAAAATGGGTTATAACAGATGCTCTCTTTTTACAATACTTACGGAGCAAAGACTTTGCATAGTAAGTTTTGTAAAGAAAAACAAAGCTTGGTCTTCCAAAACTAATCTTCTCAAAGCTTGGTTGACTAGAAACCCTATTCGACGATTCCTTTATATCAAAGCTAATATCATGTTTGATTGGGTTAAACTAAGATTCCTGTCACCAATCCCCTTTAACCAGAACCAATATCCTGTGTGTGGTTAGGATAAATTGAGAATCCTTTCGCCAATCCCCTTTAACCAGAACCAATATCCTGTGTGTGGTTAGGATAAACTGAGATTCTTTTCGCCAATCCCCTTTAACCAGAACTAATATCCTATGTGTGGTTAGGATAAACTGAGATGCCTTTCGCCAATCCCCTTTAACCAGAACCAATATCTTGTGTGTGGTTAGGATAAACTGAGATTCCTTTCGCCAATCCCCTTTAACCAGAATCAATATCCTGTGTGTGGTTAGGATAAACTGAGATGCCTTTCGCCAATTCCCTTTAACCAGAACCAATATTGCCAATCCCCTTTAGCTAGAACCAATATCCTGTGTGTGGTTAGGATAAACTGAGATGCCTTTCGCCAATCCCCTTTAACCAGAACCAATATCATGTGTGTGGTTTGTAACACCATAGTTTAATAAAGACTAATCTTGTAACAAATTTGCTCTCTTCTTTTTCCTTTCTTTGCTCCAAACTAAACTCTTTGTTCCTCTTTGTTATAAACTCGTTGGATTGTAACTCAGATATTTCCTGAAACAAGTCACCAACAAAATGCAATATTTAAATGTGGAATGATAATGCATGCATTCTTACCTGTCTTGAAACATAGATCCCCGAGGCTTCGTAAAACCCTTCTCTCGGTATGAGCTTATCTCGTATGTTCGTAGTCAGATGTTGGCATGTGTTTGTTGCACTGTCCTATTTCAAATGAAGAAATCTCCAATTTGCCACTGAGTCCACCTTGTTTATCATGCTCCTGCCAATGCTTTTATTCATCTTTCTCCACATCAACATGAAGGGCTTTCTGTCTCAGCATTAAAGAAAATGACTGGTTTTCTAGAAGAAATCATTAACAATAACGAGAGCTTGAAATTGTTCATGACTACTAGAACGTTCAACATGCATACTAAAAACTTGTTTAAACAGTTCCCATTATAGGTTTTCTCAGGTTTTGGAATGCAATTAATTGTCTTTAAGTTAAGCTCTTTTTTGTTTTTTTTTTCAAAGGTGACCTTCTGTTTAATCTTTTCCAAAGGTTTCAAGCAAAGACTTGAAAAGGCTGTATATATATAAAAAGAATTGTCTCATACTAGCATTTTTCAAACACGGATAATAGTAGATTACCACGCTTTTATCAAGTCCTGTGGATCATAAGACCAAAGTTTATCAAACCACGTTATATATGCTTGATTAGAAAAGGGCTTCTAAAAGCTTATAATGTAGGTTGTAGTTATGGGTTATGAAAGAAAGGATTTTTACAGTCTCAAAAGGTGTTTGAGGGTTTCAAAGACTTAGGATCAACTATTCATCAATCATCTTTCTCTTAACATATAACCTTGTTCACCTTTATGACCAGAATTCTCATCACACGGGTCATACCAAAACAAAATTTTCATTATTGCATATATGAAAAGTCATTTGAAGATTCTATTCTTGACACCAAAAATCAAAGTTCGTAACTCTGTTATTCTTTGTATGGTTTTCTTTCTTCTTTTCCTTTTTTTTGTTATTTTTTTTTCATTTTTCACAATGTCGTATTTGAGGGTCTTTGTTGTATTTACTACATGAGACATCAATTCCATCATCTATGTTCACTGCTTTATCTGGATAATAACCAAATATTACATGATCAAATCTTGTATCCATCTTCATTGCTTTGTCTAACTGGTAAGGTGATCAAAATTGGCATCAGTATTTTCTACCCCTAGTCTAAGTTTTTTTCTTTTCTTTTCAATCATCGTTGGACTTTTTGTTAACCTTCCCTTTTCTATTGATTCTATTAGGGTCTTCCCAATATCTCTCGTTTACCCCCAGTATGGGGTGTGATCTTAGCCAGGGCTGTTTATAAGGAAGAAACGCGATTAAGCTCAAATGGGGACTACAAATGATGAATTTATGAGAAAAGTGAATGGATGACAAAGATGACCTTTTCTTATTTCAAAGCACACGTTGTTAGGATTGATAAACCTTGTTCTTATCCTAGGAAAATATATGTGATCACAGAGATGGTTACCTAACCATTTATCTATGTAAAGTAAAAAAAAATGCTAGTAGAGACAAGGTTTTATCTCAGGGTTCGTTTTGGGGTTTGTTTTGGTTTGGTCACCTCCTTTTCTTTTGGGAAATGCTTAAATTGCATCTTTGAGTGCTTTATGATGCATTTCTTATAATCATGCACAAAATCAGTTCTTTCCAGATAAATGACATAAGTGTCGTGAGATCAAGGCAATGTGACAGAGTTCTTTACACAAAGAATGCATGACCAAACTTTACTGTATTTATTTTGGGAGAAAACCAAACATATTTAGACATAATATCTCTTTACAGAGTCAGAATTCACAAGTCTGGTTAGATCTTCTCCATCCATGCTAGACAATTTCAGAGCTCCGCATGAGAAAGCTTTCTTTACTATATAAGGACCTTCATAATTTGGAGCCCATTTACTGTGGTCTTCTCCTGATAGAGACAAAAGTTTCTTTAGCACTAGATCTCCTTCTTGAAACACACGAGGTCTAACCTTCTTGTCATATGCCTTAGCCATTCTTTTCTGGTAAAGTTGATGATGACAGATGGCGGCTATCCTTTTTTCACTGATCAAGTTTAACTGTTCATATCTTACTTTGGTCCATTCAGCCTCTTCTAACTCTGCATTCATCAACACCCTTAATGATGGGATTTCGACTTCCAACGGCATTACTGCCTCCATTCCATATACCAATGAATATGGCGTGGCTCCGGTCGAGGTTTTTATTGCAATGTGATATGCGTGAAGAGCAAATGACAACATCTCATACCAATCTTTATAGGTGACTACCATTTTGTGAATGATTTTCTTAATATTCTTATTGGCTGCTTCCACGACCCCATTCATCTTTGGCCTATATGGTGAGGAATTTGAATGTTTGATCTTCCATTTAGTACAAAGCTCCACTATCATTTTGCCGTTGAAATTTTGTGCATTATCAGTCACTATCTTTCTGGCAGCCCATAACAACAAATCAAGTCTTTCTCTATGAACCTCTTTACCACTTTCTGAGTCACATGAGCTTATGAACAGGCTTCTACCCATTTCATGAAATAATCAATGGCTACAAGGATGAATCTATGCCCATTGCTGGCTTTTGGGTTAACAGGTCCAATCACATCAATTCCCCACATTGCAAATGGCCAAGGAGATACCAAATTAAACAAAGGGGTTGGAGGTGTATTGATTTTATCACTATGCACCTGAAACTTGTGACATGTTTTGACATAGCCGATGCAGTCTTTCTCTAATGTTATCCACAAATAACCAACCATTTGTATTTTTCTTGCCATCATAAGTCCACTAGCATGGGTTGAGCAAATCCCTTCATGGACCTCTCGCAAAGTTGTTCTAGCATCTGTTGCATTTAAACACCTTAGTAATGTTCCATCGAATGATCTTTTGTACAAAATCTTTTCGTCGAGATAAAAACCCATGGCCAATAGCCTTAGGGTCTTCTTATCGACCTTCGAAGCTCCCTTTGGATGTTCCTACTTCTGCACGAGGTTATTGATATCGTAATACCAAGGCTTCCCATCTATCTCTTCTTCAATTGAGTAACAATAAACTGGGTTATTTTTGATATTAATGTGTACTGGCTGCACCCTATCCCCGAGATCAATTGTAGCCATAACAACTAATATAGCCAAAGCATCCGCAAAATGGTTCCCCTCTCTTCCTAGGTGATTGAACTTTATCTCTTCAAAGTCCTCTACTAATGTGGACAAGTATTCCTGGTAAGGCCTCAATTTTTCTTTCTTGGATTGTCATTCTCCTTTTACTTGACAAATAATCAATATTGAGTCACTATATGCATCCACCTTTTTAATCTTCATCTCTAATGCAGCTTCTAAACCGAATATACAAGCTTCATATTCAACTGTATTATTGGTGCATTCAAAATATAATTTAACTAAAACTAGATACAGCTTCTGATTAGGCAAAATTATCACTGCGCCGGCCTCGTTACCATATACATTCACTGCTCTGTCAAAAAACATAGTCCACCAACTTGTCTTTTCTTCTTCCTCCTCTATTGCCAATAAATTTTCATTCGAAAAATAAAAATCCAGTGGTTCGTAATCTTCAATAACATTATCAGCTAAATGGTCAGCAATCACGCTCCCCTTCACAACTTTCCGTGTCATATACACTATGTCATACTCTGACAACAAAACCTGCCACCTTGCAATTCGGTTGGAGAAATAGGGCTTGTTACATATGTATCTTAATGGATCCACTTTTGAAATCAACCAAATGGTGTGATACAACATATAATGTCGTAATCTTTTTATCACCCATCCCAATGCACAACACAGTTTCTCTATTACTGTGTATCTAGACTCACATTCAATGAACTTCTTACTCAAGTAATAGATAACCCTTTCTTTCCTCCCTGTTTCATCATGTTGCCCCAATACATATCCTATAGTTGTCTCCGTTACCGTCAGATACAAAATTAAAGGCCTTCTTGACACGAGGGAACAGGCAATGATGGACTTTGCAAATAGTGTTTGATTTTATTGAATGCCTCCTCACACTGTTCATTCCAAGTTCCTAGATTTTTTTTCCTGAGCAATCGGAAGATAGGTTCACATGTGGTAGTTAGTTGAGCTATAAATCTGGCAATATAGTTTAACCTCCCCAAGAATCCTCATTTCTTTCTCTGACTTTGGGGTTGGTATGGATTGGATGGCTTTCGCTTTGTCAGGATCCACCTCTATGCCTTTGCCACTTACTACAAATCCTAACAGCTTGTCGGACTTAACCCCAAATGAACATTTTGCAGGGTTGAGCCTTAGTTCATACTTTCTCAATCTCTCGAATAACTTTCGCAACACCTTGACATGATCTTCTCCCTCTTTTGACTTTGCAATCATATCATCTATATACACCTCGATTTCCTTGTGCATCATATCATGAAATAGAGTTACCATGGCTCTTTGATAAGTGGCTCCTTCATTCTTTAAACCGAATGACATAACCTTATAGCAGTAAGTTCCCCAAGGGGTAACAAAAGTCGTTTTTTCCTTATCTTCTAAAGCCATCTTTATTTGATTGTATCCTAAAAAACCATCTATAAAGGAATATGTGGAACTATGAGCAGCATTGTCAACTAACATGTCTATGTAGGGTAGTGGGAAATCATCTTTGGAGCTAGCTTTGTTTAAATTCCTAAAATCCACATAAATTCTAATCTTCCCTTCCTTCTTAGGTACGACAACAATGTTGGATACCCATTGTAGGTATTTAACAACTTCTAGGAATCCAGCATTCTATTATTTCTCGAGTTCCTCTTTCACTTTAATCCATATATCCGAATGTGCTCTCCTCAACTTCTGTTTGACTAATTCACAACCTTCCTCTAATGGGATCTTGTGTACCACGATGTTTGTGTTCAACCCAGGCATATCCTCGTAAGACCAAGCAAAAACATCTGCATACTTATGTAATAGAGCTATTAACTCCACCCTTTGCTTAGGCGTGGTCAATGTTGTTATTTTCAATTCTTTTTTAGCTTAATCACTACCCACATTTATAGTTTTGAGGTCTTCAGCAGCAGGTTCCCAGTTTTTTTCATGTTGCTCTACTAGCTTTATGAATTCTTTGATATTGCTTTCATCCTATTCTTCTTCTTCCATCATTGTCACATGTTTGTTAAAGTTTTGCCATTCATTCTTGATGTTAAATGTATGTGATGTCGGGGAAGATCCGTTTTCAAGGTTCCTAAAAGCAGAAAATATTTAATGTAAAGGCAAGCATAAAAACAAATGAATGTAGAGAAAAACGTTATCTTATTGATTAGGAAAGTGGGCTTAATGACAAAGACAAGATCTAGCTGATATCATTAGCCTTGATTATCAACCAAAAAGATAAAAGAAAACAACAATAGAGGCATGTGAAGGCAAACAAAGAAAGTTTACATTTTAAACACTACTTGGGCTTCTTGGGTCACCTAGTTTTGAAACTTTTCACCTTTAGCCAGCCTTCGCACAAAAGTCTTGGTGGAGAGTTTTTCTAGAATATGAACAGTCAGTTGTGGTAGCACTTTATCTTCCTTTTTCACTACTGTTGTCATGTTAGTTCCTTCCACCTTATCTTCCTCCATGGTGTTGATGCTCATAGTTACCACCCTTTGAACAACGTCTTCTGCTCTGTTATCTGGTTGCATCACATATGCTGCCTTTGAGAAAGACACCATCAGGGGAGGGATTTCTAGTTTTTCTTTTTCAAGCTCCCTTCCCTCGATTCTCACCATTCTTCGTTCTCTTCGTCTATCGGCAGCCCAATGATGGTCCTCCTTCTTAGGCTTATATCCTAACCCAAATCTTTGGCCTACACATCTTATCTTGATTGGCTTAATCTTTTTTGGTATTTTAGTGATAGGGTCATACTGGAATGAGATTCTATGTTCCAAAAAGCATTTAGCTGCCATCGTTGTTGCTTCTGAAATCCTCGGCTTTCTTAACACTATTCTTTCAGGTACCCACTCGGTGTTTATAATCTCAAAGGCATGAAGATTCTCACCCGTGCAATCTTTTACCTCAAAGAAAGGTATATCAAGATTCTTTATCGTGGAGACCGTTTCCTCTGCTTTCATGGTTACTAACATTCCATTTATGATATATTTCATGCACTAGTGTAATGATGAAGTTACCACCCCAACTGCATGGATCCAGGGCCTTCCCAGCAACATGTTATAGGATGGGTGGATATTCATCACTTGGAGTGCTACTAAGAACATTTGTGGTCCCATATACATCTCTACCTCCAAAGTCCCAATGATTTGTCTAGGTGAGCCATCATATGCTCTTGCTATCATGGTACTTCATATGAGATTCATTGACTGATATTTCTTTCAGCATATATTCTAGTAATACATTAAGAGCCAAACCATTATCGATGAATACTTTTCTAATAAGGCAATTTTTGTATTTTATGGTGATATATAAAGGTTTGTTATGTCCCGTTCCTTTAGTATCTAATTCATCAGCCTTGAAGTATAGGTAATTAGAAGCGTGGATCCTCCCTACCAAGTGCTCCATGGTTTTTTGTTCAATGTTCTGGGGTACATATGCCTCATTTAATACCTTTTGTAAGGCATTTCGATATGGCTTTGAGCTTATTATCAAGGACATGAGGGATATCCTTGCTGGAGTCTTTTTGAGTTGATCTACTATGCAATACTCATTGTGCTTTATCAACTTCAAAAAGTCATTTGACTCCTCTTTCATTACTGGTTTATTTACCTTTGTTTCTTTATCAAGATCCACCACTTCCTTGTCTTTGGCTCTCTTTACCTCCTCGGGCGTAAAACAACGACCATTCCATGTTAGCCCACTTATCTCAGTATGAAATAAAGGGATGGGGGCTTGAGTGTTCGACGTATAACCATAGCTATATGGCATTGCATTGTGATCTTTTGTTATAAATAAAGGTTTAGTCAGGATCAGTTTTGGTAACCCATTAGCTGTAGTTTGAACTCTATATACTTTTAACAATTGATCTTGGCCTTCCATCATACTCACCTCTTGGTCGTCCCCCATGATTTCAAGTCTTAATTCTCCCATGATTAGCATCTTTGCAATCTTCTAACGAAACTTGATACAATCCTCAAGATGATGTCCCTCCATCTCGTGGAACTCACAATAGTTATCACCTCCCAACTAACATGCAGTGTTCATGTTTAGTAATCCTGATTGTAACAACATGTCGTACAACCTTTTCATGGATACCTTTAATACTTGTTTTTGATTGGCAACCTCTATCATGCCCACTCCTAAATTACCAGGAGCATGTTTAGGCAATGGATTTGAATTGATGTTGGGCGCGTCTTTGAAAGATACCCACCCCATTTTGATGAGTTCTAACAACTTCCTTTTAAAAACATAACATGTTTCAATTGCATGGTCAGGATTACCAGTATGGTATTCATATGCTAGTTCTGGCTTGTACCATATGGGAAAGGTTGGTGGAATTGGCGGTAGAAGGATTTGAGTTATTTGCCCAATGCTTAGCAATTTAGCGTATAAATCTTTTAAAAGCATTGGTAGTGGAGGTAATTGCTCAGAAGTATATTTAGTATATGGCCTTTGATAATTGTTTTGGTTGTTTGGTGGGTGATTGATTTGGTTGGATGAATTTGGGTGCAAGGGTTTGGTAAAGTTTATCTTGCCTTTATAACCTCCTTCTAAGTTGTTAACATCCCCTTCTCTTTTTTCTTCCTGAATAACCTTTTTTTTCTAGAGGCTCCGATATGCGCCCTGCTTTAATACCTTGCTCTATCCTCTCTGCTATGCGTACAATGTCATAAAAATGCTGAGAGGGGCTACCCATTAAATGCTCATAGTAAGGTGCTTTAAAGGTATTAGTGAATAAAGTCACCATCTCGATCTCGATTAAGGGGGGTTGGACATTTGTCGCCTCATCTCTTCATCTTTGTGCATACACCCTAACTTACTCCTGGCTTTTCCTTTGCATGGACATTAGGCTTGTTCGGTCTAAAGCTATTTCCAGGTTGAATTTGTACTATTTGAGAAACACCTCTACCAAATCTTTCCATTTCTTGATTTTACTTGTTTCCAACCGCATATACCAATTTAAAGTAGAGCCTGACAGACTATCTTGAAAAAAATAGATAAGCATTTTATCATCATGGATTACTTCAGCCATCTTATTATAGTAAGATCGAAGGTGCGTGTTTGAGCACTCTAAGCCTGTATATTTGGTGAATTTTAGGACCCTGAAATCTTTTGGTACCACGATGTTCGGTACCAAACACACCTCAGCTGCTCGCATTGGATCGAACTAATCATTTCCTTCTACAACTCTCAATCGTTCTTTTAATGCAGATATCTTATCTTGGCTGATGAAACTGCCAGACCTATTTTCAGAAGGCTTATCCGGTGTTAAATCCTCGATAGGTGGCATATGAGCTAGCCAGATAGGGATGGTTGGCGCATAATGTTGTTTCGCTACTGACTCTGCCCCTAGAATTGGAGATGCTGTGGGAATGTGAGATGCAGGCAAACTTGTAACTGACTGAGTAGATATTCCCTCCCCACTTTTTTCTTTAAACAATTGTTCAAGCAGATTAGTCATCCATGACACCATGTTTTGACTGATTCTAGCTCGCTCTGGTAGCAGGATTCTAGAAGAGCCCTTTTTTTGTGTTCCATTCTTGTTCTGTTTCTGGTGTAATGGACCTTGGGTAGGGGACCTATGTTTCACTGGAGTATGCAAATGACATATTATAAACAGACATATGATGCAAAAATAAGATGCATATGTAATGCATATATTTTAATGAACTGATTCATGACTTTCGTAATCCTTTAAGCAAGATTTCTGAGCCAAACTGATTGCTATAAAGAGTGTTTGCCAAGTTCTTTATCAGATTTAACTACCCAAAACTCAATTTGGAAAGAAAGATGGCCTTTTTATAACTAACCGAAGGTGGTCAAAAGTTTACAAAATAGCAATAGCCTGAATATATTATTACTCTAAAAGGCAATTCCTTTATTGGCTAAGTCATTAATAAAGAAAGTGAGGGCCCCCAAGTATTCTCGATACTTTGTAGCATTATTTCCAACTTGGGTTGCTTGTTGTTGCATTCTCTGGGCATAGTGGACCACTTGCTCGACCTATTTCACCATGTGTCTTCTTTGGTCATTGCTTGACCGCTTTTTATGATCGGCTTGTTTTAACTCGCAAGTGCACGAGTGTGCGATGTAGCAATTAACTCGGTAAGATCGAGGTCATATCCACAGAGAGCTAGATCTGGAAATTAAGCTAGGTAACAAAAAAAACTCAAGAGAAATTAAATTAACAATAACTTGGTTGAAAATAATTGATGGATTTGTTTTCAAAGATAGAAAAGTGTAAATAGATTTTAAATGACAAGAAAAAGTAAGCCTTGGTCCAAATCAATTTTAATGGTGATGTATTGGTGATTTCTTCAACATATATAAGATAACTCAACCTAATATCAACGATGGTGATATTAGATCGGAAGATATTACAATGAAGATTAGAAAGATGAAGATTGATTATTGCTTAAGAATGAACAAGTACTTTCATATTAAGTAAGACATTGAATCAAGCAATCTCTATACCAAAACTAAAGTTTGTGCATAAAAATTCAAGATTATAACATTACCTAAATGATTTCTAAAATTTCTTTACAATAATAAATCATTCATGAAGAAAATAAGAAGATAAACATTAAGATTCATTCATATCCTAAAGAACTCACCTCAATCACCATTATCCTTGATTTGGATCCAAGAAAGAGTTTAGCCAACCATGATTATATATAAGAACACTTCAATAAACATGAAAGAACTTGAATCCAACTGAAAAAATAAGTTTTACAAACTAAAGAACCGAAATCTATAAAGAAGAACACAATACAATTTCAGAAAAAATTCGAACACAAATCTGACTCTAACTTTGGACAGCAATTAGACCCTCTTAGAAGCTTTTTTCGGAGAAGTCTATTAGAGACATATTTATAGGCAATTCTGTCACCTTTCCAGATCATTAAAGAACAGCTCATTTGGACACCTGAGTCAAAAGTTATGGGCAAAACACCGAAAGGTGTTCTGAAAAATCAAATCAAGACAGCTTTACAACTACTTTGGTGCACGTTTTTCTTCCTCATTTATGAGGTGTCTCCTTCTTCTTTTTGACCCAAAATAATGTTAAAATATCCCCTCCAGCTTTCCATCCATGTGCTTGCCTTCTTGGATCAATGGATTACCCAAAATAAATCAATTGTTATTTGTTGTGTGGACATGTAAGATCATGGATTGTGTTTGGGTTGATTTGAAGGTTGATTTGGGGTTGATTTAGGGCTGATTTTGGGCTGAATTTGAGCATCAAATAAGTATACAAATGTACTTATTATTTGGGCTAAGATTGACATTGAAACCTTGAGTGTTTAATGGTTGAAGTTTGCACACAACATAAGGCAAGTTTGGGCTTGAAATAAATCATATGATATTCTTTTCTAGAATTGGAATAGAATTGATTTTTGGGACAAATTTGGTGCACTTATTTGAACCAAGATTTGCTTCAATCTTCAACTAAATGTCTCTTCAATTCTTTGTTCTGAATTCCGACGTTGAATTTTCTGAATTAATTCATTTAAGCTCCAAAAACCTATCGAAACATTAAAACAAACTTCATTACTAAAAAACACATCAATTATTATAAAAACAACCAAATAAAAACAATAAATACATATGTAAAACAAGAGACTTAATGACACTTTTGATGCACAATCACACCCCCCAACTTAGATTTTGCTAGTCCTCAAGCAAAACAAAACATAAAACCTTTAAAATAACAATAATAATAATAACAACCATAATTAGGCTCGATTCATCACACTTGAAGGACCTATCATGCAAACATTGGTATCTTTAACTTAGTGTACACAATAGCAAATAAAGAAAAATAAGCATACTCACATTCTCTAAATCAAACATCCATACAAAATTTCCAAATTCAGTCATATTTATCGTGCAACCAACATAATTGATTCATATAAAAACTCAACTTGTAATTTTCCCTTCTCACCAACATAAACAAGGTAGCAAACTAGAGAAATATCTATATATATATATATTTTTTTTTCTTTTTTTTTTCTTTTTTTCTTTAGAAGATATGATTTATTCTTTGTCTTTAAGTTGTCACTTTCCTTTTGACGCGAATACAAACATTTGTGATGAATGCACCCGGTTACTCACAAAGTCACAAACTTAAAGTGCTTTGCATACTCATATTTCAAGCTGCCGTTTGACGTAAAGATAAACATTTGTGATGAATACCCCTAGTTACTGAGCAACTCAAAACATTGGAGTAGATAGAACTTTGTACACATTTATTTATTTATTCGTGTAATAATTATTACTCTATTTACTTAAACCTTGTTTAGGACTGGATCAAAAGGGATAATCACAAGTAAAGCATCATACTCATCTTTCATGCATAATCACACAACTCACACAACTTTTACAAGGAAAGATGTATTTCAGTAATCTTAAAAAAAAGTATGCTATATCTTGCTTTATAAGATATTATCTATCCCAAATTAAAGTATGCAATGTTCAACATAATAATGAATCCAAAAATGTAATGATGATCCTAAACAAGTCTCATTCACATACGAATGCAAGTATTTTTTTTTTTTTTTTTTAACAAGCATGGTTATCTCAAGCATTCAACATAATGAAATATCTAAAATTAAGTTTTACATTATCCTCAATGCAAAAGAGAAAGAGAAGAAAAGTATAAAGATTAGAAAATTGTTACTCCCCTTCTGTTTTCAAGGATGAATGTCTGATTGAATTGGGCATGAGCTGACTTCTTGCTTGATTTTTTTTTTAACCTGCATATCACAACTAAAAGAAAACATAAAAGAAAACATTGATGTTTTTTTTTTTGAAAATAAAGAACCTCACACCCCCCAACTTAAAATAATGCATTACCCGAATGCATGAACAAGAAAATATAAGAGATGGAAGAAAGAAGAAAAAAATAAAAATGAAAATAAAAATAAAAATAAAAATAAAATAAAAATAAAAACTCATTACTTTTGATACTACAATGGTATTGGATCTTCAAGATCCAATGTCTCAACTTCAGCCACAACATTTTCAAGATAAAGTTTCAATCGATGACCATTTACTTTGAAAATATTTCCATTCTTGGGATTTTCTACCTCAAATGCACCATGCTCAGAGATGGATTTAATCACAAATGGACCAATCCATTTTGTCCTCAACTTCCCAGGAAAGAGATGTAATCGTGAATTATACAAGAGAACCTTTTGACCAACATGAAAGGATTTTCTAAGAATATGTTTATCATGCAAAGTTTTCATCTTATGTTTTGAAATTTTTGCATTTTCAAATGCATCATTTCTTAACTCCTCTAATTCATCCAATTGAAGCTTTCTATTTTTGCCAACCTCGTTTTCATTGTCATTGAATTGCCGAATGGCCCAATATGCACGGTGCTCAATCTCAACAGGGAGATGACAAGGCTTTCCATAAACTAGCCTATAAGGAGACATTCCTAAAGAGGTCTTATAAGCAGTGCGATATGCCCACAAAGCATCAACTAGTCGTAGGGACCAATCTTTACGGTTTGGATTGACTGTTTTCTCTAAAATGTTCTTGATCTCCCTATTTGCCAACTCAGCTTGGCCACTAGTCTGTGGGTGATAGGGGGTACTGACCTTGTGAATTACACCATATTTTCTCATCAAAATCCCAATGGGCTTGTTACAAAAATGTTTTCCCCCATCACTAATCATAGCCCGGGGCATGCCAAAACGAGAGAAAATATTTTCTTTCAAGAATTTGACCACAACTCGATGGTCATTGGTTCGAGATGCAATGGCCTCCACCCATTTAGACACATAATCAACAGCTACAAGGATGAATTGGTAACCAAATGAACTTGGAAAAGGTCCCATGAAATCAATCCCCCAACAATCAAATATTTCCAAAACAAGGATGGGGTTAAGGGGCATCATGTTACGCCTAGTGAGGCTACCTAGTCGTTGGCATCGGTCACATGCAACACAGAATGCATGAACATCTTTAAACATGGTAGGCCAATAAAAACCACACTGCAAGATTTTGGCAATGGTTTTCTTGGAAGAGAAATGCCCACCACAGGCTAATGCATGACAAAAATTAATGACCCTTGGAATTTCATGATCAGGGATGCACCGCCTAATAATTTGGTCAGGACAGTATTTAAATAGGTAGGGGTCATCCCAAAAAAAGGTGCGCACATTGCGCAAGAATTTTTGTTTGTCAAGTTTAGACCAATGAGAAGGAATCTGACTTGTGGCTAGGTAATTTGCTATGTCAGCATACCATGGAGAACCAATGTAAGAGACAGTACCTGCACAAAATAAATTTTCATCAGCAAAGAGTTCATTTATTAGAGATTCATCAATTATGGTCTTATAGCTTGAAAGACGAGACAAATAATCAGCCACAACATTCTCTACTCCCTTTTTATCTCGAATTTCAAGGTTAAACTCTTGGAGTAGGAGGATCCATCGAATCAAACGTGGTTTGGCATCTTGTTTTGTGAGCAAATATTTCAATGCTGCATGATCAGTGAAAACAATAACAAGAGATCCAACCAAATAAGACCTAAACTTGTCTAATGCAAAGACCACAGCTAAGAGTTCTTTTTCAGTTGTAGTGTAATTCAATTGAGCATCATTCAAAGTCTTGCTAGCATAATATATGACATGAGGTTTCTTGTCTTTTCTTTGCCCTAAAACAGCCCCAACCGCAAAATCACTAGCATCACACATTAGTTCAAATGGTAAAGACCAATCAGGAGCTTGTATGATTGGTGTAGTTGTCAACAACCCTTTAAGCTTTTCAAAAGCTTCTTGACATTTTGATGTCCAATCAAATGGGACATCTTGTGACAACAAGTTACACAATGGTTTGGCAATGGTACTAAAAGAATGAATGAATCTTCGATAAAAACCAGCATGTCCTAAAAAGGATCTCACATCTTTCACAGTCTTAGGGGTAGTTAATTTTTGAATGACTTCCACTTTTGACTTATCTACCTCTATCCCTTTTGAAGAGACAATGTGACCTAAAACAATGCCATGTGTCACCATAAAATGACACTTCTCCCAATTGAGTACAAGATTGCTCTCTTCACACCTTTCAAGAACTTTTTCTATATTCATTAGACACAACTCATAAGAATCCCCATAAACTGAAAAATCATCCATGAAAACTTCCAAAAAATTTTCCACCATGTCACTAAAGATACTCATCATACACCTTTGAAAAGTGGCTGGTGCATTACACAAACCAAAGGGCATTCTTCTATAAGCATAAGTACCAAAAGGACAAGTGAAAGTGGTTTTTTCTTGGTCTTCTAAAGAAATCTCAATTTGGTTGTAACCTGAGTATCCATCCAAAAAACAATAGAAAGCTCTTCCAGCTACTCTTTCAAGCACTTGGTCTAAAAATGGAAGCGGAAAATGGTCCTTCCTAGTCACCATGTTCAATTTACGATAATCAATGCACATACGCCATCCAGTTTGGATTCTAGTTGGTACCAGCTCATTATTTTCATTCTTCACTATCGTGACTCCAGATTTTTTTGGGACAACTTGGGTTGGACTAACCCATTTTGAGTTTGCAATAGGGTAAATGATACCTGCATCAAGTAGCTTAAGCACTTCACCTCTCACTACTTCCTTCATGTTTAGGTTCAATCGTCTTTGCATTTGCCTCACAGATTTAGCCTCTTCTTCAAGATAGATTCTATGTGTACATAAAAGAGGGCTAATTCCTTTCAAGTCAGTAATTTTTCACCCAATTGCTTTCTTGTGTTTTCTCACCACTCTCAAAAGTTTGTGTTCTTGCTCTATGCTAAGTTTTGATGAGATCACAATAGGATATGATTCATCTTCCCCTAGAAATGCATACTTAAGATCACTCGGTAAAGGCTTCCTTTCTAGTTTATCAGGCTGGACAAGAGATTCCTCAACTTTCACTTGGGGTGAAATCAAAGGCTCAAATGATGGGGTCCATTGACCTATTGACATGATAGACATTGGATCTAGATAAGTCTCGAGTTCTCTTACTTCCTCATCAACACATTCCAAAGAACAAAATCTTTCATCATGAATTAAAGTTCTCTCCAATGGATCCTTGATCCACACTCTCTCAAAGTGTTCTTGACAAACTGTTTGGATGAAATCTACCTCTCTAATGTCCTCATGTTCCCCGATTTGTTTGGAGACATTGAATATGTTCATCTCCACAGTCATATTCCCAAAAGACAATTTCATCACCCCATTCCTACAGTTAATTAAGGCATTGGATGTAGCTAGGAAAGGTCTCCCTAAGATGACTGGGATGGGGGCATTAGAACCTTGAATTGGTGCGGTGTCTAACACTATAAAATCAACAGGAAAGTAGAATTTATCTACTTGGACCAACACATCCTCAACGATACCCCTAGGAATCTTGATTGACCTATCAGCTAATTGAAGGGTGATTCGAGTAGGCTTGATTTCTCCTAAACCTAATTGTTCGTAAATAGTGTAGGGTATTAAATTCACACTTGCTCCTAAATCCAACAAAGCTTGATCTATCTTATGACTTCCAATAATGCATGAAATGGTAGGACAACCAGGATCTTTGTATTTGGGAGGGGTCTTAAACTGGATGATGGCACTAGCATGTTCAGTCAGAAAAGCTCTTTCTTTCACATTCAATCTCCTTTTGACTATGCATAAATCCTTAAGAAACTTTGTATAAGATGGAACTTGTTTAATTGCATCAAGGAGTGGAATATTGACTTTCACTTGTTTGAACAATTCATAGATTTCTGAGTTCATAAGATCTTGTTTAGGTTTCCCTAACCTTTGTGGAAATGGTGCTCTAGGAACAAATTCTAAATCACTCATTTTGACTCTAATTTTTCTTGAATCATCTCCTTTCTCACTCATCTCTTTCTCATTTATCTCACCTTCTTTGTCACTCAAACTCTCATTTGTCACTTGTGTTTTGATTCCCTCTTCACCTTCCCTAGATTTGTCCTCTACAATACCTTTAGGAATCCTAAAACCTACACCTTTGTCAACAATCTTTCCACTTCTAAGGGTAGTGATGGCTTGGACTTGTTCATGGTTCAAAGGTTCACTAGGTGAGGATTCACTCATGTGTACCTGACCTCTAGGATTGGGCATTGGTTGAGCTGGGATTTTTCCCTTCTCTTGAATGCTTAGTGATTGAGTCAACTTAGTTAGTTGACTTCGAATGTCATCTAAGGTCCTATTGGTCTGGTCTTGGAATTTGTAAACTTGGTTGTTGATTCCTCCTTGCTTTTGCATGAATTGTTGAAGAGTATCCTCTAAGGATCTCTTATGAGGTGGTTGGTATGTGTTATGTGTGGGAGCATGAAATGGTTGGGGTGGAGGTTGAAATGTTTGAGGTACTGAAGAGCCCTCATTTCTCCATCCAAAATTTGGGTGGTTCCTCCATCCAGGATTATAGGTCTCAGAGTAGGGATTGCCTACTTGGTTTGGAAATGGCTTTCTAACATTACTTGAATCAGAAGTTTGGCCATATAGCACTTCCTTGAAGGCTGGAATGGTAGGACATTCAGTTGTCCTATGCCCTTTGCTTTCACAAACAACACAACTTTCCTCTTGTTTTTCACTTATGACATGCACTTTTTTAATCTCAAGAGACTCTACTTTCCTAGCCAATGAGGCTAATCTAGCATTGAGGTCATCAGTCTCTTTCAATTGAAACTTCCCACTTGAATGAGAAATGGTGTTTCTAGACTCAACATGAACTGGGAGAGAAGTCTCCCATTGCTTTGTGTTTTCAGCCAATTGATCAAAAAAATCAAAGGCCTCACTTGGTTCTTTGTCATAAAACTCACCATTACACATGGTTGACACTAGCTTTTTAAAATCTGCGGTAAGAGAGTCATAAAAGAAACTCACTAACCTCCACATCTCAAAACCATGGTGAGGGCATGCATTTAACAAGTCTTTGAACCTTTCCCAAGCTTGGTGAAATGACTCATTTGGACTACAAGAAAAATTCATCATTTGACGTTGTAAGGCTGCTGTCCTATGAGTGGGGAAGTATTTTTTCAAAAATTCAGCTTGCATTTCTCTCCATGTACCTATAGACCTAGGACGCAAAGAGTTTAGCCAAAGCTTGGCTTTATCCTTTAGAGAGAATGGGAACAATTTAAGCCGAATGGTTTCCTCGGTGCATGTTCTATCAATAAAAGTATTACATACCTCTTCAAAGTCTTTAATGTGTATGTATGGATTTTCAGAATCCATACCATGAAATGTGGGAAGAAGTTGAATCATGCCCGGTTTCAAATTGAAAGCTTGTTGGTTAAGAGGTAAGATAATACACGAAGGTGTACTTTGTCTAGCCGGGTGAAGATACTCTCTAAGAGTTCGAAAATTAGGTTGATCATTGAATTGTGGAGGTCCATTACCTTGAACACTCCCTTCACCCTCTACATCTTCAACATTAGCCATGATATAATAATAATAATAATAATAATAATAATATAACAATTATATGAATATGAAAAGAAAGGAAAGAAAAGAAAAAAAATGCAAATAAAAGTAATAGCTCAAAAATAAAAATACAACAAATTAAGAAATTCACTCTCCAACTAATAAGCACTATTAACAACAATAAACATTAAAAGATAATTATAAGAAGCTTGAATAAAAAGGCGGTAATACCAGCCAAGCACTTCAAATAATAAATATAAGAAAAATAATCATAACAAAACAACAAAATAAACTAAAATAAACAAGAGGCGATAATACCGACCAAGCACTTTAGACAATAAATATAAGAAAAATAACAACAATAAACATTAAAAGATAATTATAACAAGCTTGAATAAAAAGGCGGTAATACCGGCCAAGCACTTTAGACAATAAATAAAAACAATATCAACCAAATAAAATGAAATAAACAAGAAAAATATTAGCAACTAATAAGAATAGACAATAAAAGAAAAATGGTTGAACCAACCAAAATCCAACAATTAATAGTCCAATCCACAGTCCAATATCCGAAACGTTAAGGTCA
This sequence comes from Populus pruinosa, assembly GCA_026413675.1. NCBI lineage: Eukaryota > Viridiplantae > Streptophyta > Magnoliopsida > Malpighiales > Salicaceae > Populus > Populus pruinosa. The sequence goes on along the minus strand of CM048592.1, from coordinate 38,006,380 downwards.
AATTTTTTTTAGGCGGTAAAACCAGCCAATTAAATTTTTTTTATATGATTTTTTTTAGTTTTCCAATAATCAAATCTAAATTTGTTACCTTTGCTTGCTAGCTCCCCGGCAACGGCGCCAAAATTGCTTGACCGCTTTTTATGATCGGCTTGTTTTAACTCGCAAGTGCACGAGTGTGCGATGTAGCAATTAACTCGGTAAGATCGAGGTCATATCCACAGAGAGCTAGATCTGGAAATTAAGCTAGGTAACAAAAAAAACTCAAGAGAAATTAAATTAACAATAACTTGGTTGAAAATAATTGATGGATTTGTTTTCAAAGATAGAAAAGTGTAAATAGATTTTAAATGACAAGAAAAAGTAAGCCTTGGTCCAAATCAATTTTAATGGTGATGTATTGGTGATTTCTTCAACATATATAAGATAACTCAACCTAATATCAACGATGGTGATATTAGATCGGAAGATATTACAATGAAGATTAGAAAGATGAAGATTGATTATTGCTTAAGAATGAACAAGTACTTTCATATTAAGTAAGACATTGAATCAAGCAATCTCTATACCAAAACTAAAGTTTGTGCATAAAAATTCAAGATTATAACATTACCTAAATGATTTCTAAAATTTCTTTACAATAATAAATCATTCATGAAGAAAATAAGAAGATAAACATTAAGATTCATTCATATCCTAAAGAACTCACCTCAATCACCATTATCCTTGATTTGGATCCAAGAAAGAGTTTAGCCAACCATGATTATATATAAGAACACTTCAATAAACATGAAAGAACTTGAATCCAACTGAAAAAATAAGTTTTACAAACTAAAGAACCGAAATCTATAAAGAAGAACACAATACAATTTCAGAAAAAATTCGAACACAAATCTGACTCTAACTTTGGACAGCAATTAGACCCTCTTAGAAGCTTTTTTCGGAGAAGTCTATTAGAGACATATTTATAGGCAATTCTGTCACCTTTCCAGATCATTAAAGAACAGCTCATTTGGACACCTGAGTCAAAAGTTATGGGCAAAACACCGAAAGGTGTTCTGAAAAATCAAATCAAGACAGCTTTACAACTACTTTGGTGCACGTTTTTCTTCCTCATTTATGAGGTGTCTCCTTCTTCTTTTTGACCCAAAATAATGTTAAAATATCCCCTCCAGCTTTCCATCCATGTGCTTGCCTTCTTGGATCAATGGATTACCCAAAATAAATCAATTGTTATTTGTTGTGTGGACATGTAAGATCATGGATTGTGTTTGGGTTGATTTGAAGGTTGATTTGGGGTTGATTTAGGGCTGATTTTGGGCTGAATTTGAGCATCAAATAAGTATACAAATGTACTTATTATTTGGGCTAAGATTGACATTGAAACCTTGAGTGTTTAATGGTTGAAGTTTGCACACAACATAAGGCAAGTTTGGGCTTGAAATAAATCATATGATATTCTTTTCTAGAATTGGAATAGAATTGATTTTTGGGACAAATTTGGAGCACTTATTTGAACCAAGATTTGCTTCAATCTTCAACTAAATGTCTCTTCAATTCTTTGTTCTGAATTCCGACGTTGAATTTTCTGAATTAATTCATTTAAGCTCCAAAAACCTATCGAAACATTAAAACAAACTTCATTACTAAAAAACACATCAATTATTATAAAAACAACCAAATAAAAACAATAAATACATATGTAAAACAAGAGACTTAATGACACTTTTGATGCACAATCAGTCATGCAAGAAAGTATTATTTGTGATGCTCATTTCGTTGTTGGCTCCCAAGACTTCATTGCTTCTTTCCAATGTTCGGACCATTTTTTCTAACAGTGATAATGTAGCCTTAGCTCTTTGTAATTTGTCTCTTTCAATGTATAGCTTGAGGGTTTTGGAGTTCATTTGAACTGCAAAGCTGTCAATATAGTTTTGATATTCCTGGTACTCTTGCTTTAACTCATGTAACTCTTCTTCTATCATACCATAATGACTTCTCAACCCCACTTCTTGCATCTCCAGCTTGGATTGTAGAATCATTATCTATTCTTTTGAATACTCGACCCTTTTCTAGTAATCTCTCATATCAACCTCAGTAGCCTTTCTCATACTTCTCTCCTTTTCCAACTGTACCATATATTGGGCACACATATTTCTTTCTTCTTTTACATCAAGGTGGGCTTGCCGAATCTTTTCTTTCTCAATTTCCATCTTTCCTATGAAATTGCTCCTTTCTCTCTTCACAGAATCCACTATCTCTTTATTGGTATTTATCTTGCCTTGCGCTGATTTCTTGATTTTGACCAACTCTTTTTCTGTAAGCCTATGTTTATGAACTAGCTTATCATTTTCAGTTCTGAGATCCTTCAACTCATCCAGGATCCGTTTAGCTAGTGCTTCAGCTATCTCTGCCCTTCTCTGCCATTGTTTGCAAGATGTTAATTGCTCATTTTTCTCTTTTAATTGTTGGTTCAAATAATTTCTCATTGTATTTTCTTCTTCTAATTGTTTTTCCAGGATTTGCTTTTACCTTTTGCTTTTGTCGAGGTTTGTGCTACATCTCTCTAACTGTCTTCTTAGTTCTTCCTCATAATCAGTTTTTTTTCTTTTTGGTTGCTCTATTGCGGACTTAGGATGTTCAGGTTTTGAAGACTCAATGACCCTATAAAGCTTTCCATTTCTCCAAACTGTATAATTTTGGCTGACAGATGATTCAAACATGTTGCCTTCTTCCTTTTTTCACTAGTATAGGCCTTTCCTAGTCTTGTCGAATGAGTTCCATTTCTTTGAGGTATGACTAATGTTTGAATAAACCAACGAAATCTGTTAAACCCAAAGTTCTTGGTGTATATTGCATTCCACCTAACTGTCTTGTTACTAGTGTTGGGGCATAACTAATGTATCCCGTAACACCAATCAGGGGAACCCATACCTTACTCCCACAACTCATTGTGCAGACTGTGTTATTCATCCCTAATTGGTCATGAAACTTCAATATTTATGCAATTAAGCCCCAAATTTGACCAAATAAACTTTCAAAAAGAGTTGAGGGTTTCAAAACCATTTAATGGAGGGATGAGGTGACACATGTCCAACCCCCTTTAATCGAGACTGAGATGGTGACTTTATTCACTAATACCTTTAAAGCACCTTACTATGAGCATTTAATGGGCAGCTCCTTTCAGCATTATTATGACGTTGTACGTCTAGCTGGGGGTTTGAATTAAAGTTCTGGGGTCAAAATATAATTTTTAAAAGTTCATTTGGTCAACTCAGGGGCTTAATTGCATAAATATTGAAGTTTCATAGCCAATTAGGGACTTAATTGAAGAAATCCAAAACCAAGGACCAAATTATAAAACACGCACAAATTGAAGGCTAGATTTTGAATTTGACATGTTTTGGTGCCAATTCTCCTTTAAATAAAACGACACGTTTTGGGAAAAACGGCGTCGTTTCATGCACTGTGTAAAAAAAAACTCAAAACGATGCCGTTTTGAACGACACCATCATCTTCTTCCCCTGGACACATAGAGAACAGAGGAAGAAAATGTGTTTTTCTCCTCTGTTTTCACTGATATTTTTACCAACATTTCAACTTCAAAAAGACGCCGACACAACCCAATTTCCACGTGCTAGAAGAACAATGGAGGAGCGGCAGCACAGTGGCCGTCCCAGCCACGTCCCCTCCCCTGTTTTTGCCTATATAAGTAGGGGAGGCAACAACAAAAAAAAAGAGAAAGGAGGAAAAAAAGAACGAAGAGAGGGAGAAAAAAAGGAGAGAAGGAAACCAAACACGAGAGAGAAGAGAAGAGAAAAGAGAAGAAGCAGAAAAGTGTGAAAAACCAAGGAGAGAGAGAAGAAAAACACAGCAAAACACCAGCCACCGTGTCTCCACCGCCAGCAACACCGCCTCGACACCAATCCCATGTAACCTCCGGCTGCCCTGTCTCTTTCTTCTTTGCTCAACCATGGTCTGTATTGGCATGCAGAACATGAATTAATTCATGTTCTGCAGCAAATGAGAGGGGGGCTGGTTACTATACACGGGTCGGGTCCGGCCCAACCTAGTGATCTAGGTTGAGTCCGACCCATTTTAAAAAAAATTAATTAATTAATTTTTTATATCTTTAATTTCTTCTTCTTTTTATTTATGCCTTTTTGCTTAATATTGGTCTGTATTTTATGCCATAAAAAAAATACAAATCTGGTATTAAAAATACCTAGGTTTTTTTGTCAACACTTAAAAAAAACAAATTGAAAAGAAACAAAAAAAATGTTTTTGTGCATACGGCCAAGTGTCTCAAAGCTAAAAAAACTCATATTGTATTTTTCATACATCAAAAACAATATTTTAGCATGCATTTTGACTTTAATAACCAGTTTATTAAAGTCAAGAGAACATTGGCCAAAATATCAAAAACAACAAAAAAATTTATTTTGTTTTGTTTAGTATCAGGGATTATGAGGTTATACGTTACACGTATTCCTGATATTAAAAGGTTATTTGTTTTTATTAACGACATAGAACAACTAGGTTTTACCCGATATGATAAAGATCCCCTTACAAAGAAGGACATTTCTTAAACCTTAGATACACAAATAATTAGATACCACAACATGATTTCATATTTTATCAGAAAAAATAATGCAGCCTACCTTAGGTAGGGTGTATTTAGGGTGCTAATACCTTCCCTTTACACAACCAGTCTCCGTACCCGATCTCTAAGACTAGTTAGGGTTCCTAGTTACCAGAATACTAGGTGACGACTCTCATTCAAATGTTCCATTGATAAGAGATAAGAATTCCTTATCTCTTCACATCTTGCTAGAAATACACCACATCCCAACCTTTTCAAGGATGGTGGATGATCGCCGTAACGCTGTATACGTGTGACATGAAGCATGATTTTTTATTTTTTTAATGTTTTTTAAAATTCCTTATGATTTTATGATCTGTTTTTACGATTCTAGTTTATTTTATATTTTCCATGTCGTGTCAAAAATGCATTTTTAACAACCTTGAAGCCAAACATATGGGACTAATAGAGGCTTGTGCACCTGACCCACAACATCACTAAAAATATCTTAAGAAACAATATTTGGATGATAATCTCATACCTCCTTCTTATAAAATTATATAGAGCCATTAATATGAAAACAATCTGAACTTATTACTTTTACGAGAATACTGACATGTTCTATAAAATTTATCTTTTTTTTCACACTACAAAAGTTCATTCTATTACACATCATATTGAAGAACGAACCCAATTAAATAACTTTTCCTCACTTTATGGATGCCTTTAATAATAAAATTCTAGAAAATGATATCTTTCACCTTTATATAAGCCTAAAAATCCATAATCATTTGGATGACTAGAGTCAACAACTTAATACTTCTTTACAGTAATTAGTTTTTGCTATAAATTAATCCCAATCAAGAAACCAAAATACTTGTAATGAAATTTATTAACATTTACATTATTCAATCATAGATACCTTCCAATGGCTTTAAAATTTTGATATTAGGATTATTGATGACCTCTAGAAAAGTTTTTGTATTAATGCACTTTTTCATCTAGTCTAAACAAATATAAATTCCATTTCAAAGTTACATGTTGCTATTAAGTTATGCTTTTATATATCTTTTCTACCAATAAATGATATTTGATTTTCTTATGATACATAAGCATGCGCAAGTGTTTCATTGATAGCTCCAATACAATTCTACATAAAAAAAATTAGATAAGAAAACAATCATTTCAAACATAGTTGAAATAATTTTGTTGTTGTGTAGCTTATGTAATTATTAAATCATTAACCAACATTAATGTTATATTGAAATGTGGCATATATCTTAAATTCATTGTAATTTCTCTCGGTGTTGTTGAAAATTCTAGATCAATTGATTTGACTGTTTCAACTGCTAATGAGTATATAGACTTGAAAACTTCATTGAAATATTTACTCATAATTTAACCAAAATATTAAAATCTCCCATAAACTTCCCTATTTGAAGCACTAAATGCTAGCGTATAAAGAAACATGTTGGCCTTCTCAATTACACTTATCCTCCTTGATGGTTTTAATCCATATTACGTTTCTAAATCAAAACATAAATTCTTAAATGTGGATGCATCCATCCTAAATATATTAACACAACATATCCAATGTCTATTTAAAATTCATTCAAATATCATATTTACGTGTTGTAAGAAACCATACACAGTTCTCTATAAATATAATTATTATAAAACATATCAAGTACTCTAGTTATGCACAACGTTGGTTTACAATGATAAAACTCTTTCAGTCAAAACAAATTTCACTCCTCATCATCATTGTATTCATTGTCATCGTCGTCGTCATTATTTGTATTGCTATCATAACCAACACACTATTGTAAATAAAATCACTACCACTATTTCTACCACATCAATCATATAAAACATATTGAACAAAATTATTCATGATATTTTTATGATCTCATAAAAAAACCATTAAATCAATCCACGTCCATATCTACAAAGTAAACGTATATTTCAATTCAATTAACACTTAATATTTGTTATAAATATTAAGCTATTACAACTTTTTTATACATATGTCAATAAATTAAAGAAGTACTAAATAAAATTAAATGATTTTTAACTTAACAACAATCTATTGTATAATTATACTAAAATTTTAAAAATGTTAGTATGCAATTAGACATGTTAAGTTGTTATACCAATCATTCATTTATTTGGTATGTAATTGGACGTCTTACATTTTTTATGTCAATTGTATTGTAAACAAGGATAGAAAATTATATTACAACCTATTTCATCCTTTATTCAACATCAATGTAGTAAACAAAGAAAGGAATATTTACTTGGTAATTTCATTAGGATGCAATAATGATGAAAAAAATATGCTTCAAATTAGGCCATGGCTATATAAAAGACATAAATATAAAAATACAACTTGTCATGTGGTGTGCAGCGACATCGAGGGGATAACAAACGTTATTCTTACTCTGTGAAGTTTGTCTATGGTCTGCAGCCTATTTTTAGAGGCTAACCATATGATAAAAGCTTGTCGTGAAATATGTTTAGAGGTGGCAGAAACTTTATCTTAGTCTTAATAAACCTTTCAAATCAATAAATGAAATTAAAATAAGGATTACCAGTCTTGAATTTAAGGGTGTACCATAACAAAAAGAAACAAGATGGGTTTCTATGTGTTTACCCAAAGACACGGATGCTATAATAAGGTTCTTACAACACAACACAACACAACATAAATATTTAAAATAAGGAAGAACAAGTTAATGATTTTGCTTATTATTGCAATTTTTAATTACAAGTAGAGTTTAAAATGTATAATAAATTAAATGTCAATTATATATTATTAAGATCTTGTTTTAGATTACAATAGGGTGTTAACAAAGTCAAGATAAAGGAAAAAAGATATGTAGATGTGGTAGAGTGTTAAAAAGATCCTGGAAGGGTATATGTTTTATTGTTGAATATTTAATGTTTTGGGCGTTGGAATAATTTATGGAGAAAAATATGAATACCAAATCAAAGAATATGACAAACAATTACAAAAAAAGAAAAGAGGGAAAGGTTGAAGGATAAGTATCTGTAAAGGTAATCACATTAGAAAAAAATTAGAAGAAAAGGAGAAGTTGGTGGAAGAAAATAGATAAGAAAACAAGAGATGATTAAAGTAGTGACAAGGATATTTTGGTCATTGGAAATTATATAATGATCTTAACACTGTCTGTGGACATTATGACAATGTGGACAAAAAGCAATAAAAGCAAGTTACTTTTGCTTTTATTGAACCTATGGTAGGACCACAATATTAATGGATCCCAATTTATAGTTTACATCCTAACTAAATAATATAAAATTATGGTTTTAATTCAATGTACAAACTACCACATAAATAAATAGCTTAAAGTCATAAAACAAAATCAATAACAAAATATTCAAATAATATATTAAGTTTGTACCTTAATTGTTTTTAGTTGTTATTATAATATAATATAATATAGCAAATATTATTTTATTAATTATAAACTAAAAGAGAAAGGGGTTTTATTGTACCCATTTTTATAAAGCATTAATCATTTTAATAGTGCTTTGCTTTTTTATTTTTTATTTTTTATTTTTTCAATTAATATTTTTTTTGTTTATCTTTTAATATTAGATTTATTTGTTATTAATTTATTATATTCTCATTAGATGAATTGCAAGTTTAGAATGTTAACTCGATTTGGTGAATTAACTTTGTTGACTCAGATTGAAGTGTTAATTTGGTTAACTCAAATTTTTTTTTGCAATTAACTTTTTTTCTTCTAATTTTAACATTTAATATTGCGTTGAGTGATAATTAGACTTCATAATTTGTTTTGTTTACTTTCTATTATCTTATTCTAGCCTCATGACCTTGAAACAATGTTTAACAGGTTAATTTGAGTAGACTTAAATTGCTTTTATGTCATTTTTTCAATTGATTGTTTTTCTTAAATTCACCATTCAATATTAAATTGGTTAGAAATTGAGTTTTACAATCTTTTTTTTTTTTATTTTTTTTTATGAAGATAACTTGGTATCACAATCAAGGTCATATATTTTGGTATTTTAACTCCTGTTAAACCAGGTTGTTTTTTTGTTTTCTTTTTAAGAGATTTTTTTTGTCTTATGACCCGAATCACATGTCCTTCAACATTGAATTTGCTTTTTAGTGGGTTTGTTCATGTCTCATAAACCAAGTCATGGATTTAGCAAATTAACATAATTGACTTAGTTATTTTTCTTTTTTAAATTGATTTTTTCATTTTTTTCATTTACTATTGTGTTTAATTGAGAATTACGCTTCATGATTGACTTTTTTTTTTATTAGTTTATCTCAACCTCGTGTTTCGGTAACAATACTTAATAAGTTATCCTATGTTGATTTGATTTATTTTTTGTGTTTTTTAATTAAATATTTTTATAAATTTTATTATTAAACATTGAGTTCGACAATAATGATTGAAATTGAACTTTATAATTTGTTTTGATTTGCTTTCTATAAAGTTATCTTAGTGTCATAACCAAAGTTGCGAATTTAGCATGTTCACCTCGGTTAAATTAAGTCAATTTTTTTCTATGAGGTTATTTTAGTCTAATAACTTAAGTTATGGATTTGGTGAATGGGCACATTTTGTTTTTTTATATTTTTGAATTAAAATTTTTAATCATATCCTTCAACATTAGGATGACTGAAGATTGAAATTTCTAATTTGTCTCTTTGCTTTTCATAAGATTATTTTGATTTTATGATGTGGGTTATAAATTTAATAAGTTAACTCAAGTCATTTTTAGTTTATTTTTTTAATTTTATATTTCAATATTAGCTCAATTAGGAATTAAGCTTCATAATTTATTTTAATTTATTTTCTATTATGTTATCATAGTTTTATAATTTGGATTGCAAATTTAACATGTTAATCATGCTAATATAAATCAATTTAATATGTTATTTTTTTAATATTAAAAAGAGATATTATCTTTAAATATTTTTAAATAAAATTATATTTTTATAGGTTGTATAAATTATTTTTAAATCTACACAAATCATTTAAATTATATTGAGTTAATCCTAATATGATTAAAAAAATTTCTACTAGAAAAAAATATAATATTTAAATATTTATTTCATATTTAAAAAAATTTAACTCTACTGACAGCATAACATAGAAAAATAATGTAGTTATTTGCTATCCTCAAGGCAAATCAATCATAGCAAACCCTGTGAATTATACCATAAGGAAAAAAGAAAGCGCAGGTTAATTAGGAATTTAATTAAATAACCACAGGTCCTAAGGCTAAAGCGACGCTGGCTAGCACACAAAACGACAGAACGTTTCATCCATGAAAAAAGCTGTACCCAGCCGAGTCGCTGTATATGAAACTCCCGCCTCTGAGATGGCGACTTCCACTTTATCGACAATTCAGTCCTCTCTTAATCGCAAACGCCTTCGATTACCACCGCCTATTTCATTTCAATTCCACAAATTCGTAAAAACTTCTGCGGATACTCTTCCTTTGAAGTTAGTAATTTTCTGTCTCTTTTGTTTAATAGTTATTTTTTATAATTATCATCATGTGTTAATTGTAGGTTAAGGATGTTAGCTATAGACCTCCAGGAATTAAGCTTAATCTTTTAGATAAAGTTACCTTTTCACTTCCAGAGAAAACGTAATTAATTTTTTAATCAATCAATCACTTCCAGAGAAAACGTAATTAATTTTTTTTTAATCAATCAATCAACTAACTGTTCTGATTCTGTTTATGCATTTGTGTTGCTTTTAATTTTTGATCGTCTAGTAATTTCTTAATAAACGAAGTGATATTATGGGTTGCCATCTTCTTTATTAAAAAATATAGGAATGCAGGAAGAAAATGCTGTGGTTGCTTTATTTTGCTTTAGGTTTATTATATAGAGTTGAACTTTGATGAAGAATGTTGTTTTGCTACAAGCTAGCTACTTTGTGACTGACACTATTGTTGCTAAACTTACATTTTGGTGGCCCAGGCGAAAGCGTATTTGATTAAGGGAGGTCTTGCTTTGAATCTGCAAAGAGCTGTAATTTGGGTGCTATTTTTAAAAAGAAAAAGAAAAAAAAGAGGGGAGAAAATTAAGCATGTTTTATCTTTTTCTTTTTTTTGGTCGTTTTTCTATTACATTTCATTGCCGATTCTTAATGCAGTACTTAATTTAACTGATAGCTATAGGTTGGATTGAATGGGATCTCGTTGTGTAAAGAGCCGTACTCTCTAAGTGGTGAATATAAACATCGGCTTGCCTTGGCTATTCAACTGGTAATAACCTTTATGTAAGTCTACACTTCTTGAGATGCTCCATTCTAATGTTACAGATTAGGCACTTGTATAACCTTTATCCTAGTAGCGTGCTTCGAGTGATGAGTGTTATCGATTTAATATTCAGTTTAAAGTCCCTGATATGTTGGTTTTGGATGAGCCTCTTTTTGGCCTAGCTGTGAGTCATACTCAGTACATTTTAGTTCCTAGACCTTTCCTTGTCTTCCCTCTTGTTTAGTCCCCCAGCTGATGATTACTATGATTTTTTTGAAGTTAATCAATACTTTTAGAGATAAAGAGTCAAGGGAGGGCCGCTTTGGGTTTGTTGTCTTGAGATCAGCTAATTGATGATGAGTTATGGATTTGAATGTTCTCTTATTTCCTTTCTTATCATCAGTAATACCAAACTATACATCAGGGGTTCACCTCACCATTCCTTTCCTTTTCAATAATTTGGACCTTTGGCCTCCCCCATAAAGCAGGACTGGTAGTACCACCTTGCTTTCAAGACTGGTTAGGGTACTGCAACTGTTTTCATTTAGATCATTTAACTTCAAATTCAATTCCAGCTCTTTAGCACTCAAAATTCTAAAATTCAATGCTTAGCCTCATGTTTATCAGTTATAAAAAAAATTTCTTGATCTTTGAAGTGATGAGTGTTTCACACTCAAGTGAGTCCATGGTAAGCTTTCAATACATCCTCCTAGCTTCTCCATTTGTTAATTATTTTCTGCTGCACTGAGTTTGTTTTAATTGCTATTAATGATGCTTTGGAGATCAGATTGGAAGGTATGGGCAGATGTTATAAAGCTTTTGAAGTGCTTGGAGAAAAAATTGACCATCTTTGTTGTCAGTCATTATCTCAAGTAAGTTTGTTTATGGTTGTCTTGAGTTTTTCCTTTTGGATCTTTTCTTCTGAATTGCCCTCCTTTATGTGTTAACATGCTGTTTTTCTTTTTGGTACAGTTTGTACTAATGCCATTTATGTGCCATCATATTTTAGCTGCTCATATAACTGTATCTTAAGTTCCTGTTTTCATAAATAAGTAATCTTCTTAGAAGCATATGAATGTTATTGTAGAAGGTGCATGGGTTACAATAACTGTATTTTTAGTTCCTGTTGTTCATAAACAAAGACATCAGTCATCTCATTAGAAGGCTTAGAGGACTCAACCAAGCAAGCTCTTCTTATTGCTCTGTAGTTAAGCTTGATTTCCCAAAATCCAATATTAATTTAATTTACAGGTTCTGCAAACTAGTTTATTGAACCTTCACCTATCCGCCTATCTTAGGATGCACAATGTGTATTCTCTTATATTGTTTTTCTTTTCACTATATGTATATGGTGCTACTCTTACTTATAAAGCTTCGGGTTTCTCTTTCAGAGAATTAGCTACTCTAGTTGATCATTCCTGGAGGATGGAAATGGTTGGATTTCTGATGGAAGAGCTCCTTTCAGTGTAACCTTAGAGTGGACTGTTTCCTACTTGCTATGAGGTTTGACCTAGTGGGTTCTAGTTCTAGACGTTTATGCCAAAAGCTGGAATTGCTTACAAATTATATCAGGAACATGTCCTGCCACTAAAATCCAAATCCTTGATAGTGATTTCTTTTTTATTTTTCTTGAGAGAATCGGATCCTTGATAGTACTTATTGCTTACTAATTGGCATAGTTACCAGGCATGTAGTCAACCTATAACTAGTGTTCTTAAAGTGTTGGGTGCACTTAGGCACAAAGGGTTCTTGGAGCCAAGGTGCTAGGCACGAGCTCTCATCTAGGCAAAATAAGGTGCATAATTACTATAATATGTATATACAACACAGGGTTCTTGGAGCGTAGGTGCTAGGCACGAGTGCTCGTTGGGCAAAATAAGGTGCATACTTGCTATAATATGTATATACATTTAATAGCATGTAGAAAATTGTTATTTTTTTTTGAAAAAATAAGAAAAATATTAATACATCTGGTGTTTGTTTCTAATCTTGATAATAGATTAATTAGAAAATGAATAACTTTTAAACTTTGATTCTATAAGAATAGAAGAGAGAGCAATATTCCTTTTTCCTTAGCATCAATTATGTCAATAATGACTGTCATGAAGTAAGAGAGAGTGAGTGATTTGACCGAATAGTAAAAGAAAGTGATAAAAACAATAGTATAATAATTTGAAAGAACAAAAAATTATTTGTATGAAAGTCACATTCTTTTGGCCAAATAAACCATAGCTCTCCTTATTGTCCTTTTGTGTTTCTTTCACAATTAGTTTAGCTTTTTTAATGAATAAATTTCACATAAAATAGTTAGTGGATTGTCATGTGTAGAATCAGTGAAAGTTTTCCCTGCAAGTAAATAACTAGAAGTCACATAGGTAGTAAAACAGTTTTTAATAATTCAAACTACACAAGCTAGAAAACTAACAGACAAGAACTCTAATTAGGCATGCTTTTTTGTGCTTCTCTGTAAGTCCCTAGGCTTGCACTTCTCTTGCCTAATGTGTGCTTGATTAAAATTGCTTGGCTTTGACCCTTAAAATCCCTTTCCTGTCGCAGCTTAGTGCCTTGTGCTTTAGGTGCTGCTAACACTATGTCCAACAGTTTGGAATTTGATGCGCCCATTTCAAACCATCTGCTCACTGTCCCAACGACCATAGATCATTGGACTTATAATCCCAATTGGAATCGGGATAATAAAGCTTTATTAAAAGCCCAACATAGAATGAGTGGTTTACCACTACCAAAAAAGGAAGATAGTCAAACTATCAGTAGAAGAATTCTAATTCAACGATTAAGTATTGACTTATCCTAGAATGTCTTTTAATCCTTATACAGGTAGACCCCATCTGTATTACAATAAGAAATATGTTAGCCTACACTATCAAAATGTGGTTGCTAATCCACCACCATACGTGTATAGTGGTACACGAGGAACAGAAACATGTGTTCACCAGTTGAATAATGTCAATGCCTTAAGTGGCTCAATACTATTGCTTGTCAATAGTCTCTGTTCTCTGTTTGGAATTTCTTCCAAACAAGTTTTTCAGGGGGAGGAGAGGATATAGAAATCCCTAGCAAAAACCCTATATTCCCTATTGATTCAGGATTAAAAACTTTAGTCAGTTCTGTAGAAACCACTACTCAAGATCTACAAACCAAATTAGATCATTTAAGCTCATGATTAAATATGATGTATTTAATCGAAACCAAACTAGGTTATCTTGATAATTTAGAAACGATTGTGACAACCCTAACCCAGCTAAACATCACAAAAATTGACAAAATCTTAGAACATACTCTTAAGTATAGACCATAAAACATGAGTGGAAACATTGGAAAAATAGATAACTTGGAAAAGGTTATTTTAAGACTATCTGAAGATTTTAGGAATCTTGAAGATAGACAAGTTACTGTGTTAAAACAACACATAGAAACATCAGCTGCTACAACGATAACAACTCTTAAGAAGGATTTAGAAGAAACCCAAAAAGCCTTGTTAATCATGACAGAAGCCATTAGAGCCTGTGAATGTAATAAGGAAATAATCAAAGTTTTTGAACAAAGATTATGTACACTTCCTACAGGAATCCCAGTAGAAAGCCCTAAGCCCAGTATTCAGCCCACAGGAATGACTAGAGATGATAGAACCCCTACAGGTCTTAAACCAGCTACAATCAATAGTTTCACATATATTCCTAAACCATGAAGGAATATAAAACAATTAAGGAACAATTGTTAGAATATTATATGGCCTAAGACCATACATAATACACAGATACTGTGATAAAAGTTCTGAGTTGGACAGACCCAGAAATAGAGGAAGCCCCAGCCCAATTTGAGGATATAAACATAGTGGTAGCAATACCTAGAGAAAATTTAAGGGTAGACATAAGTGATCCCTTAGAACAAAATATGGATGCTGAATTTTCAGCCCAAGGAGCTGCTAGAAACCCACCTAGTGGAACAACATATTCTAGACCACCTAGAAGACATGATGCTACTTATCAAAGTGGCCCAGCAACTGGATCTTATAGATATGGTAAAACCTCAGGTTTCAAAAGATACACAGTTCTTGATGACTATGTACCAGAAAGAAAATTTTCAAGTGACATACTTGATATAAATTGTCTCCCTGATCTAGAGAGAAGAAAAAGAATAGAGGCATGACACAATTCCATGTGCTACAGATAATCAACTAAGCGATGATTTTGATCTAGCCTATATTCTTATGATGAACAAAACCATAGGGTTAGCACATAAACTCTTAGAAGGAATTGATAAAGATCAATTTATGAGAGGAACTTGTGAAGATTTCCTATTAAATGTTGTGAATTTGTTCTATACAATATTCCTAGGAACAAATTATCTCAATGATGGAGATAATCAAACAAGAATTGAGCAGGAAGAATCCTGCTTAAGATTAACCAGGTTACAAATCTGTGACCTTTGTGAATTAGATGCTTTCACATGTGATTATGAAAAGCACTTATTAAATATTCCTAACCATGAATGGATAGGATTTATAGAAGGATATCTTAGAAAGATACCCCATATAGGACCATTGTGTCTTCCAGATTATCAGGTTTTACCTCTTATAAGTAAACTAAGTTTAGCAGTAGCAAAAAACTTAGTCAAGAAAAGATTAACTATTTATACCGATAGAATGTTAGCCAAAAGAACAAAGAAAATTAATCTTTGTTGTCCAGAGTTTCAAGGTCCTGAAACTATGTATGACTGTAATACAGTCCCAAAACTTAAGCATTGGAAAAAGAAGCTTAAGAAGAAATATAGGTTTAGTAAACCTAGGAAAAAGAAATATTATAAATCACCTAAAAGATTTAAGAAATATTTTGGTCAACCCAAGTATAAAAAATGATTTTTTAAAAGAAAATTTAGCCATAAAAAAGGTTTAAATGAAGAACCTCAATCTATGACCTAACAGGACAAACCCAAATATTGCCCTCAAAAGAAAAAAGATTGCAAATGCTGGATTTGCCAAGAAATTGGACATTATAGTTATGAATGCCCAAATACTAAAGCCCATAAAGCCCAAGTAAAAGCCTTAGAAGAGATTTCTATGATATATGAGTTGGCACCTTTAGAGGATGCCTTAACAGACATCAGCAGTGACGAAAAACTTTATTATTTAGAGTCAAGTAGTGAGTCAGAGTTTGAGGATGACTATCCAACAGACATTAGCTCAGAGGATTAAGAGTAATCTTGAAGAAAAGATTCTCGCTTGGGATGATTATGAATGGTGGGACTCACTCCTACCAAACGACAAAGACAATAATAATTGTCCTTGTTCACATGGTGAGCTAGACCAACTCACATGGGAAGAATTATTAGAAGATGACAATCTTCTAACAACCACTACTTTACCTTTATATAAAGTTGAAGAATCAATTAACCTCAGTCAGATTGAATGGACAAACCTAACAGCTGTCTCACAAGAAAATATTCTAGATCTAAGAAAAGTTTTTAGAACCCATGTAAATTCAATTTTCATTCGAGGAACTTTATCCTTTCAAGGATATAGAAAATTTAACGTAGATTGAAAGGATACGGTTCTAGCAATCTACATTAAATTTTCTATATCCTTGAAAGGATAAAGTTCCTCGAATGAAAATTGAATTTACATGGGTTCTAGAGGCTTTTCTTAGATCTAGAATATTTTCTTGTGAGACAGCTGTTAGGTTTGTCCATTCAATCTGACTGAGGTTAATTGATTCTTCAACTTTATATAAAGGTAAAGTAGTGGTTGTTAGAAGATTGTCATCTTCTAATAATTCTTTCTATGTGAGTTGGTCTAGCTCACCATGTGAACAAGGACAATTATTATTGTCTTTGTCGTTTGGTAGGAGTGAGTCCCACCATTCATAATCATCCCAGGCGAGAATCTTTTCTTCAAGATTACTCTTAATCCTCTGAGCTAATGTCTGTTGGATAGTCATCCTCAAACTCTGACTCACTACTTGACTCTAAATAATAAAGTTTTTCGTCACTGCTGATGTCTGTTAAGGCATCCTCTAAAGGTGCCAACTCATATATCATAGAAATCTCTTCTAAGGCTTTTACTTGGGCTTTATAGGCTTTAGTATTTGGGCATTCATAACTGTAATGTCTAATTTCTTGGCAAATCCAGCATTTGCAATCTTTTTATTTTTTTAGGGCAATATTTGGGTTTGTCCTGTTGGGTCATATTTTGTCAATTTTTGTGATGTCTAGCTGGGCTAAGGTTGTCACAATCGTTTCTAAATTATCAGTTTAATGATTTTTCTTAGATGAATTTCGGTAGGTGAATTATGGAACTTAGATGTTACGTTTCTGGCACAAATTTGGGGTGCCTGCCACCATAAAAATTAAACAGGAAAGGGGTGATTTGAGGAGCCTTTTAATGTAAATAGGGTGCATGGCCTTGGTTTTACTAATACACTACCAGCTCACTTTTATGTGAAAAAAAGGGACTAATTGCAAGTTCGCTCGAAAGTAAAACTTTGATTTCAATCACTCCCTTAGCAAACATTAAAGTAGATTTCAATGCTACCTTTCCATAGACTATCACATAGGTTTAACATAGTGCATAGAAGGGTGACATTGCAGTGGTTTGAGGGGAGCATCTTCATTTACTATTATTTGGAGTATAAACCAGCGTTGACTGCCTAATGAAATTATAGGTCCAAGTAGGTAGGTGGTACATAAGTGAGAGTTGTAAAACTTAGCAAATGAAGGCTTTTGTTTTAGTTTCAGCCATCTATCTCCTTTCCCCCTTCTATCCTTTTAGTTAACAAATCTGACTTGGTAGTACAAGTTTTGTTCTCTTTTATCAGCCTTATTTTTTTTTTTTCAGTTATAAATCACCAAGACTTTGAAACCTTTGGCTATATCGATAACTTCCTTTTTTCCTTCTTTTCAGCTGAATCTTAGTTTGGGATCAAATGCCCAACACTAGCTCCTTCCATAATACTCCTATGTTTCTCATGTTTGAAGAAACTAGTTTTTATGAATATTACTTGTTTGTGAAGTGAAAAATAATTAAATAATTGAAATGGAACATGCAAACATATCAATCATGTTCACTAATTAAGATGATTACATGACGTTCCGTGCTCACAACTTTATTATTATACAGATAGATGAGATGGATACCTTTTACTGTTTCCATCTCCTTGGGTTCATGGTCACTCAAATCACTCACAAATACTTAGGAACTTAGATGATGCAATCAAACAACACATTGTAAGTGTGCTTTAGCTCCACTGCTACAGCTCCAGCACCAAATCTACATTACCGATATTAGAAAAGGGTTAGATGTGTGCATCAATATGCTTAATCATTTTAATAATTCACCTTGATGGTCACAAGGATGTCAAAATAGCTCTTCAAGGAGAAGGAAAAAAATACTATCAATGTGGCAGCATACATGGAAAATACGCTATTGAATGTTTAACTTCCCATATTAAGATATTCTTTATATAGTTCTGTTTATAATAGTTTGACTTTTTCATAACTGTTGCTTTTAGCATATCTTGATCCCATTAATGCAGTTGTGTTTCTGAAACCTCTTTTTTGTTTGTTAATAGACATGTTTCGTGCATGTGCATATAAGGAATTACAAATGTCAGACATTTTATTCATCTATGCATATTGTAACAAATGATTGATGGTGCTATGGTCAGCAATCTATACTTGAAGTAAACCAAAATCTAAATGTTCTATATTTTTGAAAGGTCAACATGTTCTATGTTTTTGAAAGGTCAAGATGTGTTAGTACTTACAGTCTGCATCCGTTTTAATCCAGTATTCCCCATTTGCACTTGAATTACTGCAAATATGATCATGTTGGGGCACTTTCAAGCTGTTCTTATGGCATTGGACCCCTTCCCTTGACTTGTATCCAGGAAGAAACTTTCTTTTCTCTTTAACCTGGGGCGTCAGTTCTGCATTATAGCCACCATCATTCAGAGTATTCATTGTCTTGTCTTTATGGGACTTCGTAAACTCTCTTTCGGCTAACGGGTTTTCAGGATGAACTTTTCTATGGAACACTTTTAGGACCTGCATGCCAAAAACTCAGAAAAATTAAGATTTCAGTGGAAGTTCTACCACTGAACCTATTTATGGTGGTATTGTTAGGTTCCTACTCTGGAGTTATGATGCTTTGTGACCAATATTATCTAATGGAAACCTTTCTGGAAAATATAGTGGTTGGTCATCAATATGGCTTAGCTTGATCTAAAAACTTGAGGTACGTAGGTATAATCGAAGTCTTTTGACAAGAATCCAAGTTTGAGTCATAAGGGGTGATCTTGTCGGATGCTAGGTTATCGGATACTGTGGAATGAAGTTCAGAAACACTTGCAATATGGCTAGTTTATACTGTAAATTCTATCCAAGTTATAGAATGATATTTCCCACAGATCTGTTTTGTTAACAGGAAAAGAATAAGGTGTTAGCAACTTAAGATTTTTGTGCTTGGCTACTGTTATCCTGGTTGTCATGGTAGTACACCTTAAAATGAAATTTAGTATTCAACTTATTTGGCCAGATATAATTGTAATGCAGTGATATGGATTGTGTGTTTATGGATAGAATCATCAGTCTTTTCCCTAATCATTTCTTATAGAAAGTGGTGGAGGAAGACACACCTTATTAAGTGTTTTCTTGGTAGAAACAGAATTTGAGGCTTCATCCCTAGTAGAAGGGGTAGGATTTCCCGACGTAGTGCGAAACATTTTGAGTATCTTCTTGATGAGGTATTTTGCAGATTTATGTGCTTTCTTGGCTTGCACCTCCCCTTTCACTTCTTTTTCCGAAGGAATTTCATCTGTAACTTTTGTCATACGAAACATCTCTCCAAGTGATACCTTTTCCTTCTTTACTCCAACTCTTGTTTCTGGCAGTTCAACTGATGACCCAAATAGATATCCTTGGAGTGGACATGCCACTGTCTTTCCATAATCTTCAGCACCAGTTGCTTCCATTTGCAAGCCACTGAGTGTAATAGTGCTAACATAACTGCTCCTTGCTAACGATTCATTGCAACCTTCTTCTTCAGCTTCAGCCTCTAGAAACTTTTCTAACTCATTGTTCATGATCTTCAATTCATTTTCTGTCACCTCTATGTTTTCCTCTGTTATGCTCTCCAAAGACATGGGAAATGTTGGTGTTGCAGGCTCACTGGTAATTGGTTCTGAGCCAAGGGTTCCAATAGTGAGAAAGCCATGAAAAGGATCAGAGCTGATGATAGATGTTTCGTCTCCATTATTCTCATCCACTCCTTCATTTTCAGAGAAAGTATTCTCACATTCCTCATTTGGCTGTTTTAAGAGCCCGGGTCCGTATCTGGAGTTAAAACTTGGCCCAGTGTAGGAAACATGGTCATCAATGGGTGACTGTGCGGAAAGGCAAGCACAATAGTTCCCTGAAACATGGAAAAAAGAAAAAGGATACTTTATGTGAGTTTTTAAGCAGGGCATATTACTTATCCCTTTTATCACATTTTGCATGGGCCAACTAGTGACTGAACAATCTTCAGATTTGTGAGGATAGTGGCTTGAAGGGTCTTTGGTTTATGTAACAACCTAGCAATACTAGTTATTTGTATCACGAAGTGGCTGCAATATTTATGCCAATATGCCCACTTTGAACCTTATCCCTTGGGAGAGAGATCCATTTGCCGAGTGGCCATAAAAGACCTTAGCCAGTGGTGGAAAATCCAAGAGGTGGGATGTCCTGTAATACCTGCACTAAGGCTCCACCCTTTTCTTTTACCATGATCACCCTAGATGATTGACTGTTGTGTCTAGCTTTAT
This sequence comes from Populus pruinosa, assembly GCA_026413675.1. Classification (NCBI taxonomy): domain Eukaryota; kingdom Viridiplantae; phylum Streptophyta; class Magnoliopsida; order Malpighiales; family Salicaceae; genus Populus; species Populus pruinosa. The sequence goes on along the minus strand of CM048592.1, from coordinate 37,985,710 downwards.
TGCAGACAGAGATCAGCCGTTCCTGAGACCTAAGAGGATTGGTGGTCTCATCCATTGGTGAAAAATCTTCTCTGTTGAGATGTTTCTGACATGATTGACCATCTTTGTGAGACCATCAATCTTTGGGTTGGACCACTGTTTTTTATCCTTTTTTTGAAGTGAGAATTAGCTACAAAGAGTGGTGCTAGAAGCTGAGTGTGGTAGATTAAATTACTTTGTGAGTTTGGCCTATTTATGTGATCATATCTTATGTCTCATGCACACCTAGTGGTCTTTTTAGAAGAAAATGAACAAGGGTTGTTTGAATACCTATCAAAAAATCCTTGAATGGTTCGACATTATTTTTTTTGGATCGGTGGTGCATCCAACCTAGTACCTGCAACAATGAAATGCAAAGATAGAGTTTAAAATCATTAATACGTGTGCTATTCAAAATTCAGGAAGTGTGTGCTTACCCTCATCTTGAACTTCTTCTGTGGGATTCAATGTTAGTTTTGCTTCAATTGTCACAGGGAGCAAGATGTAGGAATATATTTAGATATGCAAGGGGAACAAAGCATTAAAGGAGAGATTTGGATTAGCAAAAAGAAAGGGATGGGGATCTTTTGAACATGGTTGTTTAATGAGTTGGAAGTAGTGGGTGCTAGGAGGATCTTCTGATGGATGCGGATAGAGAGAAACATTTAGATAGATACAAGGTTTTGGTTGGCTGTTCTTTGTCAAGATCAAATCAAGCAAAAGAATCAGGGAGAGTTGGGAGACCTGCAAGTTGGGGGGTGCAACATTTGCTATGCATGCTTGATGTGGTTGTGCTGGTAAATGAATGCATGGACATGAGACATTGACGGAAACATTTTATTTAGTTCTTTCAAATGCATGCATTATGTATATTACGCAAAAAATAAGTGTGCATCATTTACTAATGGACACTTACAGCGACTCAGCGAGTACACACTAACATAATCAAATCCCATTACATATTAATATTTCATTTCATGTTATTGCATGTTTGCATTTTTTTTTCCAAGGTGCTCGGCCTAAAGGATCGTGGCATTTCAAGCAGGACCAACGAAAACTATTGTGAGTGGAAATCATTATAAATATATACTTGCCATGGACCCCAAAGGGACTGTGAATTATTTAAGCTTTTTGGCTGGTCATTGGTAAGATACATCTTAACTGAAATATACTCATCTAGCAGACCAGTAATACTGTGGTTGACATACGAAATATCTTTTCCGGGAGTGAAAAAGTTTATGCTGTGCCGTTCATGCTATAATATTGCGGTAGTCCCTGTTTACATGCTTTTTTAAAATGTGTTTGTCTTGAAAAAAATATTAAATTGATATTTTTTTAAGTTTTTTTGTTATAATTTTTGCGGTGTCAAAAATAAAAAAAAATCTGAAAAAATTTATTATAATATATTTTTAAAAGAAAAATATTTTTAAAAAGTATTCTATACTACAATTATAAACACCCAATTAATTCTAGACAACCAGTCTTTTTTATTCATTTATGCTTTATTGAGGCTATATTATCATTGTTATTGTTATTATTATTATTATTATTTTTAGATTTGAGAAAATTTTATTTTCTGAAAAGCATATTTTGTGAGTTTAAATAAATAAATAAAATCTTAGTTATTTCATATTTTTATAAAAGATTAATATTTTAACTCGAAGTTGAAACAAATTTTTTATTTTTTATTTTTTATTACCATGTCACGCCATTGTTATTGTTATTATTATTATTTTTTTTTAGATTTGAAAAAATTTTATTCTATTGTTATTGTTATTGTTATTGTTATTGTTATTTTTATTTTTTAGAAAATTTTATTCTATGAAAAGTATATTTTGTAAGATTAAGTAAATAAATAAAATTTTAATTATTTTAAATTTTTAAAAGAAATGTATATCCTAATTCTTGCTGAGGTTTTAAATTCTTTGGTACCACATCACGCATCACTCCTAAGAACCATTGTTATTGTCATCAACGTTGTCATCATCACTATTATCCTTCTCTGCCTTACTCCCACCTCCTTTCCTTTTCTAAATTTAAGATTATAGCTATACGGCAATCCTACTGTGGTTCCCTTGATGTGATATATTTTTCTGACTAGAAGTCATGGATGCAGTTCTGTAAAAGGAGATCCAGGACAGGAGCAAGTTCTTTCCTTCTTATCTAATGGCATTCCATTTATGACTCTGGCCTTCTCTTTCCAAACCGGGAGTTTTCTTAGCCGTTCCATACCGGTTTGTCACTGTTGTTGAACTGGAACCGCCAGCATGATTCGGGCATGATTTCAATACTTTCAGTGATATCGGCATTTGGCTTCTCAAATGCCTCGATTGCACACCGTTAAATGAGAAGATGCCCATCTAGTCAGGGTTGGTGACGTCAATTTGTTAGCATGTCCCACAATCATAAAAGCGAGGAAGCTGTTGTAAGCTTGTTGACAAATGCCACGCAACAGTCTTCAATCCTGGATGCCCTAATTCCATCCGTGGATTTGACAGTGAAAGCTGTTGACGAGAGTGAAAAAAGTGTAAACATATTGCACTGTTTTTCTTACAATATGTCTAAATTTTTCATTTGTTTCTGTTGATTAGAATAGTTGCAATTCTAATATAAGAAGCCCGGCACGGTGACAAATGCTATAAATTTAGGTTGATGATGTTCCTAATGGAGCGTCACGATCAATAGCGATCATGACACATGATATGTCGGTATTGTTTATTATTTTTGCCGGTTTGATGCACACGCATGATCAAAACTATGCCCTAGATAGTTTATGGTTGCAGGTCCTCAATCTGCATAGTTAGAGTACAATTGTCTCTTGATTTCTCTGTTTAGCTAACAAAGTACATTCTGTCACATCGTTGTGAGTCTGTTGTAATAGTGTAAAACAGTACCAACTTCTCTTTAAGGTGATGGTTCTATTTATGGAGTGTTTTAATTTCAACTTGTTTTTATTAAAATTTATTTATTAAAAATTGTTTAGTGTTTTGATATTATTATGTCAAAATTGATACTTAAAAAAAAATGATGTATTTTCAAGTGAATTATTTTGAAAAGTAATAACTACTATACTTTTTAAATATATTACATATTTTATTAGAATACGTACGTAACTAGGTAGTGGCATGATATTTTGATAACGTTAACAAAAGTCACGGTGGTCGGGTGCTATGGGATATATATATATATCACAGGCGAGATAAAAGGGGCAAGTAGGGGTGAGGTAGGGCTCGAGGGTTCCTATTTTAGCTACCCAACGAGAAACTACAAAACGTAGGAGTTGCCGCTTTTGGAGGACCCTCAATATCCCTAGATAAACTCCTATATTCCACTCTACTCTGAAGTCTCAAAACCAAAACAAACACAAAACCTTCAAGCTTGCGAGGTGGCACAGCAAGTGGGGTAATGTGAGTGAAATATCGAAGAAATAGAGAGAGAGAGAGAGAATCCATGCATGGATGAAGCCATTAGATGGTGACCATGTGAATCCCACGTGCAATATTGATGGTTCATGCCTTCTCATTGGCACACGATTTCAAATCCTTAGACATGTATTGATTTATTTATATGAATTTATAATCATATCATGAGAGGACCCCTTCTACTGCAGAAGAGACTGCAGCTAAATAATTTTTGGTCCCCATTCCCATCTTTAGAGATTTGTAACAGCATGAGTGAAAAGAACACGTATTCCCATGTGTGATAGCATGTATCTCTGTCTGCTAAATTCCTTGTACCGAAAATAGAAAAGTCGGCATCCATACCATTTGTTCGAAATTGTGTTTCTGGATATGGATATAAATGTCTGATCATGAAATGGAAACAAGTATAGAGAGCATTTATGGTAGTAATAAATTGCACGCTACGTCTTAATTATACAGGATGGTGCATCAACTTTTAAATTCTAACTGGGTTTTCGATGATGATCTGGACATATGGGAATTTTGAAGGCTAATCTGTACTGGCTTTAGACCTAACCCTTTGTTAGTTCTCGTAAAGAGTTGAAGAACTTGAAGAAGTCAAACGAATCTATCCTTCACGTAGAAGTTGCTAATTAATGAGGTACAAACATGGAAAACAACATTTGCTCAGGTTGGTTTCTTATAATTTTTTTCGTTAACTTTTCTGTCCAATAATCGGTGGGCATGACTGATATCCTTCTCTCTGTCAATTAATTAAGTCACTTTCTGCTGCTTTATCTTAGCTAGAAGCTGGAAATCGAAGACACTTGCATTTAAATTTACAAGGAGGGCCAGCGCCACCAGGCCAGAGGTGGCACACGTGACCATCATATGGGATTCACGTGAAGTTTCCTTCTCATGGGGCTTCTTGGTCTCAGCTTCAACCTCTTGGCATGCACGTACGCCGCCCTTGAAAAATGATGTTTTATCGTTGCAGCTTACAAGGCCTATCGAGCCCAAACTCCTACTCTTGGTAAACAAGCCCCTTTGATATCCAATGCCTTTTTACTCCCTTTTTTTTTTTATGGGCTTGAGCTTCAACAGATAAATAATTATATAGAAATTTAGAAGCACTTATAAATAGCTTCCAAAGGAGCCGACTAAATGGACCAAGAACGTCGAATAACAGTTGGAATTTATAGTTTTATTGATGGAAATTTTTATTAGTAATTATATTGATATTTTACTTATAACTTTTTTAGTGATAGAATTATATATAGAAATTGTTTGTTATTGAAAAAATAGTAGTTGGTAATTTTTATTATGTCAGTAAGTTTATCATTAATAAATATACCTATAATTTTATAGATAGAATATGTATGTAAAAAAAATTATTTGTTTCCATTCGTGTATAATTCTCTTGATAATATCTAGTATATCACTAGCAGGATAATCGTGGGTAATTTTGTCATTGAGTTGTAGTGGTTTTGTTATTGAGTTGTAGTGGTATTTGCAGTAATATTTTTCTAACTCTCTAGAATATACTGATAGAATAATTATGTTGGTGATTTAATAGTTGCAGGGGCGTTTGTTGTAAATCATTTTCAACTCTTTAGAATATGCTGAAAAAATTATTTTCACAGCAACCCCGTTAGTAATAATTTTAAAAAAATTAAAAAATATTTTGGGACAAAATAGAAAATAATTAAAAAAATAAATTAATATAAAATTTAAATATTTAAAAATCAATTATCTTGATATAAAAATCAAATATTTACTATAAATTTATACGTCTAAATACAATGAAATTATAATAGAGGTGGTGTTAGAGGAGGAGGAAGAGGTTGGTTGTCCCTAAAACCATAAGGCTAATAAAAAGATGTACACGTACCAACTATATGTGATCTTATATCCATGACTACTTAGTGGAGTTCTTCATAATCTATAGGGAGTCGTTCATATTTTTTTATTAAGATGGGTTGTATGTTATCACACTTTTTAATTTAACAAGGTCGCGAACTCTAGAGATTAAATGCTCGAGATCGATTGCAAGCACCTAATGGTTGATACCATGGGTCGTTTGCAAGTTCTCAGTTGTAATGTTAGAGAGATCATACATCTAATTTTTATTAGGTTCATCGGATGATCTTGCCTTCAACTATAAATCCAAATCAAAATTCGGGCCGGTCAAAGGATCGTCCTCGTATCTTTTCTTCAACCGGCTATTTATGTCTCTTGAAAATAAAAAATAAAATCATTAAATTCAAGTACATAATAAGTTAAGAAAATAAATGGTTGAAAACCAACGTAAAACGAAGTGTTGAGCCTTGTTGTTGATGAATTACTGCACTTCTTTTTGGTGGTCATCACTCCGCACATGTGTTCCCATAAAAGGCTTCATTAGGCTTGGCTCCTATCCAAGAGTCATAGCTTGAAAGATAAAAATGTTGTTAGTTAAATATATTTATAAATAACTATAAATTCAAAAAAAAATGTAATTCAAAAAATCTTATCATCTATTTCGCATGAAAAATAAATTAAATAGAGCTGCTGATGTGCATGGTAACAAAACCGTGAATTTGTTGGCTTTAGTTTATTGTACAAGACTATGACCATTGTGTTAAATGCTCGAACATAATGTGTTGAACATATTCCACCCATATATTTTCGAGATGTATGGCTGTTTGAAATTCTTTTAAACTATCATGTCATTCTAACCTAATAAAATGCTTTCCTTAGCCTTTTTTTAGATTTCTTTTGTGCCTCATACAACAAAATCACACAACCTATATGGTATAAAAGAATTATCTATGAGTAAATAACAAATGAAATTTTAATATTTGAAATAAAAAATTATCCTAATTTTGATGTTGCCTAGTTGCAGCATGATTTTTCCAAACCTTTGTCACAACATTATCATTTGCTTTATCCCACTCAAATTTAGCCTTACAGTAAAAATTTATAAAAAAAAAAATTCAGTAATTTCAATAAAGTAAATGAATTAACATAATAAATAGCAACATTTTAAATTAATACTAACCTTAAATCTTGAAAACCATACATCAACATGCAGTTTTCATTTAGGATTGGAAATTTGGCTCTATTGAAATAATAAATTTTCATCGACAATTAAAATGCCGATGTTATTATTCAAGCAATCCCAATGTTTGTGAACTTAAAATTGAGAAAATTTAATTAAATATCATTTGTTTATAAATTGTTAAGCATAAACCAACTCAATGCAAAACAAAGTTATATTGAAAGGTCATCTTTCCATTATATTTCATACTTACGGGTGAATGAAATCCATTGTAAAGAGACCTCCTCTCTTTATCGCACCATCGTACTAGAAGAGATAGCATCATGAGTTGATGCATATGCTTTATATGCCTCTTTTGGTCAATACCTAATGATTCATGATTGTCATTATCACTATTAGAAAAACTAACAGGGATCATGTATTCATGAAAAAAAATTATTTTTCCCTAGGCATCTACATAAATTGATAAAAAAATATAAACAATTTGGATTTTTTAATAAAAAATCAGCATTACTTTCCATATATGGTAGCCTACCTAAAATTTTTAATCATGCAAATGGAGAATATATATGCCACAAACCAGTTGATTTTATTATATTTCTACTAATAATTTTGAATAATTTAATTTCATATAAAATTCTCATTTTCCATATGATAATATTTTTAATCCTAAATTGACAATAATTTATCTTAAATGGAGTACGTACAACATAACAATTAAAACTAATCCTACACATTTAATTAAATATAAACAACAAAATTAAAGTAAGAAAATAACTAAAAAACAATAAAATAATGAAAATTATTGCAATAACAACTAAAATTCAACATAACTATTACTTTATAAAATTATAAAGAACAAATAATTGAACAAAAATAGAGAAAAATAAAAAATAATACAAAAAAATATAAGGAATGAAAAATTCTTACCTGAATGTTGTGCTTAATTTCAGAGTATAAATATGTGTGATACATAAAAAACACAAAAAAAAAACAAAAATACATTGTTAAAAAAACTTAGAAAAAAAGAAAAATAAAAAGGAAATACTTCAAAAATTTTTACCTAAAATCCACATTGATTGTGTTAAGAGAAAAAAAAACTTAATTTCCAGTCTTGATGTTTGAGAGATTTAATAGAAAGACAAATTAGTAAGGAGAGAATCACAAAGAAAATTATACGGTTTTAAGTCGAGAGAAAAAATAAAGGTGTGTTATGCTCATTGCATTTTTATATTAGGTTTTATAGATGGAATTATTGATAGGATATTAAAAATTATTATTTTTAAATATTTTATTGGTGATTCCATTTGTAAAGTCTCTTTGAAATTTTTGATTCGCAATAAAAATTCCACAAAACCCCTCTAGATTTTTTAATTTTACCTATAATTATATTTTTATTATAGTAAACAGTCAATCAAAAATGTATTAATTACTAGCGTGTTGGAATTCGTATTCCATTGACGATTTTGTAAGGAAACCTGTGAAAACGTGTACCTCAATTAGTAAAAGCATTACGTGTCAGCATATTGAAACTAGCATTTTGTTAATGATCCCATTGGAAATATTAAAAATTTTAATTTTCACTATCAATATATGAAGGGAAACAATTTTGTTTGTCTATGGTATATATTGATAAAAAGAATCCTTTGGTATACCCATATATAATTAGTTTCATGAACAGTCCCAGGACAAACAGAAACAACTCCTTTTGTCTCTAGAATATACGTATAGAAATAACCTATTGGCATATCTGTGTGTAATTAGTTCCATGAGTAGTGTCAGGGAAAAGCAAAATAATTCCTTTTGTCTCTAGAAAATACAAATAGATAGAGCTCATTAGTATAACTGTGTGTAAAGAGTTCCATGAACTGTTCGAGGAAGAAAGGGAACAATTACCTTCGCCTCTAGAATATATTGATGGATAGAGCCCGTTGGTATACTTGTTTATAGTTAACAAACTGTTAGTATTTTCATCAATGTGAAACAATGTTTAACAACAAATTATATATGTATTCCTTATCTATCTTGTAAATAATTAACTTGATAACTCCATGCACAACACAATAACACCAATTCATATTGTCATAACCCAATTCTGGGTTATTTCCCAATTTTGATCCATATTTTGATAAATTTTTAGAAAAAAATCCAAAAAATAGAGAAAAACAATGAAAATCCAAAAAAATACATTTTTAAATATATTTGCATCATTTTTAGCATTTTCAACATCATCTCAAAAGAATTTAAATTTTCAAAGATATTTGGAACGCGTTCAACTTTTAACGCGTTATTTTTAAAACCATTAATTTTCCTTATTGAGTCGATGTTGATATTGCTCGTTTTCAAGAGAATAAAAAAATCAAAATTTACAAAAAAATAAAATTGAGGGACCAATTTTGAAATCCAAGCAACATTTTGCCTATAAATAGCAACCTTTAACACAAAGAAAAGGGGGGCAATTTTGACAAAAAAAAATGAAAAACCCTAAACCTCAATTTCCTTCTCCTTCATCTGGAGCCGTCGCGCCCCCCCTTCTTTGGATTTGGTTGCCTTTTCTTTCAACCGCTCCCTCGTCCTCTCCGCTGCTCTCCATCTAGTTGAAATCAAACCAGAGCAGCCATTTTGCTCCCACTCTATTTTCCTCCCACAGTTGCTAATCGCAGCTCTCCATTTCTCCACCCAGCCACAAAGAACTCGCCAGCCACAAACTAACTCCCTTTTTCAGCCGTTTTTCTTTCCTCTTCCCCCTCAGACCAAACACAGTCATCCCCCTCACTAGACCTCTCTTCTCAGTCGGTCTTTACCGTCAGCAGTAGCAGCGTCCGTAGATCTTCCCTACAGCGGTAGCCTCCCCCTCACAAGGCGGCTCCCACAAATCTAACGTCGTTTCCAACCTAAATCAACAATCAGCCAACACTCTTTTCGTCTCCAGCTTTGTCGGCCAGACACGACATAAGCACAATCACCAGCAGCTTCCTAGTCGCCGGCAGCTACTTAAAATAGAGCAAAGGAGAAGAAGAAGATGACCGATCTGTAGAAGAGGTAGAGGAATGAGAACAGACTTGTAAAAATAATTAAAATCAATTGTTGTTGTGTTGTTTTTGTTTTCTATTTCAGGTGACCATGCATCTCCATCGGCGGAGAAGATTGGAAGGGAAAAGAAGGTTGAACCTTAAGGAAGCCATATCTCTTTTCTTGAGAAGTGGTGAAGGTCACTACTCGTACGGACGGACAAAGAAGACAAAGAGGTTCCCGATCCACCGATTCTGTCACCTTCAGAGGCGGCGGTGCGTGGAGCAACGCGCCGCCACTGCTGACGAGCACTATTCATAGGTCGTCATTGTTCACATGCACTGTTCACACCGCCTAGAAAGACTTCCCAACACTGTTATAGAGTTTTTAGAGGTTATTTTGTAATTTTCAAACTGTTTAATGTAATATTTGTTTAGTTTGAATTTTTATTTGTATTTTGTAAATATGAAAAAAAAAACAAAAAGAAGAAAAAGAAAAGAAAAGAAAAATACAGGGAAAGTGCATGAGTGTGCTTGTATTTATCTTATAAATGCTTCTTTTTATTTATGATAAAATTGTAGAGAATAAAGAAGGATTTACTATTTTAATTAGATCACGGTGTAGAAGTACAAACTTGTATGGAAGTTGTATTTCTAAAATCCGATGAAAAGACAAAATATTTTAAAATTTCTTTAACACGACACACCATGAAGCAGCTTACCTCAGGTAGGGTGCGTTAGGGGTGCTAATACCTTCCCTAACCACAACCATCCCCTTACCTACGAATCTCTAACAAGACCAGTACAATCGAGTTTTCTAGTAGCCCTTAATTAAATACTAGGTGGTGACTCCACTAGTAAGATCAAATCAAACATAACAGAGAAAACAATTGTTCGAGTGGATGTCGCGCGGATTTGTTTTAACGTGCGACACATATAACAATAATAAAATAAATATTCTTTGTAGAAAATTTCATCAATGAATATTACATTATAGTTTATAGCATTACACTTTTTCTTTTTGTGAATTAGTTACAGTTATCTTCTTCTTCTTTAGTTGACATGTCATTAGCTTTATCACAATCTTCTATGTTAGTTTCATCATTATCATCATCTTCTACTACTTTTACATGTCCACTAGAACTCAAAATAACATTCAACTCCTTAGCGTCAACATCAATAAAAATATTCTTAGTGATGCGATGGATCAATTAACTTATTAACTTGAAAGACATCATCTTTCATATCTGATTCATCATTCTTATCCTACATAACCCCAACACAATTTAAGGGTTTCGTTTTAATACGGATAATGAACCAACTCTTGAATGATTTTTTTTAAAAGGTGTATGTGTAATAAACTAACTAGCATTACTTGGCGAAAACAAAGACATCATCGACATTGTAAAATCAAGCTTTTGAATTAATTTTAACCAAACCATGATAAGGATCTACTCAGATTTTTGTTAGTGGTGTTATACCAATAGCATTTGAGTAAAAATACTACATTATGCTCATTATGATACTATAATTCCATTACTTTTTTTTTTTAATTTTTCATAATAGTCACCTTTAAACGTATTAGAAATTCATCTCTTAACACAAAAATAACTGTTATATGTCTTTCTACCTTGCCTATATTCTTCAATTTAAAACTTGTGTCCATTGACAAAATACTCATTATAACACTTTACCTTTCTTTTAAGACCAAAACTTAGTAAAGATAAAGTAACATTAGTATTCCCTTCCAATTTATAAAGTTGGTAGATAAAGTACAACTATAAACAGTTAATGAGAAATATGTAATGAAATTAAATATCCCAATATATAATAATAATTAAACAATACTTTTATGTGTTCTGAACTATGTGAAAAATTATTTATCTTATTATTAAAAGATTTAAGATTCGGTCAATCATGAGTTTTAGAACAGTAAATCTTGATGATACTGCCTATGAGGCATTCAACAATGTATCAGTTTATAATATTATAAGAGATAAATTATTCATTAATAATATAGTTCAAGTAGTATACTTACTAAATAAAAGGTCCAATTCATTGTAGTGAAATAATATATAATTATATGCTTGTCTGAATTCTATTTTAAAGAAATATCTTCCCCTGCCAATAATGTTTGATGTGGGTTATCCATGATGAGAGAATATTAACAAGTTTTCACTTGAAGACTCTTCACCACAATCATCATACTTTGAAAATCAATTGATTCTTGTTCTCAATTGAGGCTTAAAATAGTACAAGATAAATATTGAGATCTCTTCAATAATTTAGGTCTCACATATCGAAGCATCAGGATGCGTGTTATTTTAAAATAGAAGTTAACCCAACTATTCTTTCTACAATGGTCTTATGAGAAACATATGGTTCTTCATATGCATATCAACATAGGTATTGCTCTGTGAATCTTTTTTTAAAAGATATATCGTTACAATATTTTTATTCTTACACCTCTTGCATGTATATCTAATATCACATCCACTAATTTTTCTAGGATTAAATATTGGGTAATTAATAAAACCTTGAACACTATTACGATAATCCATTATCCGTAATTATTGGAATGAATCTCGATACATTCATGAATGATCATCCATCACTTCTATCGAACCTCTATATAATAATGATGACAACATGTATTAATTAACCACGTTAAGTAAATAAATTTGTAAAAATATTAGTTTAAATCAAGAATATTCAATCTATTTTAATACTTGTCTTAATTTATTGTTAATTATCTACATAAATGCAAATTTGTTCACATTTACTGGAAATTATATCTTGGCAATAAAATTGGCAAAACATAAAATGACCTATTAAATAATTGATTATTTATTTCATCACAAAACTCCTAGTCAGTAACTCGACATAACTTTCAATAATTTATAAATAAATATAATTTTACAAAATCTAAAACAAATCATAACATGTACAAATTATAAATCCATACAACAAGTTTGTTTAAGAAAAAACTATAAAACAAGTAAATATCTAAAAAATATATATATACTATAAAATTATGTAAAAAAAATAACATTTTAAAATTATGTTCAAATTAAAAAAATATAGATTTACTTAGGGTGGAGAATCCTCAATAAAATTTGAATTGGAAGACAAATGCTAAAAAATTAAGTATTATAGTGGCTGAAAAAAGTATTAGAGGTTGAGTTATATTGAGATTGGAGGGGTAACTATTTTGTTGCAGAGAAAGATTTTACAAGAAAGAAGTAGAAATAAGAAAGAGAAAAAGGAGAGTTGAACTTCAAGTTATAAATTAAATATTACAGAAGGATTAACTGACGTAATTATTTTGATGGTAACTTCATTGATAATTATATTGGTATAAATGTCACATTACTGTACAATTTATCTTTTTGAATTATATTATAATATCATTCATATATATATATATATATTGATGAAATTTTTTATCGGAATATTCATGGATGAATTGTACTATCAGTTTAATTCTATAGGTAACGATGTTTGTAAAACTTATATGTCATCACACTTTTTTACTCTAATTTTATTAATTGAACCCATATATATTTATGCTTAATGCTTTTCTTAGTTTAAGAATAATAAGTTTGGTAACTTGCTAGATCTATATATGTTTGAACTCAATGTTTTGCTAAGCCTAAAAATACTGGGTTACCACCCTGTTTTTTTTTAACATGGATTTTATACAAACAAAAAATATGTATAAAATGCATTGATCCATCATCATGTATGTGATGAGCTTGAAGACATAGGTCAATAAAAATTATGACAAAGTCACTATACATTTGATGAGTTTGAAAACATAAATTATCTAGATGTATTTTCTTGTTAAGTGAACTATGGTTTTTTTTCTTTTTAGCTTTTTTTTTTAATGTATTCTCGTAAGGTAATGTTCTTAATCAATTTGCAATATAATGAAACCAAATCTCTTTTCCTTCTTAGTAAAAGTGAACTAAACATAAAGATATTTTGGAAAAATACCTTTACCTTTCCAAAGTTTTCACTTTATAACACTTTTATCTATAGTTTTATAAATTATTGTTTGCATACCTTAGCTTGTGATGCTTATAACATTTTACATTCTCATTTAATAACACAAAAAAAAATCAACAAAATAGTTTGAAAAAAATTACAAATCTTATTATTTTTGAAATAATGACTAAAAAGCTCTTGCATAGTTAATTTTGCAACTTTATCATTTTTTTTCAACAATTTTATAAAAAAAAACCCTATATGTTGTAGATGTACAAAAAACAATAAGCATAATCCCAAACCAATTTAATTTTCAAGGATAGAATTGAAAAAAAAAATAGCAATAAAAGAAATGAGAATCAAACAAAAAAAATAGGAATAAAGATGAAATTGTAAGAAACAAATAAAATTTATAAATCATCTTAAACAAATAAAAATAAAAGGAATTGAGGCTAAATTTAAAAGATAAAAAACTAAAGAATGATAAAATTGAAAAAACTTTTTAATTTGAAGTGATTTTCAAAATAAAATATGAACTAGATCTAAAGGGAAAAGAAGTTTATGAGTGTTGTGATTTTTTTCATGGCCAACGAGCAAATCAAGACGAATGAAAAGGAAATGAATGGGGGAAAAGAAAATAGAATCAGCGCCTAACCAAACACAATCTCCATACATGCATAGTTTAAGAAAGTAAAGAATGTCTAAACACATTAAATAATATAATAAAATATTTTTTATCCACCACTAGAGTTGGCCACATGCATCATCCTAAGGTGATGGAGTGGCAAACATGTTGACATGTAATATACATATGTTAATGGCTTTTGTTTTATATATATATATATATATGTATCAAAAGATATCATCACCCTAGAAAAAAATAGTTATTATTAAAAAATCATTAGGAAATGATAATTTTCTCTTTGTAAAGATACTTTGAGAATTTTCATTTTAATGGTAATAAAATTATTACTGTTCTTAGAAAAAAATACAAACCAAGAATGCTTCTAGAAAAAAACAAACCAGAGTTAAGTAGAATTTCACTTTTAAAAGTATCAAATAAATTTAATATACCAAAAAATTATGGAATAATAGAGAAATCCCTCTATAATTGTAAAATAAAAAATAAACCATGTGAAAATATAAATAAATCCTTTAAGCCAATTCAAAAGGTTTTTTTAAAGATAAATATATAAATTTACTATTATAATCCATAATAAATTATAAACCATGTGAAAATATAAATCAACCCTTAGCCAATTCAAAAATTTTTCTGAAAGATAAAAATATAATTTTTTTTTATTATAATCCATAATAAATCATGCCTATTATATAATCCTTTTGCCATGCAAAATAAGTTTTGTTAATTTTGTTTTTTATTTTATTTTTATTTTTATTTTTATGTATCAAAAGATAACATTAACCTTGTAAACAAATAATTATTACTAAAAAACCATCTAGAAATGATGAATTCATCCTTGTAAAAATGTTTTGAGAATTTTCATTTAAAGAGGAATCGTGATAGTTAAGTGGAAATTCGCTTTTAAGGTAGTAAAGTAAATTTACTGTACAAAAAGTTTATAAAAAGATAAAGATACCCTCAACAATTATAAAATAACAAATAAATCCTATAAAAATACAAATCTATCCCGATGGTCCAGTGCAAATGGGTTTTTTAAGGGATGAAAATATAATTTCAAAATCATAATCCATGTCTCTTATACAATCCTTTTCCCACTCCAGGTAAGTAATATTGATTTTCACCTGCCAAATCTTGCAACCAACTTTCAACTCCTTCCTTTGTCTCCGATTTAATACTGTTAATAGTCATTGTATTGTACTGTTCTGTCACATTGACCCCTGCACTATCAGAATATGCAACCAAGTCCTTAACTTTAAGTTTTTGACAAGTCTATCCTTTTATCAAATTCCAGGCAATTTTACTATTAATTATCATGTACTAAACAAATGCTTAATTTTAAACTCTCACATTGTGATTCATTATTAATTAGTCCTAAGGAGTAAAATATTTTATTTTCTCTAGTACACTTAATTTATATAAGAAAGCATGAGATTATATAATTCCAATATCCTGTTAAAAAAAATTATAAAAAAAAATCATTATAACATGCAATATATAAGGTTTTATAAGTTACAAGATAAATGATAAATCACTAAAATATCCAATATAATTAAAATAACACCTTAATAAATATTACAAAAACAATAATACATTATACTTTTTTGAAGAGGAACAATTCTCTCTGTAGTTTCTTAGAAGTTTGTACTTAAGTTATATGGACTTGAATTAAAACTTAAGAGACAAATGCATTAAAATAAGTTTAAGAAACAAGGAGCTTAATTGCAAATAATTAATAGTTGAAGGCTTAATATGATAGAACTAACATAATACAGGAACTAAAAATATCATTAATAATTTAAAACACCTCATCCTCTTTCTCCCGACTCTACCACCTCATCACCTACACCCAATCCAGTCAAATAAAGCTTCAAAAAAAAAAAAAAAAACCTTTAAAATCCCTAAATCCCCCGTTTTGATCTAGAAAACCCAACGAATCCAAATCATGGGAACCGAAATAACAGAGCCGTTACTAGTCGACTCCAAGGACAAAATCAACACCGTTGACTCGACTGAAATCATTCCAGAATGGAAGGATCAGATCACGATCAGAGGGCTAGTAGTGAGCGCTGTATTAGGAGTACTATTTTGTATCATCACTCACAAGCTGAATTTAACGGTGGGGATTATCCCGTCGTTGAATGTAGCAGCTGGTTTGCTTGGTTTCTTCTTTGTTAAATCATGGACTGGATTCTTATCCAGGTTAGGTTTTTCTGTTTCTCCTTTTACCAAACAGGAGAATACCGTTATCCAAACTTGCGTCGTCGCTTGCTATGGCCTCGCCTTTAGCGGTAACCACCGTTGCTTTGATATATAGATATAGTTATTAGTGTGCATAGAGGTTGATAATTATTTCATTTCTATTAATAATTTTAGATCAGGTTAGCTAATTAATTTTATTGTTGTAATTTATTGATAATTGATGATTATTTTGTTAATCAATTCTTTGAAGAGGAAAGAGGAGGTTAGGATAGTTAATTTTGTTAGAAATACATATTTTTTTAACTGTACTTGATTTTAATGGTGACAGGAGGATTCGGTTCGTATTTGATTGCTTTGGACGAGAAAACATATAAATTGATCGGTACAGATTACCCTGGGAACCGGGCTGAAGATGTTAAGAATCCGGGATTGGGGTGGATGATTGGATTTTTGTTTGTTGTTAGTTTCCTCGGGCTCTTTAGTCTTGCTCCGCTTCGTAAGGTAACTTTAAACATCATTCTTTTTGAGATTTTTGAAGAACATGCAGCTGCTAGTATGTTAAAATGGCGATATGTTACTGAGAATCGTCTTGTATCTGTTTGTTTTTGTTCGATGTTGTTTTGATTAAACTGCTTTTTGCATCTATTCTCGGATACACATTAAGTAGTTTCTAGACATTTGCAACAGATTTTGGTGGTTGTGACCGCATAAAATCTGAAAAAGGCTTACTTGTGCTCGAACTGTTCCACGTATACTATTACTCTTGTGGTGTGTTAGTGGGAACCATGATTATAAGTCTAATTGATTCTCATATTCTCATTATATTTTGTGATGAAATGATAGGTTATGGTCATGGATTATAAGCTTACATATCCCAGTGGTACAGCCACAGCAATGTTGATAAATAGCTTTCACACAAACACAGGAGCAGAACTTGCTGGGTGAGTGCTGGATGTGTCAAGTTCGTCATTATTTTGTAGGTCTTATATGGTGTCTCTTGATTTAAAGTTGCTGGAAGATGTTATTAGAAAATATCAAAATCAGTGAAGAAAATTTAAACAATTCTGGAGAAAATGTATGAAGAACGAGATTTGTTTGTCTGTAGGATTATCAAAGAAGATGAATGGTACTGCCGCATACTAAGTAAATCTAATAATCGTGATTTTTTTCCTGAAGTTTATGCTTTTTTTTTCCTTTTTTGGCTGCTACAGTTTGTTGAGTGGTTTGGTAGTCAGAATAGCTGAATTAACAAAAAGTGAGTTTCCTAATTTATATTTATTTTTAATGACGTTTAACAGGAAGCAAGTCAGTTGTCTTGGAAAGTATTTAAGCATAAGTTTGGTCTGGAGCTGCTTTAAGTGGTTCTTCAGCGGTATTGGGGATTCATGTGGGTTTGATAATTTTCCCAGCCTTGGTTTGACGCTATTCAAGAACACGTAAGCTTTTAATGACATGCATTTTTTTTGGACAGTGAATTACATTTTGGTGGGGTTGCTTTGTTGAGGAACTTTGAGAGAGGGCCTACACATACTATTTTCTTCTTCTTCTTCTTCTTCCTTTTCCCTGGATACAAAATTGAAGTTCAGCATTGCTGTATCAATGGTTTATCAGTGATGTTACTTGTTTCTCACACGACTCTCTTTATGCAGGTTCTTCTTTGATTTCAGTCCAACTTATGTTGGATGTGGCCTTATTTGTCCTCACATAGTCAACTGCTCAGTTCTTCTTGGGGCCATCATCTCATGGGGTTTCCTCTGGCCCTTCATTTCCCAACATGCTGGGTCCTGGTATCCAGCTGACCTCAGTAGCAATGATTTTAAGGGTCTTTATGGATACAAGGTATGGAGAATAACCATTTTTACTCTTGAAACATATTCTCAAGTTTCAACAAAATGAAGGGTTTTGACTTTGCATGGCTTTGCATCTTGAGGTTTTGCCTTAAGAGGATGTAAGCCACCACATTAATTTTTTGCATGCTATATATGGATTAGGACTACTGCCGGAGCAACATACAAGTCCTCAAGTTTATAAACTTCTACTTTCACGTGTATTTATT